>CM053561.1:28423800-28595510 GCA_028646485.1 Cryptoprocta ferox | reverse complement strand
AACTGACCCAAACGCATGCAATAGGTCCTTCTCCCCTCCTCCACCTCGATGAGCCCTTGCGCTCAGTGTTCAGCTGGGCACTTTCGCCCAGAGCATGGGAGGCAGGCAAGGACACTGGCCAAGATGACATGGGGACAGCCTGTCATGTGGACTCTGCACCTGAACTCCCAAGGTTTTCTGGAGAATCCATAAACAGCTAAAAATGTTCTCTGCTACACCTACCTGATGAGCCGACTCAGGGACAGATGTGCAGACCGACCACTTTGCTAGCTGCCAACGAATCAGTTTACACCCCCCCCCCCTCCCAAGTGCACAAACAGGATTGTTTCCCGCAGTGCCGCCCTCCCTCCTGGCTTTGCCTTTGCTCCTTGACTACTCAGCGAGGAGCTGACTCCCGCTCAGGTGAGCAGCTAGTTTGCTTGCAAACAAGCGCAGATCTGCTGGAGCTGCTCTTGGAAGCTAGCTGCCCACGGTTTGGTGGGAGGATGCACTTGGAGTGTCCCTCCCCCTCCCCCCCGCCCCCAGCCTCCACCAGGGCAGCTCTCGCCCCTAGCACGGGGACCCCTGGGACCCTTCCCGAGCCTGCCTCTCCTTCCTCCCTCCCCGCAGGTTCCGCTGCATCGTGCACCCGTTCCGCGAGAAGCTGACCCCGCGCAAGGCGCTGGTCACCATCGCGGTCATCTGGGCCCTGGCCCTGCTCATCATGTGCCCCTCGGCCATCACGCTGACCGTCACGCGCGAGGAGCACCACTTCATGTTGGACGCCCGCAACCGCTCCTACCCGCTCTACTCGTGCTGGGAGGCCTGGCCCGAGAAGGGCATGCGCCGGGTCTACACCACCGTGCTCTTCTCGCACATCTACGTGGCGCCCCTGGCGCTCATCGTGCTCATGTACGCGCGCATCGCCCGCAAGCTCTGCAAGGCCCCGGGGCCCGCGCGGGCCGGCGTGGAGGCGGCGGCGCCCGAGGGCAGGCCGGGGTCGCGGCGCCGGGCCCGGGTGGTGCACATGCTGGTCATGGTGGCGCTGGTCTTCACGCTGTCCTGGCTGCCGCTCTGGGCGCTGCTGCTGCTCATCGACTATGGCCAGCTGAGCGAGCGGCAGCTGCACCTGGTCACCGTCTACGCCTTCCCCTTCGCCCACTGGCTGGCCTTCTTCAACAGCAGCGCCAACCCCATCATCTACGGCTACTTCAACGAGAACTTTCGCCGCGGCTTCCAGGCCGCCTTCCGCGCCCGGCTCTGCCCGCCGCAGTGCGCGAGCCCCAGGGAGGCCTACTCGGAGCCGCCCGGCGGGCTCCTGCGCGCGCCGGTCTCCGTGGAGGTGCAGCCCAGCGACTCGGGCCTGCCCTCCGAGTCGGGCCGGAGCAGCGTGACGCCCGGGCCTGGCCGCCTCCCCCTGCGCGGTGGCCGGGTGGCCCACCACAGCTCGGCCGGGGGGCGTCCTGGCTGCTCCCACCTGCCCCTCACCATCCCAGCGTGGGATATCTGAGCGGGATGGCGAGGGCAGGACTTTGCACCTGGGGGCCCCCCGACGGGACACGGGAGGCCTGGACACGATAGCAGACAGGTGTGGTGTCAGAAGTCGGGGCCATGTGCCTGCCTCTCAAATACAAGGCGGTGGCAGCTGCTAGAGGTACCTTCTCTACTACCTTCCCCCTTGCAGGGAAGGAGCTAAATTTCCACCACACCTTTCCTTGTGGCAGACTCTGCACACACCGTCTCACCTAATCCTCACAAGGCTTTAGGAATAGGTTTTCTGGTCCCCACTTCTCCAGATGTGGAACTGAGGACCAGAGAGGAGGTGTGTCTCACCAGGGCTCTCAGCTAGAAATCTCCCAGGAGCCCCGCTCCAGTCAGTGCCCCTAAGGCCATCTCCAGCTGTCTCCAGAAGGGCCCGTGAAGGTGGGGCACAGTGGAATGGGTACATCCTAATTCTGCAGCCGGGAAGGATGGAAAAGCAAAGTTGTCCTGTCCATTTGATGCTTTGTGTCCGTGTCCCGGAATCCTTTATGAATTACGGAAGCCACTCCGCCTCACCTTCCCTCTCTGGGAGAACCTGCTGTGCCCTTTCGGCCAACTCTGTGTAGCTTTGTCCTGTTTGTTCCAAGAGGTGTTTCAGGCTGTTCTCTTCTCCCTGGAATGCTACAAGGGGACTTTGCATCTGAGCAGCTGTGGAAGGAATGTCAGTTCAGACCCTCTGGGTCTTGCCCTTTGGGTCCGAGCCCGGAGAAAAGAGGAGGGCTCTCCACCATCACCCGGACCCAGGCAAGAACTTACAAGGCGACAGACAGCTGCATGGCCACGGGGAGGCCAGTTTATGTATTCGTGGACAGGAGGAAGGGAGAGCACAGTTCCTATTCACAGCCTTTGGAAAGACATCAGCCCACTGGAGCTGCAAGCACGAAGCCTTCTCGGGGCCCTGCTTCTCTGTTCCCTCAGGGCTCTGAAGGGAGGTAGGCCAATCAAAGCTGGGGTGGCCTTTGGGGCCTCCTGGATGACACACACTAAACCCCTCCCTGGCACAGATAACTTGTCCTCTGAAAAGGGGCGGGGACCAGGAGGCCCCTTGTCTTCTCTGGCTCTCACCCAGTACACCTGCATCACCTTGAAGAAATGAGGCTTCTCTCCAGGAGATGGGAGGAAACGGGATTGCCTCAGTGATCTCTGCATGGCCCCGATAACCTGAAGTGAATTGGACATTTTCTCTCTCATCTCTATATGAGATGTTGCTAGAATTTTAGTGCATAGCAAATGAATATTTCCATGGGTCAGGCCAGAGAAGGCAGCCCTGAGGCTTGATGGCTTCTGTAAGGGACAGTGACTTAACCCTGTTTACTCCACTCTAAGTCCTGGACGTCGGAACAGAAGGAAGTTCCAAAGCAGTTGTCCGGTACGTTCTCCAGGCTTGTCTCCAGACACTGTCTCATTTGACCCATGAGAGATGATGTTGTTGCCATTTCACAAAGTAACTGAGGCTGCAAGGGGCCAAGGTCACAGGCCACAGAGTGGCAGGATGTGGATTAGAATTTGTCTTCTGATGGTTTCTGCCCATGCTGCATCCTGCCTCTCAGGGAAGGTGGATGGGGCATCATGGGGAGGAGAACCAAAGTTTCTATGAAGGTTTTCTGCCTGATGCTAAACCCGAACGCTCATGGAGCTAGAATCCCTTTGAGCTGTCAGTCTGGGAAATGGGAGTCTATTGTGTCTACTCTTGTAATATCCGGACTGAGCTGGTCTGGGCACTATATCCATACCCCCATGTGCTGAGGAGGCCGTCAGGATCTCCACCATGACCCCACCCAGGTCCAGGTATCTGGGGCAGGGGGATGAATGCAGGTCTTAGGAGAGGGTATGCCATCCCGTCCCTCATTAGCTAGTGCATGTGTGGGCCCCATGTCTGGTGCTTGGTGTTAAGTCTCACATAGGCCAGCGAGTCCCCAGCTGCTTACTGTGAAGAAGCCTGTCTCCAGGCTCTAAAAGTTGGCCAGAGAAAGGGCCATCTCAAACCCAAATGCTTGTCCCTGTGGCTGGGTGGGATCTGTCCAGAGACACTCTCTGGTCTCTCCTCTGGGGTGTGTTTCTCCTTTAGCATGGCCTCCCCAACCACAAAATCACAGCCTTTACAGCTGGGGGTGATCAGAGGGCTCACCCCAGCCAACCTTTCCACCAAGGCCCCTTTGTTTTATTTCCCCCCAAAGACGCCATGCGTGGAAAGATGGGGCCTGCCAGAAACTGCAGGAGGCATAATTCGTATATTCTGCTGTTGTTTTTCTTTTTAAAAATCAATCAAAGGCGAGGCCAACCCATTCAGAGATTGGATCTGCATGGTAACAAGCATGCCTTTATGCTTTCATGAGGGGGTGAGGCCTTGTGGGTATGTGTGGAATGTTTGTTTTTTGTGTATGTGGTAAAATATACACAACATAAAACTTACCATTGTTCACGCGTCTGCAGGTACAGTTCAGTGGCCATAAGTGCATTCACACTGGTGTGTGACTATCACCACCAGAGATGTCCAGATTTTTTTAACATCCCAAACTGCAGCTCTGTACCCATTGAATGACAACTCCCCATTTCCTCCCAGCTTCTGGTAACCGCTGTTCTACCACCCATGTCGATGAATTTGACTACTCCAGGTACCTCATGCAAGTGGAGTCAAAGAGTATTTGTCCTTTTTGTGTCTGACTTACTTCACTTAGCATCATGTCTTCAGGGTTTATCTATGTTGTAGCATATGTCAGAATTCCTTTACCTTCCCTTCCCTTCCCTCTCCCTCCCCTCCCCACCCCTCCCTTTCCCTTTTATGAAAGAGAGAGGGAGAGAGAGAGAGAGAATGAATCCCAAGCAGGCTCCATGCTGAGCATGGGCTCAGTCCCACGACCCAGGGATCATAACCTGAGCCGAAATCACGAGTCCGATGTTCAACTAGCTGAGGCACCCAGGCACCCCTGGAACTTCCTTTTATTTAAGGCTGAATAATATTATATTGTATGTATATACCACATGTTGCTTATCCGTTCATCCACTGGGTGGACATTTGCCTCCTTATTGTGATTATTGTGAATAATGTGAGGAGTTTTAAGATATCGGAAGTCATTTCTGAAAATAATGCCTGCGTGACCCTGAGGACAGAGAGCCCCTGTGGGGAACTCAGGACCTCTCCCAACTCAGCACTGATGGGTGACAGAATCAGAGGCTCAAGGGAAGCTGTGATCCGTCTCTCTGCCCTGTGCCCACCCCGCCGTTTTGAGCTTCTGCTGGGCTTTTACTTCTCCGCTAGAGTGGCCAGAAAGTTGTGTGTTCCCTCCATGGGATGATATCTTATGAAGCTATTTTTATACTTATAGCTTTCTTATCCTCACTGGAGTCCTGTGTCCCAATACCTGGGCTCTGTCAGGAGCCCTGTCCAGCTACCCTGAGGCACGCAAGAGTAAGCAATGCAGACTTCTTCTGACGTGCCGCGTCCTTCGCCTATGGGCTGGTCTCCTAAGGTAACTGCCCTTTCACAGGCGGAACGTCTGAAGATGAATTGGATGTGTCAGGGGCGAAAAGGGCCAGAGGCCTGTTGACACAGAGCACCCTCACCCCAGAGGACACTTGGAGGGACTCTGTGTCCCATCCTGCCGTGTGCAGCATGAGCGGTCATTCTAATCGTGGGTCTCCACTGATGAATGGCCTCTTGACTTCCCCAAGACCATGCAGCACTCAACAGACCAATGTGAGCTGGAGGCGGGTGCCTGGCCTGGACCCCACAAACCACAATCTGCCCGGCCCTATGCTGAGGACTTTCTCTTGGGGCCTGGAAGACGCACGAGTTGATTTGGGTTGGAATGGAGGGCGGAGCTGGCAAAGGAGGACGCGAGCCCCCTATCATTAGTCTACTGTGTATTCATCCAGAAATCCAGATGAGAGCCAAACCGAGAGCTGGATGGACAAAGCATTGCTATTAAGCTCTGTACCTTTTTGCATCCGTTTCCTCGGCTCACCCCTGAGAAGTGCCACTGAGGAAAGATAGATGAGAAGGAGGTAACCCAAATGGGCTTCATTACAAGCAAACAATGTTGAATCGACAATAGATTCCTTGTTGAATAACCCAATTATTTATGCTTATGGCAGTTTATTGTTGGTGTTTTCTCTCTCGACACAAGCACCCCATAATCGTTGTGGAAATTTTACAAAATGTAGATAAGCAAAGAGAAGAAAATAAAAATCACCCAAATCCCATCATAAGAGATAAGCATAAAGTCATCTTCCATACATATACATCCACATGTTTTAAAATTTTGTAACAGCTTTATTAAGATGTAACCTGCATACAACGAAGCTCACCTATCGTAGGTGTGCATTTTGATGAGTTTTTGCCTTGTGTACAGTTGTGTAACCAGCACCACACCCAAGATATTTCCAGCACTCCCCCACCCCCGGCAAATTGCCTTGTGCCATATTGTAGTCAACCCTCTCCCTCACTCCTGGCCCCAGATAAATACCCTTCTGATGTCAAAATGTTACAAACCCAGAACCATACAGTGTGTGTGTGGCTCTTTGAGTCGGGTTTCTTTCACTTAGCATGATGTTCTTGAGCTTCACGTTGCGCCATGTATCAGTCCTTTGTTCCTTTTTATTGCTGAGTATTATTCCATTGTTTGGCTGTATCACATTTTTGTTAACTGGTGAATAGACATTTGGGTTGTTATTCAAGTATGGATTTACGTATTATGAATAATGCTGCTATAAACGAACTCATAGACAAGTCCTTACAGTATACATGTTTTCAGTTGGGTAACTACCGTGGGGAAATACCTAGGTGTGGGTTTGCTGGGTTGTAGCTAAGTGTATAGTTTAACCATGTAAGAAACCACCAAAGTATTTTCCCAAGTTGCTGCACCATTTGCACTCCCATCAGCGGCCTATGAGTGTTCCAGTGGTTCTTGCCAATACTTAGTACCAGTCATTAAAAATGTTCCTGATGAGGGGGGACCTGGGTGACTCAGTCGGTTGAGTGGCCGGCTTTGGCTCAGGTCATGATCTCGTGGTTCGCGGGTTCGGGCCCCGCGTTGGGCTCTGTGCTAACAACTCAGAGCCTGGAACCTGCTTCAGATTCTGTGTCTCCTTCTCTCTCTGCCCCTACTCTGTTCATGCTCTGTCTCTCAATAATAAATAAATGTAAAAAAAAAAAAAAATTTTTTTTTAATGTTCCTGATGGGGGCGCCTGGGTGGCTCAGTCGGTTGAGCATCTGACTTCGGCTCAAGTCATGATCTCATGGCATCGGGCTTGCTGCTATCAGCATGGAGCCTGCTTCGGATCCTCTGTCTCCCTCTATCTCTGCCCCTCCACTTCTCGTGCTTTCTCAAAAATAAAAAGTAAATATTAAAAAGAAAAACGTCCCTGATGTAGGCGCCTTGAGTGGCTCGGTCGGTTAAGCATCTGACTTTTGATCTTGGCTCAGGTCATGATCTCACAGTTCATGATTCACGAGCTTAAACCCTGCATCAGGCTCTGCACTGGCAGCAGAGCCTGCTTGGGATTCGGTCTCCCTCTCTCTCTCATGTCTACTCGCCCCTCTCATGTCTACTCGCTCGCTCTCTCCCTCTCTCTCTCTCTCAAAATAAAGAAACTTAAATTTTTTTTTTAAATTTAAAAAAATGTCCCTGATGATGTTGGGGATCTTTTCATAGGCTTGTTGGTCATTCTTCTACATTTTATTGCAAAATGTTTTCAAATCTATCTTTTAAAAATATGATTGTATTGTAGAGACTTTAGTGCAAAAATGTGCCCTAAATCTAAGAGGCACTTATCACTAATAGATGATTTTTAAACTCATCAAGAATGGGTTTAAAGCAAGGTAAGTAGGTGGAACACGGTAGAAAAGGAAGGGCTATTTTAATAGGTGATTAGGAATGGCCTCTCTGGGGAAGCTGACAGTTGAGTAAGATATGAAGAAAGCAAGAGAGAGAAAGCCATTTGAATAGCTGAGGAAAGAACAAGCCAGATAGAATATCACTTGCAAAGCCCCTGAGATAGGCAAGGGGTTAATGAAAAAGGAATGAATGGACGTCAAGTGGTACCAAATTTTAAGAATTTACTGGGTCCTGTTTACATTTACTGAGTGCCCGTTAAAAGCCAGGCATGGTACTGAGAGCTTTTGTCTGATTTCTCCCAACAGACAGTAAGCTCCATGAGGACAGGGACTAACTATGTCTATTTCACTCACCTTTGTAGACTGAGATCTAGGACACTGCCTGGGACATAGGAGGCACTCAGTATATGACTGTTGAATGGATGAAGTAATAAGATAAACAACTATTTATTACTATTCCCATATTATAAATGGAAATCTCAAGTCTCAGAGAAGCTAAGTCACTTACTGAAGGTCACATAACTAGATGGTGGTGAAGCTGAGACTCAAATCTTGGTCCATCTGACCAGAAAGCACAGGTTTTGCAAATCCCCCAGGCTGCTGCGGATTCTCCTTCCTATATTTGGGGAATTGAGGTTCAGAATAAAACAGAGAGGCTTGATGGAGGTCCCCCTTGAATCCAAAAATAAAACCAGCCAGCCACAGGCTCCAGACTGCTGTTTTGGCCAGAAGACCACATTTCCATCACATTCAGTGGCTTCCAAAAATTTGAGATGGAAGGAGTACCAGCAGCTTAATTAAAAGGTGAAAATTTAGTTTGATCCCAATCCACGTCAAGCCTGCACGGGCTGAAAGAAATCATCCTTTTGACTCTGCCCTGCAGTCACTGATGGGGCAAAAGCAGTCCATCTGGCCGTCGTGTCTTGCCTTGAGTTGTTTGTGTGCTCTTGTTAGCTGCAATGCCCAGGCCTTTGAATCCCCCGTCACCGACAAATACTGCTGTTGTCATGTGCAAGCAACAAATTAATGTGGGTGGAAAAACCCAAGCTTAGTGATTTGGGCAAATGAGTTTATCTGTCACATCGCCAGTGGTGGTGGTAAATCACTCTCTGTTTGAGAAGTAATCACTCCCCACCCGGCTCTGTCTTCCTCTCTGCAGGGAGGTTGGAACAGCCAAAGTCAAGCTGTTTTAGTGAGACACAATCTACATTTCCATGTTTTGACCACCCCCAAGGAAGAGTATCTTACGTAGCATATTTTGTTCATTCACAGTGCTGCCTGGCAATCCTTCGAAGCCACCTCTAATGATCAAAATCACCCCTTCATTCTCCTCTGGTCCATGTCTTTGGAAAATGATTCTGTTACCTAAGCTATAAATTATGTAAAATAAACTCATTATGAAAGGAATGAGTATTTACTTTCTACACTCCATCACATGAGTAGCTTTCCCTCTTTCACGTCTTCACTTGTGAATGAAAAGTTTCCAGGCCAATAGCCATCCCCTCAACATACGTAGACAGTGGGCTATGTTATCCCCGACATAATTGCAGTATTCCCATTCTACAGATGGGAAACTGAGTTGCACAGGGGTCAACGCACTTCCTTGAGGTTCCCATATCTTGTAAGTGGGGGAGTCAAAACAAAGTTTCAGGCTCTGTGTGTGTTCCAATAGAGCGTTCTTGAGACTTCACCGAGTTACTTGCTTGGTTAGCTCCCTACTTCTAAGCATACGTGACAAGTTTAGATAAAACTTAATTCTGTCATGTGTATGCTCAACAAACCTACTGTCTGTTCACTCTGGGAACATGGACCTCTCACAGTCCCGTAGACAGAGATAGAAAAGAGAAAAACTGGGGCGCTTGGGTAGCTCAGTTGGTTAAGTGGCCGACTTCGGCTCGGGTCATGATCTTGCGGTTCGTGGGTTCAAGCCCCGTGTCGGGCTCTGTGCTGACGGCTCAGAGCCTGGAGCCTGCTTCAGAGTCTGTATCTCCTTCTCTCTCTGCCCTTCCCCTGCTCGCGCTCTGTCTCTCTGTCTCTCAAAAATAAATAAACATTAAAAAAAAAAAAAGAAAAGAGAAAAATTGTAATGTGGTATAGTACTTTTTACAATGGGATATCATGGTTGGCCAAAGAAGTAATGGGACACGCTGAGATGCATCAGAAAAGAATTCCCGTAAGAGGCTTGAAAGAAGTCTTAAAGACCGAATTAGAGACAGACAGGTGGGCAAGAGGGTTTGAAGCAGGGAAATGATGCACTCAGATCTTCATCTGTTAAAGGTTACACTGGCGGCAGGGAGAGAGTGACTTGGAGGGAGATGGAGCTGGAGACCAGTGACGTAGGAGGTATTTGGGGGGAATCCAGGTGAGATATCCTGGGATTGGCTGAGGCACTAGGAATGGAGAGGAGATGGCAAGTTCATGAGATGTTTGAGAGGTCATCTCAATATTACCTGATAACTTCGAGGACGTGGGAGGATGGGCCATCATTCTACGATACTTTTAGTTGCCAGTAACCAGCTTAAACTAAAGGTGTGCAAGTTAGTGAAGACAGTTGGTCAATCCATAAGCTCAACAATGGTACCAAGGACCATGGTGTCTCCATTCAGCTGCGCCGCCATCTACAGTGTGAACTTGGTCCTCAGTCCGGCTTCCCTCATGGTACAGAATGCAGCTACCAGCAGTCAGAGCTGCATGCTTTTTCTTTACATGGAGAGAGAGAGAGAAGGAATATCTCTTCCCATGACTTTCTCCAAAGAGAACAAAGTAACTTCTCAGAAGGAGGCAGGAAACTTATATTGGTTCATATCACGTCAGGTATCCATTCCTGAACCAGTCCCTGTGGCCAGGTTCTGAATCTCATGTTCTTTGATGGAGTTCTAGAACAGTTAAAGGGGATAGGATTTGGGGCGCCTGGGTGGGTCAGTCTGACTTTGACTCAGGTCATGATCTCGCTTTGTGAGTTTGAGCCCCACGTTGGGCTCTGTGCTGACAGCTCGGAGCCTGGAGCCTGCTTCTGATTCTGTGTCTCCCTCTCTCTCTGCCCCTCCCCCGCTCACGCTCTGTCTGTCTCTCTCAAAAATAAATAAACATTAAAAAAATTTTAAGGGGATAGGATTACAATGATTGATTTAGAAAAATCGAGCCCATCCCTGGAATGAGAGTCAATCTTCAATCTAATTAATCTGGGGGAGGGAATGACAGATTGATGGGAAGTTGTATCCATTAGAATGTCTTTCAGCCCACAAGAAACATAATGCTCTGAATCATATTGTTTTAAATACAACAAAGCCAATTTATTATCTCACATAATATATTAACTATTAGTAAGGTCAATGTGTTATCTTTTCATGAGAAGACCTAAATCGGGAATGGCCCAGGGTTAAGTCAGTAGCTCAGTGACATCAAGACCCAAGATCTGTCACTTGGCATCTTCACTGTGGGTATAGTAGTGTTGCCTGCAGCCTAGCTCCCTTCCAGATTGTAAGAGAGCTGTGGTTGGCAAATTCCATGACAACGTGTAAAGGAAGAAGAGTATCTCTCCTAGAAGCAAGAGAACCTTTGTCAGAAGACCCTGTCACACCTCCCCTTAGATTGCTTTGGTAGACTTTTGTCACATATTTACAACCAATCTAGTCATTGGCAAGGGGAACAGAACCCTCCCCTGGCTATGTGATGGCACCTCATTTCCTAAAACATGCCACACAGGGGTGGGTAGATGCAGGTCTGCACAACAGACTCCTGTTGGGAAGGAGAAAGGGGAGGGAACAGGTGTTAGGTGGGCAATCACTGCTGACTGCTACAGACGTTGACCAGGAAATGGGCTAGGAGGAACTGCTGGGTAGGATGGCTGTGTAGTTCAGGTGCTGTTAACTGAGAGACAGGGCTCAAGAGAAAAAACGGTAGGCTCCTTTTTGGACTTGGCGAATAGGAGAGGCTCATGTACCACCCAAGCTGAGAAGTCTAGAAGGCAGCTATATCGTTGATCATCCCCTTCTTTAAAAAAAAAAAAAAAAAAAAAAAAAAAAGTTTATTTATTTATTTTGAGAGAGAGAACACATGCGAGCAGGGGAGGGGCAGAGACAGAGGCAGAGAGAGAATCCCAAGCAGGCTCCACGCTGTCAGCGCAACAGCCCAACACGGGGCTCCATCCCATGAACCATGAGATCATGACTGGAGCTGAAGTCGGACGCTTAGCCGACTGAGCTGCCCAGGAGCCCCATCATCCCCTTCTTCTTAAAACAACATTTCTTTCTCTAGCTTCCAAGACACCACACTTCCTGTTTTGTCTCCTACCTCTCTGGCATTCCTTCTTTAGCCCTTTCTTGGCACTTCTTCTGCCATCCATCCCTGGAATATCGAGATTCCGCGAGGTTCTGTTCTAGGCCCTCTGCTTTAAAAAAAAATTGTAGGGGCGCCTGGGTGGCTCAGTCGGTTAAGCGTCCAAATTCAGCTCAGGTCATGGTCTCGAGGTTTGTGAGTTCGAGCCCCTCATTGGGCTCTGTGCTAACAGTGTGGAGCCTGCTTGTGATTCCTCTGTCTCTGCCCCACCCCCTCTCAAAACACTAAATAAATAAACTTTTTAAAAATAAATAAAACTTAAATTATATTTGATTACTATATATATTTCTTCTGGGTGGTGTCATTGTCAATTGTCTTCAAATCAGTGACGTCAGCCGACCTTCCTTTCTCTTCTGAGTTCCAGGCCTCATATCTAACCACTTACTGGACTTCTCAGCCTGGACTTTTGTCTCTACTCACCCCCCAAAATCTCTGTAAGGTTTTCTTCATGATTTGTTACTGACAATTCTGGACATTTCCCCCCCTCTGTCTTATATAATGGGCTATGCAAACATAACTTCAAGCTGCCTCCTTATCCAGCTCTATTGCTATCCTGGGTCCCTGTTGTCATCTCCATCCATTTTTTCCTCTCTTCCCCTGCTCTGCTGTATATGTTGTGGGCAAGGGGCAGGGGCCAGTAAGCCCCCATGGACTAGGTTTCCCAAACTCCTGTGTCAGAGGAATATAAGATTATATTATTGTTCCCGATTATTCACTCCCTTCTCTGAAATAGGAGTATAGGACCCTTTATTACCAAGTGCCTTATAGTGCCTCCTTGCAGATAAGAACACTCCTCTGTCCCCTTGGCATCAGGCCTGGCTACATGACTTGCTTCAGCCAATGGAAAGTGAACAGAAGTTCAATATCAACTCTGACCAGAAGCTCTAGGAGCCACAATGTGGTTCAGCTGTTTCTCTCCTCCCTTTACCATGAGACCAAGATAAGAGCTGTTCCCCCCATCACGATCCCAGAATAATAGACACCTGGAGCAGAGCCAAAGCCAATCTGAGCCCTGACCTGTAATCTGAGGAAGAAATGAATGTGGTGAGATTTCAGGGAGAGGGGGAGGGCTGTCTGTTAATACCACATTATCTAGAAAAAGCTAATAGAATAATTTTGGTGCAAGTTACAGAATGCTGTGCTTAAATACGTGCCATTGGCTTTGGGTGCTAGTGGTGGACAGCAAGTGGTGTAGCCTTTGGTCATTTAGAAGGCAGATTATGTACCAAGTAGCTTGTGAGTTTAGGCAAAAAGGTTGGAAACAGATTGTTATGAGTGTGACTTGGTTGGTTTTAGCTGCATTTGATAGGCTACTACAAGAATGAGATGAGCTCAGAAAAGAATTGGCTGTTTTGTCAGCAGAGATTAAAACTCAGCTTTGGGGGGCGCCTGAGTGGTTCAGTCGGTTAAGCATCTCTCAACTTCGGCTCAGGTCATGATCTTGCGGTTGGTGAGATCAAGCCCCACATCCGGCTCTGTGATGACAATGCAGAGTCTGCTTAGGATTCTCCCTTTTTCTCAAATAAATAAACTTAAAAACAAACAAACAAACAAACAAACACCCTCAGTCTTGGGACAGAGACCAGATCAAGGGCATGAGCAGTGGCTCCCAGTAAGTCCTTTGGATAAAGGGGCACTTAGTAGTCTAAGGGCATGGCTCTCCAGTGGCAGCTTGGTTAAGTTCAAGTTACCTTAGCAGTTATGCCTAGAGAGAGAGATACATATTAAAAAGAATTATAGGTATGGTAATTTGCACATAGAGCTGACTCGAATCAGGTAAAATGCTATTCAAGGTTCAAGATACATCAGCTTGGGTTAAAAGATATGATTGCTGGAGACCAACATTTGGGCTCCAAAATTTCTGTGGGCAGGATGGAAGCTGAGAAAGCTGCTCACCCCACAAGAAGCCAAAAGTTGTGAAGAGCAGGGGCTCCTCCCAGGGACCTGAATTGGAATTTATTCAAGGACTGTTTCCTGCACCCCACAGGAGTCTGGAATTCTAAGAGCCAGTGATGGTTGTTGAGTCTGTCCTTTTTTCTTTTGATGAATAGAAGTGTTTATTCAGTCTTGGCTCAACCATTTCATATAAGGTATAGATGTGGGCAGGTAGTCGATAACATCTGTTTGCTCATTAGTTTCTGGATTAAGAGGAGCCCTATCTGGAGATAATCCATGTCCATATACATAATACCATGAGCTATTATTAAGCTTTGGCCTTGATGTCACGAATGGTTAAAACTTTTGGGTGTCACTCTTTGTAGGAAGAGTGGGTATATTTTTCATGCAAAAAAAGAGAGAAATGATTATTTATGACCAAGGTAGCCTGTGATAAGAGACTATTATTTTTACTATTTATTTGCTTCTCTCCCTGTAGGAGAATTAGACGGCCCTCAACATGATTACCCATTTGCACTGTCAGCTAAAGGAGGAGTATGTTTCCATAAGACACTAGCACCAGGCAAGGTCATATGACTTGCTTTAGCTAATTGAATGTGAGTGGGAGTGACACATACCATTTCTAAGCAAAAGCTTAAGGGCCATTGTGTGGTTTGGGCATTTCTTTTTTCCCCTCTGCGTGGTCTTGGTAGGGTAAGCTGGGGGGGCGCTACTTCAGTGTCAGTCTGCAGATGAGAAGACACGTAGGCCAAAGCCACAGAGGACTCCCATCACCACAATGAAACTCAAACCAGAAATAAGCGTTCATTCTTGTAAGCAAACTGAGATGTTTTATACTGTCTGTCACAGCAGCATAAACTCGTCTGAATTACCTAATACAGTTGGCTTGCATCTGGGCCCAGCCAGTGGGAAACACTGGCAGGAGACTAGAAGATGTGAGGAAGGGAAAAATATGCCCCCCCTTCCTTTTTTGGCCACAGGCAGCATCTCCAGGTAGGCAGGCCCACTGGTCTTCCTGCTCCTGACCTTGGGCCCTGCGCTCTTCCTGTTGGGTGACCCTGCCTCGTCCTCTTGCCTGGTGGTAGTGGCTTCCTGCTGTTGCTAATCTGTATTTGGCTTCTCAGCTCTTCTGTTACTTATTGACTGATTCTCTGCATTAAAGTCCCTCAGTTTTAAACATTTTGAGTAGTTTTGTTTAATTGGAGTCTAGCAGATACAAACCCTATGTATACATTTTGGAGTAACTATGGATCACAGATGTCTCAAACTTTGTGTGATTTTTTTAAAAAAGGAAGACATGTTTAATTGTGTCATTTTTTTTTAGCATTGTAACTGTTTTTAAGTGTACATTCTAGTATGTTCACACTGCTGTGCAGCCATCGCTAGCATTCATCTCCAGAACTTTCTTTTTCCCAAACTGAAACTCCATATCCATTAAACAGCATTAAACAACATCTCCCCAGTCCCTCTTTCCCCCGGCCCCTGACAACCACCATTTCACTTTCTGTGTCTGTGAATTTGACGACTCTAGGTACTTTAGGTAAGCGGAACCACATAACATTTGTCCTTCTGTGACTGGCTTATTTCACTTAGCATATTTCACTTCAAGGTTAAGAAGTTTATGTATTTGAGGGGGGGCGGAGAGAGAGGGAGAGAGAGAACCCCACGCAGGCTCCACGTTGCCAGCATAGAGCCCGAGGCAGGGCTTGAACCTCAAAACATGGGATCACGACCTAAGCTGAAATCAAGAGTCGGACGCTTAACCAACTGAGACACTCAGGAGCCCCTCATTCCCTTTTCAAGCAATCAGTCCCTCATCTTCCACTCTATCCAACCAATGATCAATTCCATTGATTCTACCTTAAACAGAGCTCTGTTAGCGCTCTTCTCTTTTGCCACCCAAGTCCAGGGCACGGTCAGCATCTTTGACCTGGGCCACTTGCTACAACTTCAATCTAGGCTCCAAGCTGCTAACAGAGCCACTTTCTAAAGCAATCCCGAGCATGTCATTTTCTTAAAACTCTTAAGTTGCCCATTGCTTTTAGGAAAAAGTTCAAACCCTATGTTGAGCCTTCCAAGGCCCTCCACCATTGAACACTGGCCTACTTCTCTGGTCTCATCTCTTAATAATCCCTTTCTGGCTTCTGCTTTGTCTTCTTCATTTCATTAACCCCAACCCCTTCTTACCCTTCAGGTCATAGGTTACGTGTTACGTCCTTGGAGAGGTTCTCTGCTTCCATAATGCAATCCCCTGTCCTTTTTCTATCATTCTACTTATCCGCATTTATTGTAATTATTTGTTGAAGTCTGTCTTCTCTTTGGACTGTGACTCTTTCAGGGGCAAGACCATGCCTTTCTAAGTGCTACATCCCCACCACCTAGCACAGACAATGGCCACAGTAAGTGTTAAATAAAACTTAGTTGTAGATTTGAAAGTTTTCATGTTGGCGGGGGCGGGGGGGGGAGGTGCCTGAGTGGCTCAGTCAGCAGAGCATCCAACTCTTGATTTTGGCTCGGCTCATGATCTCGTTTGGGATTCCCTCTCTCCCTCTTTCTCTGCCTCTCTCTCTGCCTCTCGTGTGTGCTCTCTCTCAAAATAAATAAATAAAACTTAAAAAAAGACAAAGTTTTCATGTTATAGGATCTATAGCTGGTAGTTGACACCAAACGCATACATGAGATAATCTAGGGAGAGGGTATCTCTAAAGAGAACATGAGAAGTAAGAAAGATGATGATAATTAAGATGAAGAGATGGAGATGAAGCCAGGGGGGAGAATGAGAAATGAATGGCCTGATAAGTCGGAGAAATGTCAGACGAGAATAAGGTCATAAGCCAAAGAAGAGAGTGCATCAGGAAGTTGGAGGCAGTCAACAAGGTCAACCACAGCAAAGAGAACGGGATACAGGCTGAAAAGAAGTGCCACTGGAGTTGTTACAGAGCAAGAAAGATAATGTTTGACAACACTTGGGTTCATCCTTTGTTAAACTAATATACTTAAGAAGGTATTGCCTGCCTCCTTTTCATTACTTCCTCCATCCATTACCCTGGCATAGATTCATTAAACATTGACTCTAGGCCAGGTGCTGTGCTAGGTCGAAGGGAGACATGAGAAAGAGAACAATATTCAGTTGGGCCTGTGGATCTCACCACCATTGCCTGCAAGGGAACGTTACGAAGCACTGACCTGTGCCCTGGCAAATCCGGAGCTTGGCATTTTATGGGAGTTGGTACTGACTGGCTTTCCAAACACACTCAAGGAAACCAGAGTTAGTGTGTAAGTCCAGAGGTCAGCTGTGCTTTGTTATCTTGCTCTGAGCTGGCAGAAGGCAAAAGGGAAAGTGTATGTGTTACACTATTGCATCATTTCTATCTGTTCCTAAGTCAGTCGCAGAGGAGATTTGGGGTTTTTTTCCCCCAAGAAAGCTAGTTCCTGTGCTCAAAGGGAACTGATAGAACAACTCAACCAAAAAGCATCCCCTTAAGAAACTCTCTGAACTTAATCCTTAGTGTTCACTCTGCAGAGATTCCTTTAACTTCCAACAATACAAAGTATTACCGACTAAATTACTGCTCGACTGTTTTTTTCCCTGACCTGTTCTCCAACTACAGTAAAACAGTGTGGTGTACTCTTCAAAAGGTCAATGAGTCATGGCCTTCTGAAAATTAATGGGAGTCTGGATGGAGACAAAGGAGGGACACTCTTCCTAACTAATTAGAAACTATCTTATTAGGTTTTCATTTAATACAGAGGGCATCTCATTTCATATAGTAGACATCGTTTTGAAATAAAAAGTTTAAATCAAAATGTCTTTAAAACACATTATCTTTAATACCCCAGAAAAACGAGATCATTTAAAGAAACCCAGCCCATCAAACTAGGCGTTCTTTGAAATACTCCTTATTATGGGGGCCCTGGGTGGCTCAGTCAGTTAAGCGCCTGACTTTTGGTTTTGGCTCAGGTCATGATCTCATAGTTCATCGGTTTGAGCCCCACAGCCGGCTCCTCCTCCGACAGTGGGGAGCCCGCTTGGGATTCTCTCCCTCTCTCTGCCCCTCCCTTGCTCTTTCTCCCTTTCTCTCAAAAATAAATAAATTTTTAAAAAAGAAATACTCATTAGTATATAATCAAATAGTGAATGATCAGTTCCTAATTTATAATTTGAATTTTGAAATACACCCCCCCCTTTTTTTTTTTTTAATATATAGAATTGGGGAAGTAAGTGATGCAGTTAACTGACCACACATAGCCTGCATCGGACAATCAGACTTTAGCTGTTGGGGTCTGGCCTGAGTCAACAAAAGATGAAAAACAAGGTCCAAAGAACTTATGCCTGAGAGAAATGTGCTCAAGGGACTCTGAGCTCATGCCTGGACTTTCCCAGTGCTTACATCTGAGAAGTCCTTGGGGAACCTGTGGTGGGTTGAGCAAGGAAGTGGGGCAGAGTGAATCTTTCTTCACTGGGGAGGGTAGAAATAACAAGTCATACTTCCAGAGTGCTTACAACAAGCCAGGCTCTTCCTCAGACTCTTTTTTATGTATTTTTAAAAAAAAAATTTGGGGGCGCCTGGGTGGCTCAGTCAGCTGAGCATCTGACCTGCTCTGGTCATGATCTCACCATCAGTGGGTTCGAACACAGCATCGGGCTCTGTGCTGACAGCTGGACGCCTGGAGCCTACTTCTGATTCCGTGTCTCCCTCTCTCTCTGCGCCCCTCCCCCGCTTGTGCTGTCTCTCTCTGCCTCTCAAAAATAAACCCACATTAAAAATTTTTTTAAATTTTTTAAGTTTACTTATTTATTTAGAGAGACAGAGAAAGCATGAGTGGGGAAGGGGGAGAGAGAGAGAAAGAGCGAGAGGGAGAGAGAGAATCCCAAGCAGGCTCTGTGCGACCAGCTTAGAGCCCAAAGTGGGGCTCGAACTCACGAAAATGGGAGATCATGACCTGAGCGGATGCTTAACCGGCTGAGCCACGCAGGTGTCCGTTTTCCTTGGACTCTTGACATGAATCAACTCAATGAATCATTCCAACAACGCATGAAATAGCTACTATTATTAGTCTCTCCACTTCCCAGATGAGAAAGGTTAACAGCAACTTGCCCGCTTTCCTACACTAAAAAATGGTGGAGCTGGTTACTCACCTGGTAGCCATCAGGGGGTCAGTAATAAGCTTCAAATTCGCTTAAAATGCACACCTTTAAGATCAAAGGCAGGGCGTGTCTGATGAAGCCTGTGACTTCAGAACGCCTTTTGAGACCAGGAATTACTCAGAGGAGAGTGGGACGGGGAGGGGTGAGAGTCAAAGGTGAGTTCCCAGTGTGCACGGTGGCGGAGAGGTCGCCAGGCCATTCCTAGCCGGTGCAAGCTGAGAACTTGCGCTTTGGGCGTCCTCCGTCAGACAGAGCCCTGAAGCACCCGGGGCGGAGGCGGAAAGAACACCGCCAGAGCCAACGCTCGCCACTAGCCACGTGGCCCAACCTAGGAGCCAGAGGGGCTGTCCGCGGAGGCGGGGCCGGAGGGGCGGGGCGCGGGGAGGTGCGGGCCGGGCGGAGTGCGCCTGCGCGCGGGGTGGGTCGGCCACTTAAAACCGTTCCCCGCCCCGCTCCCGAGGCCAGTCTTCCTAGTGCGCACGCGCGGAGCTTTCTCCTTGTCAGTCGGCGCCGCGTGCAGGCTAGTGGCTCTGTGGCGGCTGCGGCGGCGGCGGCTGGTCATCCGCACCATGAGCGGCTTCAGCAGCGAGGAGCGCGCAGCGCCCTTCACCCTTGAGTACCGAGTCTTCCTCAGTGAGTGTCGGCCGACCGCGACCCCTCCCGGCTCGCCAGCCCATTCATTCCCGGGCCTCGCTTCACCTCCTGCCCGGGCACCGTCGGCCCGCGCTCCGCCCCTTGTCCGGGGCGCGGGCCGGGTTTCTCGAGCTCCAGGGGCCTTGGGCCGGCCAGGCCCTCCCATTTCACACGTCCCGCTTGCGGGGGGTTGGGGGAGGGACGGCGGGGGTCGTGTTTCTCTTTCACATGCGCGGTGGGACCCGACCCCGGAGCCGGGCTACTTCTGCAGGTGTCCTCGGGCAGCGTCTGATGGGAAAGGAAACCACTGAGTCACTCTAGAAAGGTGTCTGGAGGTAAACTAATCTGCCTAAGAGGATTGCTTGATTTGTAGGAACGGGGGCAGGGTGGGGGGATGACTCCCTAAGGACCTTAATTCCTGAACTGTAGCTCAGCTTGTGGGCACCAAGCAGGGTGAGATCCAACCCCTCGTTCTGCAGAGGGGGAAACTGAGGTCCGGAGCAGGAGCCGTTAGTGGAGGACTGAACCCATTCCCAGGGTGGCCCGGTCACGCTCCTGCCCCTCCCGACCCGGGGTTTCCCCTGGAGCACGGATACTGGGAATGAGCCTTGTTGCAACAGTGTTGAAACAGAAAGCTGTTCGCCGCAAGTCAAACCGGTGACGTCAGTCTGGGAAGCACGAGGGAGAAGGTGCCAAGTTTTTACCCCTGGGCGGGTAATCGGCATCTGAGGGGTACCTACCCCAAGTCCACACCTGGAGCAGCACTTAGAGCCCAGCACGCTGCGGGCTGTCTGAGCTCCGCTTTCCCTCGCCCACCGCCTTTTGTGTTGCAGGTGGAGGAAAGCTGCCTCGGGTTTATCTCGATCTCCACCCACCCCCGCCCAAGCCACAAGGAATAGATTATGGGAGAGAGCCGAGGCGTTCGAACATGTGTCAGCAAAAGGGTTTCTGTCGTAACTGTAAAGAGCTGTTTTACTCGAAAGGAAGGAAATGGGCAGGTGCGGGAAAGTCTTTGCCGGTGATGTATGAAGTACAGGAAGGAGCCGGGTGGAGGGGACCGATGGGAACACGCAGAGAATGAACCAAGATCCTAGCAAAAAGTAACCTGCTGTGGGAGGAAAGGGAAAGCGAACTCAGGTTTGCACATGTGGCTGAAGATTACCAGGTAAAACCCAGGAAGGATGGCACTCCCCATTTTATTTAATTTCGGACTTAAATAAGGGCAGGGTAGGATCTTTTGACTAATTCACTGCACTATTTTTTTTCTGGAGTTCCTTAGAATTTCTGTAGGAGGGATTTAGAGTAGTGACTCTCAAGTTTGAAGGCGGGAGGATGATTGGGTAATTGGCTTCATGCTATATTTGCACAGTAGTTTTTACTTAGGTTATGTAATGATAGCAAGAATTTGATGGCCATTGTGGAAGACCATAGCCACTCCTTGACTTTGACACTGGCTAAAGTAATTTTTTATCAGATGGAACTCTCTGGGACTTAAGAAATGCCAATATTAGAACTATGTAATTACATAATTTTAAGGTTTTTTTTTTAATCAGATTTTTTAGCACCCTTCCTTAACAGGAGATTTTTTTACCTCTATAAAGTTACATGTGCCAGTCTCTTTAAAACTGATAGTGGATCGGACTGTGAAGTCACAGGTGACTCTGAAGGGATCGTAATGGGATTGGGGATGGTCACTGCTCAGTTTTTCCTATTCCACCTCGGTTTGTACATGTGAAGGGACATAGTGTGGACTGACCTTTAGGTTTCCTAAAGAATATAAGAAGGTCGAGACAGAGCACGAGCGGGGGAGAGGCAGAAAGAGAGGGAGACACAGAATCCGAAGCAGGTTCCAGGCTCTGAGCTGTCAGCACAGAGTCCAATGTGGAGCTCAAACCCATGAACAGCGAGATCATGACCTGAGCCGGTCAGATCTTAACTAACTGAGCCACCCGGGCGCCCCTGTAAGGAAGATTTGAAGTTACTTTTTGGATACTGTAGTTAAGTCTCTAGAATATAGAAATTACCTGTGAAAGGGTTGTTGGACCTTGATTATCCTTAAGAAATATAATCTAAGATATCTGTATCTTCCTGGAACATTGCTTAAAACAACACGGTTTTATAACTCAGCAAATTGGTCCCCTCCCTTCCCTCCAAGCCCAACTATTTCATTAGTTGTAAAAGCTGTTAACTGACGTAAGATCAGTCCAAAACAATTTGATCGCCTTTTGTATGCTAGGCACTGCTAGAGTCTGGGGATACAAAAGTATGTAAGGCAGCCCCTGCCCTCTCTATAGAGGTTAGTATCTGTTAGATGCCTAAGGAGACCAGAGGATGAAAATTTAACCCAATCTTGGAGGGATCCAGAAGGTAAAGTGTACAACCAGTTTTTCTCGTGTGAGAATAAAAACTGTCTACTTCATTATTCTGGTGAATGGCGGTGATAATGGGAAAGGCCATGCAAGTGTGTGGATGGGGTGTGGATGGGAAATCTCTGTATCTTTTTCTCAATCCTATTGTAAACCTAAAATGACTCTAAAAAATTTAAGTATTTTTTAAAATGTGTACTTAATGCATCTGGAAATGCAATTAACAAAGGAAATTAGTAATGACTTTTTGTAATTCATTTTGCAGAAAATGATAAAGGACAGTATATATCTCCATTTCATGATGTTCCTATTTATGCGGATAAGGTAAGATGTCCTTACCATTTAAACATAGTCTCTTTACTCATATCAGTTAATTCCACATATGGATTTTCTTATACGTCTTCACAAGTGCTTAAAATGCCTCATTGTTCTGCAAATTCAAGGTACATTGACTAAGAAGTCAGTTTTAAATCCAGATTATTCGGCTAAAGAAGCAATTATAATTTGGCGAAGGAGTAGAGGAACGGATAACAAATGTTTCAAAGCTGCCTTGGAACTAAAATCTTAGTCCTTCATAAGTGGTTTTAAAATTAACCAGGTAGGGGTGCCTGGGTGGCTCAGTTGGTTAAGGACTTCGGCTCAGGTCATGATCTCATAGTTTGTGAGTTCGAGCTTCACATCAGGCTCTGTGCTGTCAGTGTAGAGCCCACTTTGGATCCTCTTGTCTCCTCTCTCTCTGCCCCTCCCCTGCTCTCTCTCGCTCTCTCAAAAATTAAATGAATATTTAAAAATAAAATACACCAGGTAGCCAGCACAAAATTTGGGTTGTGGGATATTTATTAAATAGCAAAAATAAACTAGATTATTCAGTGGCTATAGGAAAATTCAGTAGTTTCAGTGGACTGGTAGAGTTAAGATGCAAATAGTGTTGATAAAGGTTAAGTCCACAGACTTCTAAAAAGAGATGTCTGTTCCTGCTCACACCAGTGAGCTGAAGAAATCCAGAACAAATTGAGGCTTACCGCAAATTGGTAAGAATCTTACTTTGCTAGGAAAAAATGTCTACAGCTATATATTCCAAAGTCTTTGTGGTCCTTTCGAAGTAGAACTGCTAGTGATCCTTTCTGCTTTTATTTTCATTTTTGCCTTTTTATGTTTTATAATCTTTTTACAATGAGCTTGGATTATTTGTACAAACTTAAATAGTTATTATTTTTTTAATTCAAAGCTTGTTTAGCCTCCTTCCCAGTAGAAGTTTGTACTTCTGACACAAGGACGGATGTCTGCTGTGTTTTATTTTATTTTATTTTTTTATGAGAAGAGAGAGACAGAGTGCGAGCAGGGGAGGGGCAGAGAGAGAGGGAGACACAGAATCCAAAGCAGACTCCAGGCTCAGAGCTGTCAGCACAGAGCCCGATGCGGGGCTTGAACCCACAAACTGTGAGATCATGACCTGAGCTGAAGTCGGACGCTCAACTGACTGCCACCCAGGCACCCCTCTGCTGCGTTTTTAAACCTTTAAAACTTCTTTTTGTTCAACCAGGAAGCATGATTCACCGTGAATGCACATTTTTTTTGAGTTGTAAACACTATATAGATTATTGATCTTCCTTAGCTAAATGCCAATACATAATACATGTGAACGTGGGGTTCCAGTGCAAGTCTAGAATACCGTTATAGATGAAATCTTGTCCTTGTATGTGCTGAGTCCTACTGTTTTCCTGTACTGACTACCAGAGAGAAATAGGCAAATTCACTGAACTTGTACCAGGAAATTGGCTACAGTTCCAGACTGACACTTGGGCATTGGCAGATAATCCCAGCTCACATGTTGCTTCCTAGGAGCTTGCCTGAGCTGGGCTCCAACTGGAGGGTGTGGTGAAATAGCCTAAGGCCAATTATATGTCACAGTTACAGGAGGGACCTCTAATTGGCATGCGTTCTCCTGTGGGACTCTCAAAGTTGTATTCAGAAACTCTAATTTGTTACGTCTGATTTCCTGGGAGTTGGCATGAACTGCAGGATCCTTCCTCCCTCCCTCTTGAATTGGCATCATTTGGTTGACTTGATTATCGGTTTGGTGTATAACTGGTATACATATCAAAGTACTTTGTGGTATCTCACACCATTTTGAGTAGTGAAGAGGTATAAAACGATGACTGAAAGTTTATTGATGGTAACTTGCCATATAGAAGTTTCTTCTAAGGAAGAAAAATATTTTCTTAGAGCTGTTTGTGTGTGTGTGTGTGTGTGTGTGTGTGTGTTTCTAAGTGTCCTGGTCTGTTTGGGCTGCTGTAACCAAGTACCATAGATTGGTAGCTTATAAACAGCAGAAATTTATTGCTCGCAGTGCAGGGAGGCTGGAGGTCTGAGATCAGGGTCCCAGCATGGTTGGGTGAGGACCCTCTTCTGGTCATGGACTTCTAGCTATGTACTTTCGTGGCAGAAGGGGCTAAGGATCTCTCTGGAACCTCTTTTTAAGGCACTAATCCCACTCATGAGGGTTCCATTCCTGTGTCTTAACCACTTCCCAAAGGTCTCACCCACTTACAATCACCACTGAGGGTGAGGATTTCAACAAATGAATTTTGGGGGGACACAAACATGCAGACCATAGCTATAAATAACAGATACAATATTCTATATTATATAAACTATAATATTCTAGCCAAGGATCAGAATGCTCATAACAGTTGTGCTGCCTAGTTCTATGACTGCTTCATGTTATGCCAAACTAGGAAACTGAGACTACTTTTTGGTGCCGTGCAAAACACCTTCACTCAGATTATTCTGTGACTCCTTGAAGTCTTGTCTGGGACTGATTGTGGCTGTAATCTGCGATTACTCAAATGAAGACTGTGCCTTTGCACCGCCCTGAGCTGGCTCAGAAACATAAGCTCTTGCAACAACTCTGGATTTCACTAGTGGTCCAGATGTCAGTGAACTTCAGCCCTTCAGATTCCTGTCGGAGAAGCAGGAAAGAGTTCTTTTGTTTTGTTTTTAAGGAAGTTTCGTATATACAAAATACCAAAAGGGTGTGGTACACAGGAATTGTTTTGGATTATCGCCTAAATAAAAGATCTGACTAATTCCATTGTTTGCAGAAGAATGTGCGTGTGTGTGTGTGTGTGTGTGTTTTAATTCCAATGTTATTAAGTTTATGTAAATACATTTTATGTGTGTGCCTGTAGACTTTATCTCTAATATGGTCAGTCATTCAAAGGGTGATAACGAGGGAATGTATCTTTCACACAACTCTTTAGCTCTGCTGAGGAAAAACCCCCAAAGGCTTATATTCGGCTCTATGTCAGGACCTCTCAATGTGGACAGCCAACAGGTAATCAGCCAGTTCCGGGAACCCATGTGATGCAGACACCCTGCCTGGATTATTTCCAAATCCATTTAGTGGAAGAAGGCAAAGGCAAGGACTCCCTGGATTTTGTCCTTTGCTCTGGGTCTATACTAGGGGTCACATATAAAAATACCCATAGCTCAGGGTGTCTTTTGACATAAAACTTTTTAGGTAAGAGAGATTTTTAAAATCCAGGACGTAGCATAAACAGTGTGAAATAGTGGGTAGATTAAGCATTATCTAAATCTTAAAGTGCTCAAATATCCTGACTTGATATTTAGGTTGAGAAGTTTGGTATTTTTTGGTTCTGTGTCTTCAACTTTGCTGTTAAATATTCTAACAACATAGGCTTCTATTCATTTTACCGGTGACTGTTGGGAGAATATGTAAATATGGAACTCTGTTTCTTTTCTCCTCTTCTAAAAGTTCAGCTTATAATCAAATGGGTTGATGCTTCAGAAATTTAACGATATTTTCTGCAGTCGTGTATCCTTTTTTTAAGATATTATTTTTAAGCAATTTCTACACCCAACGTGGGGCTCAAACTCAGAACCCCAAGATCAAGAGTCGCATGCTCCACCGATGAAGCCAGCCAGGCACCCCTGCACTCATGTTATCATTCTTTTTAAAGATACTCTCTCACTGTACCTGAGCCCTTTAGAAGAGATCTAGTCAAGCAGATGTTTGGTTGATTACTTACTTCCTTGTGGGGTTTGCTTTGTTTCGAATTTTCAATTTCTTTTTATAGACAGTTCCTTAAATGGAAGTTTTTAAAATGCCAATGAATTAATAACTTAAACTGTTTTATTCCCCGACTTTATATGTATACAGAATGGCTTTTCTGGATTTTTGTTTTATCTTTTGGTTTCATGTTTTTTAAACCAAAGTTAGAACCGGGAACAGATGAAAACTGATGACCATTAAGCTTAATCAGGATGTCATAACTAAAAATAAACTCCTGCTTTTTCCCACCTCCAACAACGAGACTTCAGGTGACTAAATTTTGAAAACAGATATTCTAACCGTAACCTCTGTGGTCTGTCAACTTCGTTGAAAAAGTAAAGTTGGGATGATTAAATATGCATCTAATGTACCATAATGCCTGGCTTTATAGGAAAGCCTCAGTAAACAGAAAGCAATCAAATAGGACGATGATGTTGAGTACAATGTTTGATTATTTCTTTAGCCCTTCAGAGCTCTATTGTATAGGGTAAAAAAAAATCACTCACTCAGGAGTAAGGAATCTTGACTTTAGTCCTGGTTTTACCATTAACTGGCTTTACGGTATTGAGTAAGTTACTTCATCTCTGAGCCGTGTTCATCTTGGTGGGTGTTTTAGATCACATTCTATGTTGACATCCCATGATTCTGTGTATATAGCTTATTGATGAAGCCTCATTAAAGATCATTATTTATAAAAAGGTCCAAAAATATTGTTAATATTTATTGAATGATTCTTGTAACTTTAGACAATATGCTAAAGCCCTTCTGTGGATCATATCATTTGGCCATCACGTTATTCTCTAAGCAAGACTCTTCCATTAGCCACATTGTCCAGGATCAGCAGCCAGAGATTATAAGCAGTCGTGTCATGCTTGAAACCCAGGCATTTTGGCCCAGAAGCTGTGGTTTTAACTACTGGGCTCCACTTCCTTGAGTGATTATGAATATGTATGTGAGGTGGATTTTACTTTGTACTTTTCATATGTTCCCGATTTTCTACAGTAAATATCTCTTTGATAATGCAGACGAAAAGCCTTGCTTATTATTTTATTTTTTTAGCTTAGAATTCAAAGGAAATCAGTGAGAGCTTTTTTTCCTTTGGAAAGGCTCAGAAGTCTTCTAGTCCAGAGATTCTTGGTGGCCCCAAGGCTCTCAAGTGGCCACAGGTGGGTTTCTGAGGTTCTGTGAACTCTGTAATACTACGATTTGGTGTAAATGTGCATTTTTCCTGGGAAAGGTTCTGTGTGCAAAATCTTTAGTCATCACCTGGGCACTTGAGTGGCTCAGTCAGTTAAGCATCTGACTTTGGCTCAGGTCGTGATCTCAGGGTTCTGACAGTTCAGAGCCTGGAGCCTGCTTCGGATTCTCTCTCTCTCTCTCTTTCTCTCTGTCCTCCCTGCTCATGCTCTGTCTCTCTCTCTCTCTCTTTGAAAAATAAATATACGTTAAAAAATTTTTTTAAAAGAGTAGATTTTAAGTATTGCCAGACACACAAAGGAAATAGGTAAGGTGATGAAGAGGTTAATTTGCTTGATGGGGGGATCATTTCACAATGTACACATATACCAAAACATCACATTGTACACCCTGAATACATGATTATTTGTCAGTCATACCTAAATAAAGCTGAAGAAATTAAATTTTTTAAAAAGAAAAAGTAAATGGGTTCCTGAATTATTGCATTGACAAGTGATGAAAGTGAGATCATGACCTGAGCCAAAGTCGGACACTTAACTGACTGAGCCACCCAGATGCCTCTCAGATCTTCTCTTTTTGCAGATTTCATTAAAGCATTTTTAGTGTTTTGCGGAACCACCATACTGTTTTCCATAACGGCTGCACTAATTTACATCCCCACCAGCAGTGCACAAGGACAAATCCATTTACATTTAATACGTATAAAATACGTTTAATATCCTGTAACCAAAAAACTGACACTGAAGCCTAAACCTGAAACTAAGGATTAAGAGCCATTGTCACCTGGTGAGCACTTTTTAAGGTATAATATCCTTAGACAGGATTAAATCTAGTACACCTTTTCAAAAGTACCTTTTTAGGGGTGGAACATTTCCTTATTAATTATGCGACCTTTTCTGATAGGGATTTTATACTCCAAAACTGTTCTAGAAGTTAAAAAACAAAACAAAACACAAGCTGCCCTTCTTTTTTATTAGCTTCTTGCTTGTCGTCTAATCTCTAGATGAATTGAGAAGAAAATCCTCTCTACCACCACCGATTTTCTGCAAAGTTTTTTGCAAAACAGAAAATAAAAGGAAGGATGATGGAATCAAAGAGTGATTTTTGTATTTCTTCCCAAGTCTGGCATTTACTTGGTTTCCGAAGTTATCCAGAGAAATACGTGATGGGTCAACTTGAAAACGCTAATTTAAAAGCCACTTAGGTAATTTAGCATGTAATATAGCATGTCATGTTCACTAGGCTTCAGATCCAATGTTGGAAGCAGATCCTAAGTCTTAAGGTGTTCATAGGCCTCCCAATAAAGACAATTTAAGTTTACTACTAAGATTCAGTGATGGGATATAATTAAAGTAAGAGCATGTTCCCTATTAACACATACTTAACTACATTCGTTATAATAGCCTACCAAATAGCCATCGCCTGAGCATTAGTAAACAACTTGTTAGGCTACTAATTTGACCTGTAAGAAAACTAACCGGTTTGGAGATGAAACCCCTGATCACCATACTATTGAAATATTCCTATTTAATCAATGAAATTGAAAGATGAATCAAGATATAGATTACATTTCTCCTATACCTAAACTATTTTTATTTACACTCTTTTTGATTTAATGGAATGGTATAATTAATTTAGACTTAAGTTTCCAATCTCCTTAGAATCTGAGCACCTTTAACATTGACATTCTTATGAAATGATTATAAAGCTGGGAGATTGTTATGTCTCTGACTTCCGGAAGTCAGAGCTAAAGCTATAGTTAGCCTTTCTTCTGCCTCCTCCAGGCTTATCCAAATCATCCCACTAGGGATACTAACCCCTTCCTTCCTCTGAAACTATAAATAGGGAGCTGTGAGTTTGATGCCAGAGCAGGGATTTAGAATCAAAGCAGACTAGAAGTGGAGAACAGATTGTCCTCTCAATCCAGGATTGAGCTAAGTAATAGTTGAAACCAGTCAGGATTAGAGAAAGAAGGCATGAATTTGTAACTGGGTAGTACTAAATATCCTAAAGTCTTGTCTCAGGATTTTAAATGCATAAATGTTGGAAATATGAGAATGCATAATTTTTTCCAATTGTTAATTGTAAAATCCAGGTAATGTAAGACCGACTGCCCTAATGATTGTTCAGTGTACAGTTCAGGGGTATTGAGTACATTCACATTGTTGTGCAACGCTCACCACCCTTCATCTCCAGAACTCACTCCATTAAACATGAACTCCCCATTCCCCCTCCCAACCCCCTGGCGGCTACCCTTCTACTTTCTGTTTCTGTATGAATTTGACTTCTTTAGATACCTCATGTAAGTGGAATCACATGGTATTTGTCCTTTTGCGACTGGCTTATTTCCCTTATCATATCCTCGAGGTTCGTCCACGCATGTTATAGCATGTGTCAGAATTTCCTCCTTTTTTTTTGGTTGCTTCTATGGCTCAGATATTGTGAATAATGCTGCTATGGACATGGGTGTACAAATACTTCCTCAAGGCCTGGTTTTCAGTTCTTTTGGGTATATAGCCAGAAGTGGACTTGCTGGATCATATGGTCACTCTATTTTGGGGGGAACCACCGTTTTCCACAGCGGCTGTACCATTTTACATTCCCGCCAGCAGTGCACAGGAGTTCCAACGAGAACGCATAATTTAGCAGTGAAAGTGCTTCCAACAGGGGAATTGGTTGGATTTCTTATATCGCCCTGAAAATGCTAGGGATCGCCGTTCACTTGAACAAGTCCCTGAATTGTAGCCATCTCTAGGAAAAATAGACTAGTAGTTCCTGTTAAAGAATGAAGCCCCCCTCTTTTTTGTCTTCAGTGCCTAGGAAAGTGACACGGAACAGTGGCACTCGGTAATTAATTACTTGTTGAGAGAACATGAATGCTTTGGCTCTCAGGCTTTTTGCAGGATACTCCCTGCTATTTTGTGGCTCAGCTAATTTTTTAATGTTTTATTTATTTATTTTTATTTTTGAGAGAGAGCGAGCGAGGGGCAGGGAGAGAGGGAGACACAGAATCTGAAGCAGGCTCCAGGCCTCTGAGCTGTCAGCACAGAGCCCAACACGGGACTTGAACCCGAGAACTGTGAGATCATCATGACCTGAGCTGAAGTCAGACACTTAACCGACTGAGCCACCCAGGCGCCCCAGGCTTAGGTACCTTCTAAAAAGCACCAAACCTTCAGGCAGTGCAGTGGAGTTGTCTTACCATTTTCAGAAAGATGTTTGCTTCCCTGTAATGTTGGTTCTTTGCTCGCTTTCCATTACAGTTAGGAAGGTTTTGTGATATTAGGTAATGTGGTTTTTGAGGATCTATATGCATTTATCACTTATTCCATTAAAATGTTCAGTATAGTTATCAGACTTCAAATTTGTACATTTTAGCTCTATTTGCTACCTTTTTCTTGAGGTAATTTATTCATTTGGTAATGCTTTAAAAAAAAATTACTCATCTTGTTTTCACTTCTCAGTTACTCCTTCATGTGGTCACAGCTCCATCTGGTGAACATTTAGGGTATTGCTGCTGACTTGCTCATAGATAATGAGCCTTTCATTTTAATACCTAACGTGTGTGGTATGAGGTAGAGGCAGTTCTTGAAAAGAAATCACATTTATTTGATTAAATCTTGAAATTTAATCAACGATTGGGTCTGCTCATGAACAATGTGTTACTTTTTCTAAACCACACAATTACTACTTAGCAGGGATAGAGCACTGAGTCCTGAATTTAAAGATTTCCATTTTTTTTGTGGGTTTTATGTTATATCAATTAGGTGTTAGGAGGCTTGAGGCAGAAACTCATGAAATCTTTTTGTTTCCTGCAGTTTGACCAAAAACTTAAATAAGGGGCAGAAGTTTGAGACTGTAAACACTAACTTTTCTGCTTCATTAAAAGTAACAGCACAGGAATCATTGGCTCAGAACCTTTGACTTATGCTTTTGTAGCTTATCAGTCTCTGGGGTTTTTTGTTTTTGTTTTTTTGATGCGAAGTAGTAGAGAAATAATCCTAAAAAGTGTGTTAACTAAGTGACTTTCATTTAAGAAATGCCTTTTTTGAGAGAGAGTGAGCGAGCACAGGTCGGGAGAGGGGCACAGGGAGAGAGAGAGAGAACCTTAAACAGGCTCCACACTCAGTGCAGTGCCTGACATGGGGCTCGAACCCACGACCCGGGGATTATGACCTGAGCCAAAATCAAGAGTTGGACGGTCAACTGACTAAGCCACCCTGGTACCCCATAAGTGACTTTTAAATTTTAAATCCACTTTAAAAATATATACATTTTATGAAGGAATAATTGCAAATTTGGCCTCATGTATACCTTTTGCAAGGCTATAAACTGAAAAACTCCATTTAAAGTTTTATTCATGGGGGAAATAATTTTCTTACCATTTAAAGCTCAGGTTAAGACTGTAAACTAATTACAATAGAACTACCATTGGTTAAAATATTTTTGGAACTTACTTTATCTTCAGTGTCAAACTTTTTTTTGAGGAGTACTTGACTTTTTTAAAAAAACAGCCAAATTGGGAGAATAATGTGGTTAATCAAGTTGATTGATTTTGTGTGTCAAACTAAAGTATGACAAAGTAAACTGACTTGGGGTTTGTCTTCCAAACCACCTCTGAAACTGGAGTCCTAAAAACATCTTGAGCAATTGCAGTGTCACTGGAGGAAGTGAATAGCCTTTGGAGATGATCGCTTTATGATGGCCTTCCTCAAAGATAGAAGTTTTGTTATGTTTAAAAACGATTTCCTTTCTTTATAGGAACATTCTTCCCACCCCCCACCCCCAAAATTTTATTATGAAAAATTTATTATGTTTAAACACACAAAAAAGTTAAAAGAATTACAGAGTGGACAAGAATACACGCATCACCTTAATTCTACAGTTATTTTGCATATTTGGTCTTTTTTTTTTTTTTAAGTTTATGTATTTATTTCAAGAGAGAGAAAGTGCCTTGGATCTCATGAACCAGGAGATCATGACTTGAGCAAAAATCAAGAGTCGGATGGTTAGCCGTCTAGGCCACTGAGGCACCCCTGGGTCTGATTTTTTTTTTGATGACTTGTGTTGAAAGCCCATTGCCTTCAAAGTTCCAATACAATGAATAGTTTAACTTTGGCAGAACCTGTAGATGCTCACTGAGGTAAGAGAACCAATTAGCTCTTGTGACCATCTCACCTTCTGTGTGTTTTTCAGGATGTGTTCCACATGGTGGTTGAAGTACCACGCTGGTCTAATGCAAAAATGGAGGTACATTTTGCCTTACAGTGATGATCGGACTTGGGATGTTAATTTTGATCTAGCCACCCTGATTTGCATTTGCTTGAGGGTTCAGCCGCTAAAGTCTAAGGTTTCCTTCTTGCTAGTCCCAATACCTGTTCTGCAGTTGCGTCTCCCATTGCCTGCCAATCTTCCCCCTGGGCTCCGACTCCATTTACTGTTTGCAAATAAGCTGCAGACTATCCTCCCCACACCTTTGCTCTGGCTTCTGAAAGCCTAGAATTACCTTTTTCTCCCATCTTGTCCCCTTTAAGTCCATCACTGATGCCTACACACAGTCACTGGGCTTTCTTTAGTTACCCCAGCCACCTGCGATGATTGTATTGGAATTTCTGTTGCGTTTTGTTAATTTCTTTCTGATGACTCCTAATAGATTCGGCTCTTTGTCATGGATATTTGTTACATATTTTATATCAAGCTTTTTGACAGTAACCATATTTTGCATGTAATATACACTCAAATATGTGAATAATTTAAAATGTTTTAAAGAAAGCCTAAGTTGTATAATATTTATTTTGCCCTTTTCATACAAATCTTAAAACATTTCTCCAATGTTCGGATTTATTCCAGGTAATTTTATTTTTTGCTTTCTTGAATAAGTAAATTTTGGGGGGTTTTTTTAGGTTTTTTTTTCCCCTTCTTGATAGTTCCTGTCTACCTCAAATAAGTTTTCCACTTAAAGGCTGATTACAGAAAAGCTTTTATATCAGATCATTGAAATGTTAGAGGCAAAATATATCATTAAAGTGGAATTAGGGGATGTGCATTCCATATTTCATTTTCTCAAATCCTTATTTGAATAGTATTTTATATCCAAATGTACTCTAATTTGAAATTTTTTATTTCAGATAGCTACAAAGGACCCTTTAAACCCAATTAAACAAGATGTGAAAAAAGGAAAGCTGCGTTACGTTGCGAATCTGTTCCCTTATAAAGGATACATCTGGAACTATGGTGCCATCCCTCAGGTATGTGTCTGTGCAGTTGCTGAAAGTGTACTTTTTAGCTTACAAAAAATTAACCTACAGCTGTTGGTGAAAAAGATTTAAACACCTGCTGAAAGTTTACGCTATGGTAGGTTTTACCCACATAAGAGTAACTATTTCAATACTTCCTTGAATAAACTTAATTTCTGAACGATAATGTTTTATGATATTTATGATATTTAAATTCACGTTTGAAGGTTCTTTTCTGAAGTATTTATTTTTCTATATGGACTGGCTGTAAACCATACACATTGTTTCTTTACAGAATGAGTGGCAAAGCGGGACCGTGTAAGCTAGTGGTGGAAAGCACGGATTTTTGGCACCACGTCCCAAGTCCGCCACTTGCTAGCTCGCCTAACTTGCCTCTCTTTCCCCCTCCCTGAGACCGATTTCCCCGAGACGTTACTAGCACTTAGCTCTTGTGAGGAACCTGGCACATGTAAGCTTTCATGTTGAGAGTCCTGATTTCTTCTTCTTAATGCCAGTGTTTTTGTGGTAAAGTAATAACGGGGTTGTGTTTTCCTAAACAGACAACCTGTGAGGAGGGAGGATGTCTGTATTGTTTACCAGTTTATCCCCAGCACAATGCCAAGGGTGTGTAGTAGGTTCTTATTTAATACTTGAATGAAGAATCACTAGAATCGTGTCTATTATGAGTAAATGGTGGATATTTAATTCCGGTTTGGCTAGGCTAATGCCTGTGGTACTTACGATTTTTACATGAAATACTCAATTTACTTTTTCCTGTTGATTAATGGTTTGTTTTCATTAACCATTAAGTCTGTTAAGTAGAATCTACTGTGAAACAGTGTTTTAGTTACCAAAACATAGATCACAGTCATCTAGTGATCACAGAGACATCCGTCTGCCTTCACTATAGCACTCTACCTTGTATTCTGGTTCATTTAGTAGTTAGCCTCAAAATATTGTCCCTCTCGGAAAACACTGCTGAAATACTTACTCTTCCGGAAGTTGGATTTGGCCTTTTTGGATCTGGTCTTTGTTTATCCCCCTTCACTTTTATCTTTTTGTCTTTATTCCGGCTGAGTAGGCAAACAAAGCCAAGAAATATGTTCTAGATTGGGGGAGAAAAGAACTAGAGCAATAAATACATTTTAAAGGTCCAGGCAAGCACAAGCCATCTGTTTTTTGTCAGATTTCTGCAGAGATTCAAGAAATAAAGCTAACAATTGAAAGCTCCAGAAAATCCTGAATAAACTCTTCAGTCCTGGCTCCTGGTCGGTGATGACACTTAACCATCAGAACATCTCATTTCTGTTTTAGTATGACTGTCTACCTACCTCTGTTTTAGAAATTTATTTTAAAGAAAATCTACTTCGTAGAAGATAGTGAGCACAAAAAGTTCATCAAAGCACTTTTCTTTTAATGTATTTTTTAAGTAAATATTTGGGTCTGTATTTGTGTTTTCATGTTGTCTCAGCTATTACGTGGTTGGTTTTTGTTTGTTTTAAATAGGATCATTGTTGAGGCACCTGGCCTGCTCAGTCAGTGGAGCATGCGACTTTTGATCTCGGGGTTGTGAGTTCCAGCTCCACATTAAGTGTAGATCACTAAAAATAAAATAAATAAATAAATAGACTTTAAAAAAAAAAGTATCATTATCTGTTTTAAAGCTTAAATTTAGGGATGCCTGGGCGGCTCAGTCAGTTAAGCATCCAACTCTTGATTTCACCTTAGGTCATGATCTCACGGTTTGTGAGTTTGAGCCCCGCATCGGGCTCTGCACTGACAGCCCGGAGCCTGACTTGGTATTTTATCTCCCTCTCCCTCTGCCCCTCCCCCACTTGCCCTCTCTGTCTCAAAATAAATAAATAAATAAATAAACACTTAAATTTAAAAAAAATTAGGAGCGCCTGGGTGGCTCAGTCGGTTAAGCGTCCGACTTCAGCTCAGGTCATGCTCTCATGGTTTGTGAATTCGAGCCCCGCATCGCGGACTCTGTGCTGACAGTTCAGAGCCTGGAGCCTACTTCAGATTCTGTTTCCTTCTCTCTCTGCCCCTCCCCCATTTGTGCTCTGTCTCTCTCTGTCTCTCAAAAATTAAATAAATGTAAAAAAAATTTTTTAAAAAACAAAACAAAAGCTTAATTTCAGTTTAGCATATTTAGCATGGCATATTTATTTGAGCATATATAGCATATTCAGCATAATAGGGCCCCAGCATTTAATTACAATTACTGTGTGTAGTGAAGATTCTTAGATGTGAATAAAGAATTTCTTAAAAATGAGAAAAAACATAGCTGAAGATTCATATTTTTGCAGAAAGACTCATGGGCTATTATCTTTTAATGTCAAATATGGTCCACTTTGTCAGTAGCTTGTACAGGAATGATATACTCTCAGCCTTATTTATTTTTATTTTTAATTAATTAATTAATTTATTTTTAGACTTGGGAAGACCCAGGACACAATGACAAACACACTGGCTGTTGTGGTGACAACGACCCAATCGATGTGTGTGAAATTGGAAGCAAGGTAATGGAATCTGAAATATGTTTCTGTAGTGTCATGATGATAGTAATGAAGTATACAAAGGTCATACTTTAAAGAATATTGTGAATAAAATATATGAATATTGGTGAAATAATGATATCTCTTTGATAAATTAAAAGCTTCTAGTTCAGCTAAGCATTTGTGTGTTCTAATGTGTGCATTTAAACCTAGTCTAAAAACATGTGTGTATATACGCATGTATGACTGTACATACATGCAGAGGAAAGTGGGTGTGTTGTGCTTTGGAAGGCAGGTGACTAGTCAACAGGTGAAGAGTACGAGGAGGCAGATTTCATCTCAATACAAGGCAAACCTCGCCTACTGATTGGGAGCGGTCAGTGCATCTGCCCATGTCAACTAACCTCACGAGTGGGAGATTTATGGTCAGAATTTCTCTATCAAGTAGGGCAGCTCTGACATCATGACTGTAGTTATAATTTCTTTATGATCTTTCTCAGGCTCAGGGAAATAGTTAACTGAAAAGAAAGTTGGCATTCAGGTCTTAAAGTCGTAAAGTTAAGTCATATTTTATGACTTGCCTAATTCAGTTGTTTGTATAAAATAAAAAGTAAAGAGAGCACATTTAAATATATGTTTGAAACATCTCGTGAGGATGTATTCTTCAGCACAATCAATGACACCTCAAAATATATGAATTATCCTGAACGATGTTACTGATTTTCGTAGGGCCTCCAAGGGTACTTATTTTCAATTTTGATAGCACATGGATTTGCTTGTTTAGCTTAAAAAACAATCTTAAGGTAAGTTTGGAGAAACTTGGCATCTTCCTTCTTTCCTGTTATCCACCAAGTAAAATTTTTCTTCCAAAGTTTCATCCTGTGGTATTGTCCTAACTGTGGTTATTGACTCTCAGGTATGTGCAAGGGGTGAAATCATTACGGTGAAAGTTCTGGGCATACTGGCTATGATCGATGAAGGAGAAACTGACTGGAAAGTCATTGCCATTAATGTGGATGACCCTGATGCAGCCAATTACAATGGTAAGGAAATCTGAAGATCTACAGTCATTTTATATCAAAGTCTTACTCCCCACCAAACTTAACCTGCAGAGATAGAATGGCCTTTAGTAAACAACAAGGAATAAGCCCACACCTTCAAACCAGTAAAGAATGGAGAAGCAAAACCTTTGACAAAGCATTGTTACTCCACACAGTGAACCTCTTAGTAATTAACTAAGTAAACTTCTCCTTCATTCCAGGAAAGAAAAAACCTGGTAGTCTGTGTTTACTCTTTTCCTTCCATACATACTAGCATTCTCTTGCTTTATGTATTTATTAAAAATTTTTTTATTTGAGATGCGATCTGCATGCCATAAAATTCACCACTTTTAAGTGTACACTTGTACGATTTTTAATATATTTACTTGGTTGTGCAACTGTCTCCACCGTCTAATTCCAGAACAAGTTCCCTACTCTAACAGTAAGCCCCGTATCCATTAGCAGTCACTCCTTGTTCCTATTTCCCCCAGTCCCTGGCAATCACTAATGTATTTTTTGTCTTAATGGATTTGCCTGTTCTGAACATTTCGCACAAATGGGATTGTATGATAATGTGTCTGTCTAGCTTCTTTCATGTAACATAATGTTTTCAGGGCTCATCTCCAACGTAACATGTATCAGCACTTCCTTTCCCCACCCCCCCCGCCTCCCCAGTTCTTTTTTGGTGGTGAAATTCACTTAACACAAAATTTACCATTTTAACAATATTAAAGTGTACAATTTGGTGGCATTTAGCACATTTGCAAGGTCACATGACATCACCGCTGTCTAGTTCCAGGACATTTTGTCACTCCAGAGGAAAACTCTCCCTCCAAGCAGTCACTCCCTGTCCCCTCTCTCCCCGGGCCCTACTGTCTGTCTTCATGATTTCCCTATTCTGGATATTTCATGTACACGGAATCCTAAAACATGTGGCCTTTTGTGTCTGGTTTCTTTCACTTAGTGTAATGTTTTCTAGGTTCATCCATGTTGTAGCAGGTGTCAGCACTCATTCCTTTTTATGGCTGAAGGATACGTATGAAGGATATGTATGGATATATGCCACATTTTGTTTATTCATTCATCTGTTGACAGACATCTGGGTTGTTTTTGGCTAGTAGGAATAATGCTGCCGCTATGAACATTCCTGAACGGGTTTTTATGAGAACCCATGTTTTTAAGCCTCTTGGGTATAGATACTTGGAGTGGAGTTGCAGAGTCATATGGGGACTTTCATGTTTAACCTTTTGAGAAACAGCCAAAATCTTTTCCAAAGCAGCTGCACCATTTTATAGTCCTGCCAGCCGGCCATAAAGCATTCCTGTTTCTCTACTTCCTTGCCCACTGTACCTTTTATTACTATTATTATTATAGCCATTCTAGTGGTACATTTTATTGTTGAGTTGTAAGAGTTCTTTATATATTCTGAATACTAGACCTTTGTGACATACATGATTTATCTGTATTTTCTTCCATTTTGTAGGTTGTCCTTTTATTTTCTTAATGAAAGCACTCAAGTTTTTCATTTTTGTGTGGTCTAATTTATCAATTTTTTCTTTTGTTGCTTGTGCTTTTGGTGTCTAAGAAAGGTATCTAAGAAGCCTTGCCTAGTCCAAGGTCACAAAGATTTTACACGTATGTTTCTAAGAGTTTTATAAATTTAGCTCTCACATGTAGGTCTTTGATCTGTTTAATGTTAGTTCTTAAGGTGTGGTATGTATGAAGTGGGAGTCCAGCGGCATTCTTTTGGATGCGAATGTCTACATTGTTGCAGCACCATTTGTTGAAAAGACTGTTCTTTCCTTCACTGAATTATCCTGGCACTATTATTGAGAATCAGTTGACCATAAATGTATGGGTTAGTGCTACAATTTGATTGTCTGTGGCCTTTTTGAAAAAGAAATGTTTATACTTTGTAACTCTGCGTCCTGTTATCTTGACTATTTTTTTTAAATGTTAATTTATTTATTTTGAGAGAGAGAAAGCGCGTGTGAGTAGGGGAGGGGCAGAGAGGGGGAGAGAGAGAATCCCAAGCAGGCCATGAACCGTGAGTTCGTGACCTGAGCCAAAACCAAGAATCAGATGCTCAGCCAACTGAGCTACCCAGGCACCCCCTATCTTGACTCTTTTATATTAACCTTGCCTCTAGTTAGTGATCTAATCCATTTATCTGGTTACTGAATTAGTCTTCTCTTTCCTGTCTGAAATGAGTCTCACTGGACTAAAATCAAGGCATCAGCAGGATTGCATTCCTTCTGGAGTCGCTCAGGGAAAATCTTTGTCCTTGTGTTTTCCAGCTTCTAAAGGCGGCCCACATTCCTTGATTCGTGTCCCCTATCAGGCTTCGAAGCCAGCAGTCACAAGTCTTTCTCAAGTCTCCTTCCCTGACTGTGACTCTTCTGCCTTCCTCTTCCACAAAAGGACCTTTAAGATTACATCGAGCCCACTCAGATTGCCCAGGACAATCTCCCAATTTCAAGATCGGCCGATTAGCAACCCTAATTCCATATACAACCTTCATTCCCCCTTGCCATGGAACATGCCACCGTCACAGGTTCTGGGAAGTGGGGTATGGACATCTTTGGGGACAGTCTTCTCACCACAGATGGTGACACTTCTGGTAGATGTATGATACTATGCACTTATCAAAACCTGTAGAATTTTATGGTAGCGGAATAGTGCCCCGCCCCTTCCAGAGATGTCCACCGCCCGACCCCCAGAAACGGAACAGGTTGTTTCACACAGCAGATGGACTTTGAGATGTGATTAAGGTTACGTCCTTGAGCTGGGAAGAGTATCCTGGGTTATCCACATGGGCCCCATCTAATCACGAGTCCTTGAAAGCAGAGAACCTTTCCGAGCTACAGCCAGAAGGAGATGTGGTGGCCAAAGAGTCAGAGTCAGAGAAACAATCCAAGGAGGACAAAGACAGACTTTTGTGTCAGTTTTTGTGTCAGGTAGTTCTGTGTTATTTAAATTTCGTGTGGGGGAGAATGCATTCATTCCAGTCGTCTACCCTTTCACAGTGATTCTCTTGATCAGTGTGTCCATCTCCACATGTGTTCCTTACACAAGAGCACAGTTAGTGAAGGCACGCCTGTCATTATGTCAGCAGCATTTGCCAGAGCATCACTGCCCTGCAGTAGAGGCTGGCAGAGCCCTGAAAACTTTCTCTGGGTGGTTGGCCCCATGGTGCAAGTAGCATACAGCTTTCGTTCCATGTCAGCTTAAGACCGCGTCTGCCTGTCATCTGTTACAATATGAAGCGTTCATTGGCATTTCTGGGTGGAGAGAATTCTTGACTAGCCACAACTTTGGGAGAGATGCACACAGATCCATGGCAGAGGAGTGCTCACCCACTAAAGCGGTCAGGTCGGACACACTGATCCTCTTGGTTGTTGTGGAGCCCGCGACAGCCAGATCGCCCTGTGACTCTGTGGGAACCGGTGAAAGTAAGCCTGGGGTTCCATGCTTGCTACGCCAGTACCGCCGGGCTGGTTAGGAAAGCTGCACCCACGAGGGAACAGCACAGAGTCAGTGATGTCATAGGTAGGGCCTTGATGTGGCATCAGGATGCAGATCAGGTAGCTCTGGACACGACTTCCGGCTTTCTGTGTGCAGCATTGCAAGATGAGGAACAAAAGTTGCCTGGGTTCTTTTTTGCCTACCTTTTCTTTTCTGGAGCTGGTGTTCAGGATTCTCCAGCCTGGATCCAGCATACCTTTCAATGCCTGGCTCACGATCAGACAGTTAGTCAGCTCTGACGGTTTTCCTCACTGTGGCATGATTAAAAAATATATATTTTTGGTCTTTGTTTCCAAGTCCTGGCAGAAAACTCTCTGGAATTTCCTGAGTGTTTAGGAGTGTGTTTTGTTACTCTTAATGAGCCCTGTTCTTCACACTTGAGTTTATGCCAAAGAGGTGACTTAGGTAGGGCTCCTAGCTAGCCTCAGACTGGGGCTGGTCACCAAAGACCAAGTGATTGGAGGGTGGGAACTTTCAGCCCCTCTCATGGACCTCTGGAAGGAGGAGGGGAGACTGGAGATTGAGCTCTCTAAAACTCTGATGACTTTTGGAGCACTTTGGAGTTGTGAACACCTGGGAGGGGCTGGGAGGATGGCATATCCCCCCTCCCCACCGGCCTGAGAGTGCCTGGAAGCTCCGAGCCCTCCCTCTCCCCATGCCTGCCCTGTGCATCTCTTCCATTAGGCGGTTCCCGAGTCGTATCCTTTATAATAAACCAGTAAACATAAGTAAAGGGTTTTCCTGAGTTTTGTGAGTCATTTTAACAAATTAAACATGAGGAGGGAGGCCACTGGTGTCTGAAGTGGGATCAGTCTTGTGGGCCTGAGTGAGTCCCCTTCACCTGGCGGGAGCCGATGCTCACCCCTGGTAGATCTTGTCAGAATTGGATTGAACTGGACACACCGTCGGTACCTGGAGAACTGGAGAGTTGGTTTGTTGGTATTGGAAAATGCCCACGCTTGCATTTCAGATTTCTGGATTTTCAAGTTTTGGTGTCAGGTGACACGTTTTATGTTAATTATAAGTCCCTTGAAACGTTTCTGTGTTTAAACATTTCCCAGTTCACTTTGTAAACTTCCCATACTTTTGGTGGTACTATGATAATAGAATGCATGATATTCTTTAACTACATAGATTATAAATTTTATTTTATAAAATTTAAGCTTCTGTTGAATGCATTCCTGCTTCCAATAATAGAGTTTGTTTATTCATTTCGAGAGAGAGCTCCCGCCAGTGGAGGAGGGGTGGGAGGGGTGGAGAGAGAATTCCAGACAGGCTCCCTGCTGTCAGCATAGAGCCTTGAGATCAGGACCTGAGCCAAAATCGAGAGTTGGACAATTTAACGGACTGAGCCACCCAGGCACCCCCAAAAAGTGTTTTCAAAAAGGGCATTTTTCTGTTGGCCAGAACTAGAGCACTGTGATATAGAATGCCTATGCTATAGAGCGAGAAGTCTAGTCTCATTTAATATGTAATCCATCATAGATTTCAGTGTAATCCATTTTTCTTGTGTTTTGTAATTGGGGTGTGATCCTCTGATGATAGCCTTAGCCTGTCTTATTCAGTATCTTCTGCCCTTCTCATAGAAGTTATACTTGCCAAACTAGTTCTTTCATTATGTAGGCCCTAGGCCTTTCTCCTTCCTCTCATCTCATAGAAATTACTATTGTATTGATTGTTCCCTTAGTTCTTAACATCAGAGCTATTCTAAGACACTAGGTGATTTCCTTTTAATGTCTGTGTGTTCTCTTTTCAGCAAGGTGGTTAGCTCTCACATTATCTTGAACTTTTTTGATAATCCATCCTATCGCTCTCTCCAAGTATGCAGTTGATATTTTTATTGCATGAATAATTACGTATTCATCTTGCAATCTGCTTGTTCCTTTCTTAGATATTAATGATGTCAAGCGGCTGAAACCTGGGTACCTGGAAGCTACCGTGGACTGGTTTAGAAGGTACAAGGTTCCTGATGGAAAACCAGAGAACGAGTTTGCTTTCAATGCAGAATTTAAAGATAAGGTAATGTGTCATTTAGAAGTGTAGCTTTAGGCCCGTTTGTATTGAGACCAACTTAACCATATTGTTACCATTTAAAGACTATATGACCATGAAGCAAATGCTTAAAGATATAGGTAAGACAGCCTGGATATTGATTCATTTAAATGTTCTCTTCCATTGCTGACAGCCTTGATATTGATTCATTTAAATGTTCTCTTCCATTGCTGACATTCAAGAAATGAATTCAGAAAAGACAAAGTTATCAGCCTTTGGGAAAATGTTGATAATAAGGAAAAAACACTTATCTGTCCTTGTAATACATATCTCTTCAAATTACAGGATTTTGCGATTGATATTATTAAGAGCACTCATGACCACTGGAGAGCATTAGTGACGAAGAAGATAGATGGAAAGGGCATCAGCTGGTGAGTGGGAACTCTTCTCTGAATGTTTAACACAGAAAGCAGACCAGCTTGCTCCAAAGGTTTTAACGACCAGAAGCACGGTGTATTATTACATTCCTTGGAAAAGGGATAACTGGTTTTGTGAGTTCTGTGCTAAAGTGATTGGGAAGGCAGATACATAGGCAGCTGAAAAGTACTCATGAGATACTCTGAACAAGTACAAACTAAAACTGTAAAAGGGACAGTGAGAGCAGAGCTTTGTGAGGGTAACTAGGAAGGCTTCCTAGCATCAGGGTGCTCAGAATGTAGTGAGTAAAATAAGATTGAGTGCAAGAGTTTTGCTCTGATCTAAATACATAAGATGCGTTGCAGCTAAACCAGGATCTACCACGCACGCAAAATTTACCACCGCTAATATAATAGGTAATACTTACTGAGCAGTTAATATTTGCCAAGCATGTAGCAGAGATGCAGGGAAATTAAACTTAACCTAAGTCTTCCCTCGATAAGTGTTTCATAGTGAGGACTCACATGCCCCCAGCGCATGTTCAGGATCATATGCTTCCTTGTGGGTTTTTAAAGATTTACAAGAGAATGCCCACTATCACCACTTAACTCCTGTTGTTCTTGAAATAGTAGTCAGTGAAGTATATAAGAGAAAGGATGTATTTTGATGAAGGAATGTTGGAAATGGAGGAGTAAGCTCTCACGGATGTTATGATTTTGTACCCAGGAAACCCTAGGAAATAAAGAATTCAAAAAGGTGTCCACTTACAAAATGGGTATATATGTATATTGACAGCATTCTATACAAGTGGTTACAGAAACTGTAATGGAGGAAAAGGTCCCATGTGGAGTAGTATTTAAAAACAAACAAACAAACAAACAAACAAACATACCAGGGCACCTGGGTGGCCCAGTCGGTTAAGCCTCTGACTTCAATTCAGGTCATGAACTCGTGTTTGTGAGTTCAAGCCCCGTGTTGGGCTCTGTGCAGACAGCTTAGAGCCTGCTTCAGATTCTGTCTCAGTCTCTTTCTGCCCTTTGTCTGCTTGCGCTCTGTCTCTCAAATATAAATATAAATAAACATTGAAAAAAAAAGAAAATAAACAGATTTGTATCTAAAATATACATGGTACTCAGGAGCACCTGGTGGCTCCCCTGGTTGGTTAAGCATCTGACTCTTGATTTCAGCTCAGGTCATGAACTCATGGTTTGTGAGATGGAGCCCTGTGTTTGGGCTCTGGGCTGACAGCACCTACTTGGGATTCTTTCTCTCCCTGTTTCTGCCCCTCCCCTGCTGGCGCACGTGCATTGTCTCTCTCAAAATAGATAAAAAAACAAAACAAAACACCAAGGTATAAACAAGAGATTGCAGGACCCAGAATAAAAGCAGTTTAAGAGTGTTGAGCAATAAAAAATATATTAAAAAGAAAACTATGTTTGTAAATAACATTTAATTTCATTAGAAAAAATTTGCATGAGATAATAGCCAGGAAAATTCTGGAAAAAAATGAGGGTAGTGTTGAGGCGGAGGGGGGGAGGTGTTAATTATTTTCATAATGCTGAGTAATGCTGTTTTACTGAAAGGTTGATATTGAAGAAGAAAGTCAAATTACTCAGTTCTGTTAAAAGTTTGGTAGACCCAGTGACATATGGGAATTTATAAAGTATTAGGAATGGATGGTTTTGGACCAACTGGCTGTTGAGGAAGAAAACAGGCTAGATCCGATCTTCCTCCTTATTCTCCTTATGGCAGATGCACGCTGGCAACCACCACCATGTTCTGGCTGTTTCCATTTGTGTTTGAAAGGTGCTGTGACCGGGCAGATGCTCCCTGAGCTCCCCACAGAAACAGCTCAGCACGTTTTCTTACATTTACTACTGTACACTCGTCTTTAATTGGGTGCCGTTTGTCAGCCCTCATGTTACATCAGTATTTAATTCCAGACACAAAATTTCAATGTGAAAAATTACAGGAAAAATAGTGAATCTATTAATTAGCTTATGGTAGGGAAGGCCTTTCTAAACAGAACACAAACTCAAAATCCGTAACAGAAAGGTTTACTTGTGATATTTTTATGTATCAGGAGACAATTTTTCCCAGCTTTTTTTTTTATAACCAAAACACAACAAAGGGCAAAATAATTTATAAATAGCTTATTCAAGTCAATAAGAAAAAGACAAATCAATAGATGGAGAGAGAAGATAGAAAAAGGAAGTTTACATATAGGAAGGTGTACAGACTCACTCATAATTTATAAAATGCAATTCAGCAAAATAATGATATCCCCCATAGATTTGCAAAAATTAAAAAATTAGATGATAGCCAGGGTTACCAACAACATATATATGTAGTTGTTGAGCACATAAATGGGTACAGAAGGGCAATTTGACAATATCCAGTCCAGAAATTAAAATTGCATGTATTTCTTTATACCACTCTTAGGAATATAGCCACAGTTCACCAAGATACATGTATAAGGATGTTCATAATAGTGCCCTTTATAATTACAAAAAGTTAGGAAAAACGTAATGGTTAAGTACATCTGTATAATAGAACAGTATATGGCACATTAAAAGAATGTCTTTCTATGTTGATATGGCGCGATATCCAAAATATATTAAGGGAGAAAAGCAAAGTTCCTAGCAGTGTACTTAATATGATCCCATTTATGCAAGATAAACACATACCCACACCCACAACAGCATCTATTTATTTATATTTAAATTTGGGGGGAGGGCACCTGGGTGGCTTGGTTGGTTAAGCATCTGACTCTGATTTCTGCTCAGGTCCTGGTCTCACAGTTCATGAGGTTGAGCCCCACATTGGGCTTTGCACTGAGTGCAGAGCCTGCTTGGGATTCTCTGCCCCTTCCCCATGCATGCGCATGCTCCTTCTCTCTCAAAATAAACTTAAATAATAACAATAAAGATTATATTGCATCTACAGTTTATGATTTTTGTTTTTTAATTTTTTTAATGTTTATTTTTGAAAGAGAGAGAATCAAAGTGTGAGTGGGAGGGAGGCACAGAATTCAAAGCAGGCTCCAGGCTCTGAGCTGTCAGCACAGATCCCAATGTGAGGCTTGAACCCATGAACCGTGAAATCATGACCTGAGCTGAAGTCAGATGCTTAACCACTGAGCCACCCAGGGGCCCCTGATTTTTGAAATATTTAACACTATAAGTATTTCCTCATGTCATTAAAACTTGTTTTTATAATATTATGTAACATTCCATCTCTGTATAATATCCTGTCTCCTAGATATACCATTTTTTAAAAGTTTATTTATTTTGAGAAAGAGCGCACAAGTATGAGCCATGACTTATTCATAACTGAAAATTGGCACCTTTGGCCCCCTTTACCCATTTCATCCACCCTCCCTTCCATCTCAGGTAACCCCCAATATGTTCTCTATATCCACAAGCTTGGTTTTATTTTTTGTGTTTTTAGATTCCACATATAAGTGAGATTACACGGTGTTTATCTTTTTCTGTGTGACTTATTTCAGTTAGCATAATGCCCTCAAGTTCCATCTATGTCGTCACAAATGGCAAGATCTCATTCCTTTTTATGGCTGAATAATATTCCAGTGTGTGTGTATGTGCGTGCGCACGCACATGTGTGTACACGCTACATTTTTTTTTTTTATCCCATTCATTCATTGGTGGACCTTTAGGTTGTTTCCATGTCTTGGTTGTTATAGATCAAGCTGCAGTGAACATGAGGGTACATATACGTTTTTGATTTAGTGTTTTCGCATTCTTTAGATAAATACACAGAAGTTGAATTGCTGGATCAAGTGGTAATTCTATTTTTAATTTTTTAAGACCTTTCATACTGTTTCCCATAGTGGCTGCATCAGTTTGCATTTCCACCAACAGTGCACAAGGGCTTCATTTTTTTCTACATCCTACTAACACTTGTTATTTCTTACCTTGTTGATAATAGCCATTCTAATGTGTGTGGTTCACAGTGGTTTTGATTTGCATTTCCCTGATGGTGAGTGTCATTGAGCACATTCCCATGTACCTGTTGGCCAACTGTATGTCTTCTTTGGAAAAGTTTCCTATCTGATGCTCTTACCCATTTTTTAATCAGATTGTTTGCTATCAAGTTGTATGAGTTTTTTACGTATTTTGGATCTTAACCCCCTATTAGATACATGATTTGCAAATATTTTCTCCCATTTAGTATGTCGCCTTTTCATTTTGTTGATGGTTCCCTTTGCAGTGCAGGAGCTTTTTAGTTTGATGTTGTCCCACTTATTTTCGCTTTTGTTTGCCTGTGCTTTTTGGATAAATCCAAAAATTGATCCCCAAAAGTGATGTCAGGGAGCTTACTGCCTGTGTTTTCCTCTAGGAGTTTAATGGCTTCAGGTCTTACAGTCAAGTCTTTAACCTATTTCAGGTTAATATTTGTGTATGATGTAAAATAGTGGTCCAGTTACATTCTTTTGCTTGTGGCTGTCCAGTTTTCCCAACCCTGTTTATTGAAGAGACTGTCCTTTTCTCATTGTGTATCTTGGCTCCTTTACCATATATTAATTGACTTTATATGAATGGGGTTTATTTCCGGGCTCTCTATTCTGTTCCATTGATATCTGTGTCTGTTTTTATGCCAGTACCATACTGTTCTGATTGGCGTTGCTTTGTAAGGTAGTGTGAAATCAGGGAGTGTGATCTCTCCAGCTTTGCTCTTATTTCTCAAAATTGTTTTGGGCTATTCAGGGTCTTTTGTGGCTCCACACAAATTTTAGGATTGTTTGTCCTGTTTCTCTGAAAAATGCCGTTGAATTTTGATAGGGATTGCATTGAATCTGTAGATTGCTTTTGGTAGTATCAACATTTTGACCATATTAATTCTTCCAGTCCATGAGCATGGCGTATCTTCCCATTTGTTTGTGTCTTAATAAAAATTTCTTTTTATTAATGTCTTACAGTGTTCAGTGTACAGATCTTCCACCTCCTTGGGTTAAATTAGGGTGCCCAGCTAGTCAGTCGGTGAAGCATGCAACTCTTGATCTCGGGGTCATGAGTTTGAGCCCCACATTGGACATAGGGATTATTTAAAAGAAATTATTCCTGGGTATTTTATTCTCTTTGATGCAACTGTAAATTTTATTCTTTTCTTTTTTTAAAAATTTTTGGTAATGTTTATTCTTGAGAGAGAGGGAGACACAGAATCCGAAGCAGGCTCCAGGCTCTGGGTTGTCAGCACAGAGCCCAGCGTGGGGCTCAAACCCATGAACTGTGTGATCATGACCTGAGCTGAAGTCGGACGCTTAACTGACTAAGCCACCCAGGCACCCCCAAATGTTATTATTTTCTTAATTTCTCTTTCTGATGGTTTGTTATTAGTGAAAAGAAAATGTAACAGATTTTTGTATATATTGATTTTCTATCCTACAACTTGAGTAGACTTGATTCAGGAAAACTGAACTTGAATCTCATCAGGCCTCCCATCTCAACCTGTTGTTTTTTTAACTCTTAATAGGCCTTGTTACTGTGACTCATAACTACTTTTGTTTTCTTTAATAGCATGAATACTACGGTGTCTGAGAGCCCCTTCAAGTGTGATCCTGATGCTGCCAAAGCTATTGTGGATGCTGTATGTAAAATTTTCCTTGAAAAAGAATGTTCCTCATGGCTAAAAAAAAAAAAAATGCTAATAGGGAAGGAAAGTACTTCTTTCAACAAATATCAGAGTTCCTCCTGCATACATATTAATTACTGTGTGAGGTCTTGAAATTGCAAACCATGAGCGCATACAAATAGACATTTGACTGAAGGGAGAAGCTAAGAAAGATCCTAGTCAACCCTAAAGAGGGGGCATAGGAAAACAGTATAATTTGTAACAATCAAAATGATTCCAGAATGTACCTACTAACCCAAGTACCTGTATACCTACCATAAGTGATTTTTCACAAAAGAATTAATGGGAACTTACTTCTTATAGAAAGGACTAAGAAAGTGGTCACGTTTCAGGCACCATGCAGGAGTAGTTCATAATCCTAGAAAAGACTTTCCTGTGAGGGAGTAAACTGTTCTTCAAAGAAATAATTTTGGCTTTGTATTATTTTCAATTATTTGGATTAATCAAAACACTGAACTAGGTAATCTTAAATTATTCTCGTTTGCTATATTATGTTAAATAAGGAAAACAAACAGAAAACATGAAGTCTGACTTCTTACTGCCTTATAAGTGGGGTATAGTACAAATCAAAAGAATAATTTAATGATGAAGCCAGTATATTTAGATTTATCTGTATATATGAATCCTGACAAAGTTGAGTTAAATAAGAAAAATTGGAAGGGAAAAACCATTGGTTAGCAATCATAACTTTTCAATGAGAACACTCTGCCTACTTTTTATGTATGTGTGAATATATATAAAATCATTGTAAATGCATAAATCAGTTATTTCAAGACACATTTCCTTTTGTTTATTCTCCTGTGTGCCTTCAAAAGCTTAGAGGCCTGAATTTGTTTCTTGGCGGGAGAGCAAACGTTGCCTTGTTCCAATATACTATAAATTATTTTTAGGACTTAAAAATTGGGAAAGTCCTCTTCTGTTTAGATTCTTTTTAATTTATGTATTGGTATACGTTTTTAGCTTTTTTTTTTTCTGGCATTAGACTAATACATTTTCATATTTTTAGTTACCACCGCCATGTGAATCTGCCTGCACAGTACCAACAGATGGTAAGCTCTCCGTTCTAGTAAAACTACAGTAAACATTGTATGTATGTCTGGGAAAATTCTGTTTCTACAGATACGTCTTACGCACTGCATCTAAGGAGAAAGAGAAGGGAGGGGAGGAGAGACCTTTCTAGAGTCCCATAATGTCTGTGGGAAGAAGGATGGCTGTACATGCCCCGCTTCCCACCAGCCCCCAACATGGCAGTTTCCAGACCACGACCCACTCCTCTCCTCTGGGTGCTGGGTAGATGCCTTGTAGATGTTGGAGCAGGCGTGGCTCTGGAACCCCATCTTGCCACAGGCCGCTTCACCCAGAAAACAGTCCTCTCCCCCTTTAGATTTAGAATTTTCTATAAGGTTCTTCTGGTAAGAATCACATGTGTATTGATTAGTATCAAGATTAAAGAAAACACTGTGATAAATCACCTTTTTTTGCTGTAAGTGTCACGTGTAATGTCACATTGTGAAATGTCACGTGTGAATTTGTTTTAAGGCAATCCATGCTAGGATGTATGTTGGGTATGTTTTGATTCTTGATAGAGGTTCTAATTTGGTTTTCTTTTCTCTGAACACAGTGGATAAGTGGTTCCATCACCAGAAAAACTAAGGAAAATTCTGTGGAATACAAGCTCATATTGCTGCGTCCTATTCACCTGGAGTATTGGATGCAAAAGTAGTACCTTTTCAAAGCTTTAAATTCATAGAGCTCATCTACTAAAGCAAATTCTGCTGTGACCAATATATTCAAGATGTTATCCATCTGAAAGCATTTTTCATATCTCAACAAAGATAACTGTTAGTACATCCTTCACTCTTAACGCAGTTGTAATTTGGAAGTCATTTGTGAATAAACATGCAAGATAACTACATACTGGATGTATATGTTTACCATGTGTTAGGAAATAAAATTATTTTGCTGAAACTCCATTTATAATATTTTTACTTTAATCTGAAGGAGTTGTGGGTTGCTGTTTGGTGTTTGTTTTCTGTCGGATCTTATAAGTCAATTTTTTAATTATTAGATTACAATTTACTTGATTTTTAGGAACCTGAGAATGAAACCCCTTGTGTTTACAGTAGTCTCGATGCTATGTTCTTACCGAATTCCTAGCATCCCATTGTAAAGCAAAAGCTTCTCTATTAGCAGAAAGCAAAACCTTGCTCACCTTTTGAAATGATAGTTACTTTTTTAATTCGTCTAATCAACTAATTGGACTCTTAAGTTATTTGCATTATATTCTGAGTTATTAGCCCAAATAGCTCCGTGATTAAGGTCATGGGGTTTTGGTGCTGTACAGACCTGAATTTTCAATCCTAGCCCATCGACTTTAACTCTGTAACCTTAGGTCAGTTACCAACCACCCAACTTCAGTTCCTTCATTTGTAAATAAGATGTTACTCATGCATGTATTAAGCAGATTTTTTAAACGGAAATTTTTCATTGAGATCAATGTAGATTCACATGCAGTTGTAAGAGATAATACAGAGAATTTCTCTCTATACCTTTCCCCGTTTCCTCCAAAGTACGATTTTGCAAAACCGTAGTATAATGTCACAGTCAGGACAGTGGCTTTGAGACAGACCACTGATCTTATTGAGATCTTCCAGTTTTACCTGTGCTCGTTCGTGTGGTGTATTGTGTTCAACTGAATCACCAGGAAGGTTCCTGGATCCTACAAAATCCTTGATGGTTCTAACAACACAACCTCCAGTCGTCCTTTTATAACCAGGCTTTCCTCTTTCATGTCCTTTCCAGCCCCCGTCCTTAATCCCTGGCAACTGCTAACTTGTCCTCTATTTCTACCATTTTGACCTTTCAAGAATGTTCTATAAATGGTACCATGTGGTGGGTAACCTTGGGATTGGCTTTTTTCATTCAGCATAATTCCCTGGAGATTCTTCTAGGTTGCATGCTTTCAATAATTCATTATTTTTATTCATCCCTTTTTATTACTGAGTAGTATTCCATGGTATGTTGACCAAACCTTGTTTTGCCTGTTCAAGGACTTCTAGGCTCATTGCGGGTTTTGGCTGTTACAAATCTGCCATGAACATTCCCGTACACGTTTGTGTCAGTATCACCTTCCATTGTAATTGCCAGGTCAAATGATAGATGCATGTTTATTATTTTTTAATGTTTATTTATTTATTTTGAGAGTGAGCACGGAGGAGGGGCAGAGGAAGAGAGAGAAAATCCCGAGCAGGCTCCTTGATGTCAGCTGGGCGCTGGACTCGGGCTTGACCCCACAAACCATGAGATCATGACCTGAGCCAAAATCAAGAGTCAGATGTTCAACCGACTGAGCCACCCAGGCACCCCAAGAGATGCACGTTTAGTTTAATTAGCTGCCAAATTGTTTTCCAGAGTGGCTTTACTATCTCACATTTAAGATAATTGTTGCTGTGTGCGCATTTTATCCTGTAAGTTTGTGTCTTTCACTAGATGTGGGACTTTTTCAGCCATGTTTCTTCAAATACTCTTTTAGGCCTAAGCCCACTCTCCTTTCTTTCTGGTGCTACGGGGGTTGGGTCTTTGGTTACTGTCCACAGGCCCGTAGGTTCTGTTTTCTCAGTCTATTTTCTTTTTCACACTGGGTGAGCTGTGTTGTTCTGTCCCCAAGCTTATGGAGCCTGTCCTCCGTCATCTCCACTCTGGCAGTGAACCCACCCAGCACGTGTGCCATTATAACGGAACTGTGAAGTCACTGTGTTTTTAGTTCTATGGCTTTCACTCAGTCCTTTTTTATAACTTCCATTTCTTTGCTGAGATTTTCTATTTTGTAACCTATTCCAAGGGAATTTCTAAATGACAGTCTAATGGCATTTTTAAGATGGCTACTTTAAAATCCTTGTCACGACTCATCTCAGTGTTGCATCCATTGTCTTTTATTCAGTTGTGATTTCCTTGGTTCACGATATGATGGGTAATTGTTAGTGGTATCCTAGACATGTCGTCTGTGATGGCCTATTTAAAACTCGTGTTTTAGCCGGCGTCATCACACTTAGGGCTCACACCCGGGGCTTGGCCTACTTTGGGGACTGTGATTTCAAAGGCAATTTCATTTTCAGCAGCTTTGCAGTGTTACTTTGATGCCTGGTTTTATCTGGTGCCCTTGGGGCTTCTGTTGGTGCCTGCAGGTGCTGCCTCAAGGGGCTGGTGGGTATCTTGGTGGGGGAGGGGTGTGCGGGTCCCCAGACTGATGCCCTCCATCTAGCCAGGGACTAGGCCAGTGTCCCTGGGTGGGGAAGGAGAGTCTTACTTTACTTAGGCTGCAGGGATCAAGAGGCTAACTGGACTCATCCATTTGCTATAGCTGGATTTCTCCCTCAGGCTCAGCCCGCCCACCCACCTAGGATACTTGGTAGAAAAGGGGAGTCTGGGGAAGGAGAATACCTCCCTGGTGGCTTATTCCGGGCTGGACTCCCAGGGATCCCCCTTGCCAGGTGGTGTCACACCCACCAGAGAGACGCCCATTCTCCAAGGGGGAGGAATGAACCTGTCTGGGCCGCCTTCTACTGCTAGGTCAGGGGTCGGGAAGGACTCTCCCCTTGGGTGGTAGGACACGCGTGCCCTGCCACTGTGCTCTTCTCTGGCCCTGCTCCCAAACCAGCTCACCTTACCACTTCTCAGGGTTTTCCTTCGGTCGTCTCTTGCCATTTCCTGGGTTTGTAGCTGTGCTTCGCTGTGAGGAGCAAGGAAAACTGGGGCAACGCCATCGTGTCTGGACCAGAATCAGGAATGTCAGCATTCAGATTTTAGCAATATTTCTTTTACTCCTTTTTAAGTCTATTTTTAAATGTTGCCTCAGTCACGGTCATACATGATTTCTGAAGTGATTTATTAGGATGAGAAATATATTTTGTGATGGAAGATTATACAATGTGGGGAATTTCATAAAAATTGGCCCAATAGTTAGGAATCAGTCACCAAGGTGTTCGTCAGCTTTTAATGCAGCAAATGCTTTTTTTTCTCCAAGGACTTGGAGGTCAAACCTGACTATATTATTACCATGGTTAAATTACTTGACCTTTGTGAGCCTTAGTTTTTCCACCTGTAAGATAGTCATTGACCCATCGTCACAGGGTAGAAGGAATGGAGGTGAAGGACTTGCCCAGTGCCAGGCTCAGAGCAGGTGCTCAGTGGTGGCTGGTTGTTCATAATTGTAATCTCAACAACACCGAGTGGGATCAATGCATTTTCTTCAGAGAAGGGAATCTGAAACATTGGCCCAGTTGTGTAAAGGGTCTGACTGAGCACTCCAGTTGGAAATTCAAAATTCATTTGCACCATCGCTGAGCCCAGGCCTGCATACGCTGCAGCTATAAAGGCAATAATGTCCCATCTGATCTGCATATTTGCTCAGCAAGGGCTTCAGTTGTGCTTTTGCACAGAATGTTCCTTATGTGTATAAAGAGCTGCCCCTACTGCTTTCTGGGCAGAAGGGAATTTGGTTTTTACATTGACAAGAATGCAGTGCAAGTTGCTTTGCGGCGGGCAAGTATTTATTAAACAATTACAAACTCGAGTCCATTACCACATAGTTCATTGTTCCCTCTGTCGGTCTGGGGAATCTTTCCTTTATTTATTACAAAACCTTCAAATTAACCAGAGAATATTCACCAGAAGTAAGATTAACCAATAAAAATCACAAGGTTTTGTGGCCATCTGAATTTAAGAAGAAGCCTGAGAGCAATCTGGCCACCTCTATCAAAAGTTTAAACTTGGGGCACCTGGGTGGCTCAGTCGGTTAAGCGGCTGACTTCGGCTCAGGTCATGATCTCGAGGTTTGTGGGTTCGAGCCCCGCGTCGGCTCTGTGCTGACAGCTGCTTCAGATTCTGCATCTTCCTCTCTCTCTGCCCCTCCCCCGCTTGCACTCTGTCTCTCAAAAATAAACATTAAAAAAAAAAGCTTAAACTCATACTTACCCTTTGAGTCAGCAATTCTGCTCAGAGAATTCATTCCAGTTGACTGAGACTAGTCTATCGAGCGCACAGCGTATGACAGCTTTGTTTAGTACGGCAAAACCTGGACAAATGTCTAATTGTCCAGCTGAGAAGTGGCTAAATGTATCATCAGTACCATGTAGCAGTTCAAGAATAAAGTCCCTGCAGGGGCTGGTATGGAAAAGATGTTCAAAATATGTAAGTGAAAAGTGAACATTGTAGCCTGTAGCAGCTAACTGTGGCCCGTGGGCCAAACCCAGCCTGCTGCCTGGCTGGTAACTAAAATCGCATTGGAACACAGCCGCACCCATTCGTTTGCAAACGCTGCGGCTGCCTTCAAGCTACAATGGAGAGTTTAGCAGTTGCCACAGAGACCGCATGGCCTCCAAAGCTGAAAATATTTCCCAGTCGACATGTTACTGAAAACATTTGCCAATCTTTGCTCAATCCTATGATCCTATTCGTGTTTTTTACAAAGTGCGCACGGGGGAAAGAGATACATTAGTGGATGTGCTTGTGTGGGCATAGACAATTTCTGGAAACAAACCACAGTTAACAATGATTATCTGGGGGTGGGAACGCAGAGATAAGTGTGGAAGAAGTGGGGTCCAGGGAGTTTCCTTCCATTTTATAAAATGCTTTTTGAATTGTTTCTCTAAAAGCATGTGTAACTTAATTTTTTTAAGAGAATTAAATGACATAGAATGCCAGTGGACAGTGCTCAGCACAGCGAGTGACAGAGGGCTCCCGGGTCCAGGCAGCCGGGTGCAGGTGACCCTTGCACCCCCAGCACTGAATCACCTGCAATATTGATAAAAAAGAAGTAAATACAAATATAATATATATAATGTAATATACACACATATTACATATGATAGATAACATGATATAGTCTATATCTACATATATATTCTATATATATTTCTATATATTCTCCATATTCTACATATATTCTATATACTATTATGTTCTATATGTATTCTATTTTATATATGTATTCTATATATGTTCTATATATGTTCTATATATATTCTATTATGTTCTATATGTATTCTATTTTATATATGTATTCTATATATGTTCTATATATATTCTTATATGTTCTATATATATTCTTTCTACATATTCTATTTATATATATAAAACCTATATATAAAAAACCTATTTATATATATAACATATATATAATATATATAAATAATATATATATATATATATAAATATACATATAAAACTTACCGAATTAGACCCAGGAGGTGCTAGGGCCTAAAATCTAATTTTGAATCAGCTCCCCCAGGTGACTCTAACATACCTCGATGTTTGAAACCACGAACAAATCATGAATCTCATCAATCAGCGAAAGATTTCTCCATGGGTTGTAATATAATCAGCATGAGATAACCAGCAAACATCTACCACAGCAACAGCAGCAACAAAAATAGCTCCCATTTGTGGGGCCTCTGGCTGGCTCAGTCAATTAGAGCATGCGACCCTTGATCTCGGGGTTGTGAGTTCATGCCCCATGTTGGCCATAGAGACTACCTAAAAATACCATAAAAAAAAGCTCCCACTTGGGAGTGCTTACTGAACGTCAGGCCCTGTGCTGTGTGCTTTCCGTACTTCCCTCTTGTTTAATTCACTTGCAACATGGAACCGGGGAGGCCAAGTGACCTGTCTGAGGTCTCTGAGCACCTCGGGCCAGGCCCTTTGTGAAGGGCAGGGAATGTGACATCACCCCAGCCGCATGGCCCTACCCACAGTGACGGGCCGGTCTTCTTTTTCACCTGGCAAAGCTGCATAATGCTGGCTGCAGTTTGTCAGGTGGTCTCAAGACACTTAACTGGCTGGGTCACCTTCAACACACAGCACACAACTTCAACTCTTGGGAAATAGGAGGTTTGACCTGGCTTCCCTTGCCTCTTCCAGCGCTGACACCCACGCCCCCACCTCAGAGTAATGGTATGGGTGTTCCTGCTCCTCGCTGCCACCCACACCCATGCACCTGAGGCCATCCTCCCCTAGCCTGTCCTGCTGCTCCTTCCCTGGGAGGCAGATGGCGTTGCTGTCCTGCACATCTACTTCCCTAGCATCCCTGTCTTCCCTCACATCTCTCCTCTGAACTCGTTAAAAATATATCCACAGGGGGGCTCCAGCACCCCACGGGGATGCAGCCTGGGCCCAGGGGTCCTAAAGCCAATGGGTAGACACTGTGCAAAGACCTGCAGCTTCCATTTTACTGGAGGGTGAATAATCACAAGGTTGTTCCTAGGTTAAAAGACACACACACACACACACACACACACACGCACGCACACACACAGGCACCCACACACCAGACATGCTGTGGTTTTGCATACTGGCTTTCCATGGATTTTGAAGAGAGACATGCTATCTCAGGGCAATTTGCTATCTGTGGCTTTGCTATCTGGGGCTATGCCACCAGATCCCTGGAGTCAAAGTTGATTTCTCCTCTGGTCTTGGAGTAAATTCGGAGGCAGTTTGCAGGAAAGAGCTCAGCTTCCAATCGTGAGTCTTGAGTTCTAGCTCTGGCTCTGTGCGACATCAGGCAGATCTGTTTACTTCACTGGGCCCCAGTTTCCTCATTTTGTAGAATAACAGAGTGGACTCCTACCTGAGCATATATTTTAACATGGAAGATATCATGTCTCTATGACTCTGATACAGTCCAGTGGAGCAGGGATGAGCTGGAAAAAAAGTTTCCCTCTGGGACTGGCACTGGGGTAACAGCTGGAGTGACAGAAAACAGCAGTCCCACACTCGTTGCCTTCAAGCAGTTCACTGGTATGGAGGTACACTAAAAAATGATTGTAGGTGTGGAGAAACTGGACCTCACACACCTCACACACTGCTGGTGGGAATCCAAAATGGTGCACCCACCTTGGAAAACAGGCAGTTCCTCAAAAAAGTCGAACATAGTGTCAGCAGATCATGCAGCAGTCTACTCCTAGGTGTATACCATGAGAAACGTGTCCACCCAACAATTTGGACATATGTTCATAGCAGCATTGTTTAGAGTAGCCAAAAAGTGTAAATATCCCAAATGTCCATCAACTGCGGAGTGGCTAAGTGGTGTGACCATGAAGTAGGTATTATTCAGCCATGAAAAGGGATGAAATACTGGCACGTGCTATCACCTGGATGAACCTAGAAAACGTTACGCTGAGTGAAAGAAGTCAGACACAAAAAGCCGTATATCCTGCATGATTTCATTTACATGAAAGTCTAGAATAGGAAGATCCAGCTGGGCAGAAAGTACGTTAGTGCTTGCCAGAGGCTGGATGAGGGGGAGTGGGGCCAATGGGTATGCGTTTCTTTGAGGAATGGTGAAAAATATGCTAAAATTGGGGTGATGACTGCCCAACTCCATGAACATACTGAAAATCACCGAATTGTACCCTGTAAATGGGTGACTTTTGTGATATGTGAATTACATCTCAATAAGGCCGTTGTGAAAAAAATCAAAAATCATTGTAAACCCAACATCAGAAGTGCTATAATTGGAAAAAAGAAACAGTGGGACAATTCGGGAAGGGGCCACCTGGGAAAGACTGGCTGAGGGGGTTTGCTTGATCTGAGCCTTGAGAAACAAGGTGCAGAAGAGATGGAAGGGTGTTCCAGGGAACAGCCTGCCCCAAGGAAGTGTTCCCAAGGCTAAAGAGGATGTTGGTGGCAACACTCAACCTTTATTGAATGCATGCACTGTGCCAACAAACTAAAGTTATAACATTTTATTAAATCCTCATAAAAATCATTACTTCATTCACTCCGTCAGTTACTCAACAAATTTCATCGGACACCTCCTATGTGCCAGGAACTGTGCTAGCCACCAGAGACACTATAGTGGGGTAGACACTCGTATTATCCATTTTATGGATATTAAGATTAAGTAAGTTACCCAAAGTGAGAAAGTGAGTAAGTGGAAGAACTGGGATTCAAACCCAGGAGGTCTGATTCAAGCACTCATTTTCAAAAAATGTTCTTTGATACATCCCTATAAATAGTAATCATTTAGTGTAAATGCACAAATGTCATCACACATTTCTCCCTTCCTCTCTCTCTCTTACTCTATCACTCTCACTCTTTTTTTTTAAGTTTTATTTATTTAAGTAATCTCTACACCCCACTTGGGGCTCAAAATCACGACCTCGAGATCAAGAGGTGCAGGTTCCTCTGACTGAGCCAGCCAGGCTCCCCACCCCCCTCTCTCTTTCAATCTTTTACTTTTCCTTAGTTTGGTTGAGAGAACACTGTCAGATGACATTGTAAGTTTAAAGGTGTACAACATGGTGGGGCTCCTGACTGGCTCAGTCAGCAGAGCATCCAACTCTTGATCTCCAAATTGTGAGTCCGAGTCCCATGTTGGCTGTAGAGATTACTTAAATAAATTTTTAAAAACTTAAAAAAAATCAAGGTGTACAACATATTGAAGAGATACACTTGTGCACTGTAAAATGACTACCACCACAGCATCAGCTAACACCTCCATCAACGTCACCTCATGTCATTCACCATTTCTTTTTATAGTGAGAATATTGAAGATCTACTCTCTTGGCAACTTTCATGTAATACAGTATTAACAATAGATCACCACGCTCTACTTAGATCCTCAGAACTTGTTTATCTTTTTTTTTTTTTTAAATGTTTTTAACATTTATTTCTTTTTGGAGAGACAGAGAGACAGTACGAGCAGGGGAAGTATGGAGAGAGAGGGAGACACAGAATCCAAAGCAGGCTCCAGGCTCTGAGCTGTCAGCACAGAGCCCGAAGCGGGGCTCGAACTCACGAACAGGGGGATCATGACCTGAGCTGAAGTCGGACGCTTAACTGACTGAGTGGTTTGAGATAACTTGTTTATCTTATAACTGGAAATTTGTACCCTTTGATCCGAAATCTCCCTACTTGCCCCTCAGCCCCTGGCAACCACCACTCTACTCTGTTACTGGGAGTTTGGCTTTTTCTGGATTCCATATATGAGTGATATCCTAGAGTCTTTACTTTTTTTCTGGCTTATTTCACTTAGCATAATGTCTGCAGGCTCATCCATGTTGTCACAAATGACAGGATTTCTTTCTTTCTCATGGCTGAATAATATTCCATTGTGTATACATACTATGTCTTCTTTATCCTTTCAGTCACCAATGGGCATTTAGATGGTTTCCACATCTTGGCTATTGTGACTAGTGCTGCAATGAACATGGGAGTGCAGACATCCCTTTGAGATTCTGTTTTCATTTTCTTTGGATATATACCCAGAAATGGAATAGCTGGATCATATGGTAGTTCAATTTTTTTATTTTTTGAGGAAACTCCGTACTGTTTTCCACAGTGGCTGCACCAATTTACATTCCCACCACCTTTCCTCCACATCCTCACCAACACATGCTATCTCTTGTCTTTTTGATAATAGCCATTCTAAAACAGGTGCGAGACAATATCTCATTGTGGTTTTGATTTGCATTTCCCTGATGACTAGTGATGTCATACACCTGTTAGCCATCTATATGTCTTCTTTGAAAAAATGTTCAGATCCTCTGCCCATTTTTTAATCAGGTTGGTTTTTTGCTATTGAGTTCTATGAATTCTTCATAAATTTTGGTTAGTAACCCCTTATCAGATATACAATTGGCAAATATTTCTCCCATTCCATAAGTTGCCTTTTAGTTTTATTTTTGTCTACTCCATTCCTAGCCCTAGAGTCAGCCATGTCTCAAAGAGCCTTGGTTCCTTTTATTGGAGAATGGTATTAGATACCAAGATCTGGGTGGTAGGTGTGCTCATCGCTACTGAGTTGCTGCTACTTCTAGGCCCTCTCAGCTGACACAGCAAGGAAAAAATATGTGTGTAACAACCTGTGTATATACACATATCTATAAATATTTCCATGTATATCCATCTGTATCTATATTAAGCTAAACATGAATTCATACTAATACCTCCAACTCTAAACCTGTTCCTTGAAAGCCAGAGCCTACACCTTGAAAGCCTTCTTCAAAGAAGAGGGTAAAGGGACCCAAAGAGAAAAAAGGGAAAGCCAGTGCTGAAGAGGATTGGAATAACCCTGCAGAAAATGAAGATGCCCAAATGGACCAGGCACAGAAAGCTGACCACACTGGAGGTTCTGTGCTCGCTTCGGCAAGTATAGTGCACAAATACTAAAATGTAGTAATGGAATGGTAAAGAGAAGATTGGCATGGCCCCTGTGCACAGATGACACTCAAATTTATGAAGGCCTCAGAATCAGTCCTGCCTCAGGGCCTCTGCTATCAGCCTGGAACATTTCACCCTCCCTGCCATGTCCTTCAGGTCCTGTCCAAATGGCGCCTGAATGGGGCCTTCTTCAAATAGTCTCCTTAAAATAGCCTGGCCACCAGTAAACAGGTGCAGTTTTGCCAATCTAATGGGTGAACACGTTATCTCAGTGAGTTTTAAATGTTTTATCTTCTATTATTTCCCATATCTATATATACTACAATATCTCTTATACCTCTATTATTTCTTATCCTTAAAACCCATCTAGATTTGTTTCCTGCAAATTGTCTGGTCCTGTTCTTTGTCTATTTTCTAACAACAGATAGTCTTTTTCATATTAATTGTTCACTTGTGATGCAATTACATGCATTTCTTTCCCCAACTTGTCATCTGCTGTTTGGCCATATAAAACTTTTCTATTTTTCTTTAGTTGCTTTTTCTGTCAATCTTTTTTTTTGTGTGTGTGAGAAATTGCAGGTCTACTTTTTTATTTGGACCATGACATAAAAGACAGAAAACAAAAACAAAAGACAGAACAACCAGGCATATCAGTATAGAAAACCAGGAGAAGAAAGTGCAGGGTTGGATGTCTGAAAGCAAGACTGAGCTCGACCAGACTTCTGGTGAAACACAACTAAAAGTTTTGCTTAAGTGTTTCAGCAACGTTGAGTGACGTTCGAGACACCAGGACCACTCCACACCCCATTTGCAAACGTCACCAATGTAGGCTTCAAAACATCTTTCCTGTGTGTTTTGGCAGGATAGTTTTGGGGAACAATCCTGCTTCGCTATGAACCATACTCGTCCACTGTGTTGAGGGCTTCTTGTGTTAAAGAGTGTGATGAATATAAGGATCGGTGCACACATTTTAAAGTAAGAGAGAACCGGAAGTCTGAAAACAAGTCAGGGGTAATCATAGTACGGATACAAATGACTACATCCTGAGGCTTAGTATTAGTAAGTGTTTGTATACCAACCACCCCTTTTATATGCACAAAAATCTCAGATGGGTAAAATATTCTGAGCATTTTAATTTTTTTTTTTATTTTTGAGACAGAGAGACAGTGTGAGCAGGGGAGGGTCAGAGAGAGGGGGAGACACAGAATCTGAAGACAGGCTCCAGGCTCTGAGCTGTCAGCACAGAGCCTGACGCGGGGCTCAAACCCACGAACTGTGAGATCATGACCTGAGTCGAAGTCAGATGCTTAACCCACTGAGCCACCCAGGCGTCCCTATTCTGAGCATTTTATAAGGTAACCCTCTAAGAGTTCTGCCATAATGTGCCCCTTTCTTTACCTTTCTTCTCTGCCAGTGGACACTCTCAGGAATTGCTGAGTGTGTCAGGGTCCCCAAGCCACCCCCATCCAGGTTTGATGATATGCGTGGGGCATTCACGGGTCTCAGCATATTGTTGTACCCACGGCAATAGCTTATCACAGCAAAGCTCGAAGAGTACAAGGAAAAGGTGCCTGGGGCAAAGCCCAGAAGAAGCCAGGCACTAGCTTCCAGGGTCCACTGCCAGTGAGTGGGGTCACACAGGATGTGCTTCATCTCCCCAGCAACGGAGCTGTGACGTGTGTGACGTGGCTGAGAGATGCAGTGCGCAGGGTTATTACTGGGGGCCAGCCACACAGGTGCCTTCCGCCTACCACGTACCAAAATTCTAGACTCCCAGAAGCAAAGCAGCTGTTCAGCACAAACCACACCAAACAAACATCTTAGTCACACTGAGCAACACTTACCAGTGAGAGCAAAGGGAACCTTCCCGAAATCTTAAGTTCCCAGATGGCAGCGAAGGACCAAAAAGGTAAGCAGGCCCTTTCAGAGGAGAGCACTCTGGCTTGCTGCGGTGCTCTTCTCTGCACACTTCCTGACAATCCCACAGGAACGTACTTTCAGGCTCAAGAAAACTCTTCTAATGCAGACGAACAAAACATAAAAAGAAAAGACATAATCAAGTCTGCTGCCTGAGATATGGCTGATGCATTCATGTGAATAAATTGTAATAGTTCCATTTGGTCTTCACGAGCTTTACTGAAAAGTGGAATGAAAATAAATGGAAAACAAAGGAAAATTTAGTTTGGACTTACTGAATGGAGAATCTTAGTCCTTCAATATAAAGAGGGCTATTTCAGGACTGCTAGCGGCAAAGCTTAGAAATACCCACACTATGACTGAATGGACGTCACATGATTACATGTAATGAAGCAAAAACAGTTGGTAACCACTTGGACTTATTAGTTTAGACATGAACTTTAGAAGTAAAAGGTGGGGCATCTGGGTGGCTCAGTCGGTTAAGCGTCCTACTCTTGGTTTCGGCTCAGATCATGATCTCTGCGGTTTGTGAGTTCAAGCCCCACATCGGGCTCTGTGCTGACGGTGCAGAGCCTGCTTGGGATTCTCTCCCCCACCCCGCCCCTCCCCTACTCTCTCTCTCTCTCTCTCAAAAAAAAAAAAAAAGTAAACTTAAAAAAATAAAATAGAAGTAAAATGTAAAGGAGGAATTATAATATCATGTGTATGAAGCTAACTTCCTTCAGCTAATATTTTGAGGGTAGATACAAGAGGAAACTTTCTTTTGGGTACATTCTCTGCCAGGTCTTCTGTCTCAGTCATCAAAATAACCACCTTTGCTAAAGCCTTGTTCATTTTCTTCAGATTTGCATCTACATAGGGATATTTCTAATTGTTTCAAGATGGTTTTCCAATCTCTCAATGAAAGGCACCGCGAATGCAAGCCAATGTACCATGTATCGGTGATAAAAGCTTCAATAGGCAGTTTTCCTGGCACAAGGGTTTCAACAATCTCTGCCTGGGGGGCACCCTCTTCTTTTTTTAGCACTTCTTCCAAATGATTATTCATGCTTTGCAGAGTATGACACTTCTGAGCCAAAAGGAAAGATGAACATCTGCTGTATCCTTTCCGTATCTTAGGAGTTCAATTTCTAGGTTTTTCTGAGAGATGTCAGCTCGAATATTTGTGATCTGCTGTAGTCACATAACCTATTAATCCTATTAGTACTTTTATAGGAATTATGTTCAATTTATAATTGTACTTAAGGAGAATTGAGAGGTTTATGATACTGAGTCTTACGATCATTCATCTTGTCAGCTGACTTGGTTTTCCTGTCTGTAAAACTGAGCAAGAATACCAATCTTGCAGGGCTGTTTTCAGAATTAAATGAGACAAAGCTTGGGAAGGACGGCAGAGTAGGAGCCAACGTGCTGCTCTGCCACTTTGGGGTGTAAGAACTTGGGCTTGGTTACTGGACTATTCTGATTCGGTTCTCTCATTTGCAAAGTGGGGATAAGAATAGTATCTGCTTCGTAACGGCTGTCATCAGGGTCAAATACGACGAGGACACTGTTTGGAACATAAACACTCAATGAGTATTAGCTGTTCTTTGAAAAACACAGAACTGCGACCGAAAGCAAACGCTTTCTGCGGTTCACCCTAGGTCGAGGGCGTCCGGGCAACTCCTCTTTCCGAGGACCTACCGAGCCGTCTGTCACCGCTCCCGATTTTGCCCGAGCGCCTACGAAAGCAGTCGGACCAGAAGCGGCGATCCGGGGACACTCCAGATTCCCGCCCCGCCCCCGGAGCCCCAGCGTTGCCACGTCTCGCGCGTCCCGCGGGCCATGAGGGAGGGCGGGGCCAAGTCGGGCCCCGCCCCTGGGATCGCGCGGCCCTTCTGAGCCCGCCCCTCCGCGGCGCGAGTTGTCGGTAGGCGGCCCCGGCGTTGCAGAGCGCAGCGACGCTCGAGGGGGCGGGGCAGGCACGCGCCCGGAAGTCCCGGGGGAGGGGGGATTACGTATATCCGGCGAGTAGCTGGCGGTTTCGGGTGCCGCTGTGCTGTGTGTTGTGAGGCAGGGTCGAAGCCGCCCGCTGCTGCCGGAGAAGCCCCTTGGCCGTGAGTCGGGGGCTGCTGCGAGGGACGGAGCCGGGGAGCCCGAGGGGCTGGGGCGGACGGCGGGGAGGGTCGGGGCGGAGGCCCGCGCAGGCGGGGTTGGTGGGGGGGAAGTGACACGCAGGCGGTTCTGTGGGGCCGCGGGGCTGGTTCTGGGTGGGGACGGGCCGACTTGGCCGGTCTGCTCCGTTTCCTGCCAGACCCTGGGGTGTCGGGTCGATCTGCATTCCTTCGAGGGTCCCGCACGCCTGAGCGGGTTAACAGTTTTCTTGTCTGTACTGTGCGCTCCTGTTTGCGAAACGGCTTCACATCTCCTCTCGGATGAGCTTCACAGCCCTTGGTCAGGCGGGGGGGAGTCTTTGATGATTATCCTTGGTTTGCAACCTGGGGAATAATAAAGCTCGCCGAGGCAGCGAATTGGCCAAGGCCTCGCAGATAGCAAGAGTGAGCGTTCGAACCGGATCTCTTGGCTCCTAGTCCAGTGCGCCGCCCCCCCCCCCACTTCAGCTCTTGTGTTATCTGATGTCTTGGGTCAAACCCTGTAAATTCTTCTTCCACCTTCCTCTTTTCCTCCCTTTCTTCCATGCTTGGACAAATTCCTTCATGCACGTTTGCTATAGATTAATGTTTTAATGATTCTAGCCTAGAGGTCAGGAGCACACTTCTCTCTCTCAGTAAATTCTCCCTTGCTCTTGTGTTTTCTCCTTTACCTCGACCCATCTGCTTACGTCGTGATAGAGGACTTGTGGTGCTTTGCCTCGGGGCTGACCTTTGACATTTACCCTGCAGCTAAGCATAGTTTCTTAGCTAAAAAACCAGCGCCTTGCTATCCCAGATCTGTCTGGAATGGTGTGTCAAAGTTGTAAAGAGGATGTATAGAAAGTAATGTATGTGTTACTTGGCTAGTGCTCCTCTTTTATTGACTTCAATCTGTCAGTCCTGAAATTTGCAAATTTGGTTTTGGATACGTTAGTAGTGCTTTTGTGTTAAGTTTAGAGTTCTTAAATTTTAGAGTACTCTGATTTGCCGTAAGATGCCATAAGGTGGTAGGGTGGATCAAGGATAGGAAGTAGAATGCTGGTTATTAAAATACCCCTTTGAATGGTTAAAATACCATTATTAAAATACCACTCAAAAAGTGTGATCAGTTGTAAGGAAGAAAATTTTAGAAGGTTATCATCTGTGTAGGTGTTGAGTTAAGGAAGTTTTACGTTTATTTAAAAACAGTTTTGTTATTTGGATTTGAATTTTATGTGATGTTAACAAGAAGAGCTTTGGCTTTGGAATTTAAAAGGAGGCTGTTGGTCTTGGCACTGACGCTTTTTCTGGTTGAGCAGTCTTGGTTAAGCCAGCTGACCTAGGAGTGTCAGCATCCTTGTCTTGCTATCTGAGGCTAAGGTGTGTGATGTTGAAATGAGTTGTACATGCAGGCATTGTATAAAACCGTGAAACTACTCATGAGGGGTGCGGATCCTGAGATCTCAAGGCTGGAGTAGCCATCGAAGACGTTTCATTAACTTTGGGTAGCAAAATAAGGCCACTCTTTGGGTCCAGTAATGGGTTTTATTATTTTTTTAATATCACCTGGATAGTTTCTTCAAGCATTTTCCATAGATCATTTTGGAGGGAAGGATTATAGGACTTTCAAAGCAGGGATGTCAAGGGAAGATGAATTGGAAAATCAAACTAGTTCAGTTACCATGAAAAATTCCTTAAGTTGGGGTTTTCTCCTTGTCCCCTTTGGAGAATTCATTGAATTGGGAATAATTCTAAAATGATGTGGTAAAACTTTAGAGAGTCTATAAAGTACTGACTGCAAACCAGCGTAGTACAAGTGAATATGTAACTGTGGGTTTTAAAGGAGTGATCAGAGTAGAGGTAATCTTAATGAGAGGTGCTCTGTAAAGGTGAGCCATGCTTCTCCCAAGTGGTAGACTGAGAAAAGCAGGGAAGGATGACTGGTTTCGGGGGTTGCAGAGAAGAGGCACATTCTTCCTTTACTTACCTACAGTGGAAACTTAAGAACAGGAGCTTTGTAAGTATATTTAACTCATTGGACTTCTGAAAGTGCAGACGGAGTTTCCAGACACATTATTTGACGTGCTAAATTTGGTCTCTGCCAAAGTATATTTTAATGTAACTGAAGAGGGCAAAAAAAAAAAAAAAAAAAAAAAAAAAAAGCTTTTGCCTTAGCCTTTGCCTTCACCTTCACCCAAATTCCCAAGCTTCATCTGGCCTTCCATGAGAAGAATCATAGAAAATAAGCATTAAGCAGTCCCTAAGGTTTATAGATCAGGCTTGATTTAAAAACAAACCCCAGTTATTGGACACAAACAAGAAAACGTATATTGTCTCCGTTTTTCAATTAAAAAAATTTTTTTATGTCTTTATTTTATTTTGAGAGACACAGAGAGTGAGTGGGGGAGGGGCAGAAAGAGAGGGAGACACAGAATCTGAAGCAGGCTCCAGGCTCTGAGCTGTCAGCACAGAGCCTGACGCGGGGCTCGAACCCATGAACTGTGAGATAATGACCTGAGCCGAAGCCGGATGTTTAACCGACTGAGCCACCCAGGCGCATCTCAGTTTTTTTTTTTGTTTTTTTTTTAATCTAGGTGGATTTTTGTGGGCTATAGGTGTGTTTTTGTGGATAGCCCTGTTAAGGTCACTAGTAAAAGTACCAAAAGTGAGTTTTTGTTTATTATTTTAAAGAAACAAAAATTCATGAAAGTTATATTCAACAGCAGTTGGTCGCATCTAGTATAGCCTTGTGTTCAGATGCTCTTGCTGATGGAGAGAGGAGTGAAAGTGGAAGATCTTTCTTTTGTTCTGCACCAAATCTGAGATAGAGTTATGTCTTGATTTTTCACATTATGAAAGGATTCTCTTATTTCTTCCTGGCTCTCCAAAATAGTCGTATCATCTCTTTTTATAAGTTGAGACACATATCTGCAAGAGGGGCTCAATATTGTTAAAGAAAGATAGCATTGCCAAGTGGAGCAGGACAAATTACGTCAGCCGATAGGATTTGGGTGACTTTGTTTTTCAGAGCTGTTCACAAGGAAGGGTTAATCTGCTCTTCATTCACGTTAATGTGCTTTTCATTCTCATTTTCTACTTAGTGTATTGATGCGGCATTTTGATCCAGATTATTGATGGGACTGATGTCCTGGAGGTTGCTAACAGGTAGACAGCAGTGATGTATCTAGAGAATGTGAACGAGCCACTGCCTGGAGGAGTAAGTCTTACAGTAAAACAGGAGAGTTTATCTTTAACTCCTAGTCTTTGGGGTATCATAGACTAAAAACTGTTAGAGCACCAGGACTTTGTGCAGCTCTGAGGACCCCAGAGACTTCTTCCAGGGCGCAAAATCCTTTATTTTCTTGGGGCTGAAGACATGGGCCCATAAACATGCATCAGGGCCACAGAGAGAGAGTTCGCTTCTCCGGAATGGTACTAGCGTGCAGAGAGCTAATGTTTGCCGCTTTCGTCTCTCACACAGGTGGTGCGCGTTAATAATGTCTTTCATCTTTGAGTGGATCTACAATGGCTTCAGCAGTGTGCTCCAGTTCCTAGGTAAAGCCATTTCCTTAAACTATATCAGCGCTTTCAACCTTGGTACATGTCCTCCAACAACCTAAGTACAAGGAGCCTTTGGTATGTAGAAAGCAAAGTTATGGAAAAATACTTTTCTTTTTTAGGACTCTACAAGAAATCCGGAAAACTTGTATTCTTGGGTTTGGACAACGCAGGCAAAACCACTCTCCTACACATGCTCAAAGATGACCGATTGGGCCAGCATGTTCCAACACTACATCCGAGTAGGTTTGAAAATACCAGGTGACCTTTCGATATTTGAAGGCCAGTGTCAGGGTTGGGGGAAGAATCCCCAGGTGATGCAGTGCTCATATTAACTGAGGTCCCAAAAGACAGCTCAGTTGACAGAATTCCCTACAGGACACACTCAGGTCATATACTCATGAGTGTCCACCTCTGGAACTCTGTCAGTATTTAGTCTCACTAGTCCTGTAGAGGGGACCCATCTCCCAGACCTTCTTCTAAGAAGCAGCAAGCATTTTGGAGAGAAAAACTTGGCTTTTTAGAATAGTTTCAGAATATTTGCGGTCTTCTTTTCTCTACACGGTAAAAGCTTCATTAAGGTTTTCATTTGTATTGGCTTCCAGTGCAGGTAGCTGGGCCGTGTTGGATGAAGAAGTTGATTTTTTTTTTTCTATTTTAACATTTTTCAGCATCAGAAGAGCTGACAATTGCTGGAATGACTTTTACAACTTTTGATCTTGGCGGGCATGAGCAAGGTGAGAAATCAGTGGAAGAATGGTATTAACTTATGGTTCACCATTTTGGTTCTTTTCATATCCCCTCCCCGCTTTTTTTTAAGCAGCATGTCATTTTTACCTCTTAAGTTGCAATTAAATTATGATTGAGATCTTATTAAATGAAGTTGTTTTATTTACTTACTAAGTAATATCACACTTGTCAGAAGTTACATAAATACAGAGAACTCCACTCCTTTATACTCTTTGCCCTGATTTATTAGTCTCCCTCTCTGTGTAGTACATATTAATGTTTAAGTTACCAAACCCAGGAAGTTTTATTTTTATCTACTCTGTAGTGTATACTTCTCTTAGTTCAGTTGTCTCCATAATCTCCCTTGTAACATTTTTCTTCTTGAACAAGATCCAGTACAATATCACTCATGTATCAGATTTAATCCTGTCTCTCTTCTATCCTTTATTCAATGCAGTGTAAGTATGTAGAAAATTGTTACTTTCTGTAAGTAATTTCAAGTTTGTCCAAAGTTGCAAAAATAACACAGGCATTACCTGTGACCACTCTGATCTGCTTTGTATCCTCTGTCCTCTTGGGGTGGTTGGTAGAACCCACCTTTCCTTCCACCTTCTTGTTCTCTTAGTGCTTTTTGCCTTAGGCAGGCTGTGTTCGTTTGGTTTCTAGATTCCTGTCAGATATCTTATGTGGCTTTTGGAGATACACAGAATGAGGCATCTTTTTCTGATGGACACTCACTTTACATTTGGCAAGACTCTAAGCATAGGAGTGAACCATTTAAGAAGTGGGAATCAATATTCTGGGAAAGTAGAAAAAAATATTGAAATTCTGTCATATTTATTCATTTGTTATTAAATTGAGTTCAGAAGTCTCCTTTTGGAGCATTCATTATGTTATTAGGTTGAAAGTAATATAGCTTTTTAAAAATGTAGTTAAAAAAAACCCACATTATTGGCAGTTTTAATTATTTAGCCAAATAATTTTTTTTTAATTTTAGAGAGAGAGCACGTGCACGGGGGAGAGGGGCAGAAGGAGAGGAAGAGAGAGAGAAAGAGAGAGAAACTTAAGCAGGCTCCATGCTGAGCATGGAGCCAGACGCGGGGCTCCATCCCACACGTGACCCTGGGATCATGACCTGGGCCGAAATCAAGAGTTGGACCCTCAACCACTTGAGCCACCCTTTAGCCAATGGTTAAACTTTTGGTAATTTTAATCAAAAGGGAAAGGAGTGATCTAGATGATTTTATATTTTATGATTTCATTAACATAAAATTACATTTATTTTACTCATTTAATATTTATATCCCACAGAATCATATGTAGTACGATCACAATCACATAAAATACCTGTACAGAAAAAAGATTGAAAGAATATATACAAAAACATTGGGAGTATGTGTGTTTTAATGGAGGATTACAGATGGTCTTGTGTCCTTTTTTTCTATAATGAGCTTGTATTATTGTCATTGCAGTAGAAACAGGTGTATGGTGGCTTTTCTGCTTTCCAAGGATTTAAATTCAGAGATAATACAATTATAAGCTGAATGGAGACCATTTAGAGAATGCAGGAGTAGAAGTTTGTAGACACCTGAACTGAGAATGATGTTATTTGGTATGGTACGTTTAGCTTGTAGGTTTTTATAGAGTAAGAAGGGAAATGTGTCATATATAGTTTTGCTTGAGGAAAATTTATTTAACAGAAATACTGTATCATAATAACTTCGTTACCATTTTACAGAAGTTATTAAAGTGCTATACGTATGGAGATTTCCTTTTTTAAAAAAAACTTTAAATGTTTAGCTTATAAGAAAGTAGTCCAGGCTCAGGGTGTCTGGCTGGCTCAGTCAGAAGAGCATGCGACTCTTGATCTCAGAGTTAGGAGTTCGAGCCCCACGTTGGGTGCAGAGGTTACTTAAAAAAAAATAAAGCAGTCCAGGCTCAATGTAACAAATTCAGTATATAGTCAGCTTACGAATTTGGAAGGTGAAAGTTTCCCCAGCCTCTCCTTCCCCATCCCACTCTTCAGAGTTAAGCAGTATTAACTCTTTGATGTAGAGATGCTTTGTGATTCTTCCCACTGAAAGTACTAGAAATGGATGTCTTAGAAATTAATTATACAATTAAAGCATTGCTTCCTAAATCCTTACCACATCATGTCTTAAAAAAATAAAATTTATACGGCATCCTGGTTTAAAGTTTATTTATTTATTTTGAGAGAGCTCAAGCAAGTAGGGGAGGGAGGGGCAGAGAGAGGGAATCCCAAGCAGGCTCCATACTGTCAGCGCAGAGCCTGATGCTGGGCTCGAATTCACCAACCGTGAGATCATGAGCCGAAGTCGAGTGGAGACGCTTGACTGACTGAGCCACCCAGGAACCCCAAGCATGCTGGTTTTAAATATGGGAGACTGAAGTAATTGCCTGGGGCCTTCAACCACCCGTCAGACCCAGGCCCCTGTGGGCGGAGCAGGTGAGTGTGTCAGTGCAAGTACACGTTGGTTAGTTAGGAGCTAACCTGGGACTGTAGGTATGTGGATAGGTAATTTGCATCCTGAGGAATTTAACTCAGAGGTTACAAATGGCTTCGGGGCAAGGTAGGTCCTTAACTGAGTAAAAGTGACTGGGTGTCAGACAATAGGGAGTGGTGGAAACTGTGCCAGACTGAAGAGCCCAGGCCTCATCTAAAGGGGCAGCCACATCTCAGTCCCAGCTGGTGACTGACCCCTGACCTGCGGGTGGGTGTGTGCAGCGTTGCCACATGTTGCAGTTTGGCAGACGGCCAGGCAGAAAACCTTGATTTTTGAATTTGAAAAGAGTTGGATTTAGTTCAAGGACCATCCGTGTATACCCTTGATTCTGATTTAATACTGGTTAGGACTTGGAGAAGCCATATGGAGTCGAATGCTATTGAAACCTAGCCAAGATTTGCCCGTTTTAGGGCAAAGAACAGATACATTTTTCAAAATACGTATTTTTTTTTTTTTATTAAGGCGACTACAAACTTTGTCTTTCAGCACGCCGGGTTTGGAAAAATTATCTCCCAGCAATTAATGGGATTGTCTTTCTGGTGGACTGTGCAGATCATCCTCGCCTCATGGAATCCAAAGTTGAGCTAAATGTAAGATATTTTTTCTTTTCTTGGCCTCTGTTTCTTTTTTTTTCTTCAAGTTTATTTATTGATTTTGAGAAGAGAGAGAGAGCAAGTGCGTGCATGTACTTGGAGGGGCAGAGAGAGAGAGAGCGCGGATCCTACGCAGGCTCCTTGCTGTCAGCGTGGAGTGCGACGCAGGCTCGATTGAGTCCATAAAGCGTGAGATCATAACCTGAGCTGAAACCAAGAGTTGGTCACTCAACCAACCGAGCCACCCAGGCGCCCCTTGGCCTCTGTTTCTTTTAAGAAATACAGCCCAGTAGTGCCAGTACTTCACCATTCCAGTTAATGTTTGATGAAAGTCCTGGTTGCAGGAAGAAAGTGTTTTAAAATCTAAGACACTGCTTTTTACTGTCCTGAGGAAACTCAGCTCGAACTCAAGTAAGTTAACTTGTTTATATCGGTCATAGGGTGAGTGTGTCCAGTTTGCTCAGACACGCCCCAGTTTATGTCTGTTGCCCCAACATAATTAATCCCTTTTCCTTCCACCTGTCACATATGGTCACTGTTTATGAAGCGATGGCACAGTGAAAACTTAGGAGAGATCCTGAGGTTCTTGATGTTTTTTGAATCTGGGTCCTCACATTGTGGCTGCGCACCCTTGCACTGAATGACTTGGCGGACGTGATCACAGTCTGTCCTCAGTCTTCAGTTTTGGTCACCGGCAGCATTTGGTACTATCAAGGACTCGCTTCAAGTTTTCTCTTTCCTCAACGCTGCATTTCCTTGGCTTCGCAGTTTCTGCCATGTTGCTTTTGTTACCCCTCCTGCTTCACCCTGTGCCTCTTTTTATTTGATTGCTGTCTCTGTGTTCTTGTTCCTGGCGGTGTGAACTGTGTCACATTTACTCGTGAGTGTGTTTCTTGAATCTACAGCTCTGGTCTCTGTAGACTCGCTTGTAGGCCATCCCTTCCCTTACTCGACCTCCCGGCACTGGTATTCTCTCTTCCTTCGAACTCCCACTTACATTCTTGGTTTTGGTGTGCTGTCTCTGGCCAATACTTGTCACATTCTTTCACAAGCACCCTTTCCCCTGCTTAGCTTAAATCTTGGTGTTCCCCAGGGTGGGTACTTTCTCCCAGGCTGGTCCAGGTCACTCCCATTGCTTCATCTGCCACCCACATGCCAGTAGCTCCCAAATGGATTTCTCTTGTTTAAACGTCTCTTGAGCTCCAGCCTCGTACATGACGCTACCTACTAGACAACTCCACCTACCAATTCTGGTCTTCCAGAATGGAGCTCTTCCCCACTGCTACCCGGACATGTGGTCTAGGTCCTGTGAATTACTGTAGATTTCACTGTCCCCCTGTCACATGCCGCAATGCTGGAAGGAACTTTTTCAGACTTGTCGTTGGTCTACTTAATATCCTTTAATAGCTCTCTATCACTTTTGGGATAAAACCCACAAATCCGTATGGCATGTAAGATCTCCCTCATCTTTCCTCTGTTTATTTCTCCGGCTGCTTTTCTCTTTATTGCCTACCTTGGCCTCTATTCCAGACGTAGAGAACAACTCGTGCTTCCTTCAGTGTGCACAAGTGGCTGTCCCTGCCTGGCTTTCTCATCGGACCCCCACCCCCTTTTGCTGGTAGATTTAAAAATACCCTTTAAGAGATCTCAGTTCAGCCATGACCTCTTCTAGGAAGTCTTCTCTGACCTCTGAGACGGTTACTCTGTCCGCCTTATCAGTGTCTGTGGTCTTTACTGGTTTTCTTGTAGGTCTTGTCGTCAGATTGTGAACTCAGTAGGGACCTAGTCTTGTTTCTCTGTGAAACCCTGGCACCTAGTAAAGCGTCAGACTTGCAGGAGGCATCTGGTTAAGATTTAATGAATGAATGACATCCTGACTCTGATCTTGTCTGACATTTCCTGGAACTTAGGAGGTCAAAGGATGTTCTCCTTTACCCCTTCAGCTCTCCTCTGGTTTCCTAGATTTTCCTGTCAGTGGTCACTGGATTCCCAGGCTCAAGATCTCTGCCAGCTCAGGCCTTTCTTGTATCTGTCTTCTCATCTAGGCGGCAGTGTCTGTGCCTCCTTCTCCACGGTGCCCACTGCACTGTTCTGGGGCGCCGCCATCTTGGGCTAGGTTGTCGTCTTACCCGAGCACAGATTGGGTGAACTCATTGTGTTTTTTACACACAGATTCTATCCAGGAACCTCTGGATTTAGGATCTGTCACAGCTACCTTCTCACACTGGCACCATGATGGTGGTCACACTTTCCCGTTCTGTTTTACTGCGTGTCAGCATAACGGCAGGCAGTGCTCCCTCCATGTGACTTTCTGACTTCTTTTCCTCCTGGAAGACCATTGCTTATATTCTTCTCCTTTCTCCCTATCCAAATCCCGCCCCTCTTTCACAGCTTAGTTTGGGTTCCTCAGGACTCGCTAAGACTTTTCTCAGGCCCACCATTTTCCTTGCCTTTGATTGCCCAGAACGTCTTTTAGTATTTATATTCTGTCCTTGTTCATTGTGACACGTCGTCATCCACTTGCCTTGCTTTGCTGACAGATGGATGAACATTGAGTGAGGATTTCCGGAGGCCACAGATATGTCTTACCTTCTTTTTGTATCCGTCTCCGTGGCTGAGATAGTTCGCACACGTCAGACCCTCAGTGAATACCCAGGGAGTTTCTGTAGCCAGGGCACTCAGTCTTCCAGAACTGCGCCCGGTGTGTGGCCCGAGGGTGGTGTGTGTGGCTGGGTGCTCAATCTCAGAGTGAAGGTGGGACAGTTCTGCTGCCTTGTAAATAGACACAGCCTTAAGTTGCAATTGTTTGGAGGCTCTTAGGGGATTGTTACCTAACGTCAAAGTAATTTTTAGAGCTTCTTACCTAATGTTAAAGAGTGTTGTATCACGTCGAGATTTTTAGTTAATCACATGGGTAAAAAAAAAAAAAAGATCAGATTTTCATGTTACATTTGATGCTTTATAGACAAGAGGACGGTAGAGTTGTTTTCATTATCTGGTGGGCATTCGTGGATCCCTCACACGTAGCTCTTACGTTGTCCTTAGGCTCTAATGACTGATGAAACAATATCCAACGTGCCAATCCTTATCTTGGGTAACAAGATTGACAGAACGGATGCCATCAGTGAAGAAAAACTGCGTGAGATATTTGGGCTTTATGGACAGACCACAGGAAAGGTAAGAGAAAAATCTCGAGGAGGGAGACCTATTATAAAGGAAACTCAACAGCTTTTGAAACATTCATGTTTTGCTATCTAGATTTTAGTTGTCGTTCAAACATTTAACTGGGCTTAGGGTTTGTTTTACCATCGGTGATTTGTAGTCACTCTGAAGGCAGGAGCATATTTTTTCCCTGTTTTCTCATGAGATTTTCCTCAGGTATGTGAGGATGAAGAAATGGGGAGGGAAGGCAAACTTAGCAATTTAAGACTTTTCTGACTCCCTTTCAAATCCAATTCAGAGAAATCTTTTTTTTTAAATGTTTATCTTTGAGAGAAAGTGCAAGCGGGGAGGGGCAGGGAGGGGGAGGACAGAGGATCTGAAGTGGGCTCTGCGGTGACAGCACAGAACCTGATGCAGGGCTCCAGCTCACGAACTGCAAGATCATGACCTGAGCCTGAAGTTTGATGCTCAACCGACTGAGCCACCCAGGTGCCCCTCAGAGAAATCGTTTTTGAAGGCGGCCTTCTTAACCAGAAATCAGTTTTGTTTTTGACGAGAGATTTCAGGTTATGAAGAAGAGTGACCTTTCAGTATCATTTTCCAAGCAGTGAAACCCAGCCCTGGACTGCCCCCAGTGTTCTTGCTGAGAGAGGTAGGACTGTTGTCCCCATTTTGAAGGTGAGTTGAGGAGTAGAAGCCGAGTCTTCCAGATCAATAGGTTATGCAGTCCCCAGATGGAAGGAGAGCTCTGTTGCAGAGAAGCTCTTGTCAGAGAGAATAATTGAGATCAGCTGTAGTTATGCAGGAATTCTGGCTTTTTCAGTGCGCAGTTTTGGGATTGCTGGTAACTTTCGGACTTTTTTATGTGGTTTCTTAGTCTTTTCTTCGTTATCACTTTCTTTCTGGAAACGCTTGCTTTAAATAATTTAGTTTCTCTCCTTTTACATGAGTGTTAATACACACATGAATTCTTAATTTTCTCGACATGATCTGTTATTCGTGTAGATTTCTGGATGCGTGCGTTCATGAGAATGTCTTTCTGAAGAGTCTTGGGGACTTCTGTCCATCAAAGAGCATGCTGGTTCTGTGGGACCTAGTGGCCTTTGTCCTGGTTTGCTGCCATAACTTTCCAGATGTTGGTGTGTTCAAAGTAAAGCCTCTTTACAAAGGAAGTCTGGGAATAGGACAGTGGTGCTTATTTCCTCCTGAGAGCATGAAGCCCTGGGCAGGTCATGTGTATGGCCTTGACCACATTTCTTTTTTTTTTTTTTTTAACTTTTTTTTTTTTTTTTTTAATTTATTTTTGAGAGAGGGAGCATGAGTGGAAGAGGGGCAGAGAGAGAGAGAGACACACACAGAATCTGAAGCAGGCTCTAGGCTCTGATCTTTCAGCACAGAGCCTGACATGGGGCTCGAACCCATCAACTGTGAGATCATGACCTGAGCCGAAGTCGGGTGCTTAACCGACTGAGCCACCCAGGCGCCCCCTTGACCACATTTCTATCGTTAATCCCTGCTTCAGTCTGCTTTTGAGGGATGGAGAAAGCGATTCCTGTGATCCGTCTTCCAGGCGTTTCTACCATGGTGATGCTCACAGGCTCTTCTCGGTTTTGCCTCCCTTAGGGGAACGTGACCCTGAAGGAGCTGAACGCCCGGCCCATGGAAGTGTTCATGTGCAGCGTGCTCAAGAGGCAAGGCTACGGCGAGGGCTTCCGCTGGCTCTCTCAGTATATTGACTGATGTTTGGACAGTGAAAATGAAAGAGTTCTCCTTCTCTGGACTGATCCTATTCCCAGCTTCCTCATGAACTTTTCTAATAGAACAAGGAAAGCTCTTCAACCGTGTGTGGCGTCGAGAAGCCAAGAGTCTCTGTCAGCCCTCTCATCGCCCAGTGGTGACATGTGCTCTTCTCCACGCTGTTGGGAGGTGACGCTGCCCGACACGCTGGTGCGTGTCAGCGTCCCGGGAGTCGGAAGCTGGCAGGATCTGCTGCGTAAAGCTGTATGCCATCGTGGGGCACCTGAAAAGAAAAACACGTCTCACCACTGTGGTTGATTTCAAAAGAAAGTGATTCTATTTTTAAAGAAAGCGTTGTTCATGTAATTGGTGTCCCTCTTCACATTTTGAGTTCAAAATTTACTTGGTCCAGAGTTTTCTATTCTTTTTTTTTTTTTTCTTCCTCATGATCTAGTGAATGGCATTTAGATACTTCATAAAATAATGCACAGAAATATGTCGGAGGCCAGAGCTCAGTCGAGTGAACTCACTCGTGTTGAGATAACAGGTTAGTGATAGAAGCCCCCCGCCGTGTCGCTGCCTGCCTTGTCGCAGGTGGGCACCACCTTGTGCGCAGAGAAGCAGGAAAGGGCGGAATGTGGGCCTGGCAGTGGCGGCAGGTTTGCCCTGTGGCCCGCCGGGGCCTCTCCTCGTCGGGGTGTGTAGAGCAGGGTGCTCACTGCAGAGGGGTTAATTATACAGCGGTTATTTGCTTGTGTTTACTTACAGAGTTACAAACTGCAGCCAGTCTTTGCTTTTATGCTGTTGGGAAACTTCACTTCTCTTCATACACCTGTTTCATGTTCAGCTATAAGAAATGACGTTTGCCTCCTCAAAGAGAACACGTCCCGATTGTCCTACACCACAGGCATGTCTGTTCCTCTTGCACAGATTCTAGGGGGCAATTTCCTGAATCGGTGAGTCGCAGAGGACAAAGTTAGCAGCTGAAGGGCTCTTAATTCTGAGTTGAGAACTTAAAAAAATGTGGTATTTGTATCATTTGTTTGGATCCAGGAAAGATTGATTTAGTGGGCTTTAGAATGTTCACTTGCAGGATTTGGTCTCTTTATTGGACTGTTCATGAGCTCTTTTTGTCGGTTACCTGTTTTCTTGGTGTTTAAAGGTTAACATCTGTAGTTAATTTTTTTTTTTTTGTATGAAATTGCTTTTCTCCATTCCAGAAATAAGCTGCGGAAACTCTAAGAACTTTGTGCGGTGGTGTTCTTTTTGAGCCAGCATCCCTTGTCAGGGAGAGCTCAGTATAAAAAGCCTCAGCATCCCCACTAGTGTGAGGAGGATTATTTTTATAGCATTCCTTTTTCTTAGTGCCACTCGTAATGTTGGATTTTCATGATCTTAACCAAGATTAGACCCTTTCTTAAGACGGCTGGGTATCTTCATTTTTTTCCTTTAACGAGAGATTAGAAGTTTCCTCAGAATTGAAAATTGTGATGATGATGCTTATTTGCAGAGGATTGAACTAAATTCGGTGGAATTTTGGGTCTCGTGAAGGTGGGGAAAGTGTGGATAACAAATTCCAGGGGTGAGCGTATTGTTCTTTAATGGCTTTCTCAGTGTTAGTCTTCACGACTGACGTGTTAGGAAAGCATCCTTTTTCACTGCCGGGTACTCAGTGCAAAGGCTCAATGAAGGATCAGTCGGGGAAGAGCATGACTTTCAGTTATTAGCAAGCATAGCTGGAGGAAGACAGAAATCGTTGATTTGGAGAGGGGTGAAAGCCTTAAATGAACAAATCTAGCTAATGGTGAAGGAGCTAGGTAGTTAACATGCATACTTTTAATTTCCTTTGGCTGAAGGGAACCCATACTTCTTTCTCCAGAGACATGAGCAGTATGAATGCAGTGCTGTTTTCTTGTTGCTTGTTTTTTGTTTTTTTTCCTGTTTGTCCTTAATCACTTTGTAGCAAGCTAGGAAACTATGGATTCTACACAGCGCGGCTCTTTGTGAAAGTGGTGTATTTTGGCCACTGGAGAAAGAGATTGAAAAGTCCACTGGCGTCCGTCCGTTTCTTGCTCCACAGAAAACACTGTTCCTATAATAAGGTTGCAAAAGAGGCTGATGTGAGGAGCTTGTCTCCTAACAGTGAGGATCAGAGCTTTGTCCAGGAACCCCCATGAATTGAGACTTTTCATTCTGTTTTATCAGAGTGCATATATGTCCTATTTCAGGAAAAGTAAAACAGTCATTTACAAAAGAAAGTCAATCTGTCCCCTAAGCATTTTAATAAAAAGTTAAACTTATTGTCCTGTTCCATTTATTTATTGGTTTATTTATTTGCATTCCTTTGTTCTGAGTTTGAACATGACATTTGTTGTGTGTGTGGTGGGGTTGGGGACGCAAAAGTTCTTTCCTAGTTACAGGAAGAAATATTTGCAAAGGATACGAGAGACCAGTTTTGCCACCAGGAGATAAAAAAGGCTAGGCCTCGTCACACATTTCGTCCAAAGTCATGGACTCAGTGTGGTGTCTGAGAGGCTTGGAGCATGTGCTCGTGCCAGGACTGGTGGCCTTCTCGGCAACAGGATGGACATAGTGGCCTTGTAAGCAAAATCTCACATTAACAGGCAAGGTCTGGATCCACTTAAGCTGTTTATCACTCATTTTATACAAAATTGGAGAGATTCAGTTGAGTGCTACATTTGGTAAAATAGGGGAAGGAATGAAATGTGTGCCTGTGCATTTACAGGCTTGTAGGAAGCCTTGTTTTTAGAAAACCCAAAAGAGAGTCTAAAACTAATGATACAAACGGAATGAGAAGGAAAGTGCAACAGATTTCTTTTTGACCCAGTACTAAAAGTATTAGAGGCATCTTGTGATTGCAACTGATATCCGTGTTACTAAATCGATGCCACAGGGTCTATGTTTGTAGGTGTCGTTTGTTGAGTTCAAGTGGAACATGAGAATCACAGGCTGAGTCCGTGAGCCCAGCACTCAAGGGATCTCATGGTGGCTGTTGGCTGTGACTTGGGACTCTACCCTCATGTGTTGTAAACAGAAAAGCCTGACGCCTAACCGCTGATGCTGGAGGCTTGAGCGTCATTAAGGGAGAATCCCTGGGCTCTAGAGAGAGAGAGAAACTCTTAATTACTAGGAAGTTGGAATAGATTTTACTGTGACGGAGGCCTCCTCTGTGTCACAGAACCAAAAGACAGTGCCTGCTATGGAAGACTTCTAATTTCAGGCCCACCTCCTCCTAGAATGGGCCACCGTTTAGCTTCCTCAAACAGATTTGTGTCAAGGGGAGCATTGCAAGCATTACTCTTGTGCTAGAAATACTCTGAGCTGCGTTAGTTTTATTCTGAGATTGGGGCAGAGAGGCTTTATAATTTTAGTTCTAAAAATTTTCATTACTGCTGACCTAAGTATGCTCTAAAACCTGGGCTGCTGCCTGGTTTTGTATGGCCCATGGGGGGAAAAAAGATTGCGATTTTGTGACGTATAAAATTCAACTTTCAGTCCATAAGGAAAGCTTTAGTGGGACACAGCCACCCATCGCTTTAGCTTTCACATGCTGCAGCTTTCACATGCTGCAGCTGTAGAGTTGGGTGTTTGAAAGCGAACGTGTATGGCCCGCAAAACCCGAACTATTGATCCTCTGTCTGGCCTTTTCCAGAAAAAGCGTTTGGTCCCTGACCTAGATAAATCCTAGGTGGTGGTTATAAATGTTATGTGAAAAGGGCACACTGCACAGTCAGGGCTGTAGAATTAAAATTTGACTTCAGTTACTCTTCAGCATAGTTTTAAAGGACAATTTTATTTCGCGAAAACCGTTTTCCTAAGTTTTGTCCTGGCCTTTGGCATCAAAAGGCCCTAGGTGGTCCTGTGAGCTGCAAGCCACCTAGTGGGTCGCTGTAGGATTAATTTACAGAATTTCAAATCACAGAATTGGCCAAGGCGTCAAGGATTTCCTTGCCCTTATTACCTCGGGGGTCAGAGGCCGCTGTTTTAGAGCTCAGCAGATACTCAAGTCCTGTCTTAGCCTGGGCAAGTCGAGGCACGTCAGCCCTCATTTCTATTCCTTCTGCACCCCAACGAACAGAGAAGGGATCCCACCGTGCCCAAGCCCCGTCTCCCTGTAAAACCACACACTGGTCACTTCCCAAAGCTCCTCTTCCCAGCCTGCTTCTTCCTCTGCGTCGCGCAGGTGGCCGGAACCCATGTGGGCGGGGAAAGGGACGGGTCAGTTTGGGCAGCCAATCAGGGCTCGGCCCCAAGCCCAGCCAATCGGGCCCGACAAGTTGGGGCCTAGCCAATCAGGCCCGACAAGGAAGAACCCAGTCAGGGTGTGCGCCTCTCCCTGCCAGCTTTGGGTGGCGCTGCGGGGGCTCGGGGTTCCTGGGCCGGCACCTCGCTTGCTTCCCCGTTCCCCTGGAAACCCCGTGTGCACCGTCCCGGAGGACATGGTGCGGCAGTGGGGGCCCTCCATGAGGGCGGCCGAGCGGGCGGGCTGCGTGGTGAGCGCTTCCCGGGCCGGGCAGCCCGAGGCGGGCTCGTGGAGCTGCAGCGGGGTGATCCTGAGCCGCTGCCCGGACCTGGTGCTGTGCCACGGGGGCATTTTCACCCCCTTCCTGCGGGCCGGGAGCGGGGCGCTGAGCGCGGCCGGCGCCGCCTTCCTGCCCGGCGACAGTTGCGGCGACGACCTGCGCCTGCACGTGCAGCGGGGTCCAGCAGCCGCGAGCCCCGCAGGCCGCGCGGAGCGGGGCCGCCCTGGGCTGTGCACGCCCCAGTGCGCGGGCCCAGAGGCCGGCCCGCAGGCCCGAGCCCGCGGGCGGCGCCTGCAGCCCCCACGGCCCGCCGAGCTGCTGCTGCTGCTGAGCTGCCCGGCCTTCCGGGCCCACTTCGCGCGCCTCTTCGGGGGCGAGGCGGCGGAGCAGTGGCGCTTCGCGAGCGCGGGGCCGGAGGACGAGGTGTCGGAGGACGAGGAGGAGGATCAGCTGAGAGCGCTGGGTTGGTTCGCGCTGCTGCGCTTGCGGCCCGACTCCGAGGAGGAGGAGGAGGAGGAGGAGGAGGAGCGCGGGCCGGCCGTGGCCGTGGCGCCTCTCGGGGCCGTGCCCAAGGGCGCGCCGCTGCTGGCCTGCGGCTCCCCGTTCGGGGCCTTCTGCCCGGACATCTTTCTCAACACGCTCAGCCGCGGCGTGCTCAGCAACGCGGCCGGCCCGCTGCTGCTCACCGACGCGCGCTGCCTGCCAGGCACCGAGGGCGGCGGCGTGTTCGCTGCGCGGCCCGCGGGGGCGCTGGTGGCGCTGGTGGCCGCGCCCCTCTGCTGGAAGGCCCGCGAGTGGGTGGGCCTCACCCTGCTCTGCGCCGCCGCCCCGCTGCTGCGTGCCGCCAGAGCCGCGCTGGGCAGCCTGTGCCCCGGCTCCGATGCCCTGGCCGCCCTCCTGCCGCAGGAGATGAGCGCCTCGTGGGGCCTGACCCTCCGAGACCCAGGACCCCCGTGGGCAGCTGCGGCCGTGCTGGTGGAGTGCGGCACCGTCTGGGGCTCCGGAGTGGCCGTGGCGCCCCGCCTCGTGGTGACCTGCCGGCATGTGGCCCCTCGGGAAGCGGCCAGGGTCCTGGTGCGAGCCGCGCCCCCCAAGTAAGGCCCGCAAGGTTGCCCCAACTCTGCCCCTTCACCAGGTCTCCGAGCGCAACTCTGAAAATTAGGGAGGCCTTCTGGCATCATGCTGATGCTTTGATGGTGTGGTGTGGGTAGAGACCTGAGCCCATCCCCTCATCCTTGGCATTCAGAACCCTAGAGTAGGCGGTTCTGGACCTCCTTCCTGGCAGGGGGTGAATGGGGCTTGGGCAAGATGGCAAGCAGCTCTGGACTGGGGAACTGGGTGGGGGGGGGGTCCCAGCATCCCCGACTAGGCATCTTTTAGCACCCCCTCCAGCCTGAATTCCTTCTGAAATCCGACTGCTTTCTCAGAGCCTTGAGGCACACAGCACTAGGCCCCTTGAATGGAGACTTCCTAGCCCTGCTCTTTGTCCTCTGAAAGTGGTAGTGAAGTCCCAGAGGCCAGGCATGCTACTTTCCTGGGGTGATGAAAGGAGCCTGTTACTCTTGATTGCTCTCTTAGATCTTTTTAAAAAATTTTAAATGTGTATTTAATTTTGAGAGAGAGAACAAGCAGGGGAGGGGGACAGAGAATCCGAAGCAGCCTCTGTGCTGACAGCAGAGAGCCCAATGTGGGGCTCGAACTCACAAACCGTGAGATCATGCCCTGAGTCGAAGTTGAACGCTTAACTGACTGAGCCACCCAGGCACCCCAATTGCTCTCTTAGATCTTAAGAAGATCTTTCCACCTGGACAAAAATGACAGGTGTGGGGCTCCACTTACTTAGAATGCGGAAGTGGGGCCCAGCGCACAGATGTATTTTGAACAGTCTTTGGGTGATCCTGGCAGCCAGGTTCAGTCATTTGTTCCTTCTCTGCAGGGAAAAGCACCCTTGCCGTTCTTTACTTCCATTTGCTGGGCAGTAGGGACAGCAGCCTTGGCCCCCTAGCGTGTGTTTTTCTAGTACCTGTTCTGTGTCCGCTGTAGTCCCAGGCCCTTAACTTAGGCAGGAGCAGAGCAGTATACACCTTGGCGTTAATGCCCGAGGTTCTGTCCCTACCTCAGCCTAGCCTTTCCAGATCCCTCTACTGGATGAACGCTGGGTTAACGCTGAATTTCCAGCTTCGCCACAAGGGTTTCCCGCTGGTGGCCAACAGGACAGCCATGACTTTATAAGAAAGACTGATAATGAGGATTTCCCTGTATGGGTGATACCCCATTCCTCACCTGTCTTTACCACACACATACTCTTGCTTCGAGGGAACCCACCAGTCCGCTGGAGGCTATCCCTGCAGAGCGTGTCGTGGGGAGCCCCTGTGTGAGCCTGGGCAAGTCAGTCTAAGCTGTCCTTCCATGAGTTGACATGTAAAGTCTTGGAACAGAGCCTGGCCCACAGTAAGAGCTGTAGATGTGCTAGCACTTATGTGTGTAAATGGGGACACAGGATTGGTATCGTGTGTCTGCCCCACCAACCGGCAGCATTGTTTGCCTCAAATGCTTGGGAATGCTTGCCCTGGCTTCTGCCACTTACTGTGTGACCTTGAGAAAGTTACTCAACCTCTCTGGCCCCCAAAGGCACCATTTAAAATGGCGCTGCTGTCAGCTCTTAGGGCTGCTGGGAGATCTAAAGGAGATGATGCGCACGGAGCATTCACGGCAGCCCCGGCCCGCAGTGCTCTCCGAGTGTCAGGTGTTTAGGGAACCCGGTGACGTGCGGGAAGCGTACGGACGGAGGAGTACGTTACAGTTGGTGAAGCCCGTTTGGAAGTACCGCAGGATGGCTAAGCGGCGTGCCCACATGTGGTGCCTGGTACAGTTCAGGGCTGATGCCAGCTCTTTGAACTCCCAGCTCCGTGATTTTTACCCTCACCCCCGTGCCCTTGCTTCCTCCCAGCACTACCGGGTCAGAAAGCTAGCCTGTCATTTTGCTCCCCTTGCTCCCAGGAGTGCTGCGATCTGGGGACATGTGGCCTTTGCCACCCAGGAGACCTCGCCCTACGACGTAGCTGTGGTGAGCCTGGAGGAGGACCTACGTGACGTCCCCCTGCCTGTGCCCGCTGAGCATTTCCACGAAGGTAAAGGACGAGGGGCCTTCTGAGAAGCCCCTCAGAGAAGCAAAGTCAGTGATGGGCGTTCTAACCATCTAGATCCCCCCCTGCCGCAGGCTGGAGTGAAATCATCCTGGTTTCAGTGCTTTGGCTGGAGTTGCTCTTGGAGGCTTCCCTGCTTGCGCCCAACATGCCTCAGGTCCCCGGGGTGGGGGGGGGGGGCAGGTGGACTCCCTTCCGGGGGCCCTGCAGCAGTGTCATGTGGAGGGGCTGGGCTTGGGGGCTCCTTTGAGCCACTCCAATGGCGTGGCACGCTGCCTCGGAAGTACCAGAGGTCTCACTGTGTGGGTGCGGCGCGATGGAATGACAAAGACCACAAGCTCTCTGAGCTGGCCTCTCTTCTGCTACCTCCTAGCCCTGTGTCCTCGGACAGGCCACGTAATATTCTCTGCCTCAGTTTTCACATCTGTAAAATGGGGATAATGCTGCCTACTCCCAGGCATTGTGAGGCGTGGGTGAGATGTTGCCTGTAAAGCATTTAGCCGCGTGCCCTGTGCATTCAGAGCACTTGGTAAAGAAAGTTGGTGGGCAGCCTGGAGTCATCATCCCCACTTCTTTCTTCACCAAGAGACTTCTTAGTCCGAGGAGGAGGTGGGTGTTAATTTCCCGAACATTTATGGAGCCCAGGGCTGGGTGCCAGGAGCCCTCGAAAGTAGCTAAGTGGTCCCGCAGGGAAATGAAGGCTGGAGAATAGTCCGATGCCGAGGACCAGCGGTGAGCAGGTGCCCTGAGAGATCAGCGGAAGTCCCTCGGGGGCCTGGGGCGGACTCTCCCTGGAGGCAGGAGTATCTTCGCGGCGGCCTGAAGGGCAGAGGGGTTTGCAGCTTCGGGGGGACAGAGACGACTCCCCAGCCTCACCCTCCTTTCTTCGCTGGCAGGCGAAGCTGTCAGTGTGGTGGGCTTCGGCGTGTTCGGCCAGGCCTGTGGGCCCTCGGTGACCTCGGGCATCCTGTCAGCTGTGGTGCAGGTGGATGACGTACCAGTGATGCTGCAGACCACGTGTGCCGTGCATGGCGGCTCCAGCGGGGGACCCCTCTTCTCGAGCCGCACGGGACATCTCCTGGGTAAGCAGCTCCTTGGCCCCCTCCCAGCCTGCCCACTGCCAGAGCCTCAGTGGCATCCGGTGAGTGCTGGGCGTGCAGCGGTCGGGGCCACCCCTGGCCTGGGAAGACGGCGGGCCTGACGCCCAAGAGGTAGTTAGCCAAGGTCGTCAGGCACTTGGGCTCCTGAGAGTGGGGAGGAGCAGCTGCTGAGCAGGGAGGGAAGAGATCCGAGTTCTAGTGCCTTCTCTGCAGCTAAGCCACTGCACAACCTTAGGTAAGTCACTTCATCTTATTTAATCTATGAAACTCAGGAGTTGGATTAGTCCCCAAGAGTCACAGGTAACGGAATGAATGAGTGAAGACAGCAGGGACGGAGGGTCAAGGGGGAACCGGGGTGAACAGCACTCACCTGCAGCACATTGGTGCCTCATTCCATAGGAATGTGGGCCTAATACTGCCCGATTCTGCAATTTTTCACTAGCAGCCCTGAACCTTTCTTTTTAAAAAATATGTGGTTGTGAGATCTTTCGATTTTAAAGTTTAAAATTTCGGGTACTGATTCAGGTTTTCTTTTTTTAAGTCTGTTTATCCATTTATTTATTTATTATTATTTTTAATGTTTATTTATTTATTTGGGGAGATGGAGAGAGCATGAGTAGGGGAGGGGCAGAAAGAGAGGGAGAGAGAGAATCCCAAGCAGGCTCCATGCTGTCAGCCCAGAGCCCGACGCGGGACTCAAACTCACGAACCGTGAGATCGTGACCTGAGCCAAAATCAAGAGTCGGAGGCTTAACTGACTGAACCACCCAGGTGTCCCTCTTTTATCCATTTGAAAAAGTCAAGTGCGAGTGCACACAAATATGCCTCCGGCTGCATTCTGGTACCAGGTTCGTGTGATTCCTCCCTTATTCCTGACCAGTTTCTCACAGAGCGAGAAACCTTGCCTTGCTCTTGTGAGCTGCCATGGATTTACTTATTTCTTCAACTGTAGTGCACAGATAAAGTACTTTCAGAATTCCTAACTCACACCCCTGCGAGAAACACATTTCCCACCTAGACTATAGTGTTTGAGTGTGGATAGTTCTTTTTATCTTTAGCCGTAAAGTACCCCAGCAAAACACTGTTACCCAGAGTTTCTTAGGTCAGCTCCTTTCTTTTCCTTCCCCTGTAGCACGGTTGTATGATTCACTGGTGATACAGTTAGATACAGTTGTCACAGTCTGCCTTCCGTCCCCCTGTCTACTGGTTGACTTAGAAACCTATATATACTGATAAACCTATACCTACTGATATGTGGATACAGAAATAAGTATAGATGTGTGTACAGGCATGAGTGTGTGTGTGTGTGTGTGTGTGTGTGTGTAAAATCTAGCTCTGTCTGCTGAGAGGGGCTAGAAGCAGTGACACCCCAGTTGTAATGAGCACCCAGAGAACCCAGATCTTGGTTTCTCTAATAAAAGGCGCCAGGAACTGATTCATTCCCGGGCTCAGGCAGGGAAAATCCAAGATGAGCCCAGAGCGCCTTGTGCTGCTGGAGAGGAAGGAAAGGCTAACAACAGAACGATCGGATGTGTGACGAATGAAGAGCCGACTTGAAGGAGCGCCCCCTAGAACAGGTTGAACTGCAGACCAAACAGCAATCATGTTGGACGGTAACCCAAAGAAAAGAAAGAATATATGAGTCCACACTGACATCAATAACTGAATACGTTTTAGAATGGAGACGAGCGACAGCTCTTCCTGACAGAAGAATTCCAGTTAAAGGTAGAAGAAACGAGGGAAGTAGAAAATCACTGTTAGGACACCACAGAAGGAATTGCTGAATGGAAAGTAGAAGCGAGGATATTTGCATGATCCTAAAATATTTCATACAACAAGGAAATCAGTCAGCCTACAATAGAGAAACCTGGCAGACACCACCTTAGCCAAGGGATCAGGGTTAACATCATGAGAAATGCTTATGGACATGACACACCTCCTGATAGGGTGCACTGAGAAGGGCCACGGGATGGCATTTTCAATCTTGTAAAACCTCAGTCTTACGAGAAAACATCAGGTGACCCCACATTGAGGGACGTCCCGCAGAATAACTAACCTGTCCTCTTCCAAGTGGCACGGCCATGAAAGATGGGGAAAGACTGAAACTGACCCAGCCTGGAGAAGACTTAGGAGACGTGCCAGCTAGGCACTTCTGGGACCCTGGATTGGATCCCGGAACAGAAAAAACTTTCGTGGAATCACTTCAGTGAATAGCATTGTTCCAGGGTTAATTTCCTGGTTTTGATCATCGTTTTGCAGGGACATGAGGAGAAGCGAGATGAAGGGCGTGCAGGGACTCTGTACTATTTTGGCAAGGCTCCTGCAAGCCTTAAAAAGTACATCCCCAGGGGTGCTTGGCTGGCTCAGTCGTAGAGCATGTGATTCTTGATCTTGAGGTCGTGGGCTCAAACCCCATGGAGCCTCCTTAAAATTAAAAACAACAATAACAACAAAACACATCCACTTGCACACACAGACACGCGCACTGAGCAGGCCAAACAAAACTTGTGTGTGGGTCTGATTCACTTATTCATTCAGTCCGCAGGTATTTGTTGAGTGTCTACCCTGCACCAGGCACTGTTCTGTAGGTGTTGGGCCTGCCTGAGCCAAGCCCATGGAGGGGACACTAGGTAGAGAGAAAGGTAACAAAATAAGTGAAACGTTGTCTGTTAGGTAGTGACAGGGTTAAGGAGAAAGTAAGACTGGGAAGCAGCGCTGGATGTGGGGAGCCAGAGGCCACGAAGGAGGCTGGCTGGGAGGGGGGGTTCGAGCCCCCGGTGGTCCTACGGCCTCCCTGCTGGAGATGGGCCTCACTTCCCACCCGTCTGTCCCCTGGCTCATACCCCCTTTCCTCTTTGACTCCTCAACAGGCATTGTGGCCAGCAACACCCGGGACAATAACACAGGGGCCACCTACCCTCACCTGAACTTCAGCGTTCCCATTACGGTGCTCCAGCCAGCCCTGCGGCGGTACAGCCAGACAGGTGACCTGGGTGGCCTCCGAGACCTGGATAGCGCCACTGAGCCAGTGAAGGTGGTGTGGCGGCTGCAGCAGCCGCTGGCAGAGGCCCCGCGGAGCAAGCTCTGAGGCCGCGTCAGCCCTCTGGGGAGAAGAGCCACCGTCTTATGCCACAGGACGGCAGAGGGTAGCTGCCTTTAGGATCCTGCCTGGGATCCACACCCCAGCTGGGCTGCCTCCCCATCCCCACCCATCTTGTTCAGCTCTGGAATCCGGACCAAACTTGCCTTCAGCCCCCCATGGGCCTCCAACCTGGCAGCCTGTTTTGGGGTGCTTTTTGGAGCCCTCACCTCTCTCTGCCCCCCGCCCCCGGCACTAGACCCAGCTCTGTTATTTCTCCTTCTGGGGAGCCCCTGGTCCCCTGGTCTGCATAATAGCCCTGGTCCCGACGGACAGGTGCTGGCTGGAAGGCAGGCCCCGTCCTGGCTCTGCGTCCATTCCCTGTCTCCTGATGGCCGCCGGCCACCGGGAGCACCTGCCTCCTTGGGGCTGGGGCTTCCTCAGAAAGGCCTGCTCTGAAGACCAAAGAGGAAAAAAAACCTCTCTGTTGTACTACACCTCTAGGTGGAGTCCCTGAAAGTTAGGATTTGTGGGTCTTCATATGTCGCGTGTCGCTGGCCTCCAGGGGCACTCTGACACAGTGCCTTTACTTTCCAGCCCATAAAATGGGCCTCAGGGATCTCGCAGGGTAGAATGTGTCTAGCTGGGGGTTGGGAATAAAGAGAATGTATAGGAGAAAGTCTCTACTTCTATCTAGTAGGTTCTTTTTGTCCTCTTCTATGTTTCGAAAGTTGCACTAGGAGTAGGGAACCACCAGGCACAGAAATACACCTTTTCTGTCCTGCTTTCTCAGCTGGGGTGTGAGCTCATGGCATTCTCTTGTGCCAGGCTGGGCCTGGCCTCTGGTCTTGGTATCAGTCAGCACTGCCTGGGGCTTGCAGAGCCTGGAGGGTGGGGGGCTTGGCCTGGAAGCAAGTGTTTACAGAGTGTTTGGATTGTGTCCAGGCCTGTACTGGGCCCCGGGGGGGTGGGTTGGGGAGTTCAAAGTTATCAAGGCGACCAGGCCAGCCCCTAGGAGCTGAGACAAGCCTTACAAGTCAGAACATGTACTGTGCACCCAGGGCCCTGCACATGTAGGCCCTCAAGTCACTGACAGGTCGAATGCCTTTGGGGGGATGACTTGGGGGCTAATTCTAAGCAGTGAGAATGCTGGAAGTGCTTTGCCTCTAACATCTACCTGTGGAGTGCCACCTCTGGGCGGCCTTGACTTGATCAATTCCTGTGATCGTCGTTCTCCCCTTTACAGATTAGGAATGGTCCACAGGGCAAAGTGAGTCCCTAGTAAATTAATGCAGGCAGGGGTTGCGGGCTGAGGTCTGACTCAGCTGTGAGTGGGAGGGAACGATGTATTCCAGCGGGTACCAAGGAGCAATTCTGGGGAGACGGGTGTGTCGGCCCAGCAGTGTGACGAGCAGGGCCGCTCTGTCCGCTCCGGTGGAAGGCCGTGTCCTCGGGCCCAAGGAGGGGGGATCAGGCAAGGCCTCATCCAGGTGTCTTAGGAGCTGAACCCTGAAAAGAGGGTAGGAGACAGGCTGTTCCAGGTTGAGAGCAGCAGGAACTGGGACGAGGAAGTGTGAAACCGTGTGTGTGTGTGTGTGTGTGTGTGTGTGTGTGTGTGTATGTGTGTATGTGTGTGTGTTCTGGTGGGGCTAAGTACAGGGGAATCAGGACTGGGGGTTGGGGAGGCAGCTCCATGGGGGAGGTGGTGGGAGGGAGAAGACGGAAGCAGGACTGCTGGGCATGGTGAAGACCACGCCACGGCACCAGAGGTGGCACTGACTGCATGGGGGCCAGGGCAGAGAGAGAGAAAGGCCAAATGGTGACTGAATTCCTGGCTAGGACAATAATGGCTAACAAGTTTAGGGACAAGGTGTTTCCTTGAGGTGTCTGTGGGACCTCAAGCAGAGAGGCACAGCGAGCTGTTGAGTAAGAGATGAGTTAGGATAGTGTAGTAAAAGGCCCTCCCCCTGCCCCCAGCTCAGTGGCTTAAGGCAGTAGAGGTTTATTCCCCATGGAAAGGCCAAAGTAGTGTACATGACAGGAAGGGAAGGGTGGTTCTTAGGCAATAGTGGTCGAGGGACCTTGGCCCCTTCCCGCTGCTGGTGCTGTCACTGAATCTGGGACCTCGGAGTCTCTGTCATGTCCTCAGTAACTGGCGGGTGGATGGGGGAAGAGAGAGAGGAAATATTCCTGCTGCTTTTTAAAAAATAATTTTATTTTGAAACAATTTCAACATACAGAAAATTCCAAGAATCCCTGTACACCCTTCACCCAGACACCCCATTCCACTTTTGCCAAATGTGCCTGTGATTTTTTTTTTGAGAGAGAAAGAATGCAAGTGGGGGAGGGACAGAAGGAGAGAGAGAGAGAGCGTTTTTAAGTTTATTTATTTTCAGAGAGACAGAGCACAAGTGGGGAAGGAGCAGAGAGAGAGAAAGAGAAAAAGAGAGAGAGAGAGAGAGAGAGAGAGAGAATCCCAAGCAGGCTCCACATTGTCAGCACGGAGCCTGACGTAGGGCTCAAACCCATGAACTGTGAGATCATGACCTGAGCTGAAATCAAGTGTTGGACACTTAAATGACTGAGCCACCCAGGTGCCCCAGGAGCAAAGACTCACCTCTGTTACCTAAATAAAAAACAGGTTTAGTGTTCAGAACCTCTGGACAGGTGCCAGAAACCTCCTTAACCTGGGGAGGCTCTAGGGGCCACTAGGTGTGTGTGACGACTCAGCATCCTCTCTGCTTTGTTCCCTCTTTGTCTCTCTCTCTTTTAAGTTTATTTACTTATTTTTGAAGGAGAGAAAGAGCACTAGTGAGGGAGAAAGTCCCAAGCAGGTTCTGTGCTGTCAGTGCAGAGCCTGATGTGGGGCTTGAACTCATGAACCGTGAGATCATGACCTGAGCCAACATCAAGAGTCGGACTTAACCAAATGAGCCATCCAGGCACCCCTGTCTCCCCTCTTCTGCTTCCTCTGCACTCAGTCTCTCCTTCCTTGTAAGCGCAGTTTGCAATTGGCCATCCAGACCTTTCTGGCTCTTCTGTCCATGCCCTTTGATCTCTGGCTCTCCTTGTCACATGCCCCATATTCAGATTTCCTCGATAAATGCCCAAGAGAGCATATGTCCGATTGGGCCCATCATCTTCTCATGCCTTGCTACAGAGCAGCCATGGTCAGGGTGGGTTCATTTAGGCTGGGAGAAGACCTACACTGCTGTCTGGATTGCGCCGGAGGCTGGGTGCTGTCAGCTGAAGCTGTGGGTGCAGGTGCAGTGATGGCCTGGGGCCACCAGTGTTTACAGGACAGAGGCAGAGCGGGAGCCTGAAAGGTAGCTGAGAAGGAACGAGTGGAGGCACAGGAAGAAAACCAGGGAGGCTAAGACCTAGCTCACCAGCGTCCCTCTTCCTCCTGGGTAGATGCTAGACTGCATTTCCTGGCCACTGTCACGGGTATGTCTGCGAGCTGCTGGAATGAGAGCAGAAGGGAGGTGCATCACCTCCAGGCCTCGCTAGAACAACCTCCGTGTACTGACCCCTCCCTCTGATGGGAATGGAGGTGACCCCTAAGAGAGACCTTGAAAGCCTCTTGTTAAAGATGGCCTCTGTCTGGTCCCTGGATGACTCTATGCCGGGGGCACCTTCATTAATCAGTCCATGGGCCTGGTATGGCTACCCAGGCAAGAAATGCACTTCTTTTGTGTTTGAGCCATTAGATTTGGCAGTCTATTTGTCACGGAGTAGAACCTATCCTCGTAAATACAGTCTGTCCCTAGCTGGAAGCACTATAACCAACCCACGTTTTGGGGGAGAGATGAAGAAACAGGGAGATTTCCCCCTGTCCTTTGAGGCTTATGAATTTAGCTGGAAGTACAGACGGGGAAGGAAAACACCAGGTTTGCCAGGGTTGAGGGTTGTCTCTTCCTCCAGTGGGGATACTGCCTCTGTTGCTTCCAGTCCCTGAATTGACCCCAGTACCTTGGAGCTTCTCCCAGCCCCGGGAGCCAGCAGTAAAGTCACCTGTTGTCGGTCAGGAAATGTGAGCTCATCTTGGCTGAGAGCCAGCAATGCTTCCTTCTCTTAGATTCTGTGATGTTAGACAATCTGCCCGCCATTCCTACTAATCATTAAAGTTCCATACTGCCCGTGTTTCTGCATCCAAACCATACCTTCCTACTGCCTCTGGCACTTGCAAACTCAGACGCAAAAGTCCTTTGTTAGTAGGTAAGGAGCGCCGATTTTCAGTTCCAAGGCTCTGAGTTCCACACTGTTGAGTGGGAAGAGACGAGTGGTGTGGGGTGAGTGGCCTGTGGAAGTGAGCATGGGGTTGGTTTTTGGACTGATGAGAATGTCCTGGAATCAGAGAACAGTGATGGGTGCACAGCATACCACCACTGGACTGTACACTTTAAAAGAATGAATTTAATGGTATGTGAATTATATCAACTAAAAAAAAGCCCGTTTATTTCCGCAAACATTAGTAAACTAGGGAACCAGGTGCTGGGTGGATGCCAGACGCTTGGGGACCCAAAGTCCAGCAAAGCAAGGTCTCTGCCCCAAGGAGCAGGTCAAATGTGGTTGTTGCCCTCCTTGGTGTCAGTTTAACCTCAGCCCTACTTTTCTCTACGAGTGTTGGGGGGCGGGGGGAGGGAGATAAAGGCTATTCGGAAGTTTGCAAAGCCCATGACAAACGCAAGGCTTAGGACATCCCAGCTGTGGCTCTCTGATGGTTCCCCAAAGGCCAGGATTAGGACAAGCAGGGCCATGAGCACTCTGCGAGGTTGGTTTCCTGTGGCGCCAGGGGCTGAGAGAAGGAGGTAGAGATCACCACACCTCTTAATCCCCTCCTTCAGCTTGATTTCAGGTGGCAGCTGCCAGCTAGGATAGGAGAGAGGCAAGGATTCCAAAGAACTGGAAGGTGCAGCCTGGGCTGTGCGGGCTAATAATGTGAGCAGGGTGCTCACAGGACACCAGCTTCCCTCTCAGCTCAGGATGGTTCTGGGCACCAATGTCTTCTGGATGGAATTGACCACAACCCTTCCCACACCAGGGGTATTGGATACAAGGCCCTGGGCCACAGCTTTTGGAAGCGATACAGAACAGGCCACTGCTAGTGTGAACGTTAACGAAAACCGAGAAGACGAAGGGCATTATTCAAAAGAGCACTGGGCTGGGAGCCAGGGAGCTGCGGACATAGTGTGTAGCCTTGGGCAAGCTAATCTGCCCACATAAAACACCTATAATAAATGGCTGCTGTGTATTTGCTGCTGCACAAGCCAGGCACCGAGCTAAACCACTTCACATAAATGCTCTCATTGGGCCTTTCCCACAACTCTCAGGCTTAAGTGCTAATACTTGCATTACATAGATGAAGATGGTTTATCTGTTACCCAACTGGCCACATCCCACCGCCAGGTTCGCATCAGTGGGTTTCTCTCTAGATCCTAGTCAAGCCCCTCCGTCTCCAGGACTGCCCTCCTGACTAGTTCCTCAATTTCAGGCAGCCCTGCCACTCCTCGATCCTTTCACCACAGAACAGAACTCAGACCTGGCACTCTCCTGCGTAATGCCCTGCAGTGGCGTCCCATTGCCCTGGTGATGACACGGCCGCACCAGGGCCCTGGAGGTCTGTACACCCTGCCTACGCTGGGCCACCCTGTCCTGTGACCGCCTCCGCCACGTCCCCGCTGTCAGCTCTTTGTCCTGCCTCTGCGTCTCTGCACAGCCAGAGCACACCCGCCTCCTCTCCCCCTGAAGCCAACTCCTTCTCATCCTTGGAGAGAGGCCTTGGCACGCTTCCTTTGCCCCCAGTCTTTCGCAGTGCGGTTAGCGAGACAGGTTTTGTGTGTTTACTATCTGTCTTTCCCCGGAATGTCAGCTCCGCGGAAGGCAGTCACGGGGTGTGTTTTGCTCTCCATCCTGCCCCCGCGCGCCGCGCACAGTGCCGGCGTTCAGCGGGTTCCCGGCGGCGCCGCTGGCCGAATTGGGATATACAGGCGTGCAGCCGGAGGCTGGTGATCTGCCCGATGTGGAGCCGCGCTGAGCTCCCGGAGCTTCCGAGGGGCCTGGCCGACAAGCGGCCGAAGCCAGAGGCGCGGGGAAGGCGTCGCTAGGGGTCCGGGGCGCGCTCCGCGTCGCTAGGGCTGCGGGTGTCCGTTCCGCGGCCGCAGTACCCCTTGGCGCGCTCCGGGGGCGGCACGGCGGGCGGGGGGCGGGCACGCGCCGAGCCACGCCCACGCCCGCCGGGAGGGGCCCCCGGAGCGGACTGGCCGGGTGGTGCAAGGGGCGGGCTCTCGGGGCCCCGCCCCCCGCGTCCGCCCGCCCCGCCGGCGGCGGCCCGGCCCTGGACTGGTCTGGAAGCGGAGGCGGGTTGAGTCCGAGAGCTCCTCCGTCCGCCGGCGTTGTGGCCCTGGAGGGAGAGGGCGGTTGCTCAAGGTACCCCGCCCAGGCCTGCCCCACCCCAGTTCCGTCAGCACACGAAAACTGGGAGGGTTAGGCCCGGCGGCAAGGGTAGGGCAAACTCGCCCCCTCCCCGTCTGCCCCTCGAAACCTCTGAGGTCTTCCCAGGTAAGACGGGCGGCCCTCTCCATGCCCCCACGCTGGGAGTGCTCGAGGGTCACCTCTGCGTGGAAGCTGGTGTCACAGGGCAGGAGGAAAGCCTCCGGACACAGACTCCGGGGTGCACTAAGAGGTCTGCTTCTCCCCCATGAAGTCCCAGTTTCCGCGGGGACAAAAGCCAGTGGTCCCGAACTAACTCTGCTGGAGCTGGGAAGGCCAGGAAGCCTGAAGTCAGCCCGGAGCTGCTTTTAGTGGGTGATGTTGGGCGCTTTCCTTCCCACACCGCCCTCCAAACACACCGGCCTTTCCCCTCCAGCAAGAGTCCCTCTGGCCCTTGGATGCACCGACTGGGTGGGGAGGGGAGAGGCCCTTGGGAGCTGATGATCCCACAGGGGGACAGAGGGTCAGACAGTTTGGGAAGGGGCTTTCGGGCGTCCCAGCCAGCTCCCTACCTTGTGTTCAAAGGTCAGCATGTACACTATGTAAATATGTAAAATATCAGGGAGGCCTCCTCGGGCCGGTCTGTATACACGCGCGTGACCACGCTAGTGCCCCAAACTCTCAGCCCCCCTCCCCCCTGCCCTCACCCTTGTACCTAGAGACAGCCCAGCATCTGGAAGGCTTCTGCCTTAGGCGGGGAGACTGGCCTTGTTCAGGACTACTTAGCGGTTAGGGGGCGGGGCTGAGCCGGTGTCCCCCAGGGCCAGCCTGGGCTTTGGTGGTGAAATGAAGAGCTGGGGTCCCGACACAGGCAGCGAGCAGACTGTGGATCCGGGTGTTGAGGGAACCACAAAGTGACTTGCTCCCAGGAAGGTGTCCAAGTTCCATGGACTTGATTTTCTCTTTGAGTGTACAGGACACCGAATGAACCTGTCTGCCCAGAGCTGCCCCGTCCTGGACCAGGAAAGGACAGTCCCCTCTTCAGACTTTCTGTTCCTTCAGGAATGGGTCTTTTTTGGGTTATATTCAGGGTGTGTCCCTCTCCCTCCCGCAGGTAGAAAGGGGATGTTCAGGGTGAGTCACACTCTAGTGGCCCCTTCATCCAGACAGCCACTATGGAAGTGTGGCTATGGAAATCTACCCTTGGTGTGACTCTGATGACTCAAAACACGGCCTGTTTTATTTGTAATCTCTATGAAGCAATGCTGGGGCAATGTCCTTGCTCTGGTCAGAGCCCACATGGGTCCTGCTGTATTTCTGATGCATGACCTCTTAACAGCTTTGGCACAAATGTAACTTCCTTGCTTTTCAGTAGATTCCTAACAGCCCCTTGTTTGTATCATTAGAGAAAAATCATCCTGTGGTCAGGCTGGTGTCCTTGGCAGAGAAAACAGGGTTTGCTGAGAAAATACAAGTGTAAACCAGATTGTGTATGCCTCTGTGTGTGTGTGTGTGTGTGTGTGTGTGTGTGTGTATGTGTATGTATGGAGTGGGGAAAAGGTAAAAAAATTATATAGGAGTTGCTGGACAATTAGGATTTGTTCTCTTGGATGTTCTTTTATTTATTTTTATTTATTTATTAAAAATTTTTTTATGTCTTTATTTTATTTTGAGAGAGAGAGAGAGGCAGAGAGCGAGTGGGGGCGGGGCAGAGAGAGAGGGAGACACAGAATCTGAAACAGACTCCAGACTCTGAGCTGTTAGCACAGAACCGGATGTGGGGCTCGAACCCACGAACTGCGAGATCATGACCTGAGCCGAAGTCGGATACTTAACCGACTGAGCCATCCAGGCGCCCCCCGAGTACGTGACTCTTGATCTTGGGGTTGTGAGTGTGAGGCCCACGTTGGGTGTAGAGTTTACAAAAAATAAAAAGTAAATAAAAAGATCAGGTCTGGGCATGTGAGGCCTTTCTGGCTGTGGCCACCTCTGCCCTCCCAGTGCTCGAGGCCCCTGACTCTAATGTGGTCTCTCCTCCTATCCCAGCAGCACCCAGTCCCAGATGGGGTCCCAGGTCTCCGTGGACATGGGAGCTGTGCACGTGGTGGTCGTGGGTGGCGGCTTCGGTGGGATCGCCGCCGCCAGCCAGCTGCAGGCTCTGAACATCCCCTTCGTGCTGGTGGACATGAAGGACTCCTTCCACCACAACGTGGCAGCACTCCGGGCCTCCGTGGAAAGGGGTAATGGCCTCTCTTCTGGGGCTTTCTTTGTGAGAGTGGGCTTGTCACCACTGTGGGTCTGGAGGTGGTTTTCTCCACTTAGGGCATGGCCTGAATTCCACCTTTAGACAAATTTCTGGAGATTCTTAAGAAGGTCACTGGCCTTAAGCCGCGGCCATATCAAGGCTGCAGAAGTAAGAGCTGGAGGGTCCCTGAGGACCTTGTGAGGCCCAAGCTGGTGCTTTAGGGGGTGGTGGTATCCCGGGAATACCACTGGCTCAGCTGTTTGGCCAAGGATGCCCCTCTGGAAAGGCTCTGAGTTATTCTGGCTTCCTGTGGGCAGCCCACTTTTACTGTTGCCTCCTCTGTGCCCATTCCCCAGGGTTTGCCAAAAAGACGTTCATTTCCTACTCAGTGACCTTCAAGGAAAACTTCCGGCAGGGGCTGGTCGTAGAGATAGACCTGCAGAATCAGAGGGTGCTGCTGGAGGATGGCGAGGTGAGCATGCTGGGGCTGGCCCGCCCCTCAGCTGGCTTCAGGAGCCCCCCCTCCCCCTGCCCCGGGGGCTGAGGCTGTAAGTGGGAGAAGGCGGTGGATGGTCTCAGGGGCTGAGGACTTATCTGTGGCCCCTACATGGTGCTGGTGGGTAGTAGATGCCGCATAAGCAAAGGCCCGACCACAGCAGCCACAAGAGTGTGGTGGCAGGCTTTTCCTCAGCCTTTCCTGTATGCCAGGCACTGTCTTAAGCCTTCCTTAATTGCATTTCGTGCCCACCATGACTCTGTGCGGGAGATGGTGTAGCCTCACTTTACAGAGAGGTTAAGCGGCTTGCCCAAGATCCCACACCTCCTAAGAGACGCAGTCAGGATTTGAACTCAGGCAGTATCACCCACATTCTACGCTCTGAAAGCTGGTGTCCCAGACCAGGCCCGGCCAGCCTTGTGGGGGCCCTCCTGGCTGTGTAGGTACGCACGTGATCCCACATGCCCCGGACTGGGAGGTCCCTGAGGCAGAGGTCCTCACTCGTGTCTGTACCCGCCGGCCCGGGGTGGAGCCCAGGGCCTGGCGTACACCTGCAGTGACCGGAGCTCCATCAGTGAGCTGCTGTGTATCGTGTTAAGTGTCACCTCCAGCCTGGCCCTCTGCTCTATTCAAGGCTCAGAGGGGCACTGGAGGGAGGGGACTCAGTTTTTGTCCTCATCGATTTAGTGTGAATCCGTCTCTCTTGAATTCGTTTTCGGGCTGGGACATCCCGTGGTTGGAAAGATTACCAAGTCTCCTTGCCCGGTGGTTTGGGCCGTGCGCCTCAGAGCCCTGAAAGGGACCATGAGGGCGTCTCGGGCCTCCACGGGGAAGGAGCTGATCGGGACACAGCCCCTCTGTTCCCCTTCCCTCTAGAGTGGCTCTGGTGTATTTAGGCTCCAGACAGAATTTCCCTCCTTCCCTCCCTCCCTCCCTTTTTTTCCGCTGGAGCACGGGAAGTTTCTTGTAAAATTCCTAGGAGGTCCTAAAATGACCCCACATGGGAAGCTAGAGTCCCGCTTATCTCCACGAGTAGTGTCCTGTCCCTGCTTACCTCCCCGCTGCGGTGGGAGTGCACCCCTCCCGTTTCTGGGGGGGGGGTCTCTGGGAGGAGGTACAGGCTGCTTCCTTAGGTATATCCCGGGGTTCTGGTGCTACCCCTTGGCCTTGTCAGTGTCCGTGATTTTGCTCCTCTCAGAGGAGGGCGGCCTCAGTGGGCCCAGAGGGACTTTCCTGACCTGGTACCTCTTGCCCAGCCGCTTGGTGGCATGCAGTAGCCCAGGGCTGCCCTCACTTCCTTTCCCTTGCTCCCCACAGGCCCTGTCCTTCTCACATCTTATCCTGGCCACTGGCAGCACCGGGCTCTTTCCAGGCAAGTTTAACCAGGCTGCCAGCCGGGAGGTTGCTATCCAGGCCTATGAGGACATGGTGAAGCAGGTGAGCCGCCCGTTGGCCAGCGTGGGGCAGCGAGGGCCAGGTGGACCCCTGGGAGGGCGGAACTGCTATGGGGACCCCCGGGCGCAGCCACGAAGATGGGGAGTTACTAAGAAGAGACTCCCTGGTGGAGACCTTTGTCCCTGTCATCGAAGTCTGGACCTGAACACCCCAGACCTCACGCAGTGACTGGTGTGTGTCCCCGACTTGTCTCTGTTGGGGTCCCGTTTGCACAAGGCTTTGTGTTTCACGGAGCAGGCTTGGAGCCATGATCTCAGGCAGCTTTCACCGAGAGGTGGGGGGGGGGCAGGGTCTGGCACCCCTGAGAGGTGAAGAGTGGAGACCCAGAGAAGCGTCCCGAGGCGAGGGCTACCGTGTGACTGCGCCCAGGTCCTGCCCTCTCTGCCAAGCTGCTGGGGAGCCTGGGAGCCTCTTGCACCATCCTGAACAGACGTGAGTGTGAAGGTTAGGGTCCTGGCTGTGAGCTCAGGCAGATCTGGGCCGCGGTCACCTGCCCCCTGGGGGCTAATGCAAGAATCGAGGGAGAAGATTCAGGGAAAGGTCCAGCAGAACCTGGCCCTGTGGAAGCACATTTGAACCTCAAGTTTGGAAAGGGTGCTGTACTCATCTTTGGCCACGGCGCCCACGCCCTACCGAGCCACAGGGCAGACCGGGTTGGAGGGTGTGTTTTTACACTTCTTTCCGCTCCAGGTCCAGCGCTCCCAGTCTGTGGTGGTGGTGGGAGGCGGCTCTGCCGGAGTGGAGATGGCTGCAGAGATCAAAACCGAATTCCCCGAGAAAGAGGTGGGCATGCGGCCTTGTCTTTGGACTCTGAGCCCAGCTTCTTTGTGCATGGTGCTCCGTGAACTTGGAGCGGGAACGTGTGTTTCCATGCCCTGCTGTCTGCACTGGGGGGGTCCCCGAAAGTCCCTTTCCTGGAGAACCAGGGTGTGTCTTTGTTCAGTGAGGGCTCCTGCCCTCCGGTCCAACCAGGAGGAGTGAGGTGAGCTCTCGCATCCTCTGCAGCATTGCAGCCTCTTGAGATACAAACATAGACCTTGATTCCCTCTTTTTGCTGTCAACTAGCCTGCACAGACCCCCGCGGCTGGTGTTCCGTGTGGGGCAGGCAGCGGCTGTTTGGTCTTCAAGAGACCGTAGGCCTTGGCCTGGGTGGCCGAGTGGGGGGCCTGGAGTGCAGCCCCCTCACTGGCCGTGCTGGCGAAGGACCAGCCAGTGCCCCCCTCTCCCCGGGAGGGTGGCCTTGTTCCCTTTTAATGCTGCAGGGATGGAGATGCTGCCTGGTACCCTGGGAAGAGAGAACATCCTGGCAGGATGCAGAGGCTCAGCTGAGGGCTGAGTGATGCTGGGCAATTATGGGACCGCTGACGCTAGACCAGCTTCCGGGAGCCACATGGGCCCTGTAGCTATTCTTTTTCCCTGAGGAAGGGCAGGTTGGCTTTGAAAAGTAAGATCAATATGGACTAATTTAATTATATGGCTGTTCTCTGGCAAATTATTGGTAATTATTATGAGCAATTGATGTAAGTGTTTATTAATTTTGATTTATGGGGTAAAGACCAGTCTGAGGTAACACGTCAGTGAGCATGGCGTCCGTATGTTTATAACTGGTGGACAGATATAAGAAATAGCAGCCACCCTGTCTTAAGGACTCAGTATGTGCTTTATACATGTTTTCTCAATTCCTCATTACAAATGTCCTATGAACAGGACTGGATCCCTGTTTGACGGACTCTGTGGGAAGTGCAGATTGGGTATCTGAGATGAAGCTTTAACTGAGGCAGTCTGACTTTAAAGCCCAAGCTTTAGGGACACCTGGGTGGCTCTGTCAGTTAAGCGTCCGACTTCAGCTCAGGTCACGATCTCACGGTTCGTGAGTTCGAGCCCCACGTTGGGATCCGTGCTGACAGCTCAGAGCCTGGAGCCTGCTTCAGATTCTGTGTCTCCCTCTCTGTCTGCCCCTCCCCTGCTCATGCTCTGTCTCTCTCAAAAATAAACGTTAAAAAAAATTTTTTTTAAATCCCAAGCTTTGAACATCATTTGGGGCTGCCCCCCACTTTCCTGTGCTCACCCAGACATGCCTGCAGGTGTCAGTTTTAGAACCAGCTTTAACATAAATATCAGCCTGAGTTATAATTAGAATGTCAATGGCTTATATATAGACTATGATTATAGGTGCCCAAGGTTGCTTGAAAATAACTTCTCACGTGGCCCCGGGGGCGGTGTGGGGTGTGGAGCACTGGTGCATTCTGAAGGAGTCTTAGACCAGGAGATGTGGGTCGCAGCCCAGCTCGCCATGGCCTGGTCCCGGCACTGGGCAGATTACTTCCCCGGGGCCTCGGTTTCCTCACTTGTAAACTGGTGGTTGGCGAGGAGGTCAAAGAGACAGACTGATGGCATTTTTAAGCCTCTTCGTGTGAACAGGAGACTCAGTGGCTCCTTCTCTGCCCTGTGGTCATTTGTGCCAGGTCACTCTCATCCACTCCCAAGTGGCCCTTGCTGACAAGGAGCTCCTGCCCTGTGTCCGGCAAGAAGTGAAGGAGATCCTGCTCCAGAAAGGCGTGCAGCTGCTGCTGAGTATGCGTGCAAGGCCCCTGCTCCCCTATCCCTGGCCCTGGCCCAGTGAGATGTGCCCCAGCTGGAGGGCCCTCGGTGTCCTGGGGTTGAGCCTTGTCTGGCTGGAGGCTGTGCATGTCCTCAGACAGGGCAGAGGCCCTGGGACGTACGGGATTTCCCTGCCATGGGGACAGCGCTGTCCTGGCTATCGCTTTGGACACAGTGCAGATGGGACCAGTTTGCTGATTGATTTAAAAAATCACCTAAAGGATCTGACCTGAATTACGAGGACTCTGTGGCAGAGAGAATGGAGGGGTTTTTTGGTTTGTATTCAGAAAGTGAGGAGAGTAGCCTTTGATGAGAGCAGGAGGGGAGGGCACCCCCCCAGCTCGTTCAGAGAGCGGGGACCTAACTGCGGTGCTGTGACTGCTACATTCCTGGGGCTCAGCATCTGCGCTTTTCACAGGGAGGCGTGATTTTCCTGCTCTATGCAGACCCCTCCCGGCTCCTGGTCTCCTTGTAACTGGCCGTGCCGTGGCCACCTTTGCTTTGAGGCAGCGTGGAGAGTAGGCTGGCTTCTGGACTTTTCTTGCTTCCCCCTCAGTGGTGGGCCTGGAGAGCCTACTGACTCTCTGGGAGGCGTGGCGGAGGTCTCCCGTCAAACAGCTCTTCCCAGAACGTCTTGGGAAACTCAATTTCACTTTCACACACGGCTTCTGGGAACTTTCCTCCCTTTGGATCCTCCGGGGTGGCCGGAAGTCCACATTGTGCCTCTTGGGGCAGCAGGGCGGACTGGCAGAGGGGCAGGGAGGAGGCCAGGAGCAGAGCAGTCGCTTAGCTGGGCCCCAACGGCCCAGGCCTTCCCCGGCTCCTCCTTGGCTTGAGCCCCAGTGCCCCCCCCCCCCACTTCCTGCTCACAGATCTGCCTTGACAGGTGAGCGGGTGAGCAACCTGGAGCAGCTGCCTCTCAACGAGTATCGAGAGTGCATCCAAGTGCACACGGACAAAGGCACAGAGGTGGCCACCAACTTGGTCATTGTCTGCAATGGTATTAGGATCAACAGCTCTGCCTACTGCAGTGCGTTCGGTAAGCAGGGGCCGGTGCCCACTTCCCAGGCTGCCGCCTCACCCTCCAGCCACTGTAGGCCCCGCAGGCCTCTCCCCCAGGAATCAGGTTGCCATCCCTTCCCCCTCCATCCCAACAGTTCAGGTCCCTTCTGAATGGTGACATCAAGTCTGGATCCAATCTTTTTGTGCCTTCCTCAGTTGTGGCCCTGACTTAACCCAGGGTGGCCCGAGTCTTTCAAAATTGGAGCCCACCCCCTTGTGGTGGGAGATGGGAACAGGTTTCAGAGTGAAGGAAAGATGCATTGTTTCACTTTCTTGGAACAGGAAGGGGAGGAAATTCCTAGGTCAGGCCTTTTACTATTCACAGCTTTGCAGTTCTCTCCAGACCCTGATCCAAACATTTGGCCACTGAGCTTGGAATGACCATTTGGGGAGTAGAGGAAATAATGTGGCTTGAATTCTCCAGCTCAGCGAAGGTGGGAAGAGGTGGAGACATGGTCTCCGTGTGTGAGCTAGAGGCTGTCACTCTTCCTCAGGCCCCATGATTGCTGTGTCCCCAGGTCCCTGTCATTTACTCCGTAGCACCCTTCCTGCACAAGGAGCTCATGTTTGGGTCCTACAAGAAAGTATTGGCCAATCACAGAAGAAGGAAGCTAGTCCGGGCCATGAGTAGGGCTGAGTGCTTATAATGCACAGAGATTCCAGAATTTTATGCCCATTTGTCTTAATGTTGTATTTTCCTTTTTTAAAAAATATTTTATTTTGGGGGGGGGCGGACACACAGGAAGGACGAGAGAGAGGGAGACAGAGAACCCGAAGCAGGCTCTGCGTTGTCAGCACAGAGCCTGACACAGGGCTCGAACCCATGAACTGTGGGATCATGACCTGAGCTGAAGTCGGACGCTTAATGACTGAGCTACCCAGGCGCCACTTATTTTCAAAGATAATTCTTTTAAGTCCCCTTAAAAAGAAGAGTTTATCATTTACTAGAGCCCTACATTTACTTTAAAAATCTGATCCACGTTCAGAAGGAAATTCGAGACTTGGCTAAGTTGCAACTTAATCACTGTAAGTTAATCAGTGTCAGTCACGGTAACTTAGAGAGTCAGATGCATTATATAAAATGGCATGTTCTGTCTTTCTGACCAGTTTCCGTCCTGGATTAGTCACCGTGCCTCTGCAGGTAGAGTTCTGAGGTGGGGACTTGAGGCAGAAATGAATTAGGTGGCACACTCGCCACATGAGGCTGTGCCCTGGAGGGCGGTGTGGCCAGCGCTGGTGGCCATCCTCACCGTGTTCTAGCGGCCACCTAACACCGCAGCTCAGGGGCTTCAGGGTGGGCTCTTCCCGGTAGAAAGTCACCTGGCCAGCGACGGCGCCCTGAGAGTGAACGAGTACCTCCAGGTGGAGGGCTGCAGCCACATCTACGCCATCGGCGACTGCGCGGATGTGAAGGAGCCCAAGATGGCCTATCATGCCGGCCTCCACGCCAGCGTCGCCGTGGCCAACATCGTCAACTCCTGGAAACAGAGGCCCCTCAAGGCCTACAAGCCAGGTAAGGAAGCCCCGGGTGCTTCGCAGTTTTAAGAGGCGAAGGCTTTGTGAGCTTTCGGATGAAGTGACCCTGGAACAAACTCTCCAAGCTGGTGACGGACACCTCCCTCTGGAGCTCTGCAAAAATGAGTCAGGGCTCGCCCGTCTTCCTAAAGGTCATATGCATTTATTTCCCTGTCCTCAGACCGCAGGCCCCGGGAAGGTTTGCGTTCTGGGAAAGGCAGGCCCACGAGTGGCGAGCAGGGGCCTAGCGTGTGCGCACGTCCGCTCCGCAGGTGCGCTGACCTTCCTGCTGGCCATGGGGAGAGACGGCGGCGTGGGCCAGATCAGTGGCTTCTATGTGGGGCGGCTCATGGTGCGGCTGGCCAAGAGCCGGGACCTGTTCGTCTCCTCCAGCTGGAAGACCATGCACCAGTCTCCACCCTGAGCGGGAGCCGGGCCACCGCCAGGTGAACAGATGGCTTCCACGAGAGGTACCCGCCTGACAAATGCCAAAGAGCAAACGCTCGTTTCCTAGAGTAAGATGCCTGTGATGTACTGACCAGAGACCCAACTTATAGAACACCAAAACTGGGAGAGAAAGAGAGAGCCAGAGAGGGAGAGACAGAGGCATTAACAAAAGACACCCCTGTAGAGGAGTCTTTCTGGGTTTGGAGAGGTCTGCTTGCACTTGTGCTGGCTGAGGGGTTCACCTGGTCCCAGGGAGGGCATGGCCAGCCTTCTCTAGCCCAGGCTCCTCGTGTGTGTACATGTTGGCATTCAGGGCTCTCAGAGCAGGAGGGAGCGGGCTCTCCTGGCGGCCGGCATCCTGTCTGTCAGGGCAGGCAGGGGAGCCTACGCGGTGGGACCGGCTAAGGGGCGGGATTTGGGGTCGAGATGGTCTGCACCCCGAGCCTCTCCCATCACATCACGGGTGGGGAAGCCCGTGCAACACCCAGGTCTGGGTCCAGGGTGGGTCTGCAACACCCAGGTTGTTAATAGGAGCCTAATGTTAAACTGTTAGTCCCTGTAGTCTTTAATCTTCGTGACACGTTACTTATTTCCATTTGTTGATCCTAATGATATACTGTAGGTTGCATTTAAGAAGAAAGAGGTAGATAAATTTCCCTCCCGGTTAGCCTGTCCTAACGGAGAGTGAGTTTTTCCAAAGCTAAAGGGTTAAGACGGAAGCCTGGGCCAGCCGCTGGAGAGACAGCTGCATGATGTGACCCTTGGGTGGCTGGCATTGGGCTAACATTCGGAGAGCAGAGGGGGGCTCAGCACGCTTCTAGGCTGCTGTCACAGTCAGTTTTGTAAGGGACCAAACAGCTGATGCTGGGGGTGGTGGACCCTGTGGGACCCTCTGGGGTCTTGTGCTTCTGGTTTCCTGGCCAATCCCAGTGACATTTACGTGGAGGCCCAGCTGTGTGGCAGTGCACGCCACCGACCGTGTTAAGGTACATAAATGACTCCTGTGTCTGGGAGAGGACTTCCAGTTGGGGGGGGGGCGAGTTTATTTTGGAAGACATGGGTTCAATCTCTGTGGTGGAAGTGGTTGGTGATCTCACTGGAGTAAACGCAGGCCCTGCTCACTGTGGAGGGTGGCCTCCGGCTGCTTGGCCGGAGTCCTTGGGACACCAGCCTCACTGCGGTTCTGAGGGCTCCCTATCTGGGTTGTGGTCTGGGTCGGTTCCATTTGTTACCCAGGCCGAAGTGAGACACGTGCCTCTCTCCCAAAGGAGGACGACCCCACCGGAGGCTTCGCCCGGGGCTCCGTTCACGTGGGCCATGGCCAACGAGGCTCCGCTTCTGGAAACAGTACCTGAGGCCTGAGAAACACAGGCCATTCTGTGCTGTCTGAGACCTGGGGCCTAGCAGGGTGGGGTCTCGGCCCATTAGCGATAGGCCTTGTTCTATTTATAACATTTTACAAGTGTCCACCCGTGGGGACATGGTTTTCCAAACTGAGGGAAATATTCCAATAAAAGAATATGTTGTAAGAAAGACACTGGATCTTCTGTTTTTTTTTTTTTTTCCTTTCATTTTCTTTTTCTTTAAAAAAACAAAACAAAAACAAAACGAAAGGCTGAAACAAAATCTTTTTAGGAGTAGATACAGACAGTATTGGGTAGGGGAGGGGGCACTAAAACAGAAAAGAAAAGCACCAGTGGGACGTTTTTCCCAGTTTCTTCTCTCCGTCACTGAACAGACAGCCAACAAAGCCCAAGTCACTTCTATGCCCTCTTCCCTTGCAAAAAGGAGAAACAAGGTTTTAAGAATTTTGAAAGGATTTTTTTTGTGTGTGTGTAAAAGTCAATGCTATAAATCTAAAACGAAGTCTGTTTTTTTTAAAAAAGTTCTAAAACAAACAGGAAGAAAACACATGGAAAGGAACCCCTCGTGGAGACCTGGTTAATTACAGACGGAGGCTCTTTTAACCGAGAATATAAAACGCAGAGGGCTCCTTCCGCCGCCCCTGCTACCCGCCTGCTGCCAGCTGCCCTCCGCTCCCCTGCCGTCACCCTTCCTCTCTCCTTTTACAAAATAAAACCCCACTCCCGTGACTCCGCTCCTCCTCCGGGTCCCGTAGGCCAGCGCGGCTACTTGGCGTCGAGCTTGGCCATCTCCTGCACGTAGATGCCAATGCTCTCGCTGTCAAAGAGCAGGAAGTAGACATTCTTCAGCGAGGATGTGCTCGAGTCGTCAAAGTGGGCCGAGATGGCTTTGAGGGTCACCTGGGCTGCCGTCTGTTTGGGGAAGCAGTTTCTGTGCCAAAGGGAGCGAAGAGCTGACGTTACTTGGGTGCCCGGGACCCGAGGGGTAACTTGGCCTTCAGCCTGCGGTGGGGGAAATGCGGCTCTTTCTTATCTTTGTTTCCATCTCCCAGTGGGCAGGCCGGGCCACTACGGTCTTTGACTCTAGTCACAGGGACAGCCCGGGAGCGGGACCGGCAGGAGGTGCTGTCCCCACTTTACAAGAACCATGCTGGCCCAGCCGGAGTCACGGGGCTGGCCGGCGGGTGGTACCTTGTGCTTGGATGCATTTGCGGTGCCTGCCTCAAGTCGAGTGGGGCTTTAAAATCACGACCAACCTGGCATTTAAGCACAGCTAGTCTTTATTAGCTCCCTCAAAACTGCTTTACGATGTGGGGCACCTGGGTGGCTCAGTCGGTTAAGCATCCAACTTCGGCTCAGGTCATGATCTCACTGTTTGTGAGTTCGAGCCCCACATAGGGCTTTGTGCTGACAGCTCAGGCCCTAGAGCCTGCTTCAGACTCTGTATCTCCCTCTCTCTCTGTCCTTTCCCGCTCTGTCTCTCTCTCAAAAATAAATAAACATAAAAAAAAACCAAACTGCTTTACAATGTCAGATTGTTAAAGGGCAGAAATGCACGCTCAAAAGCGTGTCTTCATAATTCGTTTTTTGTGCACCTTGAGTGCCGCTCACTAGCCCGTATGGACATGCCACAGTAAGTCGAGGACTGGTGACCCTGGGCAGGGCCCCAGTCACCAAGCTGAGACGGAGCTGGCCACCAGGCTGGGCCACGGCACCAGCCCCAAGGACACAGCTGTTGTGGTGGTTTAGGGTCAGCCACCAAGCCCCCAGGGGCGGGCCTGCCTGATAGGGATTCTTCTCCCTGGGATGTAAGGTCCCAGCGCAGAACCCCGCGGCACGTGGTCCTGGCCCTGCAGAGACCTCGGCCCGCGGTGCCCCTGGGCCAGGCTGTGGAGGCCCAGCGCTGTTTAGGCTGAGGTGGGATTACAGCGGGCAGCCAGGCCTCACGATCACCCTCTTAGCCTGCCCGTAACTCGACTGTAACAGCACATCACATCTTCCGCGTGTAAATCTTCCCCGTGTTACAGAGGGATCTCTCTCAAGAGAGAGGGTGTTCAAAGCTGAAGCAACAGCTTATGTTGGCCACGAGTGTGACAGGAGAGGACAGGCAGTCTACCTGTGAGGACAGAGCTCCTCATTGTCTATCTGCTGGGGTCTGTGACCATTGGAACAACCACTTCTCCTAACTCCCAGAGCAGAACTCTGGTGAGAGCCTGTCACTTCTCTGGGTGTGTCTGCCAGGGCCTCGGCCTCCGGTCTCCCCTCCCCTCCACCCCGGCAGAGTCCCCTGGGGACTCTGAGGTGGTAGTTCTGGGCTGCGGTCTGCAACTCCGTACTCTCACACCTGACACGGGAGTCCCTGTGGCTGGTCCACGGACTGCACTTGGAGTAGCAAGGCTTTTGAGCCTCGTGTTTCCTTCCTTCCTTCCTTCCTTCCTACCTTCTTTCCTTCCTTCCTTCCTTCCTCCCTCTCTCCCTCCCTCCCTTCCTTCCATTTATTTTTGAGAGAGAGATAGCATGTGAGCAGGGGAGGGGCAGAGAGAGGGAGACACAGAATCCAAAGCAGGCTCCAGGCTCTGAGCTGTCAGCACAGAGACTGACATGGGGCTCGAACTCACGGACTGTGAAATCATGACCTGAGCCGAAGTTGGATGCTTAACTGACTGAGCCACCCAGGCACCCCGAGCCTGGTGTTTTCCGATGGGCAGCAGGTGGGGATGTGGGCATTGAACGTGACAGGCTCTCAGAAAAGTGCTGTCTCTTGCTCCTCTATGAAGCTGCCTTTCTCTGTGTTTTGAAGGACGGAGATTGGGTTTCTCGCCCCATCGCCTGGCCAACATGCTTGGCTGGGCCGGCAGCCCTAGGTCATGTCTCCTGGAATGGCTGGACTGGACGTGAAGAAGTAGGGGAGCAGCAGGCCCCAGGGAGTGGGCTGGAAGGGTCCAAACCTCCCCGCCCTCCCGGAGAAGCATGTCTTACCTGCCGCTGGGAAACGGGGGGAACGCCACGGACTTCAGCTTCTTGTCCTCTGCCGCCGACAGGCAGTTTTTGATGGTCTCTTCAAGCTGTTCTTCACATTTGTCAGAGCCCCACTGAGGGATGTGACAGTGGATGACAAATTTGGCTGCAAGTCCACTTGATTGGCTGACAGCGGCTGGGACAGGAGAGAGAAACACCGCGGGTTATTTCCTACGTCTTCGCCTTCAGCCCGGGGGTTAGGCTGAACCTCACCTGAGCCCCTCAAATGTGTGCGGACAAGGAAGCCAGAGAAGCTAACTGGGCAATGTTCCGTGCTTCCTCTTCTTTTTTAAAATTTATTTATTTTGAAAGAGAGTGAGTACAAGCTGGGGAGGGGCAGAGAGAGAGAGAGAAAGAGAGAGAATCCCAAGCAGGCCCTGCACGGTCAGCGCAGAGCCTGACTCGGGGCTTGAACTCATGAACCATGAGATCATGACCTGAGCCAAAATCAAGAGTTGGGTGCTTAACTGACCGAGCCACCCAGGCGCCCCGTGTTCCGTGCTTCTGATGGGACTGTGCGTTTGCCCTGTCGGACTTGTCCTGCATGGTCAGCACAAGCTGCAGTCAAGTGCGTTAAAAGCTGATGTGACTTGCACAGCTCTGCCACCTCGGCACTCGGTCAGAGCACTTCCTGACGATGGCTCCCGATCAAAGGTACACACCAGAATCACACCCGACAGCTGAGGAATGGCCTTCCCCAACTGTTCACGTCCCGGTCCCTGGACGCTGCTAGCATTACCTTACATGGCGAAAGGGACTCTGCAGGTGTGATTGAGCGAAGGATTGTGAGAGGGGGAGATTATCCTGGGTTAGCTGGGTGTGCCGTCAGTGTGGTCACCTGGGTGCCTGGGAGGCAGCAAGGCCAAAGGTGGGCGAAGGCGAGGTGAGGCCAGAGCAGAGCGTGGGGCCATGGGTGCAGGAGCCCGGGAGCACACAGCCCCGGAGCTGGGAGGGGCAAGGAGCGGCTTCTCTGCGAAGGAACGCGCTCTGCCAACTTCATCTTAGTTTTTGCACACCGATCATGGACTTCTGACCTCTGCCACTCGTCGAGTGTCAGTCCGTGTTGTTTGAAGCCACCAAGTTCGTGGTAACTGGTTACAAGCAGTGATAGGAAACGAATACAACAGCTTTTAACTAATAGGCAGGCAGACTGCTGCACTAGTTGGTTGCACATGTCCACGGTCAGGACTGTCTTTGGGTCACCTCTATATAACCCCAGGAGCCTGCACCGGGGGCAGAGGTTCAAAACAGGTTGTGAAGTTGACTTGCACCAGCCTTGTCCCATTGCTTCAGTTCATGCTCCTTTTTACTCCCCTGATCCCACGCCGAGCAGTTCGGTCTGACCCACTGGCCATTCTCCGGCCGCCTGCAGCAGTGGTGGCCACAGCCGTGCGTGACGTCCCCTGAGCCGCCCACCTCGCGGAGCTGGGGCTCCTCGAGGCACCAGGTGTGTGTGTAACACAAACGAGTGTCTGCTGCGTTCTGGAGTGTGGGGTTGGTTAGAAGGATGTGTTTGAAATACATGATGCCCACCTAGTTTTTGAGAAGTGTTTTCTAGCAACAGCCAGTGCTGGGGCGCTTGCGGCTGCACTTGCCGGGAGGGGCAGGCGGATGCCCTTTGTGGACCTTTGGGTCGGCTCGTTGCCTTCCCAGCACCCTGCTGGGTGCAGGCCGTCTGACTAGTGAGTGAGTGAAGAAGGAATTAGATAAATACAGGAGGCAGGGGGCGTGACTGGGTTGACTCTCCGACGGTGTCCATTTGCACACCAGGAGCAGAAGGTCCCCAGGCCCAGAGTCCGGGGCTGTTCTCTAGAGAACCGGGGACGCTGGGCATCGGTCCCCCTGCTGGGGGCAATTTCTCGGAGGCCTCTCTGCTTTCGTATGCTGGCTCTTCACAAACTGGGTGGATTTCTTTTACATAAATTTAAAATATAATCATGTTGCCAGCTGAATGGCATCTTTTTAATGTAAAGTCATTTACAATATTTAAAAATATCTATTTATTTATTTACTTAAAAAATTTGTTTAACGTTTATTTATTTTTGAGAGAGAGACAGAGCATGAGCTGGGCCGAAGCAGGCTCCAGGCTCCGAGCTGTCAGCACAGAGCCCGACGCGGGGCTCGAACTCCAGAATGGAGAGATCATATGACCTGGGCCAAAGTCAGATGCTTAACCAATGGAGCCACCCAGTCGCCCCTAATGTAAAGTCACGTAAATAAGAGAAATACCCTCCTAAATGGCAGTATTATGTCAAACACTGAATCTGTTAAAACAACCCCTTCCCCTCCCTTTTGAGGCCCTCGACTCCACTAGATTTTGAAGGTAACGTAAAACAAGGTGTTCCCATGGCAACTGGAAACGGACAACACGGCTTGTAGCTGTAATGATAGAGAACGCTCCCTAGATGTGCCCCGGACAAGGGTTAGGGTATCTTGGGGATTGGGATGCCGAGATTTGGTAGAGGCACCTATTAATGCTCTTCATCTGATGTGGTGTCACCTGGTGAGTCACCTTCACCGGTGAAGACCTGTGCTCTGAGGGCGGTAGTGTCGCTGCGAGGAGCCTCCAGAACCTTCCCTCGGGCAAGCCATCACATTCCAGAAGGCCCCGCACCTCCTCAGAGTCACCGCAGCTAGAGGGGGCTCCGGGGTGGCCCCTGGTCCTGCTGGGCAGCTGCTACTGCTAATCCTTGGTCTGCCTGACACCATGGTTTTCCTTCTGCCTCAGTTTCCTGCAACGGCCTCTCTTCTTCCCGTCCCTCTGGGCCCAGGTCTCTTCTCGCTGCTGCAGGCGGCACTCGGCGCCTCCTAGACAACCACCTGCAAACCATTTTCCTCCTCGGCTTTCAGCAACCGCTCACCGGTGACGCGCACTTCAGGCAACCTTCTAGCGCCCCAGGTTCCGAAGCCTGATTCCCCTTTCTCCATCTGTCACTGGAAACGTCAGGCGGTTTCCTCTGACTTGTCTCATTCGAAGACCCTCAGGTTCATCTCTCCCACTTTCCCATTCAGCTTCCCAGCTGGAATCAGGATGCCTCTTCCAATGGCTGCCAGCCAGACTGAGCGGAGTTATTCTAGAGAGAAGTGGCATCTGCTTGTCACTTGGGGACACTACCAAACTGGTGTCATGTCCCACTAATCTCCTTGCCTGAGGTGTTTGGGCCGCACTGGATTCAGCTGCAAATCCACAGGAGTACCAGCTTATGGTTCAAATTCTCTAGTGAGGCTTTTTTCCCCCTCTGTCCACCCAACGTCAAGGTCAAGATATATACTTGCTGCCCTTTCTGCGTGGTGGGTTCAAGTCTTGCTTGCTCTCGAATGGAACATTCCCAGCTTTATGTGGGGTCTCCTGTTAGATACCCCATCTTGGATATGTATTCTTTTTTTTTTTTAAGGTTTATTTATTTTTGAGAGAGAGAGAGACAGAGCGTGAGCAGGGGAGGAGCAGAGAGAAAGGGAGACACAGAATCCGAAGCAGGCTCCAGGCTCTGCGCTGTCAGCACAGAGCCCAACACGGGGCTCGAACTCACAAACTGTGAGATCATGACCTGAAGTCGGAAGCTCAACCGGCTGAGCCACCCAGGCGCCCCTTGGATATTTATTCTTTCTTAATGATATATACAATTAAGGCATGTCTTACAAGTGATGGCATTTTTAAAGTAAACACAGCACTGATGTTAAAACCTGATGAACTGTCTCCCCTTTCCCAGACCCATCCTCACCAATCCCTTCGTCCAACAGAGCTACCGCGGATGGGTCCCGGGCCACGGGTGCTGGCACCTGGCGTATCTGGCCCGCCTTCTCAGCTCAGGATTGTTCCTGCAGGCCGTCTTCCTTCTGGATTCATTTCCCTCCTGCGGTCCTTCCGGCAAAAGGGCCTGTGACTTCTGACACCCAGCCTGTGTCTGAAACAGTGTCTTTTGCGCCTCCCCCAGAATAATGACAGAGCGGCGTGTGGAATTTGTGGTTGACGGTATTTCCTGTGGGGCTTTGAAGTGATTTGTTTCCTGTTTCCAAGCATCCTCTGTTGCTGAGGAGAATCTGTGGTCAGGAGAACTGTCTTTACGTGATCTGCCTTTCCCCTTGACTTGCTTTGCAGGTTTCTCTTGATTTTTGAACTTTATTATTATTATTATTTTAATTTATTTTGAGAAAGAGAAAGAGAGAGAGAGAGAGAGAGCGCATGCACATACAAGCGAGGGAGGGGCAGAGAGAGAGAGGGAAAGAGAGAGAATCTCAGGCAGGCTCCATGCTCTGCCCGGAGCCCGACACGGGACTCCATCTCAGGACCCTGGGATCCTGACCTGAGCCAAAACCAAGAGTTGGATGTTCAATGGACTGAGCCACCGAGGTGCCCCTCAGGCAGGTTTAACTTAATTTAATTTTTATTTAATTTAATGTTTTTTATTTATTTTTGAGAGAGAGCACATTAGAAATGGGGGGACAGAGAGAGCGGGGGGGGACAGAGGATCTGAAGTGGGCTCCCTTCTGATAGCAGCGAGCCCGATGCGGGGCTCGAACTCACGAACTGTGAGCTTGTGACCTGAGCCGAAATCGGACGCTCAACCGACTGAGGCACCCAGGTGCCCCAGCCGTGATTTTTTAAAATCCTGCTTCTCTATCTTCTATTTCTGCCTCTGGAACTCTGTTTATAAGTGCACTGGAGCCCCCCACTCTGTGCAGAGCAGCTCGCTTTCTCTCCTTCCCACCCCGGCAGCAGTTTGCTGGAGGCCTTCCCCCACTCGTGTGACCGGACCTGGGGCCCAGTGGCCCGTGGTCGTGCCCTTCCCCGCTGCTGCCGCCTGCCGCCCTTCTGTCCCTGCCTGCACGAATGTTTTCTCATGTCTCCGTGTGGCTCTGTCTCACGATTTTAAGTGTGGAATTCTGACCTTGCTGTACGGATGGGCAGCGGTATGTGCCATTATAAAGTGCGGACTCATGTTTCCTCTTGACTGGAAGCCCTGTTACTTTTCTAGCGACAAATCTGATCACGACAGGGCCCAGCTTAAACTCTCAAACGTTGGCTCCTGAGCCGGGCCTTCTCACACATGATGCCCTTACTGCCCAGGGTCCCTGTCCCCAGGGGTTCTCACATCCTCACCGGAGCCTCCCCAGCTCCCTCAGGCAGAGGACGTGGCTCCCTCCCTGTGCCCCACTATGTTGTCTGTCTCTCCGCCTGGACCGTCCAGTGCCTGAGGGCAGGAGTGTGTCTCATTATCTTTGGAGCCCCGGCATCGGGGCGGCACTTGGCACCGACTACGCGGCCCCCGGAGGTGGTGTGTGCGTGTGTGTGTGGAGGCATGGCTCTGAAGTTGGAGCCACCTGTCAAAAAGTTACCCAGCATCCCTGAAAAACGTGGGCACACATGTTCACAGCAGCTCTCTTTGCAAGAGCCAAAGGTAGAAACAACCCAACTGACGAAATGGGTCAACATAATGGAATAGTATTCAGCCCTAAAAAGGAACAAAGCACTGATGCATCCTGCAATGTGGATGAACCTTGGAAAGATTATATGAAGTCAGAGACGCCAGACACCGAAGGTCACATGGCCCGTGATTCTGTTGACGTGAAATGTCCAGAACAGGCAATTCCATGGAGGCTGAAGGCGGACTGGGGATGGCCAGGGGCCGGCGGAGGGGGAAGGGAGTCACCTGTCAGCACTGCAGGTGACAGAGAATCGTGGAGTTGGGCAGTAGTGATGGTCAGACAGCATGCGGAGTGTAAGTTACCCAATACCTTCATCTGGGGGTGATCTGATGCAAACTGCCTCGAACTCTCCAGACACACTGTCGTCCTGAGTGCCTGAAATGATGTGCCCGGGCCGGTGCGAGTTATCTGAGAGATGCTGACTCTCGGATCCGCCGGGGCCCATTTTGCTCAGCAAACTGATTCCGAGCGAAGCATGTGACGCTGGCGGGGAGGGTGGCGAGGCTGTGCCGGGAACACGGGACCCCCGGGCCGCGCTTACCTTCAGCGACTTCCAAAGGGCCTTGGGATTTGCGGAGCTCCTTTACCGTTTCCAAGAACTCTTTCCCGCCAGCCTTTTCCAAGGCCTTACCTGCGGAGAACAAGGGAAGCCGGGGCTGTCGTCCTTTACAAAGTCATTAATCCCACGGTTCCGCGTAGTTTCAGTAGGGCCAGAAAACAAATAACCAACTCCCCTGGGAAAGTAAGAATCCCACTTTGCAGTGGAAATCCTGGTTGCCAGCAGTCACTGCTGGCAAGGGTCTCTGGGCTTCTCTCCGGCAGGACTTAGACTCTAGCAAACTCTTTTATTTATTAAAAAAATTTTTTTTAACATTTATTTTTGGGAGAGAGAGACAGACCGGAGCAGGGAAAGGGCAAGGAGAGAGAGGGAGACACAGAATCGGAGGCAGGCTCCAGACTCCGAGCTGTCAGCACAGAGCCCGATGTGGGATTCGAACTCATGAACTGCGAGATCACGACCTGAGCTGAAGTCGGCTGCTTAACCAACTGAGCCATCCAGGCGCCCCTCTAGCAAACTCTTTTAAAGGGCCTTTTTAGGGAGTGATTTGGCTACAAGCAGTCTCATGACATGAATCTTAAAGGTGACTTTTAGGAATCGAAGTACAGTTGACACGTGATGCTACATGAGTTTCAAGTGTGCAACATAGTGACTGGACAAGTCTACGCATTGGGCTGTGCTCCCCCACCAGGGTAGCCGCCATCTGTCACTGCACAGCGCAGTCACAATACCGTTGCCTATGTCCCTAGGCTGTACTAAGGATGAACTTTTTAATTAATTAATTTAGAGAGACAGAGCTAGCAGGGGAGGGGCAGAGAAAGAGGGAGAGAGAAAGAATCCCAAGCAGGCCCCGAGCTGCCAGCACAGAGCCCCAGGTGGGGCTCGAACTCATGAACTGTGAGATCATAACCTGAGCCGAAACCCAGAGTCAGTCTTAGCTTAACTGACTGAGCCGCCCAGGCGCCCCTACAGGTGAACTTTTAAAAAAAACCTGGGGCTCCAGTGTTCTGATCTCTGGGTTCAAGACTGCACATTGGTTAAATTCAGTGCCTTGGTGATTGGAAGACAGTGCCCCACGGTGGGTGGTATCTCACAGACCATGCACCCTGCCCCCTGTCACCAGGCCCTAGGTGACAGAGGACTCAGCAGGAACCGCTGGGTGGAGAGTCCTGGGGTCCTAGTCCCATCTCACCACCACCTGTGTGCAGCGAGTCTTGCAGGCAAAGGCCAGACAAGGCCAAGGGCAGCATGCAGTGGGGGTCCTACAACCTGGGCCTGGGTTTTCAATGGGAAGACGCAACTCTGAGAGGCGCCCCTCTAAGGACCTTTCTTTCTTTCTTTTTAAAAATATTTTTCTAATGTTTTATTTATTTTTGAGAGAGAGAGAGAGAGAGAGACAGAGAGAGAGAGAGAGAGAGACAGCATGAGCAGAGGAGGGGCAGAGAGAGAGGGAGACACAGACCTAAGTGAGTCCAGAGGCCGCCCCCCCCCTTCCGAGTGCTACCACCCAAGGCTGAGAAGCAAGCCCTGAATCCCAGGCACAAAGCCCTTTCTTTGCTCACTTCCTTTACTCTTTCAATGGAGGGTTTAAGGCACTTCTGTCTTGTAAAAATGGAGAAGGTGGTGACCATTTAGATTGCCATTATTTCTAGTGCCTTTGAGAGCTTAGCCCCCCATGTTCCTCCAGCTCCCCGGAAACAGCTCCCTCCACTCCCCCACCACGGGACAGGCCGTAAAGCAACTCAACATACAGCCTCACAGACAACTTTCTCCACGTGTCCATTCCCTTTTCACCAAAGGCGTTCTTAATTTTTAGGCTCAAAATAAATGTGGAGGTTGACCCAAAACCTGTGCGACAGTGTTTACAGCAGCACTGCTCATTATTGCCCAAACTGGAAACGACGCAAACGCTATTGATGGTCGCAGGTTACCACATTCTGGTATATTCCGATGGTGGAGTACCACACGGCAAAGAACATGAATGAGCTACAACCACGCCCAACAGTGGGGGCGGGTCTCACCAATACAAAGTTGAGCAAAAGACACGAAAGAAGACGCACCGCATGGTTGCATTTACGTGAAGTCCAGAACAGACGGCAGCCTGTGCTGGGAGAAGCCGGGACGGCGGTTACGCAGGGAGGGAATGGTGAGTAGGACGGGGGAGGGAGGGGAATCCCGGGGGGCCCGTCGGGTTCTGCTTCACGATCAACGTGCCGGTTACACAGCGGTACTCACTTGGAGGGAAATTCGTCAAGTTGTGCACTAATGATCTGTTTTTACACGGTACTTCAGGGAACACTTCAAAAATATATGCAGATTAAAAACAAAGTTAGTTCTTTTCTAGTGCTGCTGTTCAATTACATACAAGGACAGAGTTTGACGCAGTGCCCCAAGCAGGGGCTATCCGCTCGACAGTGACCAACTTCACAAGAACTTGCCCCAACAGTGCGCCATCCTTTGGCTCCTCTACCAAATTCTCGGGACCTTACCTATGTCTTCCTTGAGGTCGATTTCGGCTGTGGTTGGGTGCACAATGCCCTCCACTCTCATGGAGCCAATATGGCTGATGTCACTCTGGGTCAGGGACAGCTGCGTCAGGAAGGAAAGACGGAGAGTGTGGGAGAGGTCAAATCCTATGAAAAGGCTTCACGTTCTACCTCCCATCTGTTAATTCTCTCAGTTGCTTATACTGAAGGTCAACATAAAGGGCCGTGGCGTGGAGCGACCGTCTCAGGGTGTTTGGTTTTCAGAAAGCCCTTCTGAGCCCCAGTGGATCTGGTTGTCACACTGACACGAGCGACATGCACCAAATCTGCCTCCTCTTCCAGGAGCAGGAATGGGCCCTCGCTTCTTCTTCCTTTTGCTATGACTTATGCCTCCGTTTCCCAATCCAGATGGCCTTGGTGTCGGGTGACATACAGTCTGACACCCCAGGTTGGCTCTCCCCGGCTCCCCTCAGGTCCCTGTATTCTTCCCAGAGCAGGGGACAGGGATGTGTGGCCGATGACCTGGCTCGAGAGAAGTGGTGGGCTCTAGGATTCTGCCCTGCCGAGGTCTGGCCACCTTGCCTTTTGGAGACCACATTCTCGGGGCTATGCTTGTGACAGGCTAACCTACGTGCTCCTAGCTGAGTGGAATGCAGAACATTTTACCCCCGTCTCCCCGTGTGAGCATGACAGTTCCGTCGCCCTAGACAATCATCATGCGACTGCGGCCAGCCCCTGGAGGGGACCTCAATTCCACATCTTTACTTCCCTGCTTTCGTCAGTGAAGAATTAGGAACCCAGCACACATACACTCTTCTGTAACATGCTCTTCCCAGTTGCTTCTATAAAAGCCCATCCTATTATCAGGCCACGAACAGTCAGCCCCCAGAGATATGATTAACTGACTGTTGCCTTGTGTATCTTATTTGACTTGGTAGATAAATCGTCTGTTCCGTAAACTTTATGCTAGCGGGAATGAATTATTTGCATGCCTGCCTGGGCTGCTGTGCCGCTGAAGACTGTTCAGACGTACAGCCCGCTCGTTCTGTTTCTGCAGTCTAGAAAAGCCAGCAGACTGAATTATTGGCAAATGATTCATTGCCAATGCCAGGGATGTTCAGGAAATGTATATCTCTATTTTCTTTCTGTGGTAAATTACACCAAACCACGTAAGGCTGGCTTCTCAGAGCCGTTTGAGAAAGTTAGCTAAGGGTGTCGGGGGCAGGCACAGAAATGAGTGGGGCGCTGGGGAGTTCCCGGCCATGATGCCATTCTATGGCCCGACCGGGAAGATTGTCTACGCTTACCTTTGGCTGACCGGCGTGGGCATGAATAATTCTTGGCACTAAAGCGCCTGTTTACTCTCACAATGTAGCGCTGCCATAGCTCTTTAGTTTAAACGTGAATAATTCAAGACCGGAGTGGAAGTTGTGTTAGGGGAGCAAGGGATGGAGGAAGCATCATTGCCTGCAAACAGTAGGTGATAAAAATGCAATAGTGTTTTACTGCAGCACATGACAACTCTCTTTATTACCTTCTGCCCTAGAACAAGGCTCTTAGATGACAGAATGGTGAATCCATCCCCTGGCCCATCTTCAGAGGTGGAATTTGAAGTTCCTTCTTTGTCGCTGTCCTTTGGTTTGGACTGTTGGTAGAAATCAGAAGGACAGGTGGGAAATAATTCAGGAAAAGCCCAGAGTGGCTTTATCAAGTTCTCCCTATGGCTACCACCACCTTGGATATAAAAGGAAGTGGCGGGTGTCACGTTCTGCTGTTCTCGATGGTGAGAAGCAAGGGACAGCAACAGAGGGAAAGAGAAGGGGGCGGCCCAAAGTCAAGTGTGTTCAAGAGGCCCACATGCACGTGTAGTCCTCACTGAGACTGCACACAGGTACATTATTGTTCTTTGCAATGCCTGGATGTTACAATGGCAAGCATCAGAACCAAGCCGGGTCATTCACAGGCCACTGCCCAACCTCCCTTCTGCCCAGGATTTCCTTGAGGCCCAGAGGCAGTGGAGTGAACTCTTAGAAATCTTTTGTGTCATCGCAAAGGTCTGCGGAATGGAAATCTGACAGCCCCTGAAGCAGCGGTATCCAATAGAACTTTCTAAGAGCATGGACATGTCCTCTGCTTACTGAGCACTTGAAATGTGGCTGGTGCAACCGAGGAACTGAATTTTTTTTTCAGTTCATTTATTTTGAGAGAGAGAGAGAGAGAGAGAGAGAGAGAGCGAGCACGCATGCGAGTGGGACAGGGGCAGAGAGAGAGAGAAAATGTCCCAAGCAGGCTCTACACTGTTAGTGCAGAGTCCAAGGCGGGGCTTGAACTCACAAACCGCAAGATCATAATCTGAGCCGAAGTCGGATGCTTAACCGACTGAGCCACCTGGGTGCCCCCAAAGAACTGAACTTTTAATCTGATTTAGTTTTAATTAATTCAGATGCAAAGAGCCACACGTGGCTAGTGGGTATCGTGGTGGGCAGCAGATGGAAGTGTTACTCCGCAAATGGGAGTCTCCGAGCTATAGCCACTTAGCGCATCAGGCTAACCTGAACGCCTGAAATCCCACTGGCTGAACCCAGTTGACTATCTGTGGGAAACAGACGTTTTTGTATGCAATGTGGAGCTCTGGAGAGAATGAAAAGTAGAGTTCCAGGCTATCATCTCTCACTTAAGATTTTGATGGGGGCAGTAGAAACATCTGGAAACCTGAAGATCACCCATGCTTCGGGCTTGGAAACGTCTAGCAGTCCCTGCTTGGTGATTTAAGCTCTAGTCTCAGAGGCCCTTTGTCATTTTCTCCCAGTGGGCAGAGTCCCCAGCCCGTCAGCAATGATGAGGACTCATTTGATCGTTCAACTTTCTCCTGTTCTCTGGGCATCCCCCCCGCTCACCTTTTTGGACGTCCGTGGTTTGGCAGCCTTGGATTTCTTGCCTCCCTTCTTGCCTGACGCCGCCTTCCTTCCTCTTTTCTCTGGGGGAGGGGAGAGGATAGTTTCCGACTTGCCTTTGGTCCCTCGCTTTTTGGCCAGCAGTTCGGGATGAATTCTGGGCAGGACACCTCCACTGGCGATGGTCACTCCTTTTAGCAGCTGAAGAGAGAAACTCATGAGCTCAGGCAGCAAAGAGCTTGCTGGGTCTGGATTTAATACAGTTCTAACCGATGGCCAAACGAGTGTCAAATCTGGTCTTTGCTTTCCCAAAGCACGATGGGTGGTTTAATTGGCTTTCCTGTTTCACTGGTAGAGTGAGTCTCTGTAGGTATCAAGGCATCCTATGGTCTCATACAGAAAGCAAAACAAACAAAGGGAAAATGAAAGGATATGGAGGCTGAAACCAGGGACGGTTGCTCAGGGCTGTGGAATTCCAGACAGAACAGAGGATAAGGGGGGGGTGGAGGGAGCACAGCTTGACAAAACTGGGTTCAAAGGTCGATGCTAGGGCTAGACCCAGTTAACAACAGACCAGTGGTCTCCACACTCTTGTGACCACGCATTCCAGCAGTAAAATATGTTCGACCATGGTCCTCTCAATTAATACATTGACTTTCTAAATAATCGACATGTACTGCTCCTTTAATACAGTCTGCGCAACCCAAAGTAGTGCGGGTCTGCAAGGTCTGCAGCCAGGGCTGGGCCGCAGACAGTTACAGTTACTGCCGGGGTCAAGAGAAATACAGAAATTGCAAGGAAGAGTCCGGAAACTTTTACAGCAAGTTGACAGAGGTACTGTATACCTATTGGATATAATACCAAAACATGTGGCTTGTGCTTTGTATGTTGTTTTTTGAAATTCTTCTAGCAAGTATTTTTTATGGTATTTTTGGAAACAGCCCACGATGGATTGGAGATGAGAACTGATTCTTCACGTCACACAAAATTTGAGAAAAACGAGATTAGAATACAAATTCTTATACTGTCTACTGACTGTCTAGTATTTCCTGGGAGAGGCATTCACAGCACTTTGGAGTTACTTCTAAACTATAGAGAAGATTCTCCCGCCCTCATCTGAATGAATTGTCAACAACAAAATTTGGGTGAAGAAATCATGAACGACACATGCAGGGTGCCTTCCCCCGCCACGAGGAGAGCCTGCTCTTAGGACAGGGAGGTCTGGAAAGACCCAGAATATATAATGGGTCTATTCCAGAGGCAATTTCATTTTCTATCTGAATGATACAGCTGGCAGGATTTGTTCTTCTCTTTGTTCTTACACGATCTGGAAAATCTGTCGTATTCATGTGTTTGGGAACTATAGCAGGAATGATTTATAACCAACGGGGTCGGCGTGGAACAGTGTGGTTGGCAAACCCATTCTGCGGCTGGTGTCTGTGCTTCAGACAGACAGACCTACCTGATTGAGCTCCTCATCATTAGCAACCGCCAGGAGGATGTGTCTTGGGGCTATCCGGGCCTTCTTGTTGTCCCTTGCGGCATTCCCAGCCAATTCTAGAATTTCCGCTGAAATCACAAGAGGGAGTTAATAGGCAATGTACAGAATGGGGTCTGAGCTTTTCTTTGGAAGTGGTCTTCGAACTGGATCACATTTATTCGTTTGCGAGTCTTCTGTCTAGGCCTGGAAAGAAATCCAGAATGCTGGAAAGAACTCAGGTTACGGACGAGTATGGTATTTAAGCGAGACCTGATAGATGATCCTGTGGCAGTCTTCGAGTTACCCTCGACATTAATTCTGCCCCATCTTCCTTAGTATTTAGACCTCTGATTTTTTTGTTGAGCCCATAAGCACAGGAAGGAAGACAGGATTTCCCAACCTCCCTTGTTGAGAACTGTGGTCATGTGACTAGATTCTGGCCAATGAAAGGCAAGTAGTCATACTGTATGGTGCTTCCGGAAGTGTCCATCAATGAAGGGCATGTGCCCTTCTTCCCTTTCGGCTGGCAGACTGGGGACGTGATGGCTGGATTTGGCCAAGAGGAAGAACAACAAGATAGAAGGAACTGGAGTCTCTTATGATGGTGGGGACTCCTGACTGGACGGTCCTTACTCCTGGATGGTCTTCTATAGGCTTCTTTTGTATGAGGAGAGAGACAAACAATCTTGTTTAAGCCACAGGAGTTAACCAATACAGAGCTCTAACATAGGACCTGAGTTTCTTTCAGCCTAAGGAGAGAGGACCATTGTGAGGTTGGTTAGTCTGTCTTTGGTGCCCATTGGGACCCTTTCTAGAATCTCCCTTTCCTCTTCACTTGGTGCCCTAGGTCCTTCCTGTCTTAAAGGAAAGTGGATGGGAAGAACTAACTTGTACTGTGGGGTGAGGAAATGCTTAACCCAGAAAGTGAATTCTGAATGGGGATACTTACAAGGCCTGGCAAGGAAGGTATTTGGGGCTTGGAGGGTTTCCACGTATCCCTCAGGATCTAAGCATGACTCTGACTTTAACAAACATGTCATCTGATAAACGTAAAAGGGTTGAGGGGCGCCTGGGTGGCTCAGTCGGTTAAGCGTCCGACTTCAGCTCAGGTCATGATCTCGCGGTTCATGAGTTCGAGCCCCGCATTGGACTCTGTGCTGACAGAGCCTGCTTTGGATTCTGTGTCTCCCTCCCTCTCTGCCCCTCCTCTGCTCATGCTCTGTCTCTCCCTCTCTCTCAAAGATAAAGTAAAACATTAAAAAAATTAAAAAATGAGTTGATAACGAACTATTTTACGTCACCAAAATTTGTATTTATTTATTTATAATGTTTATTTATTTTTGAGAGAGTGCAAGCAGGGAAGGGGCAGAGAGAGGGGGACAGAGGATCTGAAGCAGGCTCCAGGCTCTGAACTGACGGCAGAGAGCCTGATGTGGGGCTCGAACTTATGAACCACAAGATCACGACCGGAGCCGAAGTCGGACGCTCAACCGAATGAGCCACCCAGGTGCCTCTGCTACCACAAGTTTTAGTCAAAATTAAAAATCTGTAGAGCTGGTTCCATACCATCTGTTTGCTTTCCCCTTCCTCCTCTGTCTCCCTTTTCTTTCTTCCTCAATGTCAGAGGGATGTTCTGCTAACCAAATTTGTCTGCCTTCAAAAGTATTAATGAACCCTTAAAGAAAAATTCCTTCCCTTTGAAAACTAGAGGCAATGTGCCAATGTGTTGTGTCACTGGTAATGTGGTGGCAAAGTGTGTGTGTGTGTGCACGTGTGAGTGTGTGTTGGAAGAATTTGCTCGTACAGTGGCGTAAACACTAAGACCTAAAATTAATAGGCGATTCTATGAGTCGTTACAATCAACCTAATTTCAAATAAATAGCACATACAATTGCCATCGCTCAAAAAATCTATGGCAATAAAAAAAACTGCCTAAGTAGGCCATATTAACTAAGCAAATGTGATTAACAAAAATTAGAATAAAATAAGCATTAGAGTTAAATATTTATATGGAATTTCCATAATGAAAAGTGCTAAATCACTGCGAATTCATTCTTACAACATCTTTTCCAGCTTATTAAGCAATGAATATTGTGTTTACCAACAATCCATTTATACGGCGGCCGTGTTTTCTGAATCGGAGACTGGGGGGCTGTAGTTTGAGAAGCGTGAGCACACTTGCTGGGACAATGGGATAGAGTATTTGAAATTCATGCCCTATTAGATCATCTGGTTGGCTGCATTCAAGCTGCTGCCCTTCCCTTAAAAGAAGGGTACACATCACAAAGAAATGTAGTTATAAAGCTTTCACAAATAGCCTTCCTTTTTTGACCCTAGGGTAAAATGTGCAGCTCCCCCTTGTGCACAATAAAAGGGAGTTACCTGCACCTACCTGCTCAGCTTGGGGGTCCCATACCTGGGAGGAAGGAGCCCTCGGCACACCTGGGAGGAAGGAGCCCTCGGCACACCGGGGAGGAAGGAGCACTCAGCACACCTGGGGGGAAGAAGCACTCACCCCTTTTTGTAGATGGGATGGGGGGTTCATGGCACCTCCCAATTTGAAGCTTCTGAGCAATTGAAGTTAATTTAGCATCTTGGACTATCACTTTCCTGCCCGTGTCACCTGCCCTTAGAGGAGGACGTTAAGCATCCTGCCGAGTTCCTCAAATTAGCTGTCAGCATGAGAGGCAAGGCTGAATGGAAAGCCCTATAGATTTGGAGACTTCGGGAAGCCCCTGAGGTCAGGTTATCTTCGGCCTGACAGACGGATGCACGGACATTGGATTCACAGACGGACAGTCTGCCGGAATCAAAAGCAGCTGGGCCAGAGACTAAGGGTTGTGATTTAGCAGGCCGACCTACGTGGGGCACACACGCAAGGCTCGGCCGGCGTGCCCCTGGGCTCCTGGACCTGCCCTTCCGAAATCAGTTATAAGAGAGAAAACCTTGATTCTGTGCTCTAGTATCAAAGCAGAGGTAGAGCTTTTTTCAAGAAAAACTTTTTACAAAATGGTTTTACTTATATATTTAGAGGGTGGGGGGAAGGGGCAGAGAGAGAAGGGGAGAGAGAGAGAGAGAGAGAGAGAGAGAGAGAATCCCAAGCAGGCTCCATGATGATAGCATGGAGCCTGAGGTGGGGTTCGATCTCATGAACCGTGAGATCATGACCTGAGCTGAAATTAAGAGTCGGATGCTTAACGGACTGAGCCCCCCAGATGCCCCGAAAGAGAAAAACTCTTGAACACACAGCTGAAAATCTAGACCCAGGGCTTCTCTTTTCCATGGGATGTTTAGTCTGGACAGTCCTTGGGACAAGGACTTTGTGGTTTAAATGTTTGAAATAACCATCACTACTCATGTGTTCCAATGTCATTATGACAAATATAGTCACACGAACTATAAACATTTGTTACATTCTCGAGTGATTTTACTGGTCTGGAGAACACAAGTACCCTTCTACTGGCAGTCCGTAGGAAAAATGGATTTATACAGCACAAATGTGTTTTGCTGAAAATTCGGTGGGCAGATTATTATTCTGTTATGTGGTGGAGATTTCCGTGAAAGCCTATATTCTCGGAAGTCACACTTCCAGCTATATGAACCATCTGGAAAACAGCTTAGAATTTGGTAGTAAAAAAAAAAAAAAGATGTCTGTAGCCAAAAGGGATGTTGGAAAGCTCATCGTGCACATAATTTTGGAAGGGCTGTCCTCCCATTTTGTCCAGGATCTAAAGCAGCATTAGACATCCCAGCCCACAAGAGATGGGAAATAGCACAGTAAATGTATGGGTGGGACTGAGGGCATGGAGTGGCCACTCCTTCAAGACTGTCTCCTTCCTCAGCCCCTTCTTTCTTGCCCATTGGCCCATGAGGTGCCCCCGGGATCATGCTCAGGCCATGCAGTCTTCTAGGAAACCCTATCGATTCATGGCTCTGGCGTCCGCCCTCTTGCCCGTGCTACCAGATCTGCACCTCCTGGCGTGATGTCACCTGGACAGCCTCACCTGGGTGTTCCACACGTCAGTCAAACTCACCACATCCCCACATCCAAGTCATTCCCCGTGGGGTCAGTAGCACCATCCGCACACAGCTCCAACCAGAGACCTGGGAATCATTCCCCACCCCTTCCTCTCCTTTTCTCCCCTCCCCCTGGCCTCATCAATCACACACCTTTGCCCATCTTCTCCACACCTGTTGCCATTCCTTGAGCTAAGCCTCTCTTCTCTTTGAGCCCAGATCATTGTAACGGCTGTCCAAATGGTTTCCCCTCCCCCATTTTTGTCCTCCTCCAGATCTGTGGCAAAAAGGCCACCGCTGGCCCACAGGTACCTTTATGCAAATTAGAAAAGGACGTTCCTTCTGCCAGACACTTTACTTCTCTAGAACAATACCCTTTACTGCCACCTGCTGGGAATGCTCGTAATAAGTACACGAATCTTCAAGACCTATGATGCGAATGATACTCCCTTCGATGCGTGTCCTTGCACAGTATACGACCTGCACAATCATACATGTGGCCCTGGCTGCCAAAGTGACCTTTTCAAAACATTCATGTCACAAATGAAAATCATTAGGTAAAAAAATGTTTGTGTTAAATGGATAGACCCAATTGTCCGGAATGATGTCAGTGGAGGTCTTCTATGTGACACAATGGCTTAAGTTGCCCTGAAATTCAAGCTTTTTAAAAACCCTATTCATCCTATCAATTAAAAACTGTTACAGAACATTTTCTCACCATAAAAATGATTTAAATTCTTCATTTTCAACATCTTACATTTACATTATATCTACTGTTGGTAAATACAAAAGTATTTTCCAGAATTTCAGGCTTGCTTTTTCAGTCCATTTTCCCCTCGCTAACAATGGAGGTGTGAACTGGACCAATGTCTACAGATTGAAAAGGGAAGTATGAGCGTGCTGTCCATTCTGGGAGGCTTGAGGACGTCTCAGGTGGAAAGAACATTCTAGATGAGCGGTCCAGCATGTGTTTGCCATCAGATCGTCTCAACCTCCTCCTCCTTTTTTGGGACTAGACACATCGCATGGTCTAACGTCAGGGTGATGTGTGAACCCAGGCCCAGCCAGGTGGCCAGTCCGGAGAAATCAGCCAGGGCAGACGGCTCTCTCTCACCCAGAATAGCTGAAAATTTGCACGACCTTCTTTTTGGCGAAGTACCGCCAGCCTTCCCTTACTGGCCATTCCTGTGGCCCTAGGTTCCCTTTCCGAGGCACTGAGTGGGACAGAGGATCTGCAGAGACCCCAGTCATGAATCTGAGGGGAGAGGTAAGCTGGCCACGGGAAATCACCGACCCAGGCCTGGTGGCCGCCAGGACATCGGTGCGAGAATTCCAGGTCACCGTCTGCTATTGACATCGGGGCAGGAGATAAGAGCAGAGCAGTGCGACTTAAAAGCTGTCTTCTGTTAGGAAGACATTAGGAAAAGATTCAGTTAGGAGAGTCGGAGAAGGTGATGCTCTACGTGTGGGAGGACGGTGTCTGCCAGAGGCCGATGGGGACGCTGTGGTGTGCTCATCTGTTCCCGGCAGCCCCTCTCCTTCTGGGAGCCTGGGGAGGGACCTTCCCCCTTTGACCAGAGGAGCCCCATTTCCCCGACGAGCTCCTTGTCTCCAGCGTCTCCAGCATCTCCCCCTCTGCTAGGGATGCCACACTTTGCAGGTGCCGGGAATCCCTCTGGTAGTCTGGTGAGGCCTAGGGGCCCCTTCTCAGAATAATGGCGGCTCTTCTTTTTACTGTGGTAGAACAGGCATAACATGCAACTTGCCATTCTAACCGTTTCTAAGTGAGTAACTCAGTGGCATTCATCACATTCACAGTATCATGCCACTATTCCCACTATCCGCTTCCAGCCCGTCATCTTCCGAAATGGAAGCTCCATGCCCATCCGACTCTGGTGCCCATCCCACCCCAGCCCCCCTCAGCCCCTACAACTGCCACTCTCCTGTCTCTTTACGCTTGACTACTCTGATGCTTCATAAAAGTAGAATCATATACTATTTACCTTCTTATGTCTGGCTTATTTCAATCTCATTTTGCAGAAAGCCTTCAAAACTCATCCATGCTATAGCACGTCAGAATTTCATTCCTTTTTTAACATTTATTTTTAATGTTTATTTATTTTTGAGAGACAGAGTGGGGTCGGGCAGAGAGAGAGGGAGACACAGAATCCGAAGCACACTCCAGGCTCTGAGCTGTCAGCCCAGAGCCCGGTGCAGGGCTCAAACCCACGGACCACGAGATCATGACCTGAGCTGAAGTCGGATGCTTAACCGATGGAGCCACCCGGGTGCCTCAGAATTTCATTCCTTTTAATGGCTGAATAATATTCCAGCGCATGGATCCACTACGTCTTGTTTATCCATTCATCTGGTGATGGACCCTGGGGTTGTTTCCATTTTTTGGCTATTGTGTTAATGCCGTATGAATATTTATGTATAAATATGTGTTTAAGTCTCTGATTTTAATTCTTCTGGGCATATACCTAGAAATGGAATTGCTGGGTCATAGGATAATTCCATGATTTTTAAACTTTTTTTTAATTAAGGATTTTCGTTTAATTCCAGTATAGTTAACATACAGTGTAATATTAGTTTCAGATGTATAATACAGTGATTCATCATTTACATGCAACACGCAGTGCTCATCACAAGTGCTGTCCTTAATTCCCATCACATATTTCACCCACCCCCCTACCTTCCTCCCCTCTGGTAAACATCAGTATATTCTCTATAATTAAGAATCTTTCTTGGCTTCTCTCTCCCCCCCCCCCCGCTCATTTGTTTTGTTTCTTAAATTCCACATATGAGTGAAATCCTGTGGTATTTGTCTTTCTCTGGATGACTTACTTCATTTAGCATAATACTTCCTGGATCCATCCATGTCGTTCCAAATGGCAAGATGTCATTCTTTTCTATGGCTGAGTAATATTCCAGTGTGTGTGTGTGTGTGTGTGTGTGTGTGTGTGTGTATCTCACCTCTTGATCCATTCATTAATTGATGGATATTTGGGCTGTTTCCATATCTTGGCTCTTGTAAATAATGCTGCAATAAACATAGGGGTGACTGCATCCCTTTGAATTAGTGTTTTATATACTTTTTAGATTGTAGGGTCATTCTATTTTTAACTTTTTGAGGAACCTCCATACTGTCTTCCACAGTGGCTGCACCAGTTTGATTCCCACCAACAGTGCATGAGGGTTTGTGTGAGGTGTACGAAAGTGGTCCAGATTCATTCTTCTGCACGTCGCCGTCCAGTTCGCCCAGCACCATTTGTTGAAGAGACTGTGTTTTTCCCATTGTATGTTCTTTCCTGCTTTGTCAAAGATTAATTGACCATATAATTGTGGGTCCCTTTCTGGGTTTTCTGTTCTGTTCTATTGATCTATGTGTCTGTTTTTGTGCCAGTACCATATTGTCTTAATGGCTACAGCTTCGTAATATAACTTGAAATCTGGAATTGTGATGCCTTCAGTTTGTTTTTCTTTTTCAGGATTGCTTTGGCTATTTGGGGTCTTTTGTGGTTCCATACACATTTTAGGACTGTTTGCTCCGGTTCTGTGAAAAATGCTGTTGGCGTTTTGATAAGGATTGCTTTGGGCAGTATAGACATTTTAACAATGTTTGTTTTTCAGATCCATGAGCATGGGATGTCTTTCCATTTCTTTGTGTCTTCTTTAGTTTCTTTCATCAATGTTTTATAGTTTTCAGAGTACAGTGCTTAACCTCTTTGGTTAAGTTTATTCCTAGGTATCTTATTATCTTTGGTGCAAGTATAAATGGGATTGTTTCTTAATTTCTCTTTCTGCTGCTTCATTATTAGTGTAAGGAAATTTAACAGATTTCTGTACATTGATTTTGTATCCTGTGACTTTTCTTTATTCAGTGTATCAGTTTCAATAGTTTTTTGCTGGAGTCTTTAAGGTTTTCTATATAGAGTGTCATGTTATCTGCTAATAGTGAAAGTTTTACTTCTTCCTTTCCTATCTGAATGCCTTTTATTTCTTTTTGTTGTCAGATTGCTGTGGCTGGGACTTCCAGTACTGTGTTGAATAAAAGTGGTGAGAGTGGACACCCTTGTCTCGTTCCTGACCTTAGGGGAGAAGCTTTCTGTTTTTCCCCATTGAGGATGATGATGGCTGTGGGCTTTTCATATAAGACTTTTATTATGTTGAGGTATGTTCCCCTTAAACCTACTTCTTTTTGGGTTTTCATCATGAATGCATGTTGTACTTTGTCAAATGCTTTTTGTGCATCTATGGAAATGATCATACATTTTTTATCCTTTCTCTCATTGATGTGATGTATCACACACATTGATTTGCAAATATTGAAACTCCCTTGCATCCTGGAGATAAATCCCACTTGATCGTGGTGAATGATGTTTGAAACGTATTGTTGGATTCGGTTTGTTAGTATTTTTTTTTTTTTTGAGAGAGAGAGAGAGAGAGAGAGAGCATGCGCGAGAGTGGGGGAGGGTCAGAGTGAGGGAGACACAGAATCAGAAGCAGGCTCCAGGCTCTGAGCTGTCAGCACAGAGCCCAATGCGGTGCTTGAACTCACAAACCGCGAGATGACCAGAGCTGAAGTCGGACGCTTAACCTACTGGGCCACCCAGGCACGCCTGGTTTGCTAGTATTTTGATGAGGATTTTTGCATCCATGTTCATCAGGGATATTGGCCTGTAGTTCTTTTTCTTATTAATTAATTAATTAATTTCTTTGTGGTGTCTTTATCTGGTTTGGTGTCAGGGTAATGCTGGCCTCATAGAATGAATTTGGAAGTTTTCCTTCCTCTTATATTTTCTGGAATAATTTGAGAGGAAGAGGCATTAACTCTTCCTTAACTGTTTGATAGAATTTGCTTGTGAAGCTGTCTGGTCCTGAACTTTTGTTTGTTGGGAGTTTTTTGATTACTGATTCAATTTCATTACTGATCATCCATCTGTTCGAATTTTCTATTTCTTCCTGCTTCAGTTTTGTTTATAGGTTTCTAGGAATTTATCCATTTCTTCCAGGTTGTCCAATTCGTTGGCATATATATTTATTGGCTTTTCATAATATTCTCTTATAGTTGTTTATATTTCTGTGGTGTTGGTTGTTATTTTTCCTCTCATTGGTGATTTTGAGTCTTTTCTCTTTCCTTTTTGATAAGTTTGACTCCCTAGTTTATCAATTTTGTTGATCCTTTCAAAGAACCAGTTCTTCATTTCACTGATCTGTTCTATTATGTTTGTTTGTTTTGTTTTTGTGTTTGTTTTTTTTTAGTTTCTCTATCATTTACTTCTGCTCTAATCTTTATTATTTCCTTCTTTCTGATGGTTTTGGGTTTTGTTCATTCTTTTTCTAGCTCCTTTAGGTGTAAGGTTAGGTTGTTTGAGATTTTTCTTGCTTCTTAAGGAGGACTGTGTTGCTATAAACTCTCCTTTTAGAACTGCTTTTGCTGAGTCCTCAAAATTTTGGATCATTGTGTTTTCATGAACTTTTTAAATTTCTTCTTTGATTTCTTGGTTGACCTCTGTGTTTAACTTTTTGAGGAACCCCAAACTGTGTCCCACGGCAACTACCCCAATTCCTACCAGCAATGCGCAAGGGTCCCAATTCCCTACATCCTCATCAACGATTGTAATTTTTTTTACTAGCCACTCTAATGAGCATCAGGATAGTTTTAAATGCCTAAAATACAATACAAAGGATGGCAGAGAAAAACCAATCACACTGAAATGTAATTTTCCAAGTATTAAAAAATCTGGGATATAGTAAGTCTGTGGGCTTCTTTTTTTTAAAAATATAATTTATTGTCAAATTGGCTCACATACAGTGTATACAGTGTGTTCTTGGTTTTGGGGATAGATTCCCATGGTTCATCGCTTACATACAACACCCAGTGCTCATCCCAACAAGTGCCTTCCTCAGTGCCCACGTGGGCCTCTTTATTAACACATTAAATAACAAGATCTAGTGGCAGGTTTATTAACTACTTTGATTTTGAAGTAACGATAAGTATAAATGATATTTTCTCTATATAGAAATCTGTAACAAGGGGAATCTAATAAGAAAACATCAGTAATTTCGGTTGATCAAAAAGTCCCAGGTGTTGCTGACATACTACTGTGGTTTCTTGGCCAGAACAAATAGAGGAAGGAAATGCTGAAGTTCAGGAATGGTTAGGGAAGCTGAAGATAGAATCAGAAGACCCCAGGCTCAAGCTTGTTCTGTGTCACACTTTCTCCCACCTGCCACACCTGTCAACCTCTCTCTTCCCTTCCTCTGATCCAAGCTCCCTAAAATATTCCCCGCCCCCTTTGTCTCCTGGCCACGCCTCCAACTCCCCAGCCCACAGTAGTTTGGCTTTGACCACCCGCCCTGTCCTCAGAGTCACCATGACCTTGAGATGGCTGGATCCGTTGCCCTCGTTTGGTTTCACTGGCATCACCCTTGAGGGTTACTGGCCCTTGGTTTCCCCGCAACCGACGCTCCCATGAGCCTTTCCTCCCTACTCTGTGCTGCCCTCCTCAGCCTCCCTCGCCACGCTTTCCGCTTTCCCCCTACATGGCTCAGAAACCAGCACATGCAGAGGCTGCGAGGGCCGGTCCTGGGCTCCCAGTCTTGTCATCGTCATACTCTCTCTGGGTGACCTCACTCACTCGCCCGGCCTTTGTTGCAGTCTCCCCATAGTGCCCACGTCTGCGTCTGCACCTCCAGCTTACAGCTCCCTGCTGGCTCCAGACATGCCTATAGGGCTTCGCTCAATTACAGCAATAGCCCTATGGGCGAGTTGCTACCCCATGCCCCGTGGTGCTAAGTGCCTTTCATGCATTATCTTATGTAATTCTCACCACGACACTAGGAGGGTAAAGCGACACCCTCACAGTCTTCAGCTGATAGGTGGCTGAGCCGAAATCTGTCCTCCAGGACACCTTGCAGAGACCTGAGCCCTGTAGGGCCCCCCTGAGCCCCTCGCCCTGCACCGTTTCTCCCCCACTGTTTCCTGCTTCAGCTGCAGGCACCATTCTCATGCGCCAGTTACTTCCGCTTCTCTTCCTCTTGGCCAGGCTCCATGTGAAATTCTCCAGTTCTCCCCTTGGAGTGGAGTCCCCATGTCCACTCCTCAACCCACGGCAGCTTGGCTTGAAAGAAAGTAGCCGCCCAAGGCTGAAAGATTTGTGCCCTCCTTGACACCCTTCCCCCATCTAATCCATCATTGAGTCGAGCTGACTCCACCCCCCCCAGATATCTCCCCAATTTGTCCATTCCTTCTCATCATGCCCTCTGCACACCCCTGTCCTGGCCACTGTCAAATCTCAGAAGTGACACAAAACCCACCCCCCAATGGTTTCTTGGACTCTGATCTTGCTTCCTGCCAACCATTCACCTAAAGCCCAACCATTCACCTAAAGCCCAAGTGACACCCCAAGTGATGTCACCTAAAGCCCAAGGGATGTCACCTCCTTGCTTCTAGGCCTCCCCCTAACGTGTGTGTGCCTGTATGCGCACAGCGTACACATTTTCATCATGGCGCTCAAGGACCTGCCTGCCCATTCCCCGTCTCCTCTCCCACCCCCTCCCTTTCCCAGCTCTGCTCTGGGTACGAACTTCCTCCAGGTTCTGGTTGGGGCCACACACTCTGGGTCTTCACCCTCGTTCCTACCCCGCCTGAAAATCTCCCCCAGCTCAAACCCCCCATCAGAATCTACTTAATTCCTACTAATTCCCCACTCTGGCTGCCATCAAAACCGTTTGAGGGAGGGGCACCTGGGTGGCTCAGTCGGTTAAGCATTGAACTCTGATTTCGGCTCAGGTCATGATCTCAGGGTTTGTGGGTTTGAGCCCCATGTCAGACTCTGTGCTGACAGCTGGGGATTCTCTCTGCCTCTCCCTCTGTTCCTCCCCTGCTCATGCTTTCTCTCTCTCTCTCTCTCTCTCTCTCTTTCTCTCTCTCTCTCTCTCTCTCAAAATAAAGAAATAAACACTTAAAATTTTTTCTAAAAATCCTGATGCCCAGAACATACCCCCAGAATCTCTGGGGGTGAGCCCAGTCATCAGGATTTTAAATCAATCAACTTAAGAAATACCAGGGCTGTGACCCTGGTTTAGGTCCTAACAACTCTTACTTTACAATAGGCAGCCCCCTGCACCCCACCTCTACATACCCTCCCCAGGCTCCCATAACTTCCCTGCCCTACATGCTTCCCATCTTACTGTGTTGCGCTTAACGCCTGTCCGCTCAGCTGGTATGCAAGCCCTGCCTGTGGAGGCGGGACCATGCGTGTCTGCTTTCCTCTGCATCGTCAAGGCCTGACCCAAGGAAGAAACTCGGTCAAGATTTGTGTCATGAATGTTGAAGGTCATTTCAAGGGTGACAGGAGGCTCTCAGCTTTGAACCTTTTTTCCGAAACAAAATCGACTGACGTCCACCTCCCACCCCCAAAGTAACAAAAACCTCCCTCTTACTTTCTCAACAATGGCCTGCAATTCTACAGTAGTGATTCATTCCTTTGGCTTAAAACTTCTGGTCTTAATAAAATGCAAGTACAGCCCGAAAATATAACACTTTAACCGAGATAGCCATTATACTTTGCCCTGGATATTTCCTCAGCTCTTAATAGAAGGGAGAGCAGAAGAATTATCATTTATTGAGTGTATCCTATAAACCAGGCATTATACATATGTTAGCTCATTAATGGAGTTAAATAAATTAGCTCTGGAAGCGTCAGAAACTCGGAGAGGTTCAGGAATTAGCCCAAGGTAACAGAGCTGCTAAACTGATACACCAGATTTAAACTGACAGGAAGAGAAGGAAGGGACCCAGAAAACTCAAGCCTGGGCTTCAGAGGACCAACTTCACCTCCTCCACTTGACCCGGGACCCCACTGGGTGCTGACACTGGCCCCGGGGGAGGAGTGTTATTAGCAATGACATCCTTCCAGGTACTCATCCTCTCTTCTTTTTTTTAAGTTTATTTATCATTTTTTTTTTTTTTGAGAAAGAAAGAGAGAGGGAGGGGCAGAAAGAGAGGAAGAGAGAGGATCCCAAGCGACTGTCAGCACGAACCCAATGCGGGGCTTGAACTCACGAACCCGTGAGATCACGACCTGAGCTGAAATCAAGAGTCGGACGCTTAACCGACTGAGCCACCCAGGCGCCCCGGCCATCCCCTCTTCTATCTCATGTCCAACCCATTGGCAAACTCTGTTGGCTTTGCCTTCAAAACGTCTGGGTCCTCTGACCACGTCTCCGTCCCTCCACTGCCCACTAACTAGCCTGGAAGAGCCTTCTTGCTACTTTCCCTGCTTCCGCCCTGGTAGCCCCTCCCCACAGGGTCAGATCACTTCTGCCTCTGCTCAAAGCCCTTCAAGAACTCCCGCTGCAAGTTCTTACTTAGCTCCCACCAGCCAGCCTCACTTCTCAGGCCCCACTTGCAGTGCAAGCCCCTCCCGGGGTTCCAACCCCCTGGTCCACTGCCGCTCCTCCAACACCCAGCTCCTGCCTTCCCCCTCCTGGAGCACCAGCCCGCAGACATGCGCCTGCCCATCCCTGCTTCGCCCTCAGTGGGACCTCCCACTATTCACAACCCCCCTCACCTCCCCGTTCAGTTCCGGGAACACCCTATCTCCTTCCTGGCTGTATTTGTCCCCTAGCACTTACCACCATCTGAGAACCACACACCCTTCACTTATCTTGTTTATTGTTTCTCTTCCCCAGAATGCACCTGCTCGAGGGCAGGGACTGACTCCTCGATTCTGTCTTGGTCTCCGCTGTAGCAGCCTCAGCACGAGAACTCCTGGCATGTAGTAAGTGTTCAATAAAAGTTCGTTGAGCAAATGGAGGATTATGAGTAATCAACTTGAGAAATAAGGTGATGTTCTACTTTGGGGGCAGTGTAGTAAGTACAGCAGAAAGTACATGGCTGAGGGTCAAAGGACCTCAGGGACCCCCAGCTCCCTGTTTGGAGGCTGTGGGGTCTCTAGTTACTCAGTGTCTTCCAGCCTCGCCAGGTGATAGGGACCTAACACGGAGTTTTAAAGCTTCATTCACCTCTCCCTCCCCGAGGGAGGGATTTTTCCATCAGATTCCTAGGTCCCATTCGAGACCCAATGAATCAGACCACAGGGTGCGTGTGTGGGGGTCCAGGGGATGCAACCAGGATCCTGTATTTTAAAGCATTCCCCAAGCCTTTAGGCTGCTGCTACAAGACTAGCCACAGTGTCACTCCTCTGAGTGGTCCCAGGACCAGCATCAGAATCAACCGGGGCTCATTAGAATGGTCAAGTCTTGGGGCGCCTGGGTGGCTCAGTCGGTGAAGCATCCGACTTCGACTCAGGTCATGATCTCGCGGTTCACGGGTTCGAGCCCCGCACTGGGCTCTGTGCTGACAGCTCAGAGCCTGGAGCCTGCTTCGGATTCTGTTCTGTGTCTCCCTCTCTCTCTGCCCCTCCCTTGCTCACACTCTGTCTCTTGTTGTTTCTCAAACATAAATAGTCTCAGGCCCCATGTCGGACCTTGTCAACAAGATCTGGGGAGTGGCTGGCATTTTGAAAACACTGCTTTCTCATGCTTGACTGGACCAACCTTAGAGCCCTCCAGCCCTCTCTCCAACCTCCTAAAAGGTGTCCATGAAAAACTCTTAACCAGGGACAAGCCTTTCATTTCACAATAAGGGACAGGCTTAGGATGCCGAGGTCTGCCCGAGGGACGGGAGCTCCAGGGGTGAAGGTTTCTATTGGTGGACCAAGGTAAGCCTTTCAGCGCTAACCTTGTTTGGCGACAGATGGGGGACCAAGAGGGCAGAACAGGACTGAGCATCTAAGGAGGAGGAAGAAATTGCCCTTGAGGGAAAAGCAGGAGGGGAAAAAGGACCTGGGGATAGAAGCTGGGTCCAGCCCTGCCACACCCCTGTGGGTTTTCATACCGTGACCACAGGGGGCTTGGCCTCTTGGGGAGACAGTTTGGGGAGGTCTGCTTTACCAGGGGGGCTTCCCAAGGGATAAACCTGGCACCCCGGGCAAAGTCAGAGACATTGTTGCTCATGATTAAAAAGACCCCTCGAGGAACTAATCACACTTACTTATACATATTTTTATTCTTATATATTTATTTTAAAATATTTTATATATTTATATATAAAATAAAAGCCTCCTTGAAATTTTGAAGTATGGTGTCTAACTAGGACATAAGAGAACGACAAGAAGAAAGCTAAATAGAAAGTTATTCCAATAAATAAAGACCACACACAGCAAAAAATCTCATCTTCTAATAAAAAAATAATGTTAACAACCAATATGGGCCACTGTTTCTCGCGCACCCATCATATACAAAGGAAAGCACCACGGGAACACGATGGGCTTCCTGGAACCAACTGGAGATGGTTCTGATGCTGGGTCAACAGTATTCATGGACACTGAGCCCTAGTTCCAATACACCAGGAAACCCAACGCTCAGTGAGGACCTCGGAGTAAAGAGCAGACCCCCCGTTACAGAATGAGTACCTCCCCCCAGTCCTCCCAGTAGTTTCTCTTCTGCGGGAACCTGGATTTTTTACCTCCTGGGTTTGCCTTAAGCAAGACACACCTTTTGGGGGCTGGTCTAGAAAAGCCACTTCATTGTGGGGTCTCTTCTTCCCATGCTGATCATCTGCCCTTACGCCCTCTTCCCTCCCCCAGAGCCTGCCAAACGCATCTTCTCCAAGCAGGCAAGCTGAAACCCCGTTACCACCCGCCAGTGCCCTGGAGGCAGCCGCAGACGGAAGCGATCCTGCTCGTGCCTGGGCGGCAGGGGCAGAGGGGAGGGTGGGGATGCGGGACGGGTGACCTGGCCGCGTGTTCACATTACCTGCCAGGTACTCGATGACGGCCGCCATGTAGACGGGGGCGCCCACGCTGATCCTGTACTTGAACGTCCCTTTCTTCAGGTAACGCATCAGCCTCCCCACGGGGAAGATGACACCGGCCCTGGCTGAACGGGACAGCTTGGACATTTTCTTCTTCCCGCTCCGGCCCGACATCTTGCCTCAGTCTCCCTCGCAGCTTGCTGACACGGTGGCCTCCCGGCACTAACACGATGCTGAAAAGGAAACGAAGCAGGGTGAGGAAGGGTGGCTGGCAAACATCTTGGGAACAGTGATGTGACCCCAGGGCACCGTGTGACACAACAAGGAGCCCCGGGGTGGCAGCTGAGACCTGGCTGCCACTGCAGGCCGCGAGCTGGCAGGGGGACTTTGCGGGGCTCGGCAGCCCCTCCCCACACACCTCCCCACCCATCAGGCCAGCCCGGCCTTAACGGGAGAGGCCAAAGAAACTCACTAGAGAAAGGGGTCATGGTGCTGTAGTCTGCAGGACAATGGTCCCCAAAATGTCCACTTCTTCATCCCCAGGACCCTTGCATATATCATCTTATACGGCAAAAGAGACTTTGAAGATACGATTAAGTTGAGGATCCTGGAGTATTTGGGTGGGTAATGGCCAGGGTTCTTCTAAGGGGGAGCAGTAAGAGGTGTAGTGAGACAAGCAATGGATTCCCTCCGGAAGGAGCCAGCCCTACGAACACCTCCATGTTAGCTCAGAGAACCCGATTTTCCCCTTCTGACCTCCAGAACTGTCAGGGAACCAATTCATATTGCTTCAACCCCTAAACTGGGGCTAATTTGTGGGAGCAGCTGCAAGAGAACGCATATGGTTCCTATTTGCCCTGATTTGCTTCTGCCTATTTGAATACACGGAATTAGTTAATACGGCAACGCCTCTAATGGCTTTGACCAACAACTCAGAGCTGCTGTGCATGTCTCCGATGGAAATGCTGTTCCAAATTCTCCAATGATATAGCGTTTTTTTTTTTAAACGTTCCTTTATTTTTGAGAGAGAGAAACCGAGTGTGAGCCAGGGGAAGGGCAGAGAGAGAGAGAGAGAGGGAGACACAGACTGAGAAGCAGGCTCCAGGCTCTGATCTGTCAGCACAGAGCCCAACAAGGGGCCTGAACCCATGAACTACGAGACTATGACCCGAGCTGAAGTCGGACGCCTACCCAACTGAACCATCCAGGCGCCCCAATAATACAGCATCCTTTTTAAAATTTTTTTTTAACATTTCTTTATTATTGAGAAACAGAGAGAGACAGAGCCTGAGCAGGGGAGGGGCAGAGAGAGCGGGAGACACAGAATCCGAAGCAGGCTCCAGGCTCCGAGCTGTCAGCACAGAGCCTGACGTGGGGGCCCAAACCCACGAGCGGCAAGATCATGACCTGAGCCAAGGTCAGATGCTGACTGAGCCATCCAGGGGCCCCACTAATACAGCATTCTTAAAAAACAGAAGTATGTCAGAAGATGCAGTTTAGTAAATGCTAACGCAGAGTAACCAAACCTAGCAAATTAAAAGCTATAATGCAGCCCACGCTTCTGCCCCTTGGAAAGAGGAGTCCACATTGATTTGAGGGAGAAACTCCAGGAATCAGCCAGAAGAGGGGACTTCAGAACAAGGCATCGAGAGATGTGTCTCTAATTCATTGTCATGTCAGGAAACGATCTTTTGTGTGAAGATAAGATAATTATATACTTCCCCAAAGCTAATTCAGAGAATTGTAATAGAGCTTAACCTGTTGGTTGAGGGAGTACTGTGATGAAAAAATGGAAAAAAAATCCAGGATAAAGTAAAAGCAATTTACCAAGGACAAACAAGCACAACCCCCCCACCCCCCGCCTCCCCCCCCAAAAAAAGGAGACAGAAAATCTCTAGGAAATGTATTAATGAATCAAAGTTGCCTGCTTCAAGGGCAATATCCTTCTCGGTGGCCATTTTCTTGGGCAAGGCAAAGAAGAATGTCAAAAATAAATTGGGATTAGATCTATCTGTTGAGGCAGCCGTCTCAAATGCAGGCTCGGTCTGTCTGCCAACAGCCAAGGTGACAATGAAAAGGCCTAAGAAAGTGGGTAAAAATGTAATGGAAGGAAGCGCAAAATGGATACACGGCTGATAGGAATGATACGAAGCTGGGGTTTATTTACTCCAGATGGAAGAATGAGCAGCGTGCAGTTTTCTAAAGTAGCTGATTACCCTGTTATGACTGAAGAGTTTTATATAAACACGACAGCCCTGGCAACCAACCCCATTCTCGACATCCTCCTCTCCCCGAGGTGCATGATGTGAACTTGAGGCATTTTATTGCATACTTCACATACATTATTTTTTACATGCTCATACGTACTCAGTACACTCCTATTTTATGAGTCGTTTTGCCACCAAGAGATGTAGGTGTTCATCAAAGTTAAGCACAAGCCGAGAGGAGCAAATAGCCTCAGCCTATTATCTCTTTCATAAGAAGGCACCGGGATCAGACCAGATCGCTGGTTTTATTTTTATTTATTTATTTTTTTAAAAATGTTTTATGGCTTTTATTTATTTTTGAGAGACAGAGAGAGAGCGAGCGCGAGCAGGGGAGGGTCAGAGAGAGAGGGAGACACAGAATCCGAAGCAGGCTCCAGGCTCCGAGCTGTCAGCACAGAGCCCGACGCAGGGCTCGAACCCACAAACGTGAGATCATGACCTGAGCCGAAGCCGGACGCTCTACCGACTGAGCCACCCAGGCGCCCCTTTATCGCTGTTTTTAGAACTTCCACATTGTGCTCCCGCTGTCCCAGGCGGCTCACCGTCACGAATCCACTCAGGTGTCCTCTCTTGGAGGGAACAAGCAACTGCAATACTAGGGTTATAACCATCAGTTTACGTTAAGGAAACTGAGGTCAGGCAATGTCCGGAGTATCTGCTGTTGATCATCCCTGTCCCAGGACTCAGGGGACTCATAAAGTATTGTGAACCCGACCTGTCCTCAGAGACAGCTCCACGGCAAGCTTGCCAGCCGGTGGTGGTGTTCAAAACGGAGGTGGCTCCTGGTAGATTGGGAAGCCTCCAGGGTTGGGTGCAAGACCCCCCCGGGGGAGGTCCCACTTCTATATAACCAGCTACGTGAGTCTGTGTGTCACTGGTGTGGGACTATCTGCAAAACAGGCAGGTGACTAATTGATCCCGAAGCTCATTCCGATGTTCGAGAAATGCACTTTCAAACGGTTCTGGAAAAGAAGCTTTCGTCCCTTTAGGAAATGAATTCTGAAGAGTTGAGAGACCATACAGGTTCATAAAGAAGTATTGGTGAGTCCACGAAGCCAATCATGTGCTTTCTGCAGTTACTGATAAGTTGGGGGAGAGGGAGGATTAGTCGGTCTGGTTGCCAAGGAAACCACCTGAAAGTCCATCTCGGGGTGGACTTGCCCTGTGGATGCCGTGCACGCTAGACGGTCACCATCTCTCATAACAGCAGCGAGAGGGACACACAGAGCCCAGATACCATGAGAGCAGGACCCGTTCATCCCTCACCCCCGACATATTTTTCTCAAACAAAAGTAGCCAGAGAATGACTACGTATGCAGGAAAGAGCCACTTAGGGACTCTCCCAATGTCAGCTGAGAGGAGTCACAAGTTTTCCTAAAAATTGTAGAAGGAAAACTGGTGACTTTAGGGCTTGGTGTCCTCCGACCACTCCAGAGAAGACCCGCTTTTACGGAGCACCCTTGTCCCCAGCCTATCCTGGACTCTGCCTGGAGTGGTGACACATTCTAACCCCCGACCTCCTTCCTTCCCAGGCCACCCTTTCCCCTGACTCTATCCGGTCTTGGGAAGTCAGGAGTTCACAACTCGAACGGGTTTTTATGTACCTCCTATGAATCTCTCAATTTCTGTGCAAGGCCACTCGTCTGAAGAGAAAAGAACTATTGGAATGTGAAATTTGTTTCCATCAGACTAATACTTAAATGTTTACATTTATTCACCTTCTGCTCTAAAACAATGTTTTCTCTAATTAGGCAAAGCTAAGGACTACGGTATATTATGTTTGTTTACAAGTTTGAAGCAAAGAATATGGCTCAAGCTTTTCCAGTGGTTACAGGCACCGTGTGGGAGCCCCCTGGAGGATGCGTGTGGCCAAGCTCAGCTGGCCCCACCCTCAGGGCCAATCCTGGGGTATCTATCGTGGGGGTACTGAAGAGGAACTGGGAACCAGACAAGATATAACCTACGTCTGCAATAGATCTGTCCTTTCATATCGGAGAAGCCAAGAACAACCAAGGTATAAAGGCTCCTAATTATTTGCAAAGTAAATGGGAGCGTTTTCAGCACGTTAACAGTGGGGGGCGCAGGGAGGGTGGTGAGGAGGATGCAGCAGTGCCTGCTCGGTCCCCTTTCCCTCCAAAAGCATAGCAGTTGGAAGAACAAAACTGGTTTTGTAGGGCGCTGGGCGGCTCCGTCGGTTAAATGTCCAGCTCTTGATTTCGGCTCAGGTCATGATCTCACGGTTTGTGGGTTCGAGCCCTGCGGTGGGCTCTGAGCTGAGCATGGAGCCTGCTAGAGATTCTCCGTCTCCCCTTCTCCCTGCCCTGCCCCCTCAAAAATAAATAAACATTTAAAAAAAACCCCACAAACACTGTTTTTGTGTGTGCTGTGAAGAGGGCACATTTGGACTCTTGTTTTAGGATTTATCTCTATGATGGGGTTTTAAGCCCATAAGAACACTGATGAGCTACATTTTACAGATATTACCAGGGTAAACATTAAATTGCAGCACTGACTCAGACACGGGCAATAAACCCATGCCAGCCTTTTCAAATAACTACTGTATATCAGTGACTTTATGATCTTTTTTTTTTTTTTTTACATTTTACTATCTCTAGACATCAGTGGGCATCTTCCAGTCTATGACATCATCGATTCGATGAAAGACAGTATTTATGAAACATTCATTACTGAATAAGAAACTACATTAGATGTTGTAGAATATACATGGCCCTTGTCCTCAGGTATTTTCCAGTGAAGCTGCAAGACAGATCATGACAAAACGTCAAACAGACGCTAGTGACATGGTTCCCAGATTGCTACCAAGGTACCCTGGGACAAGCCAGCACATGTTGATGCTTTCGAGGGAAATAAAGCGATACTCAACCTCTGCTGGACCTTACAACTACAGGCTCAAAGTGTTCCTACCAGTGGTTCGCGGTAGATTACACTATCTTCTTCTTCTTCTTCTTTTTATGATGCTATATCTTACAAAGCTGAGTTTTTGGTTGCTGCTGTGATGAAAGTCAAGTGCCAGGGAAAAATCAATGTGGAACAGAAAATGAGAGCGGCAGTGTCTGACCTGATTCTAAGGTTTGAGAAGTTGTGCAGTGCCCAACAGGTGCACACATCCTATTTGTAATTCATTGTGGCTATTTAAGAATGGGATACAAATATCCTTTTTCTTCTATTCATTGTTAATATTTTTTCAAATAGCTCCTAGTTGGTAGGACATAAATACCCACTAAGTTGTTTGGACCTAACCACTTAATTAATGGAACTGGTAGGCATTTCTTCTGGCCTAGGCACCCTGAGAACAAAAGGCTGAGACACTAAATTCTCTGTACATGGAGAAAGTTTGGGAACTTCTCTGTTAGTGCCTATCACCACCAAGCTGAAACACCATTATGATTTGCTTAAGGTCACCCTGAAGCAAGGAAAACAAAAAAGTTAAAGAAATTTTTTAAAATTTTGAACTGGGGGAGGCCTGGCTGGCTTAGTCAGTAGCGCATGTGCCTCTTGATTTTGGTGTTCTAAGTCTGAGCTCCATATTGGGTGTGGAGATTACTTAAAAATAAAATCGAGGGGCACCTGGGTGGCTCAGTTGGTTAAGTGTCCAACTCTTGATTTCCGTTCAGGCCACAGTCTTATGGTTGGAGCCCCACATTGGGCTCCACGCTGACAGCACAGCATGGAGCCTGTTTGGGACCCTCCTTCCTCTTTCTCTTTCCCCTTCCCTGCTTGCTCTCTCTCTCTCTCAAAAATAAATAAACATTAAAAAAATTAAATCTTGGCGCACCTGGGTGGCTCCAAAGTCGGTTAAACAGCCAACTTCGGCTCAAATCATGATCTTGCAGTTCATGGGTTCAAGCCTCGTGTTGGGCTCTCTGCTGACAGCTCAGAGCCTGGAGCCTGCTTCGGAATCTCTCTCTCTCTCTCTCTCTCTCTCTCCCCCTGTTCGCGCTCTCTGTCTTTCTCTCTCTCAAAATAAACATTAAAAAATCTAAAATAAAAAGTTGAGTTTATTTCATCTTTAAGTCTAAGTAAATACTTGCACATAGTAATATAAAACAAAAAGTTAAAGAAATGCATAAAATGGTAAGCAACAGTCTCCCACCCTGCTCTACCCCCAATCTCGTTTCCAGAGACCATTCCATGTAACAGTTTTTAATTTTTTTTAAACATTATTTTTAAGAGAGAGAGAGAGAGCGAGGGAGGAACACAGAGAGAGGGAGACACAGAATCTGAAGCAGGCTCCAGGCTCTGAGCTGTCAGCACAGAGTCCAACTTGGGACTTGAACCCACGAACCGCAAGATCATGACCTGAGCCGAAGTCAGACGCTTAACCGACTGAGCCACCCAGGCGCCCCACCATGCGACAGTTTTTAATTCCACTTCTGGTGGTCACCTCCAAAGCTCTAGTGTTTATAGTTCTACTTCATGATTTATTTCCACTTTTAGACATTCTCTGTCAATGCCTCAGTAGGATGAGAACTTAAGTCCCCATTCTCTTCTTTTTTCCAGCCGTTGACAGCATACTTCCATTTTTATTTCCTCTGCTGATGACCTTGGGAACTTTAAAGAACACACTGCAGTCTCTGACGCCCCCAACCCCAGGCGTTCCCTCTTGAGTCACGGTTAGGTTGGAGGAGGATGTGCGCCCTGACCTTCCCCTGGCCCTCCGCTCCCTTCCTCACCTCCCCGTTTCTACCTCTGTCCTCCACGCTGCCACTCTCTCCACTCATCACCTTTCTGTTCGGTTCCGTAATCACGGCAAAGTCTTCATTTTGCTTCTAGGCTGATTTTGAAAACGAAATGCTCATAACAGCATTTATGTGATTAAGACTTCGTAAATACCGTTCCCTTCAGAATCGCATGGGTGCTAGCCTCACGCTTCCTTTTCTGTGGTCCAGCCCCTGGCCCCTATGTGTTAGTATCAACAGGTGGATTCTCTTTGTTCTGAAAATGTGTTGTTCAAAATCATTCCACATTCACTTGGCTTCACATTTACAGCACGTCTTTCTTCTACAGCTTCTCCCTACCCCCAAGTTACTAATCACTGTCGATGCTCATTAAATGCAGGAGCTGTGTTCTACCAAGCAGCCCGGAACACCGGATTAGTGAAGAGTGAGCACCGATCCTAGGGGAAAAAGGGTTAGGTGGTCGCGAGCCTCTGGTCACAACTTTTTCATCAGCGAATCAATATATACCTTGTTTTATGTGCGTTTCTGTTTGAAGACACCTTATATAATATGTATTGTTGGTTCCCCAACATTGAACTCACGGGAAATAGCACTGTAACTTAAACTTGAACGAACCTCATCTGACACATCTATTTTCTCCGGGAGGCGCACTTATTCACAGCCTCCTTGTGCTCAGGACCACTAGACAGCACTTCAGGCCTATACTTGGGGGCCATTTTAAACAATGGAATCACCAACGGGAGCGCAAAAATGTGAAAACACGGCATAAATAGACCATGGGAAGGGCACTAATTTACAGCGTGGAGAGATGAAAGAGGAAGGCAGACCTTGTTAGAACTCAGCGGGGAAGGTGAGCGATGGGTGGCTCAAATGTTTTGCTGCCCTGTGCATGTCCTTGAAAGGCTGAAATGCACTGATTTGGGGGTTCCAAATAAATTTTAGCAGGCAGGCAAATTCGCTCATATGGAATCCATGAATAATGAGGACCAATTGTACTTTCCTTCGTTCTTGTTGGCAAAAGGGAAGTGTGGCTTTGCCGTATCCTAAAACTCACCAAGCTTCTCAGTCATCGCTCTTTGCAGGGGCCACTTCCTTCCCAGAGACTTTTATCCTGAAATCCTCTGACCTCATGCTCCGGTTTGGAATGGTTGTCTTACCCAGAGGTCATCCCGGGACTGTCTTTCCTCATCCCTCATCCATGATCCAATCATCCCTCATCCAATGACTTCCTGTTTCTTGACTTTCTCCCTTATTTTCTTGGTGTCAGCCTCCTGTAACTCTTCAGAGACAGTACAAAGAAGTAAGCTTTATTTTCCTACATAAAGGAAACTGTCTCTATGACTGATCTTTGGATTATCATTGGGTGGCGTATTAGCATCAAAATCATTTTGCTTCAATATTTTGAAGCCACTAATCCACTGTTGTTGTTTTTTTCCATCCAGTGTTACAGGTAAGTTTGGTGCCCCCCAGGTCCCAAGCTTTTAGATTTTCTCGTTATGTTCTAATACTTCACAAAGATGTGTCTAGGTGTGAGTCTTCCCCAACCCCATTCACCCTGCTCAGCATTTGGCAATAAGCCTGTTCACTCAATCAGAAGACTCATCTCTTTAAGAACTTCAGGAATTTGTTGTTATGGATTTGATTGTTTCCCCCCATCTCTTTATTCCTCCCACTTGTCCCTTCTCTCACTGGGGTGCCTGTGAACCAGGGGTTGGATCTCCTGGGTTGCTCCTCCAACTCTCTAACCCTTTTCCTTCCATTTTCCTCCCAGTCCTCTTAACATCTAATTTTGGCAATCATATTATTAATCTCCAACAGCTCTTTCTTGTCTCTGCTTGTTCCTTTTTCATATCATCCTGCTCCTGTATGAATGCACCAGGTCTTCGAGTCTCTCTGAAACTACTTAGGGCGTGGTTATGTTATCATCTGTTCTTTAGATGATTTCATCCGGTTCATCATCCTATGTGTTTATTATCATCTTTCTCTTTCATGTCGGCTTTCCTTAAATGTCTGGTGATCTTTGGTCAGGCCTTGATCCTTAAGAATGATAGACAAGGCTGATGATTTTAGGCAGATGGAAAAGCTTTCCTCAACTCTCATTTGGTAGGCATGGTTCCTGCCTGGGACCTCTGGGTGGGTGCATAGCACATGCCAGTCAACACCTCACCTGAGCGTGTCCAGTCAGGGACTCAGAGCCCCCAAAGGCCAGAATGAGAAATTCTAGAAATCCTAGAAATTCTAGACCTGCCCTGAGTTGTTCAATTTCTTGAGAGGGGAAACCTCAGACTGTTAGCTGGGGGTGAAATGCAAGATCACCAGAAACTCAACTGGGAGGAGAGGGAGAGAGGCCAATCCACCTGGCTGTTCCAGAAACAGACTCACAACGGCTCCCCATGTCTCACCCTGCCCACCTTCAGTGCAGCTCCCTCTTGCATTGACTCTTATTTTATTTTTTATTTTATTTTAGAGAGAGAGCAAGTGGGCGTGGGGAGAGAAGCTCAAGCGGGGTGTGATCCCACAACTCTGAGATCATGACCTGAGTGGAAATCAAGAGTCGGACGCTCAACTGACTGAGCCCCCCAAGCGCCCCTTGCATTTACTCTTTTTACTCGTGGCTTCCCCCACGATATTGTCTGCAGAGTCCGAGGTACTTGCAGTCTTCCAGAAATTTGCCGAAATCTCCCACCTGCTAATGACCAACACCAGTCCCTTGTCCTTTTGGTGTTGTTTATTTTGTTTGAAATTCCGTACCATTATTTCTGTGGGCTCTGAGAGAGGTAAGTACATATGCTCCGTCCATCACGTGGAACTGGAAACGGAAAGTGTCATTTTAATTTAACATCTTCACAAACATCATTTGGGAATTAGCCTCGGGATGAGTATGCTGGTAAGGAGAGAAAGCTCAACTGTGTTATAATTGAGTAATAATGTCATATTGAAAAATTTAGATCACTTTCATCACCAGGTGAGTCATTGGTCTTGAGTTAATTGAAGAATATAAAATTTCATATCAAGAGATTATATAAGACACATTAATATAACAGGATCAAATTCAGAGTGCCTGTATTTGCCCGATTGTAGCATATGGGATTCCTATAAATAATATTTATAATTATACTGTAATGCCAGAAGGGAGGGAGGAAAGAAAAGAAAAACCCCAAGCATTTGTCCTTATTGAATGAATTGCTTTCGGTGGGAAACAGCAAACTGTACCTAACACACTGACTGCTTTCGCGAAGGGACAAAATGGTCTGGTTTCTTCAGACCAATATTTTCCTTTAATTTAAATAAGTCCTTTCTTCAGCATAAAGAGCTGATAAAAAGTAACCCACTTTTTTATGCCTCAAGCAACTTCTGGACATTTTTATTATATGTAAACTGATGAGGAATATGACAAACGCCAGCCGATCAGCCAGCCCGTCAGCGAGTCAGGCCACTGGAAGCCGCCAGCAATTCTGATTCAAATGACCCTTTTTCTGCCATCCGGCTTCTGCAAAGCGGCTTTTAAAAAGAGAGAACAGTCATTTGCGATTGAGAACAGTAATTATAGGCCAGTGTGTCACAGGTGAGGTGTGGTCAGGCTGACAACGCACCACCTTGAAAAGGATCTGGAATTACAAGACGGCTTATTTTAAAGTACTTTTTGGAGCTTGTTCTCTTAAGAAGGATACAGATGGGGGGCTGTGGGGAGGGAGTGAAGGGGAGCAGCGAATGCTCACATGGCTGGCTTGGGTCTCCCCCTGCCTGCGCGCTCCCGGTGAGTGGAGAACTCTGAGGCAGATCAGGGCTCCAGCTGTCTCTTCTTTAGTGAGGAGGGACCCCAGGGAGGAGGGGTGGCGGGGGGGGGGGCCTGAGCCCTGAAAATCAACAAGACTGGGGGCCTTGCTCTTTGTTTTATGACTCTGTCCCTGCACTAGCACAAGCCTTGGCTCCTAGAAGTTACTCCGAAGTTTTTGCGGAATAAATGAATGGAAGAGCGAATTCCCATGAAAAAGTGTACGAATCAAAATGCTTTCATATACACATTACTTTAAAACTGGAAATAAGAGGTCCTGTAGCTTTTTAATGATGGACATGAATTTTTTTAAAACTTCAAATACTGTTTTAAAATTGCCAAAACGTATTCATTTTTAGACCCCATGACATTTCTTTAATCTGTAGTATCGTGTGTCAGACTATTTCATACTGTAAATATTTATGAAAAAATAAAGCAGACACCACAATGAAGCATCTTCTCTCTGTCAGTTCCAAACTATCCTTTGGGAGAATAAAATGAGATGAAATAAAACTAGGTAAGACATAAGGGAATTCAATACAAATGTATTAACTATAGATAGAAATATAGTTTTAAGGGGCATTAAAAAAACCTCTTAGCCTCCCACCGAATAGAATTCTAATATATTTTGGTGTGTTATCCTAAGTACTGTATTAAAATAATAATAGTTTGTTAGTATTATTTTGTAGCTGTAAAAACCATTTTCGGTAATATCAGCTAAATCACTTGCTCTATTACACTTGCATTTATGAAGTCCAAGGGCAAATATATTATTGCACAAGTAATACTTTCCGAACCGTTTTCTTCCAAGGCTACCTTTAAGTGAATGAGCATAGTCAATAATTTTATCGTCATATATGTTAAAGCACGTTCACAATTTATAATGTAAAGAGCTATATCAAATGCAATTTCATCAAAATGACACACGGATCAAATTAACTAAATTAACCAACCATGAACGTTAGAACCAAGCGTTAGCCCAATGTATTTAAATTATACTATTGGGTTACAAATCATTCCCTTTTTTAAAAAGTCTTTCAAGTCATGTCCTGGAATCATCTAGGGGGAAGCTCAACCGTCCGTGCGTTCTTAATAAACCAGAGTCGGAGTGGGTGTGCCCTTCTAGAGGGGATGGAGAGGGGAGAGAATGCGGGGGGATAGATATGGCATATTTACTGTATATGATGTTACTGCAGTACTTGGTGAGTTGAAACATTTTTTTAAATTTATTTTTATTTACTTTTGAAAGAGAGAGACAGAGTGCAAGCCAGGAAGGGGCAGAGAGAGAGGGAGACACAGAATTCGAAGCAGGCTCCAGATTCTCAGACGTGGGGCTCGAACTCATGGACCATGAGATCATGACCTCGGCCTTTCGAAATCTGACACTTAACCGACTGAGCCACCCAGGAGCCCCAGCACTTGGTGACTTTTAACAGGTTTTGTTGTCTTTGTTAAACGTGAGCTCAAGTTTTGTTTTGTTTTTTTAAAGACAAAAGGACAAGTTGTTGATATATATTTGGTTTGTTCATTACTAGCCTTCTGCTATTTTCTAATATGATATAAATATGTCTGGCCACCTATGGTACTAGTCGGATGAGAAATGAATATCAGCAAATGGATAAAAACCAATTTTGTTCTTGACGGATCTTAGCAGTGCACCCCAGAAGAAAATGCCTTCCCGAATCTATCAGTCATGGAGGACCAGACAAAAACCAAACTCTTCACTGCGTCCAGCCTGGTCTCTTGTCTTTTTGCTCTTGAGAATTGACAAACAGGATCAGTGGGCACGCGATCCTGTCTCCTCAGAATCGAATCGTTTCCAACTAGTCGGGAGGGTATTGTTACCAACAGCGGCCTCCTGCTTGTCAGAGCAGGGGACTGACTTTGTCTAAGCCAAGAGGAGCTCCTCAGGTGAGGGGTGAGGGGATGCGGGAGTTCCCTTGGGGCTGGGGGCGAGCGTGCCAGCACAGACAGCAGGGAGGCTGTAGCCCCTGGTGCCGAAGCTTCCGGAGACACTCAGGACCGCTGGGCACAAAGGTGGGGCCGGTGGTGGGCTCTCCAGGCAGAGGTAGCTGCCCCGGAACCCCTCTTCCTCCATCTCTTTCTGCCCGTTCCCCCCTCCCCTGCTTTCCTTACTGTCCGTCCTAAGGCGGTGGCTGCAATGTGGGCACAAGTGGCAGGGGCCGGGGGCTCCAGGGGTAGTGTTTTATGCTGGTGACAGGCGGTGTCATGCCCTGGTTCTGACTGCTGGTGGGGGCTGGGCCTGGGCAGTTTGCATCTGCTGTTCTAGGTAAGGAGACCACCTGGTGCGTGGCACCATGCCATCTGTGGGTGCAAGCCGCTAGTCCTCCAGGGTGCACCAGGGCTGCACACGGAAGGTGCGGTGGACCCGAGCAGGGGTGTGTGTGGAGGGGGTGGGGGCTGCAGTCTTGCACTCGCTACCTGTGGCCCTTAGCCAAATCCGATGACTTTCTTAACAACCTCCCACCCCCCAACTCTGCCAACTTTGCTCGAAACAAACAAAAAAGAACAACCTTTCAGGAGATCCAATATTTAAAGCAGATGGAAGGAAGGGCAGATGTCCTGGTCGGAGTGGGAAGTGCCTGAGAACCTTCATGGCTGGGTCCCCACCTTTCCGGCTTTGGGGCTCTGAGAAACGACAGCCGTCACACCTGCTAACCTTGGGCGTCCCTTCCGGCCTGAAAAATCCTCCTGTTCTACGAAGATGCTCAACATGTCACTCTGTCTGACCCCCTCTATTAAATCCACTGGAACAGCCCAGTAGAATTAAGTCACATCCAGGTGATCTTTCCTTTGAAGTGACTATTGCATCACTCACGATAGCCAAAGAATAGAAAAACCAGACCTGAAAATTCTACTTTGTTTTGTTCCGGGACTGCCTCTTCCCCACTCCGCCACAATAACCCGCAGAGTTTGCTGAAGGGCGGCTCCGGTTTGGGACCGAGGGGGCAACGTGGGAGTTCGTTGGCGCTGCACTGAAATTCTGGAAGATCGGTCAATTTGCAAGTTTAGCACTCTGATGGGGGGCCCCGGTGAATGATCACCGGATCTAGAAGTTCACGCTGTAAATTACAAAAGCTATTGGCACTTGCTTTTTCATATTCTACCACCACTGTTTAATTGTAATGGCTTTATTGGGCAGTGGCGGCAGCACAGAATACAAGTTGCATAATATATGTCATTATTAGCGCCAGGCCTAGTAAACACGGGGCCCGGGTTTTCCAGGATCCATTTGATCTCACTTTGTGATATTTTTGTCCTGTCGTTATGGAAACACCCCGTATTTAGGCATCCACACTATAGCATCAGGACTGCCTCTTTTATCCAGAAACAACCCCCCAAATCTCTGATCAGATTGTGTGTTGCAGTTTTGGGTTACACAATGAAGTCGACGTAGCAAATTCTGGCGTCCCGGAATCAGCTGAAGTAAACGTCCCCGTACGGAGGCCGGTGGTCCAGTACGTACTTCCACACACACTTCTGTCAAAGCACGAGAATTCTGACTTGAATTACTTACTCCATTCCACGTCCAAATTGGCAACGCCAGTCAAATAAATCGGGCAAAGTATGATGGATGGTGAGATGGATAAATGAACAGAAAGGGCTTCAGAGAAACCACCAAATTTATCTTATTTAACACTTGGTGACAAGACAGTTTAAAGTATAGGGTTACGGGGCTCAATCGGATAATCTTTATCTTTCATCTGACACAGGCAGGTAACACTGCGAGGCAAGTAACAAGTTTTAGAATAAAAATTTGCATAACGAGAAGCACTGGAGAGCCAGCAACCCCTTGTTCTCACCTCAAGGAGGTAAGGATGTGGGGCTGTGGAGTGAGGCTGCCTGGGCTGAAGTCCCAAGTCCACCTCCGGCCAGCTGTGGGCACGTCCCCAGCCTCTCTTTTCTGTTCTGTAAGATGGGTATAATAGTACCATAATAATGGTACCTAGCTGTAGCGCTATTGTAAGAACGAAATGAGTGAATGCATATAAAATATCTGGAACAGTGCCTGGCAGGCAGGAAGGCATTCAATAAACATTAGCAATTGGGACTTATTTCCACAGTTCTAGAGAACGATTTTCATGGAATGCAGGCTGGCATTTCCCCTCTATTTCAAAAGCAACTATTGCAACACTATAGTGTTTGATGTTCTGTGTCTACCATGAGACTTGGACTCAGCAACATCTCTTTCCCTCACTGATCTTAGGAGCTTGTATAAAGGGGCGGTAATGAAATGCCACCTCTGGGGAAGCTTCTAGAGCTACTTAATCTACTGAGAACCTACTGACAGTGAATACTTTTATTTTTCCCAAGGCGGGGGCACGTTGGGGCCCCCTCCTAGTCGAATCCCGTATTCCCCAAATGCCATCTGCCTGGGAATTTGTAATCATCACAAGGTTAGAATCATAGGATTTCACAGAATCATGATCTAAGACCGAAAGGGACTTGAGCCATCAACTATTTTTAGTGCCCCCTCTGAATTTCAGCCACCGTAAAAGGTGTGGCACGGGAGGGGCGGTGGTCATGAGAACAGCCTGTCCATCCATGACCGGTCTGTGTGAGATCAGAACTAGGACCAGCCCCCCACCCCTTTCTGGAACCCTGGTCTGGGGCTGTTTTTCCTATACTCTGTTACACCTAGCACCGTGCTATGGATACATTTGACCTTAAATGAGTATGTAAAGGAAACTAGCCTTGAGTATTTGTTTCAAAGTATTGGGGCACCTGGGTGGTTCAGTTGGTTAAGCGGCAGACTTGGGCTCAGGTCATGATCTCACAGTTCATGGGTTCGAGCCCTGCATCAGGCTCTGCGCTGACAGCTCGGAGCCTGGAGCCTGCTTCGGATTCTGGGTCTCCCTCTCTCTCTGCCCCTCCCCTGCTCATGCTCTGTCTCTCTGTCTCTCAAAAATAAATAAACGTTAAAAAAATTAAATCAAAAAACAAAAGTATTTGCTGGTGCCTTTTGTGATTTTTTTTTTGGTGGTGGTGGTGGGGAATGAAGTATCCTTTCAAACACTTATCTTTCCCTCCAAGTTAATTTCCAAAATACATCCCAGTGTGCATCCAGGAGGGAAAATCCCTTCATCCTGAAGTTTTCACTACCTTCCTTTTTTAAATACTACCTTCTATTACCATAAAATTGTTAGATTTTTTTTCCCTTCTAAATCTAATTTAAGATATTCATAGAGGGGCACCTGGGTGGCTCAGTCAGCTGAGTGGCCAATTCTTGATTTCGGCTCAGGTTACGATCCCAGGGTCATGGAATCGAGCCCCTCGTTTTGGTTCCGCACTAAGAGTGGAGCCTGCTTAAAATTCTCTCCCTCTCCCGCTGCCCCTCCCCTGCTCATGCTCTCTCTCTCAAATAAAAATTAAAAAAAAAAAGATAGAAATTATAAAGTGTTGTTTTAGTTCCCTCTTTGACCTGAACCTTGGCAGAGCAGGCGGGGACTCAGCCTCGAAAGGGAATTTATGTGATGACTGTCTGGTCAGGCTTCCTTCTTCCTGCCTTGGACCCTTTCCTGCAATTTCCATGAAGCCTGGTCCAACCCCCTTTCCAGCCTAAAATGCTGTTCTCCCTTTAAAAACGGTTGCAGCATTTTATTGTGGCTTTTATTACACATTATCAATCACTTGTATCTTCTTAATTGTATTTAGTTATGCAAGTAATACAGAAATCAATTCAAATTATAAAATTTCAAATGTAACAATGGTTACAGATGGGTATGAATAATTGTATGACTAATCTCTTCCTTGACAATTCCTCCAGTCCTTGTCTCTTTCAGTGGGTGTCTTTCCACCCCTCCTATCTGTTTTTGTATGTGTTTTTACTTATGGAAATGCATAGTATTATTATTATTTTTAATATAAATAGTACCATACAGTATGTATTGTTCTGCAATTGCTTTTTTCTTTAATAATATGTTTTGGTGACCTTTCCGTCTCAGTATATATAGACTTACTTCATTCTTTGGAACTGTTGCCTAATTATCCAGAAGTAGATGGGTCATTATTTAGCCATTCTCTATGATGGCCATTAGGTTGCTTTTAGTTTCCAAACTACCTAAATTCTGCAGTGGAAGGGAATGACATGATCTGTGCACATTTGCGCCTGCTCCTCTAGGATATACACAAAGAAATGGAATGGCTGGGTCACAGAATGTGCACATTATTAATTTTAACAGTGCCAAACTGCCCTCCAAATTGGCTCTATCAATTTACACCACTGTTAGCAGTGCAAGAAAGCACCTGGTTTCCCACTCAGCTTGCCAAGATTAATTACTTTTTACCTTGTTTTACCTGCATATATATTTTATCTCCTAGGCTTAGGATGTAAGCTCTCTGAGAGCAGGGCCCATGACTACCCCATATTTGCATTTCTTCCCCCATCCAGAGGTGTTTACTAGTTGGTGCTCAATAAACGTTTGTTCAATGATCTCCGACCATACGTCCTTTGCTCATCTCTGCGCAAAAAAGCATTTACCGAGGATGCATCTTTAAGGCTATTTCTTTTTATTTTTTTAAGTTAAAAAAATTTTTTAAGGTTTTATTTATTTTTGAGAGAGTCAGAGACAGCATGGGGGGGAGGGAGAGAGAGAAAGAGAGCGAGAGCGAGAGAGAGAGAGAGAGAGAGAGAGAGAGAGAAAGAGAGAATCACAAGCAGGCTCCTCGCTGCTAGCACAGAGCCTGATGTGGGGCTGGAGCCCATGAAACCCATAAGATCATGACCTGAGCCTAAATGAAGGATCAGACGCTTAATTTACTGAGCTACCCAGGCACCCTTAAGGCTATTTCTTAAGAATGAAAAACGTTTTTTTAAAAAGTTGCTTATGGGGCGCCTAGGTGGTTCGGTGGGTTAAGTGTCAGACTCTTCATTTCGGCTCAGGTCATGATCTCATGGTTTGTGAGACTGAGTCCAGCCTCCTGCTCTTGGCTGACATGGGGAAGACTGCTTGGGATTCTCTGTCTCTGTCTCTGTCTCAAAAAAAAAAAAAAAAAAAGTTGGTTGAATTTTTGCACACCCTTCCCCCTACTCAAGTTACAGCTATCTTCCATTGAAAGTTGCCTTCGGAAAACAGGATTCCCTCCTGCTCTGCTTGGCAGGAGGCAGTGAAAACAGACCTGGCTGTCTCAGACAATAGCTAGCAGGGTAGCAGGGTGTCCCACCCACTGGGAAAAGCTTCAGAATCCCTGGGAACTAGACAGAAGAAGGGATGGGGAGAGAGTAAGGTCAGACTCTTTGGAACATTCTGGATCCAAGGGGGTAAATTCTTTTACAGAGTTTTGGAAATAGAGGAAACCATTAATAATGTCCAAAGCGCGGCAATAAATGGATCCAGGTGAGTAAGAAATGGACAGGCTAACAGAACTGGAGTGCAGAGCTGGGCACATACATTGTTTTTAATTTGGATACAGGAAAGGGAGGTTTTGAAGGTGTGAATTACCCGATCCATGATAAACTTTTCCTCCAGGCAGAGCCTATTTTTATTTATATGATAATCTCCGGCTACAGCGATTCTAAAAACCATGAGCGTGTTTCCAAATGTTGGCGTTCTCAACACGCATTTGAAAAAAAGAAGTTTTCCAAAGGGGTAAGAGATAACGTTCAGTTAAATACGAACGAATTATGTGTCGCTTCGTTTGTTTCCACAAAGGAACTTGTCCTAAATAAGAAACACCACCAACGGAGGAGCATTTCGCTCTTAATAACGTTTCTGTTTCTTTCCCCTGCTGCGCAGCCCGGCGAGGGGACAGTTGTATTTGGACACCAACGCAAATGAGAAAAGTGGAGAGACCATTTGCGAGGGGGACTGGCAGGAGTCCTCCAGGAGAACAGGCCCCGAGGTCTGGGGGTCTAGGCCCGGGCCCTGTGTGCAATCCCCCTGGCTGGCGCGGCACCGCTGTTCAACGCGGGGACGGCCTTTACCGTCGGGGCTGCACCGCCCCATACACACGCGGACCTGCGCTTCGGTTTCTCAGCCCGCTCCTTCTGGCCTCCTTCACCTCTTCGCCCGTCGTGGAACGGTTGCCATTAACCCCAGCAGCGACCCGGCCGAAATCAAGCCCGCGGTGGCTCCGGAGCAATCAGCGACTGGAAACTCCGGAGAAGGAGGCGCGTTTGGCCCTTCGGGGGCTCAATGCCCTTTGGCCATTGTTGGGAGGAACAAAGAGGGCAGGAGCCGAGGGCGCCCCCGCGAGGAATGGCGGGGAAGGACACTCTCGGGCGCGATTTAGGCTGCGGGCGAGGCTGGCACCGGGGTGGCTCCGGGAGAGCGGGCTGCGAGCCGCGGAGGCAGGGCAGGTCCCGCCCGCCGCGCCCCGCACGCGCTTCGCACGCCGTCTGGCGCCCGCCGCAGCCCTTTCCTCCGTCGCAGCCGCTTTACTTCTATCCCGTTTTTCCTTTTTATTAGCATTCTGATTATATATATATATTTTTCCCGCGCAAAGCGGGAAGCCGGGACTGCCCAAGCGGGCGGCGGAGGGGCCGCCATTTCCCGGGGACAGCGCGGCGCGCGGCGGCACCGGGCGCCCCGGAAAGGGAACCGGAGGGGAGTGCCCGGCCCCGAGCCCTCCTCCGCGCCGGCCGGGGACTCACGGGGCTCGCGGCGCTCGCGGCGCCCGGCGACCCCGCGGCAGCCCCCGGCCTCGCCCCCGCCGCCCGCGTCCCCGGCCTGACCTTCGGCGGCGCGGCCCGCCCCCGGCCCCCGGCCCCCGGCCGCCGGCCCCTTCCCTCCGCTCCGCGCCCCCGCGCCCCTTCCATTGTCAGCCCGGAGCGGCCGGCGCCCGGCCCCACACCCCCGGAGGCCCCCGATCGGCCCACCGCCCCGGAGCAGCCCCCTCGGCGGCCGGGCGCCTCCCTCCTCCGCTCCGGCACCCCGAACTCCGCATCCCGGGAGCCCTCCGCTCCCCGCCTGGCCGGCCTCGCCGCGGCCCGCCGCCGGACCCCGCATCCCGCCGCCTCCTCCCTCCTCGCCCGGGATGCCCCCCGCTCCTCTTCGGCCGCAGCAATTTTACCGCTTCTTTAGCACCCCCACCCCACCCCCGCCTTTATTTCCCGAGGAAGCAAGTTGGGCAGCTTGATTTATTCATTCTTCTTTCTTTTGCGGGGAGGGTCGGCTATCGGGGTGCGCCCGCAGGGGCCGGGCGGCGGGAGAGGCGGGGGTTCTCCCCGGCCCCTGCACTGCCCCCGCGGCGCGTTTTGTTTCCAGACCCCGGAGCCCCCTGAACAATAATGCCATCGCCATGGCGGGCTCACCTGGTGCTGCGCCGCCTGCTCCGGGCGCCCGGTGGCCTCGGCGCGCCGCTCCCGGGGCGCAGGTTCGGCCCGCGCGGCGCCGGTGCCGGGCAGGACTCTTTGCCTTTCTTTGGGTTCTATCGGTGCTTGTCAATGGCGGCAAGCGGCAGTTCTCCGGGCCGCGGATAGTAGCGGGGGGAGGAGGAGGAGGGAGAAGGGATTGCTCCTTCTCCACATAACCACCTCTAGGAGGAGTCGCTCAGCCTCATCCCCCGCCAGCCCAGGCTCCGCGACGGGTCCGGGGCTTTCGGCGGGGCTTGATGAGCTATTGTCCTTCAGGAGCATTAATGATGAAACCGCGCGGCCTCCGCGTCGCCGGCGGCTCTGCTGGATGCGCTGAGGGCCACTTGCTAAGACGAGGCTTTCCCCAGGGCTGGGGACCGAAGCACTACGGTCACGAGCCGGAGTCTCCCGTTTGCGGGAGCCACCTTTGGTGGAAGAAGACGGCGTGGGCGTTCATCGGGCAGTTCTGGGGCGAGCCTGAGAAGGTGAAAGCCAAAAATGCCACCTTCGATGCTCTCCCTTGTCCTCAAATAAGAACACACACTGTACATTAACGTTCGTGTGTACCACTGGGGCTGTAGCATAGGGTGGCCACCACCGCAAGAACTGAGAACGTGTATCCATGCCTGTTGGCTTTTTAGAAATTAAGACCAATTTAGATTCCAGCGTTGCATAATATTTGGAGTAGCGGTGGTGTATGTCGTGGTGGGTAAGACTGTGTGCGTGGACATCATTGTTAATTTGGTTGCTTTCCAGTGTATTAATTTGTAATATCGCAGCAGGTATTAAGATTAGCACGAGGCTATTGTCTTAAGGACCAAATGTTATTAGTTTCTAGAAAATGCGTTTTTATAGGAATGTGGTGGACAATATTCGTGTGATAATGGACTAGTAGTTGCTCTGTTCTACTGGAAGCCAGCGCTGTCCTTTGTAACTGGAGATGTTGGTCAGGACTCCATGGTTGGGGGTGAATCAAAGGAATGTGTTTATTTCAGGGGAGAAATGTTCACTTGTTATGGGCCATCCATGCTTCCTCTGATGAGTCAAAGGATTGTGAGAGGCAAAATTTTGACCTTTTCGAAAAAGAGAAACCCACAAGAAAACACAATTCTCCAGCAGTGGTCAAATGGATGCTTTTCAGAGCCCTTCCCATGTGGTAATACTGTGTTTATTTGCCCCCCCCCCCCCTTAACTTGTAAGTGTTTAGGCAACGGGAAACATTGGGGTGACTGAGAGCAGAAAGCCTCCAATTGCCTGCATGGGAAAGAACCCAAAGCAAAAATCCACTGCTCTCTGGATTTATACTAGTCAGTCGGGGCTGTTGGTGGAATTAGTAGATAGCGCTTTAGACTCCATGCGTTTTTAAACAAGGGTTTTGCTGAGAAATCTATCGACTTCCCAAAAGACCATGCGTGTGTCATAAAGGTGTAAACGAATCTCCGTTTGTTTAAATCTCATATGGCTTCTCAAACTCTCCTGGAAACAATGGTCTTAGTTTATTGGGACTTGCTTACTCTTCTTCATAACCCGTTTACCCTCTCTATGTAGGATTTCACTGTTCTTTGTCTTTGAAGGTACTCTCCAGGTCAGAAATTTAGTCAGAATAAAGTCCTCTTTTCCCAAGACATGTGTTCAAAGGGTTTCAAATGATCCCTTGGGGCATCTCAAATGGTTTCGATCTCCCTGTTCTAGAGGAAGTGCCTATCTCCCTTCTTCTATAGATTTCTGGTGTCCATTCTTGATCAGAAATAACCTTCAGGCCAACATTCAGGAGGGTTCAGGAGCCTCCGGGAGTGCTTGAAAAATACTCCCACCCTGTGACCCACTCAGCCAGGCTGACGGAGATATAGTTGAATAATTCATCAATATATATTAGATTCACATTCTCCCCGTAACTTCGCAATAAAAATGGTACACGTGGTCATTTTTATGTGCATTTTATGTAACTCATTTCATCCTAGCAGTTTACGTGCTATCCTGAGCAAAAGGCTGGTCTAAGAATTTACCAGGCAACATTCTCCCATTTGTTGTTTTCTTCCAATAGATGATGTTGTTGCCCCTCAGAGAGTCAAGGGGAATGTCAGCTTCATAAGGCTCTTGTTTGAATAGAAGGGATCACAGAGTTCACCTGCCTTTATGTTATGGGAAGACATTTGATATTCATGTGGGTGACGTGAGTTGGTCAAGGCCACCTGGGTGAAACTCCAGTGCACTTTCAGATACCCAGCCTAAAGCAGTTTCGCCTGACTCCAGACTTCTTAAGATGTAGAGGGACAGCTATGCAACCTAATATGCAGACCTAGTTAAGTTACATATATTTATTATTGGGCATTTGACACATGCACAAAAATTTAACCCGGATAATATTGTGTAGTTAATATACATTCAAAATAGTCAGCATTATTATAAATTCATCAGTAACTGAGTCCTGCAGTGGCCTCTAGCTCAGGGAATCTCAAACAGGGCGAATAATAAATAGCGATAATGAGAGTTTACACTTACTGAACGCGTCCGATGTGCACTGTTGTCTTACCTTTACTAACTCACTTGATCCTCATGACGACTCTCTGGGTTGGGCACTATTTCCTTCTCTGTACGGATAGAGACACTGAGGCAGAGAGTGGTTGAGAAACTTGCCCACAGTTATGGAGTTAGGAAGTGGCGGATTCATGCTCTTAATCCCTGTTCTAATCTGTCGATAGGGATGCGTGCATCCATTTTAAGCAAAGAGATTTTGTGACTGGTCACAGCGTGGAAAGTCCCTTGACTCTTCCCAGTACATATCCTCAAGAAGTCCGTGAAAATCCTCAGTACAGGAGGTTTGGTTGATTACCACTGCACTGAAAACATTTTCTTAACCTTCGACCTGTAAGTGTGCATAATGTTATGAATAAGTGGATTGATTGCGAGTTGACTCCACTAATGACAAGGATGTCTGGCGAACGTTTTATTGAGATGCAGAATGAACTGCTTCTCCACTTAGGGACAGGCATATAGCATGCTTTAGAGATAAAAAAAAAGGAAAAGAAAGAAAAAAAAAAAAGCAGCCAAGCAACTAGATTCATATTCTCTTGAGTCTACATGTCATTCATTCACAAAATCATCTATTTTAAAAACAGCTTCATTGGGGCGCCTGGGTGGCTCAGTCGGTTGAGTGTCCGACTTCGGCTCAGGTCATGATTTCATGGTCGGTGGGTTTGAGCCCTACGTCGGGCACTGTGCTGACAGCTCGGAGCCTGGAGCCTGCTTCTGATTCTGTGTCTCCCTCTCTCTCTACCCCTCTCTTGCTTGTGCTCTGTCTCTCTCTGCCTCTCAAAAATAAACATTAAAAAAAACCCAGCTTCATTGATTTTGGCCCCCCAAACCGTTTTATTTTCTCATGATCCCAATTTATGATGTTGTGTGAATTGAGTGGGTGTTTATTCTCCATAATTCGTTCTCGTCTAGTTCATGACACCTATTATAATTTGTGATCATTTTACCCTTCTGAGATCTTGGTATGCAATTACCATATTAATTTCCTGACCCTCGCCTCTTCCAGAAGTCATGTAGGTATATATTTATATCTGACCGACGTGACTATATGTGTACAAGATTTATATATCCAGATTAATTTCATTTGAGAATTTCTGATCTCCTTTGAAGTAACTTGAGATTCCCTGGGAGTGTCATGGAAACAGATGGAAATCATTGGTTTAAGCTCTTCTTTGAATGTAAGTTAGGCAATTCTAGATGCCTATTAATTCCATTAAGGCACCAACTGGCATAACTCTAAATAGCAACTTGGAGGCCTGAGGTTTTGAGTGGAGACAGAGCGCCAGGCTGAAAAGCACCCCACTATCCCAGGAAACAAATACAGCTTTTAAATGTACCCTCTAGCCTGAAAAATACTAGGCAATCTGATTTCAAATTTTTTATTAGCTAGAAATATGCAAAGTCTTCCCTGGTGTTATAGTTTGAACAGCGAACGTTTGATTCACATTTAATTAAACATTTGATTTCCTTGATCAAAACTGTTGGCTTTAGGATCTTAATCACTTATGAAAGGAAATGATGTCTTTAAAAAAACACATAGGCAATTATTATGCCAGCAAAGCCCATTCTTAGCAGCTCTGGTTAAAATGAACATCTTCGTCTCCTAACAAAAGAGACTATCTTAATAGTCCAGGTTGTTTTTTTGTGTTTTTTTTTTAAAAAACAACAACATGGGGCGCCTGGGTGGCTCAGTTGGTTGAGCCTCCGACTTCGGCTCAGGTCATGATCTCACGGTTCGTGGGTTCGAGGCCCGCGTCGGGTTCTGTGCTGACAGCTCCGAGCCTGGAGCCTGCTTCCGATTCTGTGTCTCTCTCTCTGCCCCTCACCTGCTCATGCTGTCTCTCTTTCTCTCAAAAATAAATAAAACATTTAAAAAAAATGAGTGACCATTAAAATATTGAAGAAAAATAAAATAACAAAATAAAACAACAACAACAAAATATGTCCTTTTGGACACCAAGTTCTACCATTTGGTTCTGGGAAAGGGGATTTACATGACTGAGTATGTGTGAGTGTGTAGATGAATATCTGTGTATATACAGCTGTGTAGGAATTTATAAGTGCTTGGTGTATGTCTTAAGCGTGTATGTGTTGTAAGACCGGTTGTGGCAGAGACAGCAGTAGGCTCAGCGATATTTGGATGTGAAAGGAATCTACGAAATGTTTAGCACTTGACGAACTGCACTGTAAAAGAAAATGTAATGTTTCAGGTTTTTAAGAGAAATACACTGTCAGCCCCAATTATGCAAAGTTGTAGTTAGAAAAAGAAGGCACGAGGTGTCATTATTAATGGAAACAGAACGCTGAGCTAAGGGGAGCGTGCCAGTTCGTATCTTGCTCTGTTCAGCGCCAGAGTCCCCGGGACATCGTCCCATCACCCCCAGGCAGAGCTCTTTGCCACAGTTGTGACGGAAAATGGCAGCACGCATCTGGAGAGGTTGGACCCCAGCATCTGTGTTGGGAGATCGGAGCAATGTGGCCTCACACCCAGACAAAACTGCTCATTCCAATTTAGACCCATTCTAGAGAATGGGGGCACAGATTTTCCAAATCCACAAAAGCAGAATACCATAGTAAAACTATAATTTATTTATACAAATGGTGTGTTTTTACAAAGGCCATCTGTCAGTTGACTCTCTGATCTAAAACAAATCTGTTTGTTCCCCAAAAGAAATAACATGTCTGTTGAAAAAAGGATTTAGGGACGACAGGCTGCCCAATTCACCAGCCATTGGTATAATAGGAACTATTTATGATATATTTATTTCTACAGGAGTGCTGTGAGTGGAAACTATTACTTGTAAAGTATGGTAATTAATTTTTCATTACCTCAAAGCCAAGAAATGGAGCCCAGTTGCATTTATTAAGATGACTGCATGAAAAACATGTTTCTTCTGGAAAAATAAAATCCAAATAAAAGCATTCAGAAAGCTTTGGCAATGTGGTAGCTCACTGCTCTGATGGGTGGTGGTGGGGCCGTGGACTTGCACTCAAGCATTGGATTCGTTTTTGGAGGACAAGAGGCCAGATCGTTATTGAATGACACTGGCCACTTGATCTGTAGGTACCACTGATAATCGTAACTGGAAATTAGATTTTACTAGTAATACTAAAAGGAAAAAGGACTCGAGGCTGGGAGAGAGAGAAATGGAAGAGGAGGGAAGGCCCCCTGTCCCCATCCCCTGGACACAAAGGAGACGCTCAAGTGAATATGTATGAATATTTATTTCTGAATGGAATCTAATATTTTTTAATATGAACTCTCTGCAAGAAACCAGGTCAGGTCAAATGTGAGGTACAAAGAGGTATCTTCTGTCAGGAAGCTTACCATTTATCTGATAACTGGGGCTTGGCAATAGGTGCACTAATCACCTTGAACTTCCAGTGAAAAACTGTTAATAAGAGTTAGGAGTTACCTTGTCACTGAACACCTTTCCTAAGTGAATACCAATTCCTACATTTTGGTTTTCCAAAGTGTTCTTAAAATGAGCTAAGCCAGGCTTTCCCCCAAATATTTATTTTATTTACTTTTCATTTACTTTTTGGTTTTCAAACATTTTAAGAATAGGTAATAGTTGAATAAAATCAAAAGGTACACCGGTCGACAATCCACAGGGTCCTTTCCCCTGTCTTTCTCCAGGGCCGGCTGAGCTCTGGTTCCATTGTTAGGAGAAAACTTCATTCCTCCTTTTATAGCAGAGATTGACAAACTTATTCTGCAACTGGCCAGATAGTAAATATTTTAGGCTTCTGTGCCAAGAGACAAAATGAAAGTTAATGTAGGTACTTAGATAACAAGAGAGAAATTTCCATAACATTTTTATTAATAAAATTCTGACTATAATAACAGTAGAATACATTTTTTTTTTGGTAATACAGGTCTACAAACGAAAGAATAGAATTTTATTTTAGGGGTGATAGCATTTCTCATAATAGGGGTTCAAAATTCGCGTTTGCTGTCATCAAAACGGATCGCAAATGTTCATCTGTTAATGCGCTAATGACTAATCCACTGCACGTGTTCGAACTGCCATATTTAACTGGAGGAGATCCTTCATTACATGTAGAAGAAATTTCTTTTTCATGTAAGGGAAACAAATGGCTCAGAAATGGTAAGCAGGTGGAGGAAGAAACGCATCTCTTGGGTGAGTAGATGAACTGTTGGCACACCACCCTACTTCCAACTTATTGTATTGTATTGTGTTGTGTTGTGTTGTGTTGTGTTGTATTTGGGTCCACATCATTCATGGAAGGAAGAATGAATTTAGAGACTATTAGAGAAATTAGAGATTTGATTCCAGTCCTAGCTCTTCCACTGTGTGACCGTGGGCAAGTGATAGATTCTCTTTGAGTCTAGTTTCCTCATCTATAAAATAATAATAGCAGTTAAGAATGAGGTTTTTGTGTATCTGTGTTTTGGTTTTGGTTTGACCAAATTCTGCTTTTGTAATTATGTCTTTAAATATTTGGTCTAGGGGCGCCTGGGTGGCTCAGTCGGTTAAGCATCTGACTTCGGCTCCGGTCATGAACTCGTGTTTCATGAGTTTGAGCCCCGCGTCGGGCTCTGTGCTGAGGGCTCAGAGCCTGGAGCCTGCTTCAGATTCTGTGTCTCCTTCTCCCTCTGCCCCTCCCCTGCTCGCACTCTGTCTCTCTCTCAAAAATAAATAAAAAGATTTAAAATAAATTAAAAAAATATTTGATCTAGGAGCGCCTGGGTGGCTCAGTTGGTTAAGCATCCGACTCTGGATTTTGACTCAGGTCATAGTCTCACAGTCATGAGATTGAGCCCTCGCTCAGCGAGGAATCTGTTTAAGATTCTCTCCCTCTCCCTCCTCCTCTCCCCTGCTCACAAGCATGTTTTCTCTCCCTCTCTCTCTCTCTTTCTTTCAAAAAAATTTTTTTGGTCTAAAGTGAACCTAAAATGAATCTTTAGAATGAATGTTACTTAATATATAAGCTTAATGTATTATAATATCAATGGCTTTTATTTATTGACCACTTTCCCTGTGCCCGGGACTGCAAAGCACTTCAATAATGGTAATGATGTTAATAATAAAAACCTGGTTGCATGCTTATGACGTGCCACGTACTACAGTCACTGCTTTGTATGTACCAGCTCGTATGTTCCTTATAATAACCACTTATGATGATTCCATTACCAGCCCACTTTACAGATGAAGACAAGTAAGACTTTAGCGGTGTCACAGCTTACCTAAGGCAGCCCATCTCTACATCAACTCTGAAGTCTTTGCTTTTTGCTTTTTTCTTATTTTTTTCTGCCTTTATGAGTAAAATGTTGTATCTGATTTTTAAATTTTTTTTTAACATTTATTTATTTTTGAGAGACAGAGAGAGACAGAGCATGAGCAGGGGAAGGGCAGAGAGAGAGGGAGACACAGAATCTGAAGCAGGCTTCAGGCTCTGAGCTGTCAGCACAGAGCCCGACTCGGGGCTTGAACTCATGGACCGTGGTGAGATCATGACCTGAGCCAGAGTTGGTCGCTCAACTGACAGAGCCACCCAGGCGCCCCTGTTTTTTTTAAAGTAAGCTCTACGCTCAATGTAGGGCTTGAATTCATGACCCCAAGATCAAGAGTCACATCTTCCACCAACTGAGCCAGCCAGGCGCCCCCTATATGTCTGTTTTTTAAATGAAAAATTAAAACAAGCAGGTAAGATTAGAAAGATTAGAGAACCACAAATGGACCTAAGCAAAACTTGCCTCTAGCTTGAAACTTACTGCTTTGAACCCATGGCCACAACACAGGTTAGGATCACAGAAGGGGCCATGGGGGTCATCCAGTCTAAACTCCCGCCCAGAGTGGGAATTCCCTCTGTGACAGCCTGGGCAGATGGCCACTCAGCCTCTGTTCTAACACCTCAGTGGCTGAACTTTTACTGCTTTATTAGGCTGCCTGTGCCACTGTTCAAGAATCTCAACAATGTGGGTTTTCAGACTCGAGCCCTGCAGATGGTTGCAGTTGCAATGCCAATGCCATCAAGTGCGGGCCCCTCTCTCCCTGGCTCTCATTTCCCTCCTTTCCTCTTTCCTCCAACCCCTTTGGTAGAGAATTTCATGAACATGACTTTTGAACTGAGTGAGGAAGGTTGCATGGGATTTCAGCGGGTGGAGCTGAGGGTCAGGGGATCAGAGGAAGGCTGCAGGCGGGCCAGGTGAGGACGGCCAGTGTCCCCGCTTGGTGGGTCGTTGGGGGTTCTCGAGCAGCTTAACCAAAAAGCATCTCTGGAATTGACAGTGGAGCCCCTAACACAAGGAGCCTTGGACACCAGGGTGAGGGCTTGGTCTTGCTGTGGTAAGTGGGGAGAGCTTGGAGCTTCTTATGAATAGGGGAGTGGACAGTCTGAGAGCCATGGAAATATCCCCCCCCCCGCCCCCCGACAACTGCATCTGTGCAGTGGAGGGCCTTTCAAGGAGACTCTGGAGCAGGGACAGGTCCTTCCCAACCTACTGCAGCAGGTGCCTCTGGCTCTTCTCAGCCCCAGGATCCTCTTTCTCTTTATACAGTAGAATGTTCTTTCCCCCTACCATATCACAGGACAACTTATTACATTTCTAAACACTAAGGATGTGCAGGGGCCTCTGGGTGGCTCAGTCGGTTGAGTGTCTGACTTCGGTACAGGTCATGGTCTCCCGGCTTGTGAGTTTGAGCCCCACGTCGGGCTCTGTGCTGACAGCTCAGAGCCTGGAGCCTGCTTCAGATTCCGTCTCTCTTTCTCTTCCTCTCTCTCTCTCTCAAAAAATAAACATGAAAAAAATTAAAAAAACTAAGGATGTCCATTAAAACAAGCATTTTGAATGAAAACAATGAAATACAGTCTTTGTGACAAATCATTGCAATTTATCTGGGGTGCTTTCTTCCTTTCCTCTTCCAGCCTTCTCTGAGAATATCTCTGGCAAGAGGCACACTTAGTTCATAGCCTCAGAGAGAATTTGTCTTCTACCCTTGTCTTGTGGGTCCAATGTCACACAGCCAGTTAGTGGCCCCGCAGGTATCAGAATTGGGGCTTTATGATCCCGAGGCCAAAGTTCTTTCCACTCCATCCCACTAACCATCATTGTGCGTGCGCGTGCGTGTGTGTGTGTGCGTATGTGTGTGCATAATACGTACAAAATACCATACTACATCAAAGGCTCGAGTAGATTCAAAATCATTCAACGTAAGAATTTTTGCAATTGGAATTTGTGGAGAAATGGATATAGCCCAATCTCTTTATTTACTCACGCGTATTTTCACAGAAAGATATTTTTCCGGGCACCTGGGAGGCTCAGTGGGTTAAGCATCCAACGCTTGATGCTGGCTCAGGTCTTCATCTCACTGTTTGTTGGATGGAGCCCCACCTCAGGCTCTGTGCTCGCAGTGAGGAGCCTGCTTGGGATTCTCTTTCCCTCTCTCTGCCCCTCCCCTGCTCAAGCGTGTGCACACGTGCGTGCGCTCTCTCTCAAATTAAATACTTTTTTTTTTTTTAAAGAAAGATGCTTCAAAGAGGCATATTCAGTAGATCTACAGAGATTCTTACAATATAGTCACACATGTATGACTGGTAGATGTGTAGTTATCCATTCTCCCGATGTGACCAAGTCACAGCAGCCTGTCCTCGGAGTCCAGTTTTGTCAGAATGACCGGTGCTCTTTCCAGCACACCATGCCGCCGCTCTCCCTGGTGGCTCCTTTCATCCAGCTCCTTAGAGGGGGGTATCCTCCACTTCGGTCCGTGTTGATGATCCTGAAATGGAGTGCTCCCAAATTATAGGACGAGTGAGGAAGACGAACCTTACTGGGAGCCAGAGGGGATGGTCACAATTAAGATCTTTAAGAACTTTCAGAAAGATGTCCCCGCAGAGTGGCTTTGACAGCTGCTGCTCGCCGAGATGAGAAACCACTGGCGTAGAACCAGCCGGTTCTGAACAGCAGGGTTTCCCTGCTCTGTTCCAAAATGTTTATTTCTTTCCGTGGTGGCTGCTGAAATGCAGGCCCTAGGAATCCTGCTTTCAATGTGCCACTGGGGACCCTGGGTTATTGAGGGTTATTGCCAGTGGTCCTCTGTCTAGGAAATGATTCCAGTTCTACATTATGCATGTTTGAGTTGGCTCCAAGGACTGCATGGATGACACGTATGTTTGCTCTGGTAACCCATATAGTCATTTGTCATGAGAATGATGCTGAGGACATTATTGTACATGATCCTAAGAAGCAAACGTTTGGGTATCAGATGCTCTCTCTCTCTTTTTTTTTCTTAGAATACATTCTGTAGACTAATCCTCACATGCCAAAGTTTTTACTCTCCAAGCAGAATGAGTGCTCAGATGACCTTAGCTTGCACCTACGTACTCTTTAAATGGTTATGTGTACTAATGATTCTGTTGAATTAATAACCCCCAATGTCTCTTTTGGGACGATTTAAAATTTTCTTAGATTGCCCAAGGTTAGATAAAAATCCAAATTTTTGGATCCCGTCATCATGAAACAAATCCTGCATGCCACCCGCGTTCCTTTCTGCATTTGTAAACATCTTTAAAAAAAAAATCAGTAATCAAACTAGGCATCCTTAAAAAAAAAAAAAGCACTGTAGTCCCTTTGCTAATCTTTTGAATGTGTAAGGTGTTTCCCTGGGAAATGCTATAAGGCTGATATGTTATGTGGCTAATCTTACTTGACTCAACCCTAGTCATTCACAAACAACAGATGTTCATAGTATATTTATCACTTTCCTGCTTGCTCTGTGAGCAATTAGGTTTATAGTGGGATGGGCCTTTGTCTGGTCCTCAGATTTCTAGACAAACCCGGTATGTTCCTCTTGCTGATTTTTTCCTCCCTCAGGATGCAATGTTTTGCTGAGGTTAGAGGTTTGTGGTAGTCTTCATCTAGGTCTGTTCTTGTTTTGGGGTACAAGTAATTCAGGCATAAGGTTTCTGCACGATGAAATTTAGAGGCAGTCTATATTTCTGTCTGGAATGCCGAAAATGCAGAATCTGTCCACAGAATTTGTAAACTCGATACGCAGTCTCCTTGTTCACCAACCAACCACAGCATCTTTTGGACAATGCCAGAGCCTTCCAGAGAACCCCCCAGGGCAGCTGATTGTCAACTCTGGCTTTGGAATAACTGTCCCTCATCCCTCGTCTCTCAGCTGAACATTACTATTAATTAGAATAGCAGATTCCGAAACGTGTGATTTTAGCTGTCTTTAACTCAGTTCTGTGCCTGAAAGTTTTTGAATGCCTACCTTTTGCTAGATTCTGGTTGTCAGCACACACCACGATGCAGTCTGGATAGGAAGGGGCAGGGCTGATGTAACTGAAACAAAGAAGCAAAGATAGTGAAGCGAGTCCCAAGGTCCACATCTCGTTCCTAAGGACAGTATATACAATTTGCGGATTAAGTATTTCCATTCTAAGTATTTAGTGGTTTTATGTTTTTTCCTGATTACAAAAGCAAGTCATATTTGTTGTCGGCATTTTGGAAAAAGCTGAAAAGTAGCCATAATCTTTAATCTCCACATTCATAAAATAACCATCGCTAACACTTTATTTCACATCCTTCCTTTTTTCGAAGCATGTCTATAGTTCATAAGAATTTACTTTATATTGTTTTTACAAACTTCGTGTTATAAAATAAAACCTATACATAAAAAATGACCCAAATGTATGGGTCACTATCAGTTATCACAGGTGAACATTCTTGGTAGCAATATCCAATAAAGAAACAGAACTTTGCCCACAGCACCAGGAGTCCCCACCTCTACCCCATCATCAACTCCACCCCCTCACTTGCTATGAAAGTAACCACTATTCTGGTTTCTATCATGTATGACATTTTATCATTTGTAACTTCTGCACGTTATAAACCCCATCATATATTGTTACTATTTTCCCATTAAAGTGTGCATGATCTCTGAAAGAGATTTAAAAAAGGAAGAAAAACATTTTTAAAAAAAGTTTATTCATCAATTTTTGAGAGAGAGTGGGGGAGGGGCGGAGAGAGAGAGAGAGAGAGAGAGAGAGAGAGAGAGGGAGGGAGAGAAAGAATCCCAAGCAGGTTCCTTGCTGTCAGCTCAGAGCCTGACCTGAACTATGAGATCATGACCTGAGCTGAAATCAAGAGCCAGACGCTTAACCGACCGAGCCGCTCAGGCGCCCCAGAAAAACACTTTTCTGTTTACCTAAATACTTATCATTTCTGGTGCTCTTCACTCTTTTGTCTTGATCCAGATTTCCATCTTCTGTAATTGTCCTTCCAGAAACGCAGGTCTGCCATCAATCCCCTATTGCAGCCTTTTTATGTTTGAAAAAAATCTTTACTTTTGATTTTGAAAGATATTTCTTTCTAGGATATTTTCTCTATAATATTATAGGATGACAGATTTTTGGTGTTGGTTGGGACTTTAAAAATGTTGCTCCACTGCTCTCTGGCTCGCATTGTTTCCATTCAGAAGTCAGTTGTATTCCTGTCTTTGTTCTCCTTGTTTATAAGCTTTTATCTTTGTCGCTGGTTTTAAGCAATTTGGTTATGATACGCTTTGGTGGTTTTCTTCTTGTTGCTTGTGTTTAGCTTCCTTACACTTCTTGGACCAGTGGGTTTAATAATTTTGATAAAATTTGGAAGAACTTCAGCCGTTATTTCTTCAATTGGTTTTTGCACCCTCCCCCTGCTTCACACCTTTAGGGGCTTTTATGCTGTGGGGAGTTATCCCAGTGGTCACTAACGCTCTGGGATTTTTCCAGTCTTTTCTCTATGTGTTTCATTTCGGATAGTTTCTATTGCTATGTCTTGAAGCTCTTTTCGTCCTGCAATGTCTAATCTGCTGCTCCTCCTGTCCTGTCTGTTTTAAAAAATCTCAGGTGTTATGGTTTTCATCTCTAGAAGTTCATTTGGGTCTTTATGCTCAACATTTCCTCTACTTTATTGAACACGTGGACTAGAATTATAATTGTTTTATGTTCTTGTCTACTAATTCTGTTTGTATCATTGCTGCATCTCCTTGTTGCGGGTCATATTTTCCTGTCCTGTTTCAGGTCTGGTAATTTTTTTTTTTTTT
>CM053561.1:28072685-28415530 GCA_028646485.1 Cryptoprocta ferox | reverse complement strand
GCCTGACTTCAGCTCAGGTCATGATCTCACAGTTTGTAAGTTCGAGCCCCGCGTCGGGCTCTGTGCTGACAGCTCAGAGCCTGGAGCCTGCTTGGGATTCTGTGTCTCCCTCTTTCTCTGCCTATCCCCGACTCATGCTCTGTCTCTCTCTCTCTCAAAAATAAAGTCACGGAAACTTGTGAATGTTTCTTTTGCTCTCATGGAAGACAGCATTGGGAGTTATGGAGAAGGTGAGGGATATCTTAATAATCATAGATAAAACTAATATTGCTATTTTTAAATGAATGGTAAGGAAACAGAACTGGCTAATGGCCAGTATGATAATAAAGCTGTGAGTTTTAACCACAGAGGGTTTATTAGGGGGAAAAAGTTATATTGGGCAACATTTTGCCGCTTATTTTGATAGTTTTTAAACTGGAGGAGATGCGGTAGATGTTATATGCATACATGTTAGCAACACATTTCAGTGTTTGAAAATTTTGCTAGTAAAATTTAAGATGCTTTGGAATGAGAAACACAGTCACGTGGCTCGCAATCTGCCTGAAAGACTGTAAATTACAAATGGTATTGTTTAGTAGTTGGCTGGGAAGTTTAACAGAGGTTATAGAGTCTGAAAATTATTGCTGGAAAACTGTAATTCTTAAGAAAAACGTCAAGAAATTTCAGGAGTTTTGGAGCAGGATATGAAGAAGAAATCATTTCAGTTCTGTCCCCTTGAAGTGCTGGGAGAGCTGACTTTTCGACAAGGCGGCCAAGGGCAGACGTCGCTTTATGGAAATGAGCATTTTATGTTTGAATGGCTTGTGGCAACCAGCTCGGTCCATCACTGTTACCTGGGAATTTGTTCTCTCCGTGGTGGTTGACGGTTTCCTGCTCTAAGCGTTGTAGGGATTCAGAAAGACTTTTCTCTAAGTTCTAAATCCTTATGGTTTATTTTGTAAAAATTATTACATCCATTTTCTTCAGTAATGTTTGGGATTGTTTGCCTGTTGTACTGATGTTATTTTCAATGATTAAAAAAGTGAGATTCTGATGGGGCGCCTGGGTGGCTCAGTCGGTTAAGCATCGGACTTTTGGTTTCGGCTCAGGTCATGATACCACAGTTTGTGGGTTCCAGTCCTGCCCTGGGCTCTGTGTTGACAGTGCAGAGCCTGCGGGGAATTCTCTCTCTCTCTCTCTCTCTCTCTCTCTGCACCCCCTCCACAGCTTGCACTTTTCTCTCTCTCTCTAAATATAAATAAATAAACTTAAAAAAATGAGATTTTTGTGATTCAAGAATGGACTATATTCTGTTTTAATTTCTCCCAGAAATGGAAATGTTTCATAGGCTTCCTTTGGGAATGCGATTAACTGGTTAATCTTCGTGTGTTATTACAAAGCATTTTAAGGTGTCTGTCTTGGGCTGTAACCAAGCACCACAGACTTGCTGCCTGTAACCACAGATGTTTATTCCTCATGGTTCTGAAGGCTGGAAATCCAAGATCAAGGTGATGGCAGATTTGGTTCCTGGTTAGAACCCTCTTTCTGGCTTGTAGTGAGCTGTCTTCTTGGTGGGTATTCCTGTGGCTGAGGAGAGAGAGAGAGAGAGCTCTCTCCTTTTACAAGGATCTGCCCCCCAACCTTCGTCAGGGGGCTCCCACCCTCATGAGTTTCTCTAAACATAATTACCTCCTAAAGGCCTCACCTCCAAACACCATCACATTTTGGGAAAGGGCTTCAACATCTGAATTTTGAGAGGACACATTAGTCCATAACAGATCTCATGTAACTAAATTTTGTTCCAAGAAAATGCCTCTCAGCACCACATTTCTAATAGAATACAGTACACACACACACACACACACACACACACACGTTATATAGACTATATTGAAAAATATTTTGGAGTTGTGCATATATATGATATAAGGTTTACAGAAAATATTAACAAATATTTTGCATATAGAGGGCAGTTTCTGGAATCATTGATCATAATTTTTCTGTTTTTACTTGTAATAGAGAATACTTGTCTTTCAGAGAAATGGTTTCCCATTGATTTTCTTCCCATCTCCTTTTCTTCCCTTTGGTTTTTATCTATTGGTAGAACAATTTTAAAAGAAATATTGAAAAAAAATCAAACCCCGTCACTCTACGTAAGACACTTTTTTTTTTTTGCTAAGTTCCATTTGTTGGTTTTGTTCATATATAATTAGTCTATAATTTTGTTTTCTGCTTATTTTTATTCCATTTAAAACTATTGAAAGTGTTTCCCTGTGTGGTTACATCGTCCTCTTTATCATTATCATATGATTTTATGATTGCATGATGATCTGAAGAGATGAAATAGCACATTTACTGAGCTGTTAAAATGGAAAACCATTCTATATGGAGAATGAACAGAGGGTTGCTGGAGGGGTTGTGGGAGGGGGGAAGGGCTACATGGATAAGAGCATTAAGGAGTCTACTCCTGAAAGCATCGTTGCGCTATATGCTAACTAACTTGGATGTAAATTTAAAACAATTAATTAAAGATTAAAAAAATAAAAATAAAATAAATTGGCAAAGCAAAAAAATGGAAACCATTCTAAAGCACAATCGTGAGAGATGCTCCCCCCCCACCTCCACTTTTCCCCAAAGATGCATGGGTCTTTTAGTTGGTATTCAGAAGCGCTAGGCCATTTTGGGGGACGCCAGTCAGAGAAATACCAGGTGCTTAGGGACTTTACAGTCTAGCTCAGAGACAAATTTTTTAAAAAGTTTTTCATTGCAAAAGCAAATCAGTCTTGCTTCAAAAAATTTAGAGAGAGAAAAAGAGAAGAACATTCAGCCTTCATTTCACCTTTGATACTATCACTAGTGTTTCCTTCCACTTTTGTTTTTATATTAGTACATTCTCTGTCCCCCACAATTTTTTTATTCTTTCTCTTTGCTATAAAAAATACAGAATACATTAATACATTCTTACTATAAAAGATCAAAATAATTCTTTTAATTTTTAATTTTTTTTAAATTTATTTTCGAGAGAGAGAGAATGCGAGCAGAAAAGGGGCAGAGAGAGAGAGAGGAAGACACAGAATCCGAAGTAGGTTCCAGGCTCTGAGCTGTCAGCACAGGGCCCGATGCAGGGCTTGAACCCATGAACTGCAAGATCATGACCCGAGCCAAAGTTGGACGTTTAACTGAGCCACCTAGGCGCCCCATGATCAAAACAATTATTAAGTGGAGAGGAAACAATAGAGTTCCTCTTCATTCTAGCATACTAATCTCCCCTTCCTTTGGAGGTAAGTTTCTATTCAATATTTGGTGAACATGATTCTAATTTTCTTTGTAGCTACATACATACAAGTATATATACAGCTTATTTTCTTTTTTACAAATAGGCTTATTTCTACATTATTTGGTATCTTGGTTTTTAAAGTTACAAGGTAGCCATTTCATATTCTTTAGAAGGGATTATATCAGCATTTAAAAATGTTTCTTCTATTGATGGACATATAGATGTGTTATTTTTTTAATAATAAACAATCTTACAGAGAATATTCTTGTACATTCCTTTTTGGAACATGTGTGTAAATTTCTATGTGGTGCATCCTTTTAAGTTGAACTTCAAGTTCACATAATAGACATGTTAAAAAATTTGAAACATATTGTCAAACTGATTTGAATTTATATCCATTCTATTAGTATACTGGGATGTCTGTTTCCTTTTATTCTTATCAGATTTCATACTATAAAACACAATTTTTTGATAACTTTGGAATGTTTCATTATCATTTTAATTTGTATTTCTTTGCGTTATAATAGATCTGGCTTCTTTCACTTAGAGGTAATGTTTTCAATACTCATTGATATGGTAGCACAGTTCAAAACTTAATTTCTTATTTTTAAGTTTATTTATTTTGAGATAAAGAGAGAGAGAGTAGGGGTGGGGAGAGAGGGAGAGACAAGGGAGAGAGAGAATCCCAAGCAGTCTTCTTGCTGTCAGCGCGGAGTCCTATATGAACTGTGAGATCATGACCTGAGCCGAGATCAAAAGCCAGTTGTTCAACCAACTGAGACACCCAGGCACTCCTCCATCATTTTTATTATAGCTACCCTGGTGGGTGTGAAGTATTTCACTGTGGATTTGATCTGGGTCATTCATTTTTTTGTGCTAATTGGCCATTTGTACATCATCTTTGGAGCAATGTCTATTAAAATTCTTTGTAAAAAATAAAAAATAAAACAAAAAATAAAATTCTTTTCCCATTTTTATACTGGATTATTTGTGTTTTTATTATTGAATCGAAGAGTTCTTTATTTATTGTAGATACAAGTCGTTTATCAGATATATAATTTGCAAGTATTTCCTTCCATTTTGTTGGTTGCCCTTTAATTCTTGACAATGACTTTGAAACACAAAATGTTTTAATTTTGATAAAATCTAATGTATCTATCTTTTTCATTTTGTTGCTTGTGCTTTTGGTGTCCTATCTAAAAAGGTTTTGCTTAACCCAAAGTCATGAAGCTTTAATCCTATATTTTCTTCTAAGAGATTTATATTCTATGATCCATTTTCAATTAGTTTTTGTAGATAGTTTGTAGATAGTAGATAGTAGGCGTTCAAATTCATTTTTTTCACATGTATATATCCATTATTGCAACACTACTTGTTAAAAAGATTATTTTCCCTATTGAATTGTCTTGATATCTTTGTTGAAAATCAGTTTATGTGAGGTTTTATTTCTGGTCTCTGACATCAGAATGTCTATCTTTATGCCAAAACCACATAATCTTGATTACTGTAATTTTGTGGTAAACTCTGAAATTGGAAGGGTGACTTCAACTTTGTTCAGAATTTTTTTGTTTATTGTACATCCCTATTTTGGTTATTCCATATGAATTTTAGTATCAACTTGTAAATTTCTGCAAGATAAAAGCAGTTGGAATTTTGACAAGATTGCATTGAATATACTGATCAATTTGGTGACTATTGCCATTTTGAAAATATTAAGTCTTTTAATCTATCAACATGGAATGCCTTTCCATTTATTTAGGTCTTTAATTTTTTTCAATGATATTTGCAGTTTTCAATGCATAAGTCTTGCATTTCTTGTGCTACATTTTTTCCTAAGTATTTTATTCTTCAAAGCTATTGTAAATGTAGTTATTTTCTTAATTTCATTTTTGGGTCATTCATTGCTAGTGTATAAAAATACAATTGATATTTTATATCTGTTTTGACCAAACTCGATTAACTCATTTTTAAATAAACTTGTAACTCTAATAACTATTTTCTGAATACAAGATCATTTCATCTGCAAATAAAGATGGTTACACTTTTTCCTTTCCATTTCTTTTCTTGCCTAGTTGTTCTGGCTAGAACTCCTAGTGCAATGTTGAATAGAGGTGATGAGAGCAGTAATCTTTGTCTTGTTTTTGATCTTAGGGAGAAAGCTTTCAGTCTTTCATCGTTAAATAGGTTTTAACTGTGAGTTTTTCATAGAAGCTCTTTATTAGGTTGAGGAAGTTCCCTTCTTACTAGTTTTTGAGTGTTTTTACCATGAAAAGGTGTTGGGTTTTGTCAAATGCTTTTTTCTGTGTCTATTGAGATGCTAATTTTTGTCTTTTATTATATTAACATAGAGTATTACGTTAATTTGGTTTTCATATGTTAAACCAACCTTGTATTTCCGGGACAAATCCCACTTGGTCATGTTATATAATCCTTTTCACGTGTGGCTGGATTCAGTTTGCTAGTATCTTGTTGAGGATTTTTGCATCAATATTCATAAGGGATATTGTTTTTCTTTTCCAGTGATTTCTTTGTCCGGTTTAGGTGTCAGAGTAATCCTGGTCCCTTAAAATGAGCTTGGGAAGTGTTCCTTCCTCTTGTATGTTTTAGAAGAGTTTGTGAAGGATTGGTGTTAATTTTAGTTTAAAAATCTGGTAGAGGAGGACCTGGCTGGCTCAGTAAGTAGAAAGTGAGACTCTTGATCTCAGGGTTGCAAGTTTGAGCCCCACATTGGGCGTAGAGTTACTTAAAAAAAAAAAGGTTTAAGAAAAATAAAAGACTGACAGAATTCCCCAGGGAAGCCATTTGGTTCTGGACCTTTCCTTGTGGGAAGTTATAAAATTACTAATTTAATCTCTTGTTGTAAGTATATTCAGATTTTCTATTTCTTTCTTCTTTAGTCAGTTTTGATAGTTTATGTCTCTAGGTTTGTCCTTTTAATTTAGATTATCTAATTAGTTGGCATATTATTGCTCATAGTATTCCTCTTATTTCTCTAATCCCTTTTATTTCTTATAATCTTATTTCTGTAAGGTTGGTAATAATGTCACCATTTCATTCTGATTTTATTAATTTGAATCTCTTTCTCTTTCAGCCTAGCTAAATCAGTTAAAGAATTTTTTTAAAGGTACAAAATCTTGTTTTCAATGATTTCATATACTTTTCTATTCCCTGTTGCATTAATTTTGGATTGGGTCTTTATTATTTCATTTCTCCTGCTTTCTTTTGGTTTAGTTTACCTTCTTTTTTCTATTTTCTTATGGAAAAATTTAGGTTATTAATTTGAGATTTTTCCTTTTCTGTCTTTCTGCCTTCTTCCTTCTTTCCTTCTTTCTTTCCTCCCTCACTCCTTCCCTTTCTTACTTCCATCCTTTCTTTCTTCCTTCCCTTACTTAAAGTACAGTAAAACCTTTGTGTGACAAAGATTGTCAGAATAAACGAATGAAAAAAACAGTATGATCTGAGTACATGCTATCTATAAGGGACACATTTTCCATTCAAAGACATAAATAGATTAAAAGTCAAAAAATGGAAAAAGATATATCATCCAAATGGTAATCACCCTCACACCAGCCACAAAGATTTTTCAAAGGTAAATGCGGCTTAATTTGTTTATTTTTCTTTATATTTTGTATTTTCTTTATTATTTTGTATTATATTACAGTACTGTAATCATTTTTATATGAATATTTTTGGGTTGTGAAACTAATCATCTGAGTTTCCATTATTTCTTATGGGGAAATTCACTTTGATATACAAGTGCTTTGGACTACTAACATGTTTCCAGAACGAATTATGCTCACAAACTAAGGTTTTACTGTGTAGGCATTTGTAGCTAAAAGTTTTTCTACAAGTACTGCTTTAGCTGCATTCTATGTTTTGGTATGCTGTGTTTCCATTGTCATTTGCTCAAAGTATTTTCTAATTTTCTTGTGATTTCTTCTTCAACCCATTGGTTATTTAAAAGTATGTTAATTTCCTCATATATGTGAATTTTCCAAATTTCCTTCTGTTATTGATTTCTAATTTAGTTCCATTGTGGTCAGAGAACATAATTTGTATCATTTAAATCTTTTTAAGTTTACTGATTCTTGCTTTGTGGCCTAAACTATGGTCTATTCTTAAGAACGTTTCATGTGCACTTGAGAAGAATATGCATTCTGTTGTTTTTGGATGGAATTTTCCATAGACATCTATTAGATCTAATTTGTTTATACTATTGTTCAAGTCTTTTGTTTTCTTACTGACCAGCTACCTTGTTTTATGTGTTATTAAAATGGAGTATTGATGTCTCCAACTATTATTTTTTATTTTTTAAAAATATTTATTTTTTTGAGAGAAAGACAGTGCAAGCAGGGGAGGGGCAGAGAGAGAGGGAGACAGAGGATTCAAAGCTGACAGTGCAGAGCCTGATGCAGGTCTCAAACTCGGGAACCGTGAGATCATGACCCGAGCCGAAGTCAGAGGCTTAACTGACTGAGCCACCCAGGCTTCCCTCCAACTTTACTTTTTAATTGTCTGTTTTTCTCTTCAATTCTATCAGTTTTTACTTTATATATTCTCGGATCTGTTGTTAGGGGCATACATGTTTATAATTTTTATATATTCTTGATGGATCGACTCTTTTATCATTATAAGATGTTCTTTTTTGTTTCTAGTAAGAATTTTTGTCTTAAAGTTTATTTTGTCTGATATTAATATAGTCACTCCAGTTCTCTTTTGATTAATGTTTGGGTGGTATATCTTTTTCCATTTTTGACTTGCAATCTATTTATGTCTTTGAATGGAAAATGTGTCTCTTATAGATAGCATGTATTTAGATCATACTTTTTTTTTCACTCATTCATTCTGACAAACTTTGTGTTTTGATCGGCAGGTTTAATCTTACGTACAATTTAATGTAATTATTGATGAGGTACTATTTACATCTGCCCTTTGGTCAATGTTTCTTTAAATATTCTTTTTTGTCCCTTTCACACTTTCTTCTCCTTCTGAGACTCCTATGATGCGCATACTGGTATGTCTGATGGTGTCCGTGTGTCCCCAAGGCTTGTTTAGTTTTATTCCTTGTTTTTCCTTTCTGTTCCTCAGACTGGATAATTTCAACTGAACTATCTTCACATTTGCTAATTCTGTCTTCTATATGCTCAAATCTATTATTGAATCACTTGTCAATTTTTTATTTTGGTTGTGATTTTTAACCCCAGAATTTCTATTTGCTCTGTGTAGTCACTGAAGTCTGTGCTCAGTTTGCTTAGACATCAGCTAATGATTACAAAGAGATTGCTCAAATGGCTAGAACCAATAAGTCTCCTATTCTTTGCCAAAGGGTTCTGTGTGTGTGTTGGAGCATGCCTTCAATGCTCAGCCAGGTAGTTGACAACTCTGCCTTAACCCGCACTTAGTGCTTGTACAGGGTCTCAAGGTCAGCCAGAAGTGATAGCCAGGACCTTCTCAGATCTTTCCTGAGCATGAGCACAACCCCATGTATGGACGTGGCTTTTTAGATTGCTAGGAATATGTTGGAGCTTTCAAAAGTCCCCCATGGACATTTCATTTCCCAAATTTTCCTTTTAAACTTTTTGGTTAGACTGCTGTTTGTCCCGACTGTTACTCACACAGTCACAATGTTAAACACCCACTGCTGATGGCTTTTGACTCATAAACACCCCTTGAGAAGAGGCAGTTTACATTGGGAAAACTCTGAGTCATGTCAAATAAAGATAAACCTGTGAAGGGATCCTTCTAGGGAATGACCAGGCAGGCCAGGTAATGACAATTTTCTGGAAATGTGACCTTGAATGTGTTCTAACCTGCCTACCACCTTCTCCCTTCCCCCAACCCCCACCCCAAGTTTCTGGTTAAGCTTTTGTTTTTCCCTGTGATTTCAGGCTGTCTGCTGCTGAGCTGGGGAGGTGGTTATGGAAAGAAGGCAAATCAAATGTCAGCTAGTTTTCTTGAATAAATGTTTTCCGGGTTGTTGCAAACATTGATTTCTAGAGTTCTGAAAAAGTTGATTCTGACAATTTTTTGCCATTGTTCTATTTGCTTTTGTGGGGAGAAGTATTTTCACAACTGCTTCCTCTACCATTCTCACTGGTAGTACCCTGGATACCTGATAACTTTCAATTTTTAACACACCACATCTCCTTTGTATGTCCACAGTTAATCAGTATTTTTATCTTCCTTATATTCAAGATAAGGAATAACATGGGATGAGTTTATTTTCTCTTTACCTAGGTTGCTACTACTCTCTCTGTTGAGAGAGCAATTCTAAAAATTGGGAATTTTTGGGGCACCTGGGTGGCTCAGTCAGTTAAGCCTCTGGCTTCGGCTCAGGTCATGATCTTGCGGTTGGTGGGTTTGGGCCCTGCGTCAGGCTCTGTGCTGACAACTAGCTCAGAGCCTGGAGCCTGTCTTCAGATTCTGTGTCTACCTCTCTCTCTGACCTTCCCCTGCTTGTGTTGTCTCTCTCTGTCTCTCAAAAATAAATTTAAAAAAATTAAAAAAATTAAAAATTGGGAATTTTCTTTGTTCTAGATTACTATCAATAAAACAACAATTATTTAGGCTTAACGATACATTTTACTAATTTCTATGTGCCTACCAGTTTCTTATATTTCGTGGCTTACTTTATGCTGGATTACACTTTCTAGTAATAATTTCAATGAGAGTTCCCAGTGTAAGAAATATTCTGAGTCCTGCATATCTGAACATGTCTCTATTTTGTGCTAATAACTGAACACTCATTTTATTGTATATAGAATTTAGTTTCACAATTATTTTGTCTCAACTTTGAAGTTATTTCTACATTATCTTCTTCTTTTTTTTAATTTTAGAGAGAAAGAGAGAGAGCATGAGCAGGGGAAAGGGGCTGAGGGAGACAGAGAGAGAGAGAGAGAGAGAGAGAGAGAGAGAATCCCAAGCAGGCTCTGCACTGTCAGCACAGAACCTGGCTCACAGTCCCATCCCACAAACCTGGGATCATGACCTGAGCCAAAATTAAGAGTTGGATACTCAACCGACTGAGCCACCCAGGTGCCCCTCCATTATCTTCTTTTTAATATATTAAAAAAATAATTTCAAACAAAGAAAAATTATAATAGTATAAAGAATCCTGCCTACCCTTCACCCAGATTTACCAATTGTTCACATTTCCCCACATTTGCTTTGTTATTTTATTTTTGTCTTTGTCACTTCCTATTTTTTCCTGAACTGTTTGAGAGCAAGTTGTAGATACCCTCCCCCTTTACTTCTAAGTACTTCAGTGTGTATTTTCTAAGGGCAAGAGTATTCACATATATAGCTATAACACTATTATAAAAAATGGGAAATTTAACATTAATACAATAGAACTAACTAACCTGCAGACTACTTAAGGGTTTCCAATTGCCCTATAGTAAACGTGATAGTATTGTTTTTCTGATGCAGGATACCTTTGGTTCTCATGTCTCTTTATTCTTTATCCTTCGTTAATCTGGATCAGTTCCTCCATTTTTCTTTGTCTTTGATATTGATGTTTTGATGTTTTTGAAGAGTACAGTCCAGTGTTTTTGTTGAATCTCCTTCCATTACATTGTATTCTTATATCCAATGTTGTTAGAATTTGGAGGTAGAGAGACTGAGTGAGAGTGTACTTAACTCAGCATAACCCACCCTCACTCCTGAAAAACCAGGGAGCTATACAATCGACTTTGGGAATTTCCAGTATCCAAGCTCCTCAAGGCTTGCTGAAACTCAGAATTCCTGGAGATGCCATTTAATAGCTCATTTTGGGGGGATTTACTGCTCTCTCAAATGGAGCATGAGTGGGGGAATCCAAACCAATGTCTCCCCGGTCCCCACATTACAGATCTAATCTCCAGGAGGTGGTACGCTGACTTTTTTCAGGCACACTTACAGCTGTCAACAGCCACTATAGTCATACTGTATTGAAAACACCAATGGTTACAATATATCTCCAGCTATCACTATAGGCTGTGATAGTATCAGAAAGATTTAGAGTTTAGTGACGTCATTTTATGAAGAAGTAGGGACTTCGGGAGATGAGGAGCTCGTGACGGTCACATAGCTTGTTAGTGCCAGAGCCACATCTTGAATCAATATTCTGATTTATTATTTAAACTTGAAATGACCCAGCAATCTTAAGGAAACCACTGTTCAGTAGTGGCAAGAATACAGTGGCCGCATTAATTGAATTAATACTGGAAAGAAGGGGGACGGACATAGTTCATATCTTCAGGACTAATACGCTGTGCATTTATTAGCTCGATTATAAAGGTCAGGTGGATAATATGCATGAAGTATCATTGCATGGGGCTCTATGAAGTCAAAAAAGAGAGACCGCAGTTCATTATTCTAAGAGCATCTTAACTGTCAGCACATTGAATTAAGGGGCCAGTAGCAAAGAGGTCCTTCCCAGTTAACAGCCACACATGTGAAGGGTCAGGGGTCTTTAATTCAGAGGAAAGACTTCAGCCATATAAACATAGAGATTTATTGCTCACCCAGCAATGAGTGTTAGGAGATGCGGGGTCAACATCCTTCACGACATCTGCTTTTGATAAGCTCTGCAGAGTTAGTTATTTATGTCAAGAGTTCTTAGCCCCAAGCAAAGTGGGGGTGGGGTGGGGGGGAGAGACAGTGAACAGAGGAGAGGAAGGAAGGGCACGGAGCTCACAGGGATCAGAAGGTTAATACTCAAATACAGGGCTCCATCAATATGTGCTCAAGGGTTTTCCTGATGACACAGTTACCAGCATAATGTATGAGTTGAAAATGATGATGGGTTTCAATGTCTGTGAAATAGGTCTGGGTATTAAATACGGTAAAGCATTGCTTTAAAATTGTAGAAAATCTTTTTGTGTTTCAGTGGAAAATCATGCTTCATTTGTAGTACATCCTCCCTGGGTTATCGGATTCTCCATCTGTTCATTGTCTTTGAGCGATACGTAAATTCTGTCGTGTCTGATAGTGATAGTTGACCATCCATTTGCAATTCATCTCCACACTTCTTTACTCTGGATAAATTTGTGCTCTTTTGACTTTTCTGCTGGGCTGCTTAAAACACCGTCTGGTTTCCTCATTGCATGAGTCAAAATCCTTAACATGCATTCATTTTTATATCTGTATGAGAATCATGATTTTATCTTTTCACACAAAATCCTCAGTAGCCTGATGGCTTGTGAAGAAATTCAGCTACTCTCCTCTTCCCCATCTAAGATTTGGTTACGCAGACCAGGTCTCTGGAGATTTTTTGACTGAAACTCTTAAACATCAGTATTTTAAAACAAAACACAGCTGAAACGTTCTTTTTTTTCTTTTCTGATGCACTGTTGGGCTTATTAATTTGAAATCACAGGACTATGTATCTAAAGTACTTACCTGTTTTACCAATTTTGCTTCAAGGAGCTAAGAGAAGTTGATGGGCAGTTGGGGAGGACAGTGAGAAAGAAAATGTCAAGAAACAGAACATGGAAGAGATGCTTTTATATACTTCATCCCAGCGCGACTATTGTAGGGCAGGAAGGGCTCCTGGTTGCATCTAACAACAGACCCAGATCTGGAACCTGTATCTTGCAGGTCTGCGCTGTTCTTTGGGAAAAAAGGAGAAAGGTAGAAGCTTATATTTTTAGAAGCCCCCCACCCAGACCCACAAACTGTGTGACGCAAGAGCTGTATTTCTGACTCCCTAATCTGAAGAGAGATGGCCCCTAGACAATCGAAAAGTGAAGCAGCAAGTTCCCCTCCACTTGCCCTCCGTGCGGGTCTCCTTGAACAGCAGGCAGAAATGGAGAGACCACAGCTCCGGAGAGGAGCCTCAATGGTCTCCCTTATCCCTAGTTGGTTTTCTCAAGAGCTGAAGGGACTATGGTGTCCCCTGACTTAGGGTGAGTCGTGAATATTCTCAGCCTCTCTTGTAGAAGATGAGTGGGGTGCAGACGATCTTGAAGGCTTGTTTCTACTCTGACATGGGAGGAAGCCAATGTCAAGCCTATTTAGTCTGTTGAAGAGGGAAAAAACCTACTATCCATCAAGGTTTTCTTTTGAGTTCCTTAGCTTCATTTTGGTCATTCAGAAAGGATAAGATGGAGTTACTGCAGCATTTCCGTGACTCCCCGGTGGAGGCTGCCTGAGAAATTGCTTGGGACTCCTGCCCACTTTGGTTAGCTTGTCAGTTCCAGGTCATTGCATTTCCGCCTTGGTACAAATTTTCTTCATGGGTGGTTAGACACCGATGAAGAAAGTTTGGGCAAATCAAGAACATATTCAAAGCTTGAGTGTTTCATTAAAAGTTGTTGAAAATGATTTCTTCCCTAAATGCTTTTAAAGCTAATAAAATAATTATGGTTATTAATCATGGGTCTTTAGAAGTATCAACAGTAAAAGTTCACTTCACACTCAATTTCTTTTTGGCCTTGTCCAAAAATAGGATTCATGCAAAATAAAATATGAAACAGAAATTTTCCTTATATGAAATGCTCACGTCATGATCTCACGGTCGGTCGTGAGATCAAGCCCCATGTTGGACTTTGCACTGACAGGGCGGAGCCTGTTTGGGATTCTATCTCTCTCTCTCTCCCTCTCTTTCTGCCCCTCCCCCACTCATGCACGTGTGTGCAAGCTCTCTCAATAAATAAATAAATAAATAAATAATATATATAAAAGAAATTTCCCTTATATAAAATGTTCATACTCCAACCAATTGACATAATGAAAATTACGACTCAGTAATTCCATGTGCATCTTTTGGATTTTAAACCACCTGTGGCAGCTGTTTTTATTTATAGTTGAATCTCCACTCTTAAGTGACTTAGTCAGTCTCACATCTGTTAACAAGAGTCAGAACTAAAACCCACTCTCCTGACCTTTAATCTTTTCCTTTTTGACAGCATCATCTTACTTTCATTAGTTAGGAATGAGAGCTCCCTTTAATCATGACATTAAAATAAAGGTATATCATTCCTAAAAAAAAAAGAAAAGATAAAAAGACAAAGATGTAGATGATTTGTAATTTATTACTTAGATCAACTTCCATTTTAGAAAAAACAGAAATAAAATATATAATTTATATTTACATTTGTACAGTGGAAAGTATTTACACCATAGATATTAAGTACAAAATAGCATAGAAAATTCTAGGATGACACAGACAGAAAGGACCACAGTTTCAGCAGGGAATTTTCTGGCTAAATTTTTCTTTAACAAATGGCAGCATTAGGCTACCTGTTGCCTAAAAATTTTGCTAATTCAGTCAGTTAACTATTTTCCTTTTTTAGCTTGGTGGCCTCTCCAAAACAGCCTTTTTTTCAGTGTAATTAGTAACTGAGTTTCCACACTTTTTGGGGTTTTATCCTTAGGATGCCTATTCTATCATCGGAGATCAGGCCCCTGGCCCTCGTGGGGTCCCCAGGGGGCAGAGCCTACCCCCTAAAATGGCAGCTATACTCATTTGCTAAAGTTGTCCCCATCTGGGAGTAGCAAAGCTACATTTCAAGGAGTAGTCAGATGTTTTTCAGCTATGTGTTCTATAGAATATTTGCGTTGCAAAGACTATCCCTCCCTGTATCCATCGTATATGGCCGAAGATTAGAAGGGACTGTCATTTAGTGCGCCGGTGACAGGACTGAGGCTGGAACCAGGATCTTCTGACCCCCATGCAGGGCCCTTACCCTGGTCACACTGGCTGGGATGGAGTCGCTCAGCATTCCAGATTTTATTCTATCGAATGGGAGGCCAGAAGTTTCAAAGAGATGTAGGGATGGGTTAGCTGGGGGCTCTGCCCTCTATTTCAAAGGCACTTGAAAAGGCACTTGTGAAAAGCCATCTACTCATAGGTCCTTAGGCAAACCCCAACCACCTGGGCTGTTCTCCCTCTGGTTCACTTTTAGCTTGGACATTACTGACATGGAGCAAAGACCCCACCAGAGGGAGGCGGGGAAGCTCTTTCTGACCTGGTATGCTCAGGCATTGGCAAACTGAATCATGGCCAATTAAAAATCAAAGTCAGAGACTAGAAGGACAGAAAAATCCAGCAAAGAAACAAGTTTTGTTGAAAGAGCACCTGATAATGGGAAGAAAACCACATAGGTGGCATTTAAAAGGACCAATCTGTCTATCTATCTTCCAAAAAGCTTGCTCAATGCTTAAGTGAAGTCCTTTCCTATGCCTACTTATACAAATAACTAACATGCCTCCAAACAATCAAAGGTGACTGGAAAAATAAATTGAGTGCACCAGAAAAACGATCCAAATTTATGAATGATAATCGAATAATAGCGATACTGATCACAATAATAAAAGACAGTTCTTAAAACACCAAGATACTACACATAAGAAGTTAGCAACAGCACAACATATATAAAATGGGTATCGTAAAATGGAAACATTTCTGAAATTATCTGCAGGCTAGGAAAAGCAAGAAAAACTCTGTTCCATTATCGAGGTCATCGTAGAAATAAAACACGGTGCATTTAAACATTGCACACCAAAGGTACCAAACAACAAGAAAAAAAAAGCTTCAATAAAGTAGAAGTGGGGCACCTGGCTGGCTCAGTTGGAAGAGCTTGTGACTCTCGACTTGGGACCATGAGTTCGAGCCCACGTGGTTGTAGAGATTACTTAAAATAAATAAAACTTAAAAAAAAAAAAAGAGTAAAAGTAACAAATGCATAAAGTCCAAGTGCTTCAATAAAAAGATCAGCCTGGGATTGCCGTGGAAGGTTGCAATGTCCGCTTGGGCAGAAAGGAGGTTGCTGGGAATAAAGGAATCAGGCACCTTTGCCCCTAGTATTGTTTTGCAGGTAAATGGCATTTTTACTGCATCACTGAAATATATTATGAGATTCTAGATTTTTCCTCGTAAGAAGCTCTCAGACTTATGGAGTAATTAAAATTCTTTGGAGTCCTTTTTTAGATCATTAATGGGAGAGGCCACAGTGCTCAGTGAGTGGAGTCTGGGATCATAGACTTGTTGTTGGAGAAAAGCTGTGGTCTCAGGGGCAGGGATGATGTCCAGAAGGAGTCCCTTTGATCAGTAGTGAGAGGTCAAGGTTGAGGCCAAGGCCGACAGCTCTTGGCACACCACCGTCCAGTGGAATGCCTTTTTGAGGCTCTTAGTAGGAGTCCAAGAAGCCCCAGGTCCCCAGGTGCCCCAGAAAGGCTTCATCTTCCCACGGCCAGCAGCCTGGGGTGGACACGTGGAGGGCTGTGACCATGGCTCTTCAGGTCCACACTCCTTGTGAAGCACGTGGGGTGACTACCTCAGGACTGGGTAAGGGGCACTCCCACGAGTGGCTGTTTCACAAAAGAAAACCTTAACTGGAGAAACCACACTTCCTTCAGGGGCCCCTTCTACGAGGGGACACCCTCCACTTAGGGTTAGTGTTTGGACAGGGGGACTGGAGTCTCTGCCCCGACACAGAACTAGTCTATTCCTCTGAGTCCGTGTATCATGTGACGGCATATTTCTTGGCCAGTGGGTAGAGTGGAATGTTGCTCTGTTCTGCCTCGACTCTTACGGTGAGCTGTGTATGGCTCGTGGTGTAACGTGGTCTATGTATCTCCAGTCGTATTCCCAGAGCCATCTCTTCCTCCCACACATAACTGTGGTGACACCTTCCAGGAGCACACGCAACACAGGAACGAATTTTCTCTTCGATAAGTTATTACAAACCCTTTTGGACACGTGAGAGCAACCGAGCCCCTTAGAGATTTATGTGGATCATTCTAGAGCACACACATTGAACTCTAATGGCCATGGTGATGGGAGCCTTGCAGACCCCTGCTCATTCACGGGAAGTACTGAGGGTCTTTCATGGAGGTCTTAGATAGCAATGGAACTGGCTTGCTTTTTGGCTAAGTTATGGAACAGAGTAGTTTTTGAGAAAAAGGTTAGCTCTTGTCTTTTTGGCCATAAATACCTGGCACTGGGTTTCTCTGAACATCTCATCACATATTAGAGACCTCATCCCAGATTCCCACAATCCATGCACGGAAGGAAACCAAGTGGGTTCCCAAAGGCAAAGGAAGGAAATCAGCACAGGGAAGTTTAGCCCCTCTTTGTTCAGGCAGCTTTGCATCCAGGTTTGGTGAAGAGGAAGCGCTTATCAGCTCAGACCAGAACCCAGAACACCTCTTCAAATTAGAAAAAAAAAAATAGACACTTATGTGGTTAAAAACTAAACCAAACCAAGCAAATTCCTGACAGGCCTAAAGACAAATGCATCCGACCTGTCGAAATCAGCAAAAGCGCTATTGAACTATAGAATCACAACACATTACACCTAGCCTCACCCGTTCCTTTGAAGGATAGGGAAGCTGAAACTCTTTGCTCTGTGGCCCTCTGCCTTCCCCTGGAGGCGTGGAGCGCACAGGTCTGTACTAACAAGTTCACTGTGACACATTGAACTTAAAACCAATAGGAAACCTAGAGATTTGCTTATGACCTTGAAACCAAAAAAACAAAGAAATCAAAGCAGTTTTTCACCAGGGGATCCTAATAACAATGTTTTATCAGAATAAACCCCAAAACTGAAAGAAATAAAATTGTGTATTTCCCTACTTATGGGGAACATAGTAAGATAAACAATACTCCTGTCGAAGGCTATTGCGATGAAAGGCACCAGGCGTGTTTGGTAGGCAAACAAAGTTGTCATGCAGGTTGACAAGACAGCACATCTTTGTCTCACTTCACACAAGACTTCCTTGTGCGACGGTGAGCTAGAATGGCGGGGAGCTTTGGGGGACAGAAGATGGGAATGGAGACAGAAAGGGATGGGGACAGGGACATAGGAGGGAACCAAGTGATCTGAGGGTGAGAGGTGAATGGAAAACAAAAGAAAACAGACCAAGGGTGGATGCCAGATAAGGAGGTGAGAAATCCTCAGGGGTCTAGAAGATGGACTGGGGGGGGGGGGGGTCTTAGCCCTTGGGGGAGGGTCAGTAAGGGGCTTGGTAACCATTTGGGAAAGTGCCACAAATGTCAAAAGGTGGAAACCTCCCAGGCTCTCACCATCTGCTTTACATGGTGAGGACCAGCCCAGCCCCTGGGCACTGTATGGAGGTAAAAATGGGGCCCCTTGGAAACCAGGGACTGACCTGCAGCCCAGGAAAGGTCCTGCATGCTGAAAAATGACCTCTTTTTGGTAAAAGGCACTAGGGTGTGAAAGGGATTCCTGCAGGGGTCACAGGACAAGCGGTGCACGTTGTCGTTGTCGGGGACACTTGGGGTGAGGAGAGTGGGTGAGGGGTTGGCTCACTCCGGGGGGCTTAGCACCAGGGTGCCTTCACAGGAGGCGCTTTTGACCCAAAGGAGAGCTCGGGGGGAAATAACTTTTTAAAAGTCATAGGAAAAATACAATTAGTAAAAAAGAAGACATCTTGCTTTAACATCAAAACAGAAATGATAGAAAAACTTAAATCATTAGCAAACTATTTACAGGTAAATGTTTTCTTCAATATAAAAGACCCACTGCCTGCAGTATGGACAGGTCCTTACCAAAAATAATTACAAGAAGAAGAAGAAGTAATTAATTAGAGCTTTTATCATCTGGGGATTACTCTTGAACACCTTTCTCTCCCCCCTATTGCCTAATCTATACAGTGGTCAGATAAGCTGTTGACCTTCATTATGCAATTATGAAACTTATGTTTTGACTCGCTTTGAAAAAATGCATTAAAGCTCAACTAACTGCACTGAAGGTTTCTGCAATAGAACTTTATCTAGTGAGTTACTGAGGTAATGATTGTTAAACTTAAGACGACAGGTTGACGGCCTGGGGAGCCTTGCCCACAGTGTCTAAGAGGGCACAGGTGGGATTTGAAGGAGGATGGGAACCTGCCAGGGGGTGGGAGCCGGCCCCGCACCTAGGAAACATCTTCTGCTGGCATCAATGAAAAGGAGAATCCTCATTCAACCAGGGGATATGGGAAACTGGAATTTTAAAGAAGGATTAAAAAAATGCTGATCTTTCCCTTTGGGGGAAAAGAAAAATAAAACTCTAGGAGTCTTTATGGGATTTAGTTTTAAAAAGCAACTTCCCAGGGGGCAGTCCACAATCGTCGTCCTGTCCCCCCCGCAGCGGCCACCGTTTCTACATCTCTGTTACTCATCGTGCTTAGAATTTGTCCTCCAGGCCCTCTGTGTGGACACGAGAGCGCCTGCTTTGAACCTGATTTTGCCAGAAATTTTAACGCATCCATTTCCAAGCTACTCCTGTTAATTGAGGTTTGATGATAAAAAAAGCAAGGTTGTTTTTTTTGTTTTTTTTTTTTTTTTTTTTTCCTGAACAGTGAACACTAACCATTGCATTGTCTAACCTTCATGTAGCGCTTTCCCTGGACGGTGCTCTGTTGCTGTTGAGGCAGGCGGAACCCATCCCTGGTCAGGGATGATGAAGCGGAGGCTTGGAGCACTTCGGGCTTGCTCATGGTGGCCCCGCTGGTAAGCGGCGGTCAGGACCAGCACGTGTGCTCCCCTCCCCTGGGCCAGGGTGCTGTCCCACTGGCTGTGGGACTTGCAGGCCTGTTTATTTTGGTGGACGTTTGCAATAAAACATATGGTCTTTGGAATGAGCGGAGTGCAAGAAAAATGTCTCTTGGCGGGCAGTGTCACTGTCTTTCTTACAGAGAAGAGAGCCCAGACCTGGCAGTTTCCTCTCTTAAAAGGTGGCCGTACTGGATCTGTCTTCCTCCACGGTTATTGGCTCAGAGTGGTTTGCTGGCAGGTGTGGAAGGACCATTTGTCTATATACAAATGTCCAGGATCCTGTGAGTCATCGAAAGTCCTCAAACCCATCCACTTGTGTGTCATGTCATCTAGGGATGATTTTATTTCTCCCAAGCCCCCGTGGGGATGGCAGGGGTGTTGGCTGGTTGGGTCACCCGGCTGAAAACACCCAGGAGTACCCACCGAGCCCTATGTCATGTCTGGGTGACCGTCTGTGTCTATTAGCTATGACTTTTACCATGTTCAGTTATACACATGGTTCCTTGACCCAAAGGGGTCCGAGATGGACTCAAGCTGTTTGTCTGCAACCCCTGGATGTTGGATGTGCTCCTCCGACTCCGGTAAAGAGGCCGTTCTGTTTCTACGTACGGTAAGCATCCCAAAGGGAGGACATGGAGTCATCAGTTACCAGTGAGGGTCAGGACTGGATCGACACATTTGTGGGTCAGACACTGTGAAAGGGAAAAATAATGAACTTGTTCTAACACATTTTCTTTAGCCTGCAGGGCTGAGAAAAGATGTTACGGAGTTAAGGTCAGAATGTGTGTCTTGGGTGATCCAGTCTTTCCGTTTTGGCACTGTCTTGGGGAGGAATTCCTCTGAGCTGTTGGTTTATTCAAGAAGACCTTGTTTTCCTTTGAATACCCACCGCCCTTTGTTTCTACCTTTCTCTGGTCTTCAGATATGGATGTCACTTCTGGTCTGATCTTATCTCCCACCAGAGGTGAGTGGAGGTGAGAACAGGGGGCAATATCTTTGTGCTCCACACAGTGTCCGCTAGCCCCAACTCCTTAGGCCCTGGTATGTGGTTGTGGCTCTGAAGAAATGGGAGGTGTTGAATCCTTGACAGTGGCCGCCCTAGAAGGGCCGGGGGCTGACTCAGATGTTGGGTCATAGTTAGTTTGACCCCACCTCCCGGTTGGCCAGGATGACATCTGTTGTCACGGCATGATTATCAACAGTGCTCTCCTTTACCTGCAAAAAGTCCTCAATTGGACAAGAGAATACAGCCAACCTCTTCACAGAAGAAGCAGGTGGCCAAGTGGTTTGCCTTCCAGAGAAGGAAGGCAGTGGGTGGGTACTTTCCAGGCGCTGTCCCTTCAACAATTTTGCAAAAGGAAGAGGGCTTGTTCCAGATCGTCTTGAAAATACGTCGATCGCTGCCTCTCTCCATCATTTCAGCTCAGCACTGGCTGGAGCAACTCAGGACAGCAGACTACATGCGTGAGGCCCTTGGCTCTGAGGGCCAGCCCAGGCGTCCAACCTTATCGCCAGGTCTTCTATCCTCTATGACATCATCGCTCTTTCCTCTTGAAGACAAATGCTCTCTGCTTTTCCAGATTGTTACACTCATCAGCTGATGACATTTGAGAGAACCCGGGAAGTAAAAGGGTTAATGGTGATGCACCAAAGGAAGTTAAAGGAAACATGTTGAGAAGGAGCTAGGAAGGTGACAGGTCTCCTGCCCCAGCTTCTTGGGGATGTCTTCCAAGGTGGGAATGCTGGCAAGCCCTCTGCTGAGAGGCTGCTCGGAGAACTGCAATTGTCCATGAGAAAGGGACATCCAAGAGCCCTGAAAGGTGCAGCAACAGCAGAGGGTCCCAGCTGCAGCTGTAGCCGAAATCCCAGCAGAGAGCTGGAGGACACAGGCATGGCGAGCCTTCACTCTTCCCGCTCAGCTCTGGCCCTTAGGAAGGGCAGATGACCCTCAGTCACCTGTGGTCACTCTCTGATCAACCCTCAAGCCAGGCCCCTGGGAAGGGTTTGGCCTGAGACCGTCTGTCCAGGGGCAGCTCCGTCTTCTCCCTCCTCCAGGGCAGGGTGCTTTCCCCAAGGCTCTGGGCTGGCTGGCTTCACTTCTTGGCCACCAACCATGGACTCTGGCCCTTGAGGAGGCATAGAGAAGGGGAAGTTTGAGAAGGAGGTTCACTGGTGATTGGCACGTGGGGGCACCTCCCCAGGGCCAGGGGGATCCCATAGACCTGGCCGACCCAGGCAGACTCCCAGCGTGGGCCCACCCTCTCTTTCTTCTGCAGAAATCTCATTTATCCTCCCCTGACTGGAGAAGCAAGTGTGGCCCAGGATTATGCTCAATGGAAGATTGTGCCAGGGAGGGGAGGACGAGGCAAGGGGAAGACTGCTTGTCCGCGGGGCCAGCTCTTCCCTCTGTCCTCTTGCCCTCTGTCCCTGGCAAACTCGGTCCTCCCTTCATTCTGGCCACACTGGCTGCCAGAGTCCTCTGGCTGTGACCTCACTTGGCACTTAGCACATATGTCTTTGCATGGATGGGCACCCGGGTTGAATCCTGGAGGGCAGGTTGTGTCTCACAGTCCATAGGAGCCCTGGCCTTCCTGCCCCACTGCTTGCACACAGTAGGTGCTTTATCAAGTAGACCGATAACTTGGCAGGTCATGGATGTTAATGAACCTTGACCGGGGGAGGGAGACATTGAGCTAGGTCTCTAAGTGCCTAATGAATCAGACAATCCCTCCCCTCTAAGAGTTCACTCTCTGGGTTGGAAGACTGACTTCTCCTTTAGTAGAAGGCAGAGGAAGAAAAGGACACAGAGTTCTGGGTTGTTCCAAGGAGGGAGACTCACCTAACTTAGGAACCTAGAAAAGTCTTCTCAGGGCCCTGGTGGTGTGAGCCGAATTTTGACAGGTGAGAAAGAACAACATTCTAGGCTGAGGACCTGGCGTGGGCAGGAGTGTGGAGGGGAAGCCGGGGGTGTGTGGGGGCCGTGTAAGCGGATCCCTGCTGGGGAAGGCCCTGCAGTGCTGAGGCTTGTCCCCAGTCCAGCTTGCCTCCGTCTACCCCATTCTTGGACAGATGCTTGGCTGTTTCTCAGAAGTGGGGCTTTTCTGGGGACCAGGGGGTCCCTCCGTGTGTGGAATTCTGCCTTAGCATATGACACCCAGTTCCCTTTCCCTTCGCCGTCTCTCCTCTCCTCCACCACAGCAAGCAGCATGTGGCTTCGAGGAAATGCCGCCTCAAAACTTCGGTCCATGAAGAACCGAGCATCCGGCCCCTGCCTGGTCCTGGCCCGCCTTCCCTGCCCTCCCTCTTGGCGTGTGTCCTCTTTTCCAGTTCGCTCACCGGCCACCCACCCTTCTCTTCTTTTCAGTGGCGTGCTGCTTGAGTGCTCCACTCTCAGGGTGTTTGAAAGTGTGTCTACGCAGTGTGTGGGTGGTGCAAGGTCAGGGGCTCAGGGAGCGGATATGGGGGGGCAAGGCGAACCTTACCACGGCAGCATTTGTAGGGCTTTGGGGGTCCTCCCTATGTGCCAGGTGGTTACACCCAGGTCCTTCATCTCTGATGAATTTAGTGGCGTAGACACCAATGAGAAGAACCACCCTGCGGCCATGCCTGCCCTCAGAGAGCTGACTGCCCCCGCTCACCTACCCTACCAGCGACCTGTTTTTAGGGTTCTAGAACATACGCATGCAGCACACAGGTTTGCAATGCCAACTCCGTGCATACTATCCTCACAGCCAGATAGCTCTAGGTGGAGGGGCAGGGACGGCTCCAGTGTCCCAGTCCTCCCAGGCGCCCACTGGTCAGTGGAATCAGTGGGTTTCAGGGTGTCAGAGGCCACCTAAGTCAACCTCCTCATTTGACACTCGGGGAAACTGAGGGCTGGAGTAAGGTGCCCCAAGCCACATAGTTGCCAATGGAGAAAGGACCGGAAGCTGAGCCTCCTGACTTGCTGGCCAGCGCCCTCCCCGTTCCGGGGCTAACCCAAACTGTCCCCATGTCTGTGGCGCTCCATTCTGCCAGATGAGGTTAGCACCCTGGGAAGGGAAGCCAACCCTCAGCCTGGCAGGGAGGAAGCACAGGGGGAGGCTGAGAAGGGGTGAGGTATGGAGGGAGTCGTTTCTTCCTTAGCTAGGTGGGGGTTTCCTTTGGCCCACGTGACGGCAGAGGCAGGAGTCACTGACCTTGGTGAGAGCGAGTATTTGACAGTTCATAGAGAACATTCACTAACAGGACTGTAATCTGCTCCGTGGGGCGGGGCTCCGGGGTGCCACTCACTTCCTGGGCGGCACATCTCCACAGAAGGGTTGCAATCCCAGGGAGGGAGGGAGTGTCTTTAAGCTCTGTGCACCTTCCCTGGACACCAGGCCCTGGTGCTGCCCTCCTGCGTGCTCCCACGCCTCTCCTTCCGGCGCCCACTCTGCCTCGTGCCTCTGCTCTGCAGGCATCAGTACTGATCTACTGTGCAGACTCCTGGACCATTGGTTTCCCTGCTTCCAATCTCCCTGCACCACATTTGACACAGGGATGAGTGGGGTCAAGGTTCCAGTGGCGAGGCTCGGGGGAGCCCTGAAGTCAGGAGTCCCTGGATGTGCAGCTCGTGGCCCTACAGGAAGGAGGTCCTGCTGAGGATACACGAGGCACCGAAGCCTGCGTAGACACACCGTGCTGGCATACACAGGGTCAAACCTCAGGGAACTGCCACACACCCGGGAGGGCAGGGTGGTCCCCGCCCACCCGATTGTCTCTGTCACCGACCACCAGGCAGCTTGAAGTGAAAAGAGTGGAGGACCTTCCTCTGCCCATCTGGGGCTTTCCTGCCAACTTATTTCTCCTTGACGCTGACTTTTAAACTTTCCTTTATCCATATTTCTAGGCTATTCTCTATATTCTTGCAAGGGGGTTTTGGATCCCTGCGGTATTAGCTGGGGTGTAATAAGGAAATGAACAACGCCAGGATGGAAATAAAGTCCGAGAGGTTTCTCTTTGGACAGTTACCCAGAGTACTCAGCTCACACAGAAGCTCAGGTTCTAGAGCCTTCCAGTTAATGTCTGACTCTAGCCTGAGGCCATCAGCGGGTTCTGACTGCTCCAACATAGGACCAGGTTGTACTGATTCCTCAGGACCTCGGTCGGGGAGGGGCGGGGGGAAGCCAAAGGAGCGGGTGAGGAGGCCACTCTCTCCAGGGCCACTCTCTCCAGGAGCAGAGGAGGTGGGCAGGGCGGTGTTGTGACTTTCGTGGGCCGTAGTTACTTTTTGTCTTTGTGGCAACAATTATGTTTTATGACTGCTCTGGGAGAAAGATGAATATAACCCTGGCTGGATTCATTATTAGAGATTCTTTTTCCCCCCCTGAATTAAAAGAAATGAAAACGAAAATATTTTCTTAGCTCCTGAAAGTGCCGTGGGGCCGGTCTTGTGGCACTGGACCTGAGGAAGGTGGCCTTGGCTCGGGCTGAGAAACCTGCCCGGACTCCGGATCACTTGGGAAGGGCCACATCCTGCAAGTTGCCCACCATAGGAATAACAACTGTGCCAGCTGGTGGCTTGGGCCTGGGGCCTGCATGCCTCCGCCCCGTGGGGAGGGGGCAGGTGACCCTTCAATGACCATGGAGATCGGCTCCACATCTACCATTTGGCTTTTCAAATGAGGAAGCTGAGACTCAGAGGAGGAAGCGGATTCCCAAAACACGTGAGTGGCTCTCTCGAGTAAGAACGTTGATATGGTTGGTCCAGTGGGTTGGGGGCAGCCTGGGGTCCCATTACCAACATGTGGTGAGGGTCTCATGACTGTGAAGCCCCCTGATGTAGTGTTCGTGTGACCGTGTGTGGACAGAGCCTGAGTTTGCCTTTGTCCTGTCTAACAAGAAAGGCTATAGTAAGATGAATTAACATTAAATTAAATGAGGGGGGTGTTTACGGCAGCTTGTTATCTTCAAGTCCTGAAGAAGCACCTGTTTATGCAGTAAAACATGGAACAATAAACCTGTGGGCCACGCCATAGATAGTACTTCAGGCAGGTGTCCCGAGACCTTTACTAAGCCGTGTGTTGTGAACAGAACTCCATAACACTCTACTTATTAAAAAATAAACTCGGGGCACCTGGGTGGCTCAGTTGGTTGAGCGTCCGACTTCGGCTCAGGTCATGATCTCACAGTTTGTGGGTTTGAGCCCCTCATGGGGCTCTGTGCTGACAGCTCAGAGCCTGGAGCCTGTTTCAGATTCTGTGTCTCCCTCGCTCTCTGCCCCTCCCCTGCTCATGTTCTGTTTCTCTCTCTGTGTCTCGCAAAAATAAATAAAATGTTAAAAAAAAAAACAACAACACAACTTCGGATTGCCAGTCTGGCCCAGATTTGTGAGCGTTTTCTGAATGTTCTTTGTCGGAGTGCAGTGGCCACGAGGCAAACTTTTTAGCGGCTAGCAGTGAGTGGGCCTTGCAAATCTGTATCTAACAAACGGTCACCAATGGCAATAGCTGTTACTGGTGACTGGCGCTCAAAAGGAAGAAAAACACAAAATCACCGAAAAACCAAAAGCAGTAACAAATAGCCCTTTGGAGCCCTGGGGATGCTAAGGGGTTTCAGCAGAAGTGAATTTGAAACGTTCAAATGGCTCTATAATGAACTTGGGATATGTTACAACAGACATTGCTTAAGAGTCCCCTCCCCTCCTCACGGTTTCATACAGTTACTCTATACTTCTGAGGACCCCTGCTTCGGGACTTCCCGCTTTCACAAGAGAGAATGTATTTAATTTAATGATTGATCAGGATCATGAATTGCCATGTTTAATTTTTTTTTAATAATGAAAATCTGTAAGAGTTTAAAATATTCTTGGCCAACACCACTGACATCCACATCCCTGTGAATTCACACGTAAGCTAGCCAGCACTTCAGTGTTGGCCGGCCCCCTTTGGCACAGAACACAATAATTTATTAAGCTTCAATACTTAATAAGTGTGCACAAATATCATGCAAACGTATGCCCGTACTCACAAACAAAACGTGTATTAGAGTCGTAGACTTATACAAAACATCTTGTAAACAAAAGGAAAGAGGTTGGCATTTTCTGTACAAAATATGCAAGTTGTTCTTTTTTTTTTTTTAATAATCTGTAAGATGCATCATACTTCTGGCATTTTCAAAAAGTGAAAACTGTATAAAAATAAATATTCTATGTACAAACACACACACAGGCCAATCCCAGGTTAGAGGCATCACTGCAAAACAAAAGCACACAAAACAATGTAGAGTTAGTGTCAGTGGGTCTGTGGGCGTCTACTTCCCTGATGGGAAAGGAGTGTGCTCTTTGGAGGGCCGGTGGGGGCAGCTCTGGTAAGGGACCCACGGCCCCCTGGGTGGAAGACCTTGGTGCTGTCTGCACCCCCGAAGGAACGCAGAGGCAGGATATCTCTTTCGCCTTCCTGTCACCCCCTTCCTGGCCACTAGAGGGCACTTGCTCTCCATGTGGCTTTTGGAGGCCTGGCTGTTGATGAATTAATTACTGCATCATCCCAGACTGAATTTATGGCGTGGCATCTCCCTTGAAGCTGAGCTTTCCCTTTCTCTGCTCAGGGATGCTTTAAGTGCAGGTACTTCACCGTGGGCCTGGGGTCTTGGTGGTTTTGCTAGTTTTAACAACAATCCCGTGAACTAAGGAGATTCTGGGCATTTGGCACAGAGGAACTCTTCAGCTCATTGTTCAGTGTGCCTCTACTGTCGCGGAGACAGGGATGGATTAGCTAAGCAGGAAGTCTTGGGGAGGTTGGGTTCTCCAGCCCTTATAAGGACAAACCAGCCCCTGGAGACCACGTAGTGAGGGCTGTGGGAAGTCTCAGTGGGAGCAAGGTAGAAGGTGGCTGTGGAGGGAGGGTGGGCAGCATGGCAGCCACTGCCTTTGCCAAGGACCCGGTTGGGCTTCTGGATTAGCAGACTGATGGCTTTCTTCAAGTTGAGGAGCCCTGTGCTTTGGGGGCCCTGGCTGAGTGGGGTGACTGAATTCAGGAGCACAGCCCTGTGGTGTCAGACAGTGTTAATGATGGCAACGCCAAGGCTGGTGTGAACAAATGAAAGCTCACTGCTGATAGGAGTTCTGGGAGCCCAGGAGAGGCTGGGCTGCAGGTTCCATGTGTGCAAGCATGAAGCTCTGGCAGCTTAAGTTCAAGGGGAAGGGTAGAGTGGGGAACCGGCCAGTCTCTATGAGGAGGTAGAGAAGCTGTGTGACTTTATAGTTTAAGCAACTCAGATTTCCGACATCTAGATAAATGTCATCATGCGGCTTAAATGACCTCGTGTGAACACTGTGAGAACAGCTACTGGTAACTAATTTAAAAACATGGTCTAGGGGTGCCTGGGTAGCTCAGTCCGTTAAGTGTCCAACTTTTGATTTCAGCTCAGATCATGATCCCAAGATCGTGGGATCACGCTGAGTGTGGAGCCTGCTTAAGATTCTCTCTCCCTCTCTCTGTCCCTTCCCCATTCATGTCCTCCCTCTTTGTCTCTCTCAAAAGAAAAAAAAAAACCAAAAAACAAAAGCAAAAAACCCCCAAAAGAACAAAAAAAACCCATGGTCTAGTAGTCCGTGGAGGAAAGTGCTGTAGAAATTAACCACACGAAGCATGAAGATGTCGGCTGTGTGGCTACATGGAAATTCTATACGCTGGGGTCCGCTGATGCCCCCAAAAAGCATTTTTAAAAGTTCTCTAAATGTGTGCAGTGAATGGGATGTTTAATGGGCACCCTGCCTTTGGGATCATTCTTTTCTTGATCCATGCCTTGCTGCCTCATCTGCAGAAAGGCCCGGGGTAGAAAGTGTGCGTGCATTATCACACTTGAGAGTGGAGCCCCAAGGACCCCTGTGCCCCCGAGGCACCGCAAACCCTGGGGCAGCCTTACCTTGTTCCAACAGCCCTGGACTGGTAAGCCATCTTCGCCCTGCAGTGAGGAAGGAAGGCAGATGGCTCAGACTCTGGGACAGCCCAGCAAGCAAGCAAGACAGGGGAGCAAGGGCCACAAACACTGTGGCAAGCCCGCCTCTTGCCTATTCCTCTCCTCTGCTTCAGGGCAGAGCCTCCGAAAAGATGGGAAGCAAGCCGGACTTCCCATTGACTAGGGTCACGTGTAGTTACAGTGCAAGGCCCAGGGGGGCTGCCCTGGCCTGTGGGCTCAGTGAGCAGAGGCGACCTGAGTGTCCTCAGCCGGGCTGGTCCCTGCTCTGGCTGTACTGAGCGCTAGGTGCTCACAGTAAGTCACTCAGCGCTTGGAGGCCTGTTTCGTCCTCTGTAAAGCCTGGGGAAGGTGCAGTTGTATGGGATGATCACTAAGGTGCCCAGCTCTCCTGTTTTCTCAGTTTCCCCTCTTCCTTGGCAGTAGGAGGAAGAGATCTAGGCAGTTCCCATAATCAATAAGGAGGAGGGGCAAGCAACCTCACAGGCATTGCAACGTGGCCCTGGGGTGCCTTCGGCAAGGCGACACTGCCCTCAGGCACAGCCTCGGCCATTGCTGGGAAAAGTGGAGGATGGGGATCAACGGTGCCCCATTTGTCCCCTTTGCCGGTGGCACACACGGAGCACCTGTAATCCCAGGATGTCCTGAGGCTTCTCGGGCCCTGAGGTTCTGGCCCCTTTGGCATACCCTGGGGGAGTCTGGGTCCTTTGTGAGACAAGGGAGTGTGAGGCAGGACCTGGGGCAAAGATCTGGTCCAGAACTGCAGCCCAGATTCTAGCGTTCCACGCTCCAGGGCACAGAAAGGATGGACACAGGGTTTCCGGGTGACGGGAGCAAGCGGTTAGCCCAGAGGCTGTTGAAAGGGAGCCCTCTGCGCTGCAGACAGATTTCATCCACCACGACAGGTGCCTAAACCTCTCACCTGGCAGGTAGTAGGCAGCTGGGCTGACACGGAGGGCAGAAGGAGTCTAGTTACCTTGTACTGAGATGGCTCTCCCTGCCCCCATGTCCACAATGACACACGGCAGGGGACGGGGAAAAGAGCCACAATGAGAAACAAAAAAGGGAAGATATGTACACTTCCCCAGGGGAATGAATAGACAAAGGACACATCAATATGGGATGTCATTGCAGAAAATGCCAGACCAAATAAAGATGACCTTCATTGTCCCCTCTGGCTCAGGGAGGGTCTGGAGGGGGAGGTGGTGCTTTCCAGGGCTTCATGGAGACCTTCCGCCCCCTTCCCCAGCGACACTTCACATGGACTCTGGAAGGGAGAGGAGCCTCCACCGGCCACGGTGGCATTCCCATTGGCACATGATGGTGGCAGGGCGACAGGGGAGAGTAGGGCAGGCGAAGGGAGTGTGTGAGGGAAGAGCAGGGTGGCTGCGGCTGGTGGAACTCAGGGCACTCAGGCTATGGAAGGTGGTGGAAAGACCTGGCTGGTGATTAGTGGAGGTGCTCCGGGGGGACCGGGGAGTCCTGTGGCTGCGTGCTCGGGTCATCAGGCCAGGCGGTGGGGAGGTGGGGGCAGCGAGCAGGGGCTTCAGCGGTGGGGAAATGGGAAGCATGCTACTCTGCAGTCTTCTTTTGTTGTCACACTAGTCCTAAGAAGTCCCTTCATGGGGCTTTGTGGTCACCTCTCAGGGTCACACAGCATATTTTCTTATAACTTCTTCTCTCCTCTTCAAAGATAATTCTCGTGTGACCCCGGGGTGAGATGTGGGACCCAGAGTCCTCATCTGACTATTAACTGTGTGAAAATAGCTCTGTACCCTCTAGACCTCCTGGGAAATTTAGGAGAGCAGGAACCTTTTAAGCCAACTGCCTTGGAATGCGGTGCCATCTGCTGCTCCCCTTGCCGTGAGGTGAAATGGTGGCTGTGGTGGCTAGAATGTCCCTGCCCAAGAGGGCCTGGGCCGGGCATGAGCAGCACTGGCCACTCGGCCAGGACAGGCTTGGGGAGGGTTCCTGAGTGCCTCCCTGTCTCCTCTCTTCTCTTCCTCAACTACATTCTCAACTTTTCCCTTCTCTTCCAGACTTGCCGGTGGTGAGTCATCTACAGAGGAAAGGAAGGGAAATGGAGGGAGGGTCTTGTAGTGTCTTCTTGGGTTGAAGCAAAAAGGACGAATCGTTTAGCAGCTAAAATCCTGACCTTGGACCATCCTCTAGTTCTGGTGGTATCACGACCCCAGACCCAGCCTGGAAGAACGGCCAGAGTGGCCCCCTCCTCGACCTCAATTCTAGAACTTCTCAGTCTCCGAACGTCTAAAAGCATGCCCATCTGTCCCGGGCCACATCACAAGATGGCGAGGCAGGAAGGGGCGTGGGACTGGCTCAGGCATCTCATTCAAATGTCCTGCCTGGTGCTTAGCTGATGCTTGCTGAACCAACTGGAGAAGTCACAGTTGCTAAGAACCTGTCCAGAGAATCCACATTCCTGACTTTCTTTCCGGGGGCAGGTTTGGCTAGAAGCCGCTAGGAAAGGAAGGTCAGGTGCGGGACGGCTCACGTTAAGGGGATGTGCTTTTGAAGCAGCTGGAGGAAGAAGCCAAGAAAACATCTGGCAAGCTCTGCATGCTTGAGGGGGCATGCTGGGAGCCCTTGAGGACCAGCCAGGGCAGGGTGACCCTTAGCGTCTACAGAGAGCAGGGGCAGGACATGGAGACTGATGGGTGGGGCAGGAGGTGAGTGGAGGGCAGCTGGAGAGGCATGCAGGCAAGAACCACACACGTGGGGCAGCCTGAGTCGGCCATGCAGGCAAGGAGGGTGATGCCATACCAATGGGCACGGGGCATCCAGTCCGTCCAGCCCTGGTAACCCTGGCTCCCCTTTCTCTCCTTTAAAACCTCGGTGTCCCTGTTCACAAAACCAACCACGATGATTATTTAGGTCGAGGCTGGCCAGCTCCGACTGTGGAGTGGAGAGGCCCGAGTCCTACCCCAGCCAGGATGCAGGACCTTGAGGCATCTACAAAGAGGGCCCGGATCCCCGTTGACCCTCATGTCCCACATTCACCCCTTGCACTCTCTTTGGCTCCCACAAGAGCTGAGCTGGGGCACATGTACAACCAGCCCCCTCTCCATTTAAAGGCTCACTTGGAAAAAGCACAGATGAACTTCAAATGTTGCATATCATAGATTTCAGAGCCTTCAAATGGATTGTGAAGGCACTTGAGAAAGCCTGGCTGGTGTGCCACAGATCATTCCTTAAAAGCCTGTTTGGGGGTGTTTCTTGGGGGCGTTTGTCTGCTGGTTTTAGTTGGGTGGCTAGTGGGCATTGGGAGGCTGTATTTTATTTAAAAGCCCCCTTTCGGGCCTTGTTCTACCCAGTCCGGGGCATAGATGGCCCCCGGGGGGCACAAACCCAGGTGGATGTCCTGCATCCTGACAGAGGATCCCAACGCAGCTAGAACTGCTGGTCACAGAGGTGGCCACGGAACGAAGAAGGCAAATGCGGGGCTCACAAATGCTACGCCGGCTTCCAAAAGCCATCCTGGAGCTCACAGCCAGGGCCTGCTCCAAAATCCCTTTCCTTGGGGAGAGGGTTCTCATTTCCACACATCCATTGTTCTGTAGCTTCGAAGGAAAGGGATTTAGCCAGAATGACTGGCAGCTGTGGTTTGAAGGCAAAGCCAACAGCAGGCAGTGTCCCGCTGGCTGAGTGAACAGATAGGTTTGGTAGCATCGGTATAGACATTCGCTTGTTCATTAGCTTATTTGCCTTCTTGGTTTCCAACTTGCAAACCTCAAGGAAAAACCCAGAACAACGCAAGTGATAAATGAAGACATACCAACGGGCAGGGGGCATCTAATCCAGGCGCTCCTTGGTCTCCCTTATCCCCTTTAGGCCCTCTAGAGCCTTTCTTCCCCCTCTCCCCCTGTAAATAATGGTTTAGTCCGAGAGAAAAAAATAACATCAAAACTTTAGGATCACTCATGTGTTAAAGTTAGAAACAGATAAAGGAAAAAAAATCAAAGAAGAAAAAGAGTGTCTTTTCATTAGGATCTTCTTCCCAATAGGATTTGAGGTCAGCACCCACCCTTCTAGAAACTGGAGACTTTGGCCCAGGCAGGTGGGCCAGGGGCAGGGGAGGAGGAAATTGAGGCCTGGGGACAGGGAGCTGTGGGGCTCAGAGCTGGAGATGGGGGGAAGTGTAGATGGAAGCTACCTGTGGCCAGTGTTGGTAATATTGAGCCCAGAGCAGGTCTGTGATGAATAGGGGGACCCACTTCCTTCTCTTAGAGGGTCCATTTTTGAAAATCTCTGACATGACAACTTTTATCATGTCAGTTGGTTTTCATCCCTTTGATATTCTCTTAGGAGGCAAGATGATTTTATCTAGAGCCCTGGGATACATGTGTGTTTGTGTGTGTGCGCGCGCGTGTGTCTGAACATGGCGCATGTGAATGTGTGCACGTACCTATCTGCACATGTGCATGTATGAGTGTGTGAGGATGCACCTGGGCATGTGTATACAAGTGTGTGCATGTACGATTGTGTGTCTGTGCCTGAGCGTACAAGCGTACGTGTGTACGTGTGTGTCCAGGGCTCATGGGTGGCTCCTGGTTCTCAGCGAGGTCCTGCTACTGTATGTGTGTCTCTGGTCCGTCCTGGTCCGAATCTTAGGCAGCTTTTTTGTATATAGACAAGTAGGTTCAAGGAACTCATTTGTTTCTGAAAAACTTCACTAAGCATCATCTTTCTAAATTGAACCCCATTTTGTGTGTGTCGGGGTCCCTCTCTATTTAAAAAAGGGCTATGGGGAGTTCTTTAATGAATCTGAGTTTGGATTTTCATATGTTGGGTTTCCTCATAAAGGGGCTGAGTGTGCCCGTGGGGAGCCTTCTTGGGAACAGGTCTCCGCTGCCACAGAAGGCTGACTGCCTAATGCTTGGGGGCTCCCACTGCGCTACTCGAGGTGGACAAGACCTTGAAGGCAGGCAGCACAGTGATCAGAGCAAAGGCTTGGAGACAGAGCAGGTTCTGTCTATTACCAGCAGTGCATCTTGGGGAAGTTACTCAACCTCTCTGAGCCTCACTTGCTTTACGAGTAGAATGTGGATAATAACACCCACTTCAAAACTTTGTTGTGATGTCTCTGTCTGTGCCTCATCCTGGCATACAGCACGTGCTCAGTAAGTGACAGTTGCTGCATGATGATGACAATAACCACTATTACTTCCTGTTAGCCAGTCTTGGAGCCGAGACTGGGGACGTCATCCTGTCACATCTATTGTGTCCTGCAGTGAGCAAGGCTCCTCAGAGGGAGGCAAAGGACAAGAATATTTTTTATGTTTCCCCAAATCTTTGGAGATTCCTCAAATTTCTTGATTCCTGGGGTCCCCTGTAATTGCCAGTGTGTTGTCCTAAGTGAGTTTTCTGAAGAGCAAATACTCGCTTGGAAACTGATGTGTTTAGGAGGGAACGGGTATATGCGCACGAAGTGTGATCGTGTGGGCCCTGAGCTCTGCCCACCAGTGAGAACATGATGGCGTGAATTCCCCCCGAGCAGTGGACAAGCAAAACCACCAGCTGGTTGGATGGGAAGCCCCGTGGTCAAGTGTCTCAGCAATGTGGTCCCTTGATCACCTTGGGTCAGGTCAATGTAAAGGTCAGGTCAATGTTCAGAGGGTGGGCAAAGTTCCTGAGGGATTGGTGGGGGCGGGGTTCCAGGTACCCGATGATTTGCCTGTGGGCCACGGAAGGTCAGCAGGGGTCCTGACTTTCCGGGTGGGTAGCTGGCACCAGGGGGCGCCATGTTCTAAGGGCCCAGGAAATGGCTTTACAGTGGGTGCCCTTTGAAGCTAGTAGAGTACTGGCTTTACCTACATCCTCCCTGCCTCCCGCCTCCAAAGAGACATAAAAGAGACCCTGGCAAAGAGGGGGTTCTAGGTGGGGAAAGGTCAAGTTAAAGTCGAAAAGCAGAGGTTTCTTTAAAAAACTGAGATACATAAATTGACTTTAGAGGAAATAAATTGCAGCTGGGAGAGTGGAAGGGAAAGGATGAGGGGCATGGGGTTATGGTAATGGGGTGAACGTGTCGGGGCGGGGGAGAGATATTGAAGGAGTGAAGGAAGGAAGTGTCCTGCCCAGGCCAAAAGAGATAATGGAGAAAGGAGAGGCAAGGAGGCAAGGGGACCTGGGGGAGCAGGCCGCTCGCACACACAGGCACATGCACCCCTGGACGGCACGTCTCGAAGTGACAATAGCCTCCTTTCATGCACGCAGACCTTCCAGCTGGCTGGCAGGCAGCACACAATTCCCTGATGCCAAATTGCCAAATTCATGCCACCCTTTATCTCGGGGCGGCCTTTTTCATCCCAAACGTGGCTCCTGGGCCAAAGTCATTGGGCCGCTAAAGGCCAAGAAGCGTACTGTCCCTTGTGACAAGGACAGAACATTCTTTCCATTGCCCTGTGTGTCCTCTTAGGAAAGTGCCTGTTTGGGGCTCCGGGCCTTGCCTGCTACTACCAGGACCATCTTCCGTCCACCAACAGGAAAGAGGCTCCAAGACCGCTGCCAGGTGGGACACGGAGAAGCACGGGTTTAAGATGGTGCCTTGGTTCACTGAGACAGAGCAACAGGGTACGGTGCACCGACCAGGGTCCTCTCCGACGGGCCTAGGCATGACGTGTGGCGAAGTCTGAGAGCTGCCTCAGGAAGCCACCCTCTCACCGCAGGTGGGGGCGGGGCTTGGAACACCTGCAGCTTCACCTTCATGAGTGGGGCATCTAACTAGAGGGTCATCTAAGCCCTTCTGGGCTTGTCCCTTGATCAAAGTGTCAATACTCTGAGCTTCAAGCCTCAGGAAAAAAACACCGTCCATGGCAAAGCATTGACTGTGCTTGGAACCTCCTTTGTTTTGAAGGCTTTATTACCAAGCCCTTACATCTCTCCCCAAAAGGTCCGTTAGGGCCCGTGGTAGAAAGAGGACTGTTTGAGGAAGTGAGATGTAGGGGGAACTCTTCCAGCATGTTCTGGCATCCTGAGAGTCAAATCTCTTGAACAGAGGACACATGCTGTTCCTTGAGTGGGAAGCCTGCTCTTTGGAATAAGTCAATTGTCCTGCATGGAATACTCAAAAGTGGATATGTGCAACTTGACTGTTTTCTGGACTTGACTTTTACTAAGTGACATATTGCTGATTTATAGGTGGGGCAGGGGAAAGTGTGTAAAAAAAACCCTTGCACACTTTAGGTTTAGGAAGGAGGAGTAGAGAAGAAATATTCTCTCACTGATTCCTGGGGCCTCACTGGTGCATTTAGCAACCCCAGTCCCTCACACCAGCACCTCCAGCCTCCTGCCGCCCCTCCAGCTGGGACAAAGGCATCTGCCTGCCTGTCTCTGCGTCTAGAGCAATACGATCATAGCCCCCGGAGGACTGAGTTTGCAGCCTTCACATGGCTCACTGCCTCAAGCCAACTGAAAAAGTCTTACGAAATAGTTCAAGAAGTATTAATTGAGTATGACAAAGACAAGCAGAACACTTCAGAAATAAATTAGAAAGGGGATTAGTATGCCAGCTAAGAGGTGGAATGATCAATTTTTTTTTTTTTTTTAGTGGCCACAGTAAGGAAAGTGGGCTTCCCAGCCTGCCTGAATGGCCAGCACATTTCTGGAAGTAGGTCTGTTTATTCCAGTGGTTTCTTGACTTGGTTTTCCATGGACAGTTTAGAAGGGGTCCCTCTGCCTGCTTCCTCTTATTTATAGAGGCTACAGAATGAATTGAGTTGCTTTTGACCTGGTTCCAGAAAGAATAATTTAGGGATATAGAAGAGTTCAGTGAATACACCTTACATTGAAATGACAGGACTTGGTGCAAGATATAAGCATACAGATTCTGGCACTTTCTATTCATGAACACGGTTATCCGTGTTCGAAGATCAGCCAGAAGACCTGGGTTTGAGAGCTACATGCTTTGCCCCTGTGTGTGTGAGTTCAGTAAACTTCGTTATGGCTCTGGCGTGTTCTCCATTCGTTCTTCTACTCATTCTCTTGTACCTCTACGACCCTTGGATATTATGACCCACTAGAAGATGCGCTTGGGCCTCTAAGAGCTGTGTGTCACACTCAGAGAGCCACTGGGAGGAAACAGCAGATGAGACATTCTATGAAGGGACGCAATGGTCATCTCTTGGTCGGATGTAGTTAAATGGTCCCTCCTGGGGACACGGGGCCTGTGTCATCCGCCGTGTACTATCACATGGCCATGGGTGCTGTGGACACTCAATAACCGTGTCCTGGTGATGATGGCAGAAACCAAAGGGACAGCAAAGGACCGCAGAAGGTGCAATTCATTTCATGGTCCTGCTGGCTTTTTCCAAGAGAAATAAAGGCTGTGAGGATTTTTCAAAGCATTGGCTGCTTACAACAGCTGTCTGCTTGTGCCTGGAACTGGAATTTATTTCTCTCTCACCAGTGGCCTGGGATGCCTGGTGAAACTAAGTTTCAGAAAATACCATTTAGGGGTCCATTATCAGGGCACCCTAGAGAAAGCTGGGCATGTGACTCCCGGTGCTGGATGGCAATGCTAATCTGATGGCCACCATGGGATTCAGTCTCCCCTTGTCTTGCAGAAAATCCATGCTTCTGTTTCAGGATTAGGCCCCAGGCTGCCTGCGTGCTACACAGTGAGCCCCTCACTATAAAGCCTTTTAATTTCGGATGATTTTCCAGGAAAAACTGTATCTGCCTATGCTGGGTCAGAAATCCCCCACTGATCATTCCACCACATCATGAAGACATTAGTAAGCAGCACCAGAGTGCAAGGGCTCAGACTCACCCGGTTTCCTTTGTCCCCGGGTGGTCCGTGTAAACCCTGTAATAAATCGCAGAAATGAAGACACATTAATGAGAAAAGACAGGATGGCCGTCCAGTCCTTCCTTCCAGGATCATAAAGGTCTTCACTGATGTCTAATTCATCAGAGACAGGCTTAATTATCCCCAGTCTACAGAAGGGGGACACAGGGGCTTGCCCTAGAGACAAATAATGAGTTATGGACAAAGCCAAGAACACAGTCCTGGTTTTCTCTCTCCGCAGCCGCAGCTCCATTCTTCTAGCTCACTCGTGGTAATGAGTGCCAGGTGCTGAGGACACGGTCTGGGCACAGAGAACCCTCCTGGCAGAAGAGGTGCTGGCATGGCTCTCCCACCAGCCTCTTGCTAGATAAATGACCCCAAAGCTGCTCATACCCTCTTTCAAGGTATAGGTTGCTCTGCACGTCTTTAGCTAGGGGAGTGGGACAAGGCAAGGAGCGGCTGGGGTGAGCTGGAGCGAAGCTGCGGGCAGCCAAGCGTGGAACTGGTGAACAGATGTACCACCTTCCACCTTCCAGTGGGCGGGAAGCAAAGGTCCTGACTCTCTCGGGTGATCAACTTGTATAACAACACAACAGGAAAATCCGCCGTAATTGGGAAGGCCGTCTCTTGGGAAAGCCGTCCCTCCCGTGAGACGTCTCCCTCTGGCTTTATAATGATGTAGATTTGCTTCTGCCCCTCCTCGATGGCGGCGGCCGCTGGAACATTCCTCTGCAGGGCCCCCAAAGCATGGAACACAGAGGCATGCAGTGGGAGAGGCTCGTGCGTGTTTGCCACATGCCCGAGGCCCTGGTACCCCAACGCGGGCCATGCGTCCCAAGGTTTTCCTCGAGCGGTGCCCTGCAGGGACGTTCCACGGCCAGCTGGCAGTTGGCAGCTCCCTCTGTCACAGAAATCAGCATTCTGGCTTGGCTCTGGATGTCTGCTCCGGGCTCTGGGTTTTCTGTGTTGATGGTGGCTCTGTTGGGGGGTGGGCATAGGCGGAGAGAATCTTCCCGTCCCATGACACTTACAGGAAGTCCAGCCGCTCCTGATGGTCCTGTCATCCCAAGGTCGCCTTTGCTGCCCTGAAACAGAAGAGAGAAACCCATGAGCCCTCCCCGACGTGGTAACAACCTTCCATCAACCGTTTTCGGTTTTTGTGCGAAAGCCGGGAAACCTCTCCAGTCCCCTCCAAGAGCCCTCTTTGCAAAGCAAGGGCTAAACGGAGGGTGTGACTGACGTGGACTCCGCCTCGGCTCCCCCCTCCCTCCAGCAAAGTCCATCCCCCAAGGCCCTCTGGAAAGACTGGACAGTGTCCTAAGGTACTAGCTGGCCTCAAGCAGAAGCAGGGGAGGGGAACAGGGAGCAGGAAGTGAGCATGGACAGCGAAGGTGGGAAAGAGAGAAGAGAAAGAGCTTTGATTTATTTGAAGCCACAACTGTCACCCCTGAGAGCAGCCATCCTGGTCCCCAAAGTGGCTGTGATCTCAGGGAAGCCTGTGACCTAGCGCAGAGGTCCAGCACCCCAGTGGCTCTTGGGTGACCTACCCTGAGCGGGCCTGGCCGGGAAGAGCTGATGGACAGGGCAAGTAGCCCTCCTCCTCCACAGAACCGAGTCCCGCACTGGCACCGCACGCACCCACTCCCCGGGCTGCGGCTGGGAGACAGCAACTGTGGGAGCTGGCCGAACCCCATCCTCCTGCCAGAATTTTCTATCCCACCTGGCACTCCGCTTTATGCTGTCTCCCTCAATCATTACAGGGGGTAGGCGTGTCTGGTCCCAATAGGGCCTGGGGCCTGGCCAGACTGAGTGAGTGACTAATGCCGGGTGACCAGGAGCCTAGCATAGGAAGCTGTCCGTCTGTCCACTCATAGCTATAAAGTGAGCAACCCAGGCTGGCCGGCTCCCCCACAGGCTGCCGTGAGGGTCACTGGGAGAGGACACGGAGGAGGTGCCTGCTGGTCCAGGAGGAACGGCTGGGGGCTGAGGACCTGTGGCTGGGCCTGGACCGGGGCGCCAGCCCCTTCTTGGTTGACAGACCCCTCCTGATGTGCAGGCCCCCTTCCTGGTGTGCAGACCCCCTCCTGGTGTGCAGACCCCTCCTAGTGTGCAGTCCCTTCCTGGTGTGCAGGCCCCCTTGCTGGTGTGCAGACCCCCTTGCTGGTGTGCAGACCCCCTTCCTGGTGGACAGACCCCATCCTGGTGTGCAGGCCCCCTCCTGGTGTGCAGGCTCCCTCCTGGTGTGCAATCCCCCTTCCTGGTGTGCAGACCCCCTTGCTGGTGTGCAAGCCCCCTCATGGTGTGCAGACCCCTCCTGGTGTGCAGACCCCCTTGCTGGTGTGCAAACCCCCTCCTGGTGTGCAGACCCCTCCTGGTGTGCAGACCCCTCCTGGCATGCAGACCCCCTTGTTGGTGTGCAGACCCCCTTCCTGGTGGACAGAGCCCCTCCTAGTGTGCAGGCTCCCTCCTGGTGTGCAAACCCCCTCCTGGTGTGCAGACCCCTCCTGGTGTGCAGATCCCTCCTGGCGTGCAGACCCCCTTGTTGGTGTGCAGACCCCCTTCCTGGTAGACAGACCCCCTCCTAGTGTGCAGGCTCCCTCCTGGTGTGCAATCCCCCCTCCTGGTGTGCAGACCCCCTCCTGGTGTGCAGACCCCTCCTGGTGTGCACCCCTCCCGGTGTGCAGACCCCCTTCCTGGTGTACAGTCCCCCTTCCTGGTTTGCAGGATCCGGGGCTACTGAGCACTCACCCTCTCGCCCTTTGGTCCCGCTGGGCCCGGAACTCCGATTGGTCCTGGAGTACCCTGGAGGGGGCGAAAGAAAGCAGAGGTGAGGGGCCCGGTGCCGGGGGGAGCCCTGGGAGCCCCGCCCGGCGCTGGAGATGAGCAAGGTCCAGAGGCCCATTTTCAGGGTTGGCGAGGCCAGGCTCGTTCAGGGCAGTCATTCGACTGGGCGGGTTCCTGTTTGGGTTGGGGGCCTCGGGGAGAGAGGCCTCCCCCTGCCTCAGAGCCAGATTTGAGGAGGAAAACCCTTTCGCTTCACAACCAAGCTTGCCAAGGCTGAAAACGGTAGAACTGCTGCTTAGTTTGCTCCCTGAAGCGTTTGGGAGGGGTTGATGCCATCCCAGGGGTGGGGGCGCGGGCTGGCACCTGTTTGCCGTCGCAGCTCCACATGCAGCGGGAGGGGCTTCATGCCACAGAGACCGATGCAGAGGCACATACAGAGGCAGGCGCAGGGGGGTCATTCAGCCACCGCTCATCCCACCCGCCCCACCGCGGCCGCCCTGGCCTCCGGCCTCTGCGCCCGCTCCCAGGCCCCGCGGGGCAGCCTGGACCGGACAGTGAATGAGTGTGCCTCGCACTGTGCCGGCCCTGGCCTGGCAGGGCGGTGTGTCCTGCCGCCTCCTGACTCAGGGCTGCCTGCCGGGGAGTCGGGGCGGGGCTTGCTTAGCGACGGGGTAGGGCTTGCTAGGTATGGCGCGATTAAGCATCTTCACCAGGTTCCCCATTTCCACCAAGACTGGACGAAGTCTGTATTTCAGAGCTTCCTAGTGCTCTGCCTCAGTGTTTAGATTTCCTGCTCACACGAGGACCTGAGAACAAGGGGGCTGGCTCGTGCGCAGTTTCCTGGGGCATGAGCCAGTGGGGGAGGTGCTGATTTACTTCACACGGAAAAGAAAAAGAGCCCTAAGATGTTCTCTGTGCCCCCTTTGCAAGTATAGGGAGGACTGGACAGGTGTGACAAGAGCGTGTCAAAAATGAAAGAGGCCTGATCAGGCTCAGAACGGCACTCTGGAGTCCCTGGCCTGCTTCAAGTCAGGTTTCTAAGGCCTATCAGCTCTGCGATATTGGAGATGTTTCTTGGGCTCCCTGAGGGTCCATTTTCCTCCCTGTAAAATGGGGATGATAACGTGAGTATCTGCTTTTGTGGCCCCTGCCGGTTAAATCGGATGAATGCGTGTCACGCATTTGGCACCAATAAATGTTAGTATTGGCAGGGCAGGGTTATTTGCCCCATAAAACTTTTCCTTTAAGGTTGTGATATTGATTTAATGAGGAAAAATAAAACCTGAGGTCCAAAGGGGACCGAATCTATGAATTTGCATTGCTCCCCTCTGTCCAGTAAGAACGGAGAGCGTAGTTGTGAGGACAGTTTTGCTTTCTCTGATTCCAGCCACAGATCATCCCCCTAGCCCTGAGTGGCCTTCTGGGGCGGGGAGGGGGGGGTTGCGCTAGGTGTGAGGAGGATGGAAAGGGAGGGACTGGGGAGGAGCAAAGCAGGAATAATGCTTGGAGAAGAGGTCTAGTCTCAGCATGGGAGCATGTATAGTGCTGTCTCCATAAACGCATGGTGGAGAGGGGCTCTGGAAGGGATGTGGCCTTGGCTGACCCCCGTCACCGCCTCTACTTGGTCAGGACACGTGCTGTAGGACGAGGCTCTGCTGCTCCATTCTCAAAACTCTGGGCTCCCGCCACACTAGCTGTGAAGTCCACCTCCAGGCCCCCGGGAAGGCCCGCGGATGCCCTTGGGCTTTGGACATTGGCCTGTACCTCAAGTGCATGTCCTGCCTCCCACAAATGAAACCCTGCAAATTCGCCTTCCCCTGAGGGTCGTTCCTGCCAGCTCATTAGAACCTTGTCTTCTGGGCAGACCACGGAGCCATGGCCTTGACAGTGTCCTGCAAAGGCAGGGCTGGAACTCACTGGCTGGAAGGGGCTGGGGACACACCCACAGCACTGGTGACGGCTCCCCGGCAGGGAAGTTTGGCCTCCTGGCCCTTGGTGGTCAGTGATCCCTGTACCCTGGGAAGGTGACAGGCCTCAGTGGGAATGCCACTTCCCTAAAGACCTCCAGGGGTGCTCTGGGAAGGGCCTGGCAGGTGGAGAGGAGAGGAGAGACTCTTTTTCTGATGCTTCAGCTGTTTGTCACAAGAGGAAGGGCCAGGTGCTTTCTAGTCATGAGTAGGTGATGCCTGTTTTCTGGAATCAGAAAGAATGAAGAGGGGACCCGAATGTTCCTGATTTGCTCTGTGTACTTATTGAACAATTTGCCCTTGTTGGACTGCCAGGCCACTGCGGCACCACAGGAAATGGCGATAACATGCCGGCAGAACACTGAGCTGGGACCGTCCCGTGTGATCCTAGATGCGACCCCTGCCCTCACCCCAGTACACACCACAGGGGGCTGCACAGGACCAGGAAGCCCTTGTGGGCAGACAGGAGATGGACAGAGCTCACAGCATGAAGACAACACGGCATGACCGGCACATACAGACACTGTCGTGTTTGGTGGGCGTGAGTCAGGGTCCCGACCCCTGGGGCTGGGCTCCCAGGCTGCACTCAGCCTTCTGTTAGAAACAGAGTCTGTGCCGCTGGAGCAGCCTTCCGCCCCGTGTCCAGCGGTCAGGAAATTCAGATTTGAGGACCCTGGGTTCCTATGATGGCCAGGCCGTCTGTCTTTGGTCAAGAGACCTGGTTAAGCATTTCTGAACTGAGCACAGATGGTACCTTTCTGATGTTGGTGGTGATATAAGGCATAACTCACGGGGAAAACAAGGCCACAGCGGGACAGGGACAGACGAGAGGGGTCACAGGCCGGAGGTGGGGTGGGGTGGGTTGAAGGGTAACGGAGAAGCACACTCACCGGTGGCCCAGGCCTGCCGTCCAAACCTGAAGCTCCCTGGACGAAGGAAAGAGTTTGACCAAGAAGAGGGGAGGGGAGGAACGGGAGGGAGAAAAAGGGACCGGGGAGGGAAGAGGTGAGTGAAGCAGTGACTCTGGACAGACACAAACGCTGGTAATCAAACAAGACGGGAGAAATAAGCTTGGGAGGACAGGGAATGGTATTCACATGGAAACCAACAAAAACGGACACTGCGTGCAGTGTGGCCGACTGCAGAGCCGGTGATCTGCACAGCTGGCCGTTCTGACCCTAGGGGCCGCCTGCTGCCCTCTCGCCTGTTACCCCCTCTCAGAAACCCCTCTCCCGGGGGCTCGCAGGGCTCCGGGGAAAGGGACACAGACAGAGAATTTGTGGAAAGGCGTCTGGAACGAGGGGCAGCAGCACATCCTTCTCAGGACCAGTCTCACTGCAGAGGGACAAGCCTATGCGGACGGCGCTTGTCTTCCCAGCCTCTCTTGCACAGCTGTTGGGACCAGGCCACGCTGGGGAACCCTGAGGGGGTCAGTACTGGGTGATAGCACCTGGCTTGGGAACCTGGGGAGAAGCCAGCCTGTTTCTGCTCGTGGTGGGGGGGTACTTGAGGTGGGGCGGGGGGAGGCCCTCTGGCACTGCACAGTGTGCAAAGTTCAGCGCAAACTTAATCCATTCGTGTTGTCCCGGACAAGGGCCCCTTTATAGAGAAAGCCTTTGGGGGCAGCTGACGGCGACAGAGGTCTAAGGCCATGTACGCCCTGGAGTAAACTGGCTGGTAGGTGGGATGCTATTAAGACCACTTGCAATGCAGCATCCAGCGATATATGGGGTGGGAACAGGAGCTCCCGCTCCAGCGCTGCGCTGGGGAGCTGCCCTGAGACCCACCTAGAACGACCTGGGTGGGGGGCGTTTATCTAATGACGCCAGTGTGACACACCAGAGAGAAGGCAGTGGAGACATGCTGGCCCAGTAAGGATTGAGTTCTTAAAAACTGCTTCCAGGAAGCCTCAGAAATGAGCCTAGGCCAGGGCGCCTGGGTGGCTCAGTCAGTTAAGCGTCCAACTGCCTCTCAGGTCATGATCTCACGGTTTGAGCCTGGGGTTGGGCTCTGTGCTGACAGCTCAGAGCCTGGAGCCTGTTTTGGATTCTGTGTCTCCCTCTCTCTCTGCCCCTCTCCCGCTTGCTCTCGGTGTCTCTCTCTCTCCCTCAAAAATAAATAAACATTAAAAAAATAAAAGAAAGGAATGAGCCTAGGCCTCAGGATTATAACTTGGGGCAATGCCCCCAGGCAAGGGAGGGCAGGGGAAATGGTGCTGGGTAGTAGGGTCCTCCGGGACTTCCTTCTCAGTGTTAGAATCACAAAAATTCTAGGATGATCTTGACTCATAGCCTAGAAGGCTGTGGTTCTCAACCCCATTGCCACGTGAGAATTTCCTGGGGGGACATGTCAAATAATACAGATGCTTGGGCCCCACTCCACCCCAACTCAACCAGAGTCTCCAAGAATGAGGCCGGGGGTAATATGTCATGTTTGGAAAGCTCCGGGCGACTCCAGTGTGTAGCCGGCCCTGAGAACCACTCCTGTAGGGCACACAGGAGGAAGTGAACAGGAGGTCCTGGAAAAGCAGACCGCTACCATATGGCATATAGTATCGAGGTGAAACCGGACATCAGAGAGCTGTCATGAACTATCCACACACTTCGTCTATGCAGCATCAATACTGAGTTATCTTGAGAGATCTGGAGCGGAGGGCACGGACTGGAGGTTTTCAGGGCATATGTGGGCCACTGACATATTTTGCATGATCTGCCGAGTTGCAAGGAATTTTGACTTCATGTTAGGAAATGGGGAGGTTTCACATAAAATGCCAGATGTCCAGCTTCCTTTGAAAAACGAGACCCTCATTCCCCCAAGGCAAGAGTCAGCTGAACTGAGGAGGGACTGCTCTCCTTAAGAAGGGACGCATGGTCTCCAATGTGCCACAGTCCCCACTACTCCCTATCGTCTCTCCGAAGTCGCCGTCCGTTACCATCTGTGAATATGCTTGCTCTGTTGTTTTCATTAGCTAGCAAAAGAATTTCCCTGTGCCCATGTCTCTACTGAAAGTTGACAGGTTGAAGACAGACCGGGCACTTTGTCTTTCCTCTGGCACTTTCTTTGTTTATATAACCTGTTTGGTCTCCGTGCCGTTTTCAGCCCCTGGCTAAATTCTCCAGCGTTCGCTAGGGTGTTGGGGCCATGAAGGCGGACAAGGGGAGATCTGTGGTGGAGCGGGGGCAGGAAGGCTCTTTAACAGTATGGAGTACTTAAACATTCCGGACATAGCCTGAGACACGGGAAAATGTCTGTTAAAGTCATCAGTTTTCTACAGTCTTTCAGGCGCATCGGCTCCTTAAATAGTCCTACATTTGATGCGCTAATGAGGGTGTAATCATACCTTTTGCTTTTGCTGTTTGATGGCTGCGGTTATATTAACCAGACCTTCAAGCTCTGCCAAGCTGGGGTAATTGGGCTTCTCTTTGTTCTCCTGTTCTTTACGGCTTCCCAGGGTGGGAACTGGCCTTGGGCCTGGGACGGAGGGAGCCCCAGTGGCTGGAATGAGCCCCTTCTCCAGGCTGTGGCCTCAGTGAAGGAGCTGCCTCTGGCGTGGCCTAACCACTGACTTCATATGTGACGTCAAGTGATCCTCTTTCTTCTCTGGGGCCGTCAGTAAAATGAGTAGATGGATCGCGAATGTCCATTCTAGTTCTAGAAATCCGAGCCCCGAAGAGTGCCAGCCCCGCAGGGGTGTGAGGGAGGATGGAGCCCAGGGCTCCGGAGTGGGCGAGGCAGTGACGAGGCCTGGAGCCCACCGGAATGTGGGACAGAAGATCCGCCCAGGCCGGGCCCCATGTCTAGAAATGCAGATGCTTCCCCCCTGACCTGGGATCCGATCTCGGGGCAGGCTGTGATGAGCGATCCGAGTGGCCTCAGCCTGCTAGGACCAGAGAATCTGCCTTTGTACAGGCTTTTCTGCTCTGGCCAGTGCTTAAGAGCAGAGAGCAGGGGCTCTGCTGGGGTCTCGCGCGCGCGCGTGTGTGTGTGTGTGTGTGTGTGTGTGTGTAAGGGGAGGCTGTCTTATTTAGTTCTGTATTCCCCCCTCCCCCCGCCCCAGGCCAGGACCTGGCCTAGAGGGAGTCCTCAGTAAGGGAATTAGAGCCTCTAGTCTTGCCCAGGTGGGAAAGCAAAACCACACGGAGTTCTGGAATGCTCAGAACTTGAGAACCTACGCAGTCTTGTCCCGGGGTCCCGCACACCACCCCGGCCTCCCCGGGACCACCCAGCTGGCTCTTGGCAGCGTTGCTAGCTCTGAGATACTCACGGGTAATCCCAGCGGCCCTCGGTCTCCTTTCTCTCCCTGGACACCCTTCTCTCCTTTTGCTCCGTCTAGTCCTGCTTCCCCCTGAAGGAAAGGGAGCGGGGAGATCACAGAAGGGCATGTCTCAGACAACTCATTCTTGCATTCTGGGGTCCTGGAGATGGGGGTGGGCTGGGCAGATGGGGCAGGTAGAGGATGCAGGAGGGAGGGCGGGGAGGGGGCTGGCCCAGGGGTGGCAGTCTGGAGGCTCCAGGAGCCCTTGAATTCGTAGCCTGGCTCTCCCTCGGTTAGAGTCCTCAGTATGCCTGTAGTAACCGTGAGGGCCCCAAAAGAAAAGGGGATGGGTGGAGTGGAGACAAACCCAAATGACAGTTCCAGGTTGGGCTTGGGCATAAGTGACCATTTGTACAGCAGCAAAAGTGGGGCCCTGCAGAGACTGGCTGGCAGAGGCCTGAAATGCCAGCTTGGGAGTCCCGAGGCTTCCAAATAACTGGGACAATAAATTGCCCAACAGTCCCCTGAAGTATATTGGGGCAGGAAGTAAGGGCCAATAAGCCATCATCCCCCAGCCCCTCTTACTCAGTTGAAATGCTTTTGAGGGGGAAGCTGGGAAACCCCCAGACTAGAGACCAGGGGGTTTGGACCCGGGGAGGGGGCCCACCCTACACCCCTCTCTGTCTCCCACCTATACTTCAGGGCGAGTGAAGGATGTGGGGCAGGTTACAAGGAAAAGGATTTCACCATCTGCTAAGAATCTAACCTGTCATTTATTGGGTGGATTAATGGATGGGAAGATTCTAAATCCAAAGCCTGCCCAGTGTCAGTGATGGATGTTCAAAGGACTGTAGGACTTCATTCTGTCCTGGTTATAGCCACTGGCTAGAGTGTCACCCAATGCCATTTAGGGACTGGGTCAGCTGGGCCACCTGTCTCTCAGGGACTTTCTTCCTTTCCAGGCCTCATCGACACACCCCTCCCCCTGCCCCAGCACCTGTCACGTGAGCTTTTCTTACCTTTGGTCCAGGAACACCTTGGAGCCCCTGCATTTGGAATCAAAACAAGGTGTCTCAGAACTGCATTTCTGGTTAAGTCAAAAATACCTTGTCTACAAGTTGGACCACGAAAGAGCAAGGGCCTGCGGTCCCTGCCCAGGGGAAGTAGAGGAGATGCTAAGGGGGTTTGTGCTTGGGCCTCCCTGGGGGTGGGGTCTGAGCCAGGCTCCCCAGCCAGGGACTGACAGAGAGTCTCTCTGTAACCCCCACAGCTGACCTAGAGTCTCACGAAGGGATGATTCAGAAGGAACACAGCAAAAGTTGAATTAATATATGCAAAGTGTTTGGAACGGTGTTTGGCACATAATAAGTCTTGATAAACGTTGGCTACTCTCATTGTTACTACTACTACTTCTGTCAATGACAGTGAGTGACACGGTGTCGTGGGAACTGTGAACCCCACAGAGGAGGGACCAGCATCTGTTGGCTGAGGATGCTCGGGGGCACCTGTAACCATGGAAAGGCCAATCCACTGGGGTTGGTTTTAAATCACTGTCTATATTAATCTAGATCTTTTTGCTGGCCGGTTAGCAGGAGGACGACGCAGGAGAGCAGATGCCTGATGGCAAAGGGCAGAGCTTAGTGACAGAGGGGCTGCTGCAGGGAGGTGGGACCAGACCCCAGGGCTGCCAGGCCGCTCAACTGTTTCCAGGAAACCGCAATGCCCGGCTTCCTCGGTGTCACCGAGGTGATGGCTGTCTAGCACGGGAAGGAAAAGGAGTAGGGAGGGGCTCGTGGATGAGAAAATCCCACCCTGGGAGGAGGCGGTGACAGTGACCTGAGGCCTCTGAGGTTGACCCCAGTGACTGCCGCGGGAGGGGGTGTTAGGGACCCAGTCACAGTGGACTGAAATGTTGACGAGCCCTCCAAACTTACCGGAGGTCCAGGAGGCCCCTCTGGCCCTGGAGGCCCAGGAACCTAGAATCCAAAGGGAGATGGTTAGCCCACCGCCTGCTATGCTCCAAGTGGCCCCTCCTGACATGGCCCAGGGTCCAACTGGGGACTGACTGCAAAGCCAGAGGAGGACAGACCTGCCTAACATGGAGTCTCCCAAAAGAAGGCTTAGAACAAGACAGAGTCTCACTCATTAACCTGCACAATATTATAAAAAAAACCTCCAAACATTGCCAGGAAATGCTGTCTAAACGCCTAGACTTCCAGAGTTTCTCGAAAAAAAAAAAAAAAGAGAGAAAGAAAAAAGAAAACATCTGGCAGCACTAGACTCTTGTTCATGCATGGGAACAATTGCTGGGAGCTAAGAGCTTCTCTTCCCCCCGAGATGGGGCATGAAATCTTCAGACTACCCCAGTCCCCACCACTCCCTATCGTCTTTGACCTGGACCTTTACGTTCATTTGTTGCATGCCTGGTCCTTGCAGGCATTCGAATTTGGGAACTTTGGCTTCAAGGCGCAGAGACTGGTTATGTGGAATGGGGCGAGGCTGAGCTGTTTTGGAAGAATATCCCTCAAGCCTCCTCGGATCTGCAACAGAAACCTCTGGTCTCTGTTTCCCTTGAGGGCACAGTGAAGTAGAACAGACTCACACTGGACAGGGAAGGCGGAGCGACCCAAGGGGTCTTTCTCTCTGCGGAGGCTGCTGTTCATTGCAGATTCTGTTTTCTGATGAGAATGGACACCTATTTGCCTATAGTCAGCCACCCAGGAGGCAGGGGCGAGGCAGGGGAGTCCTGCCTGCTGCTTTCTGAGCTGGTCACCCCATTTCAACTTCAAGGCTCTTCTCGCCTTCCCAGGGTTAGAATGGCGCCGAGTGTGGCTGGGGTGTGACCTCCCTGCCAGGCCACCAGAGAGGATCTGTGGACTTCTAAGGTCTCTCGGATCTGTGGACTTCTCGGCTCAATCTCTGGATCTGTGGACTTCTCGGCTCAATCTCTGGAAACTCGATTCTCTTTTGTAAACAAGTTCACTGCTTTTTTTTCTTTTTGCAAATAAGTAATTCAAGTATCCTGATTGAGGCAGTAGCTACACAAACCTATGTATTAAATAAAATTCACTAACTATACATACTCCCCCCGCCAAAGTCAATTTTACTGTATGATACTTTGGAAAATAAAATAATTAATAACAGACCCCTTAAAATACTTTGTAAATTAGAAGGGATTGAAAGAATGAAAAAGAATAAATATCTGAATACTAATGTTTTTGCTTTATTTCCCTCCACTCTTTTTTGATGCGGCATAAAATGTATTTGAATGTGTCCATACTTAATGATGATTTTATATATACATATAATTTGATTCTCTGCTGGTTCTTCATTTAACCCAAAGCCCATTTTTCTATGTTTTTAGTATGTTCCCCACAAGCGTCCTTTTCATGGTGACTGCACGACACGAAATGAGTTCCTCCCCAGCTGGGCTCGGAACAGTGCTTGGCACAAACGTTCTCAAACATGGGGACCATTATTGCCATTAGTATTATTACCATAAGTTATTGAATCATTTCCTTCTTGTTGGAAATGTAGGCTGTTTCCAATTTTTACTTGAAATACTTCTGGAAGGAACATTTCTATGTGTAGTGCTTTTCCTGAATTTTGGAGCGTGTCATTAGGAGGCCATCCATCTCTACCTCAGTAACCATATCATATCATCGGGTTTGTTTCCCTAAGTGTGGATGGGCTTTGGTGACGCTGAAGGTGACGGGGGCAGAGACCTCTCTGGGGGCTGAGAAGCCTTGGTGGTCGCTCCCTTGGGTCTGTCTGGGTGGCCTAGGCCCATCCACCAAACCTCCCCTCCCTCACAAACCACTGAGCTCTGCTGCTTTTCTGGATCTTTTACTGGGCCTACAAATATGCCCAAATCCCTCTCATCTTTTGAGAACCTGGCTTCATCCTGAGTTCCTCTCCACAGTGGTGCCCTCCCCACTTCACCAGCACATCTCTCAGAGAAAAACGTGTGTCTCTGGAAAGCCTGTTTCTGGAGCTTCTAGGCAAAGTCCTACAAAGTCTTCAAGACCCTGCTCAAATGACCCGTCTTCTAGGATGCTCACCCAACTCCTTGAGCTGCTAACCATTGTACGCTGGCTGCTGGGGGCCGTCTGCTGCATAGAGGTGGCTCTGTTTCTTTGCCTACCTCCAGACTCTAGCCCCGGGAGCAAAGCATGGAGGGTGCTCTGTGAACACCAGTGGGGAGACGGTGAACTGGGGCTCTGAGGCCGAGCTACTGTGTTCTGGGAATTTCAGCTTCTTGCTCGCTCCCTGTGCAGGCAGCTGTGAGTTTCCTTCTAGAGCACGGAAATCCTGGAGGGACTGTGGTGTGATGAGGCCCCTGTCAAATCCCCCCTGAGACACAGAAGGCAGAGCAGGTACAACCTACCTCCACTCCTGGGTCTCCCTTCTCCCCGGGCTCTCCTTTCTCTCCCTGTGGGCACAAAACACCACGGTGTGGACGCCGGCACTCAGGGAAGGCTGGGCGCAGGGACACCCTCAAATGTGTGACAAATCAGCTGGGACTTGAGACGGCCTAGGTGTGGTCAGGGAACATCTCGGAGGCTGAGAAGGCAGTCAGCCTGATGTATGAAGCCCTGGGAAGGGCCCCGAGATCATGGTCTTCGAGACTCTGTCGTCCCATGGGGCACCTGGGTGGCTCAGTCGGTTGAGTGTCGGACCTGGACTCAGGTCATGATCTCATGGCTTGTGGGTTCGAGCCCCCGTCAGACTCTCTGCACTCAGTGCAGAGCCCACTTGGGATTCTCTGCCCCTCCCCTCCTCATGCTCTCTCTCAAAAACAAAAAGTAAAAAAAGGTTAAAAAAAAAAAAGACTGTGGTCCAGCATGTGGGAGGAGAGGCTGAGGGCGTGTTTGGATCCTGCGGTGCACAGACCCTTACAATGATCTGAGACCTGTTTCTTACCAACAGAATATGGCACCTGCAAGGTTCATGGTACAGATTATGACACACACGTGTTAAGGCTATGTTAGAAATACATGACACGCACACTCACACACAGACACACAGCCCTGCGTTGGCAGCAGGCACTGAGAGACTCCTGCCAGCCTTGGCCTTGAACAAGCAGGGAACAGCCCGCGTCGGCAGCCTGGAGTAGCTGAGCGACGCGCCCTACCATGGCAAGGCACAGAAATGAATATGGCTCTTGGAACAGGGCAAGGGCCCGTGGTGGGAGGGTGACAAGGAAACGTCCACACCACGTCCGGGAGCACGTCCTTGCTCCACGCCGGAGGGGACATGTCAGGAGGCCGTGAGCTGGCCGCCTGTCCCCGGTGCATGGGGCGGCCCCGGTGAGTGACTCCCACGGGACTCCCGCACCGGGTCACAGATGGGGCTGGGGGACCTCGGAGGTTCCTTAGACTTCTAGGAGGAGAATTCTGAGTTGAAGATTCTAGCACCTATGAAGCAGGCTGGTGCCGTGAGGCAGAGGCCACCGTGCCGTGAGCGGAGGACGTGGGAGCCACCGCTCACACTCCAGGCAGCACCCCTCCTGGAGTAGCTGCTCATCAGAAGAACGCCCCTCCCCCCATGCAGGCCAGTCAGGCAGGCGGGAGGGGTTAATGCAGCCTCTTTGTAGCACCGGGCATCCGCCGGGCCGGTGACCACAGCGAGGGCACCCCTGCTCGAGTGCCCGTGCCAACAGCCTTGACACCCTGCCCTCTCGCCTTACCGTAAATCCCGGGAGCCCGATCGGGCCAGGCAATCCTGTCGCTCCGGGTCTCCCTTGGTCACCTGGTTCTCCTTTCTCCCCAGTTGGGCCGTCTAGACCCTACAGATTGACAAAGATTTCTGTTGGTCAAGAGCAGGGTCATCAAGTGGGCCTCTGTGACCAACTGTGGCATGCACACAAGGCTCCCTTCCTCTGAGGGCCGGTGTCTAGGACAGTGCCCATTTCACGGATGCAAACCACTGAAGCCCCAAGATGACTCCCAGGCCAAGTCAGCAGCCTGGCTGGACTGGGGAAGGTCCCTTCTGTGTACACGCAGCCTCTCCGGGCTGTCGGGCTTCTGCGTGCTTTCCCAAGAAGCAGGTTTACACCTGTGACCTCATCTCCTTCCCAGCAACCCGGTGAAGTACCCTGGGAAAGCATTCTTATCCCCATTTTAGAGATGAGAAAACAGAGGTTCTGCAAAGCTCAGCAACTTTCTCAAGGACACAGGAGATGACAGAACAGGACCAGTTCTCTTGAGGTGGGAAACTGGCCTTCATTAAAAAAAAAAGGGTGGGGTGCTTGAGGGGAAACCCAGGTGCGTCTCCCGCCCCCACTTCCCAGCTGCAGGTCTTCCGGCCCAGGCTGCAGCGGGGACCCTGCAGAAGCCACGCTGGGGGTGGGACACTGTGCAGGCACGCATGCGTCACAGGGCAGGGGCCTGGCCAGCCCTGGCACTTACCGGTGGGCCTGCTTGGCCCGTCTCGCCTTTCTCCCCCTTCTCTCCCGGGCTCCCCCTGTGTCCGTCTTCCCCCTTCATCCCTGCAGGCCCAGCTTTTCCCGGGGGGCCTTGGGGACCGGGAGGGCCCATGTCTCCTGGTTTGCCTCGAGGTCCCTTTAGAAAATATCACATTTATTATTATACACTAACGGAGAAGAGAGAGAGAGAGAGAGAGAGAGAGAAAAGGAAAGACTGGGAGGTCCAAAGGATGTGACTCTTCAGCGCTTGACTGGCCCAGGCGATGAGCCTGTCCGCCTTCCCTGGGAATTCCAGAAGCCTCTGCACCGGCCCCGCCCATCCCAGCTGGGTCTTCCTGGCTCCTCTAGGGCCAGCAGGGTGGGGCTCAGGCTTGCGTGGGGTTGACCCCCACCTGCCCTACTCCCTTCCCCAGAAGGCTCACACCTGGGCTTCTTCCAGAGTCTTCTATCCCCCCCCCTCCCGGCCCCCCTGCCAGCCCAGGTCAAGGCCCATCTCCAGAGGCTTGTCTGGGAGAGTCGGTTCTTACCTTTTCCCCATCGAGTCCTGGAGGGCCTGGAAGTCCAATCTCCCCCTGTGGCCAGAACAACTAAAGGTCACTCTCAGAGCAGAGAAGAATGGTAACTGTCATTTATGGGGCGCTTCCCATGTGCCAGGGTTCCCCGGAGCTATGTGCACCGCCTCCATTTCAAGGGGAGGACCCCAGCGCCCAGCTGTGTGCCCAAGGCCTGCGGTCCGTGCAGAGTGGGGCTAGGTCCGAGCCTGGGCCTCGCGGCTCCACAGCCCACATTTTGGCCACAACCTCGTGTGCTGCCTCTGGGGGCCCTGGGGACTCCCTGGGAGGGCTGATGCCTCCCAGTGCCCCCCACCCCAGCCCCCCTGTCCTGCCTGCCCCACATGGAATCCCTGCATCTTCACATCAACCCAGGCCCCTTCTTTAGGTCAGGGAGGGAGATAAGGAGGCCTGGTCTCTGTCTTTGAGGCCAGTAAACAATGAGCCACATCTCCAAGGCAAAATGATTTCTATGAGAGGGGCAGAGAGGAAAGGGCAGTGAATTCTGCCTGGTAGATCAGGGGAGGCTTCAAGGAGGAGGTGGCCTTTGAGTTGGGCTTGAACTATGAGGAATTGGAAAGGTAGGGAAGAGGAGAAGGAGCTTCAGGGCAGGGGTGCCCATGAGCAGAGGACAGAGGTGCAAACATGCAGGGGCTTCTGAGAAAACCACGGGGGTGAAGTAGAACATAAAAGTAGAACAAAAGCAGGGAGGGAGGAGGGAGATCGGGGAGGAGGTGGCGTGCCGTGTTCCCTGATGGGCGGGTGGGTCCCCACATGGTTCTGCCCGGAGCAGTGGCTTGTCTAGACCCAGGCTTCACCACATCAGAGGAGCCTGCAGATTACAGGAGCCCGAGTCAGGCAGCAGGGAAAGAATGGCAGAGCTGAGGTGGCCGGCGTGGGGGTTGGCTGTGATGTGGGCAAGGTAGGGCCGGGGGCGCCCGGGAGGAGCGGGACGAGTCACAGGCCACGGTGCAGTGGTGGCTCTGCAGGGCACACTAGAGGGTCACCCACCAGCCCCGGCACTCAGGGACACACGCAGTACCCCTGCGAGGTCTGCGCCTCCCTTTGTCAAGACACGTATTACCTTCTGGCCTGGGATCCCCGGGGCTCCGGGTGGGCCGATTTGCCCGGGAAGACCAGGGGGCCCCTAGGAAAGACAAGAAAGACCCGTGGAAGAACTTTCTAACCAAGGAGGGGTGGCCTGTTGCCAGAGGAGGCTGGTTTATGGAGACCAATCATTTTCAAACATTTCATCCTTTTTGCAAAGGAAATAGTATGGGGTTCCCACTACGTGAGGCAGATGAGCACCGAGTGTGTCTGGATTGCAGTGGTGCCCCCCACCCCCCAGCGCCACCATCCTAGAGCCATGCCTAACAGCCTCTCCCTCCTCTGCCTCTGAGCACCCCTGGGGACATGAATCTGACCTCCCCTGATGGGGACTTAAACATGCCTCCAGGAAATAGTCCAAATATCCATCAACAGGGGGAGGTCTGTGACACCCATACAATGAAATATTACTTAGCAGTAAAAAATGAAGCCAGCACTGGGTCCGGGCAGGCCACGGACGAAACCCAGACACCTTATGTGGAGTAAAAGCAGCCAGACAGAGACGAGAATCCTGTGCGATTCCATTCAGACGACACCCCAAGAAAGGCAAGTGTAACCTACTGTGACAGAAAGCAGATCTGTGGTGTCCCGGGGCTGAGGGTAGCTGTGGGATTGACGCCTGAGGCACGTAAAAGAACTTTCTGGAGCGACTGGGGTGGAGGATACGTGGGTATGTGCATTTGTCCAAGCTTATCAAACTTTACGGCTAAAGTGGGTACATTTTATTTTATGTACCTTATACTTCACGGTTGATTTTAAAAGAACAAAAAAATCCCATGAGAGTTCTGCTTCAAATATACTATTTCAAATTATATATTTTAATGTTCCCACATGAAGCTCATCGATTCCAGAATCGTGTGATGTTAATCCCCACCCCTGGGGTTGGGGCACGCTGTGACCGGTGCTTGATTCTGGGTTTATACATCCCTAAGCCTTCTGTGGCACATGGCCACCAAAAATAGCAAGTGAAATGAAACGCCAACAGTTTGAGAACTTTGCGATCTCCTTTCTTCTCTCTAGGTGGGAAGTTAAACCTCGCGGCGGTTGTTTCAACCATAAATATTCACTACAATAACACACAGGCCCGTCACTGGTAGGTACGCCTGTAAAGTCTGGGCTTGGAATTCTCTGGTTTTCCAAGTGCAGAAAATGAACTTGATTTCTAGGGAAGGTGCAAATGTGGAGGTTGAGTTGCTCCTGGTGTTTTAGGGTTCTGGATTTTATTAGCTGAAGGTTGGGAAAAAAGAGAAACATAAAAGGATCCTCCTTGGGGCGCCTGGGGGGCTCAGTCGGTTAAGCGCCCGACTCTTGATCTCGGCTCAGGTCACGATCTCACGGTTCGTAAGATTGCGCCCAACGTCGGGCTCTGCACGGACAGTGTGGAGCCTGCATGGGATTCTCTCTTCCTCTCTCTGCCCCTCCCTGCTCATGCACTCTCTCTCTCTCTCAAAGTAAATAAACTTATAAAAGAGCACCCTCCACTGTACCCCCACCTCCTTGACACACCTGTACAGAGAAGCACAGGAGTGCACGGTGCAATTGGCTGTCCAGAGGACCATGGGGACCCCGGTTCGGGGGAAGCTCCTGAGACCCCCTGCTCAGGCTCTGCTCACCCTCTGCTCCAGCATTTCAGGGTCCCTCCAAACCCAGAAGCCTAGCGCCTGCTTTCTGGAAGCCAGACCTCAAGTCCTCCCCCTCCCCTGGCCCCCAGCACCCAGCCCTCAGCCCTGTACCCAACAGAAAGGGGAAGACTTACCATCAAGGCCAGCGTTCGGATCTCCTAAAAACCAATGCCATGCAATCAGTTGAAGAACAAGTCGAGAGCCACCTGGAGGGGCCCCTTGGCCCAGGCAACATGGGAGCTGGGCCCCCCTTAGGAGCACAGGAGGGGGAGGGCCTGTTGGTGGGCTCCATGCCTCCCAACCCCACGCCACCCCCCGCCTCTTGCACCAGACAGACAAGTCCCTACATCTCCCCAGATGCTGCTCTGAGGCTGTCCTACAACAAACTCAGTCAAGCCCTGAAATGGACCCAAACTTCCCTTCACTTTGCCAAAGCAGGAGGACACAGCGTCTCTTATTCTCTCTAATCGCTGATTGGGACTCCCCCCTGTTCTTCCCTCTTCTCCCAAAGCCCAGATTTCCAGGCTCCAATGTACTTCCTTGTAAACAAATGCAGCATAGGAAGATAGGGAACCACTCAAGAAATCAGAGGGACAGTTGATGGCATGAAATCAGGATTATACACCTTCTAGATGGATTCACAGAGGTGCTTTCTTTTAAGCAGTGGTTCTTAACCCTGGGGGTGAGGTTTGGCCTCTAGGGCACATGTCTGCAGACATGTTTTGGTTGTCACAACTGGGGATGGGGTGCTATTGGCTTCTAGTGGGTAGAGACCAGGTGTGCGGTTAACAACATACAGGGCGCGCCCCCCCCCCCCCACGACTCCCAGTGAGCAAGATCCAGCCGTACATGGCAATAGCCGAGGCCGATGAACCCTGTTTTAAAGGGTGGGTACCATATGCACTTGGAATGTAATTAAATCGACATGAAAAGGAGACACGTTTCAGAAAGACAGAGTCTACCACCTGAAAGGGCCATTGGAGAAATGGGGCTCTAGAACCCTAGACAGGCCAGCACCCCACAGGGTGCCAGGACACCCCAATTATGGCTCTCAGTTCTCCAGAGCCAGGATAACCCCCCAGCCGGCCCACACCAAGGGCCAGGTCTCCTGGCTGCCAAATGAGGGGGCTGCATTTGCCTGGAGGCTGCAGGCAGAGGCCAAGGGAGAGAGAGCAAGGGGCCCCCAGGTGCCTCCAGATCTCGAGTCTCTGGGCTAACCCCCCCTCACCTGGAGAGCCTCGTTGATGTTTCCATTGTAGTCCACCATCTCTCCTTTCCCTGGTTCCCCCTTGTTGCCCTGCAAAACAAACGTGGTCTCACCCCCGGGCTGGGCCCAGCAGCCGCTGCCCGCGCTCTGTTAGATGGGATTGTAGCCAACACGGGCTGGGCCTGGCTGCACGTGGCTGGACCGCAAGCAGCAAGATCGGGAACATGTAGGGATTCGGAACCCTGAGAGAGGATGCCCAGAGGTTCCAGAACAAACACGGAAGACTCAGTGCGACAGCTCGGGACTAGACTGGCCTAGAGAAGACAGAGACCAGGCACGGCCGCAATGTCGAACCTCCTTCCAGGAGTCTCTTTCCCTCCCTCTCCGTCAAGACCCAGGGTCCAGCCACCTGGTGCTGTGAGCCCAGGGAAGTGAGAGGTGATGCTGTGACCCTGGGTGAGAGACGCACGTACCTTGGGGCCAGCCGGGCCCTGTTTGCCAGCTGCTCCAGGCTCACCCTGTTGCACGACAAAGTTGGAGTGAGATGCGGTCGGAGCTGGGTACAAGAGAACCTGATGTCCCCTGATGGGCCATCGTGAGGGCCCATGGAGGGGCCGGGAGGCTCATCTTAGCTCAGGTCAAGAGGCTGCAAACCTCCCTGTGCGATCCCTTCTTTGTGTCCCCCAGCGCCTCTGGGCTCCGCTGGCTACTCATTCAAAGACGTTCTTTCTGTCCTATTTGGTGGTTAGGGACTCCGCCTGTGTCTGCCTGGCCACCTCTCCCCAGCCCCTAAGTCAGCCACCTCCCTGGGTGCAGGGACCCAGGTGCTTCTCCTTATTTCCATTCAGCTCAAGGAGCAAGAGCTCAGCCACTTTTGGCCAATTGCCTGGGCAGTCGTGATCGCCACGGAAGGACCGTGGGTTCCCTCCTTCTGAGTGTGAAAGCCCCAAACTGCAGGCTGGAAAAGGGGAGTTCAGTATAAGGGGAACACTCAATATGGGGGTAGGGGGTGGGGGGTGGGGATGGACACAGGATGGAACTATGGGGAAGAAGTGAAAAGAAACCACACTTCCAACCCTTCTGGGACAATATTAACATTCAAGACAAATTTTAAAAATCAAGAGAGAAAGTAAAGATAAAGGGACAACAGACCCTTTAATAGAACTCAGCTCCTCATGACCCTGTGGTGGGCGAGCTCGTGCAGCGAGCTGCCTGCAGGTAACCTGTCCCTTAGCCCCCTGTCCCGCAGCATTTCAGTCACTGAGCGCCTGTGAGGGACGGGGCAGCACCGACCTGATCCTTCCACGGGAAGGAGCTGCAGACGAGTGGGAGCCCCACCTTTACCAGCGGCTTGGAAGCCCACAGGAGGAGAGGCTCTGGGGGGCTCCCCGGCCCACGTGGGCATCCCCGAGCAACCCGCCCTTGCATGACTGCTGACTCAGGGGAAGGCTCTCCCCAGCTGAGAGGAGAGATGGCCCCAGGAGTCACAGCCCATCAGCCTTGTGCCCTGGGGGTCCAGCTGTGGGAGTGGCCACCGTGATTCTTTGTCTGACTTGGGGCTTGAACTCCCAAGCTGCCCCTCATCTCAGGACTGGGGGCCTCTGTACCTTGTCTCCTTGCTGTCCTGGGGGGCCGGCCTGGCCATCAACACCAGCTTCTCCCTGGGGAAGAGGAGAGACATGGGCGGAGGACATAGTTCGGCCGGCTGCCTACGGGGCCACGTTAGGGCCTTGTGTTGATGTTCTGGGTGTGAAGTGTCTTCGGACCTCCGTCTGTATCTGCACTGGCTGCTGCTAACTCACCTCCTTCTACTTATCTGACTCCCACCCACCCTTGGGCCCAGCCAGGGTCTCACCTCCTCCTGGCCGCCTTCCCTGCCTACTCCCTTCCTCCTCTGAGTTCAGCACCACTTTCTCGGGTCCACCCCGCCCTGCCGGGGCCTCCTCATTTCTTGATTAACACACACAGGCCAGTTCTGTTGCAGCCCCCAGGTGTGGACTGCCGGCCGCCCCTGGCTGCGGCGGGTGGGGAGGACAGGTCACTTTGGAACCTGGAACACTTGGGAAGGCACAACTCATCAGGTCCTGCCTGGGAAACAGAGGGGACCGTGAGGGCCCCAGGCATGCAGGGAGGGCCCCCAGGAGGCCTAGGATGGAGGTAGAGAGAGAGAGATGGGAGAAGGTCCACTGCACATACTTCCCTTAGCCAACATTTTGCCTGGACTTGGAAGGAGGACATGGGTTTGGGACCAGCCTTCTTTCTTTCCTCCTTTTTGTCCCAGGATGCAGGGACAATAGTGACCAGGCACCCCTAACCCCAAATCAAGACCCAAGACATGCCAGGTATCCATGCCTAGTGGGGTCGATGGGACAGACTGGGACAGACTCCAACCCTGGAGATGTCCCAGACCCCAGGTGGCAGGGTCACTTCTGGCAAAGCTGGTGCTCGTGCCACAGTCAGGTGGGCATGTAGGGGTGAGCCTGAGACCCCTTCTGCCACTTCATCTCACCTGCCTACGGGCTTCCTTCTGCCTCCCCATATGCTATATCCGTGTGAACCGTGGGTTTGTTTCTGCTAGGCTGTGAGCAAGCGGAGGGCAGATTCTCTGCAGCCTTGCAGCCCAGGCAGCGCCCCGCTCATGGCAGCCCCTTGATACATGTTGGTGGGAAGAATGTGTGTCTTGTCTGAAATCATGTAATGAGTCCTTTCCTTACAGGCTAAGCGAGAGTCCACCCCCATTTCCCTACGCTACTGGAATAAACCAAGTAGCACAAAAGGCATCTGCCCTGGGAAACCCAAATCATACCGCTGCATTTCCACCCCGTGCAAGGAAGGTGAGGGCTGTCCAATGTGCAGACGACCCCACTGCTGCCATCCATTCCCTTCCCCCTACCGTGTGCACCAGCACCAGGTGGGGCCCAGCTGATCACTGATGTTGACTTATTCAGAGCCTGGGGGAGGGGCCTTTCTGGCTGTGCTAACGTTCTGTAGCCGTCGGTCCCTGACTCAGTTATATTATAGCCATTTGGATCAACGGAACCATCTATGTGCCCTCTTGACTCTTTCTCTTGGAGGGTCAGTCACCACTTAGAATCAGGACGTTGGTCCAAATTGCCTTTCTAGAATTCACTGGAAAACCCACACATTGGGAGCAGGAGAGAAGGCAAGGTGCCCAGGACAGAGCCCCCAAGAATGGGCTGAAGATGAAGGCCACAGGCAGCATCCCCACTGAGTGTTGATCCAAGGGACACTCACCTTTGGGCCTGGGGGCCCAGGCAGCCCTGGGGGGCCGGGCTCCCCTCTTCCCCCTCCAAAGGAGTTGCCAGCATCGCCTTTTTCTCCCTGGGGGTGGAAGGGTGGGAGGATGGGAGGTAAGTGAACCATCACAGGGTCCGCCGAGCTCTGGAAGGAGGTGGCTGATCGCTCTCTTTTCCCCCCTCACGGTTCCACGGGGTGGAGGCAGTGGACCAGCCCTGGTCCAGGCTGCGCCCAGAGGCCCTCAAAAGCCTGGCTTGGTCTGACTGGCCAGGGGATTTGAGGAGAGAATGGAGTCAGCTATAGCAGGGGGACAGGCAGGGAGCTGAAACAAGAGACCTATTGTGACTTGCGTCTAGCCTCTTTCTCAGAGTGTGTCCATGTGAACCGTCCTTTAGAGGGCGGGGAATATTTGGCATGTGAAAAAAGGGGTCTGGTGGCCAAAGGATGTTAGGAAAGGCAGAATGAGAGGAAGCATGGCAGGACCCTTCACTGCAGGGTGCTCTGAGCCCCTGACGGCTACGGGGTCCTGTGACGTCCCGAGGGGCCTATCTTATGCAGCTCTCCCCAGACGAATTTGACCTCAAGTCTTTTTATTTTATTTTATTTTATTTTATTTTATTTTATTTTATTTTCATGGACTGCCTTATGGATCTCATGCACTCGGGAGCACATTTTCAGAGCTGGTGCCAAGAGATCTGAACAAGGTCGTAGCTACTGGTCTTTGAATATGGGCATTTTTTTTTGCCAATCAGGGCCTCCCACGTGGTACCCCATGCAATAGTCTAGCTGTGCTCCAGCTGCTTTCCCCCAACCTGGGAGGGACACCTCCAAAGCCGGGGTCCATGTGAAAGTTCAGGGCCAGGAATGTGGGCCTTTACACAGAACCCACCATTCAGAGCTTGCCCATACCCACCTTCTGCCCCAGGAGGCCGAGCAGCCCGGGGGAGCCTGCAGCCCCCTTTTCACCCTGTGGAGGCAATGCAGACAGTTCAGGGTTAGGAACTCCTTCTGCAGGAGGACCAGGAAGGCACCTGCCCCATTGGCAGGGAGCCGTGCTCTCTCTCTCTCCTGCCTCCCTGCCCCTCTGTGGGCCATTTCCTGAAAGACTCCATTTCCTGCCAGATCACATCGGCACCTGACTCCTTCCTTGGGCCACTTCACACTGGTGACGGCCTGCATCATTGGTCTCCTGATCCCATATGGGCTGGGCCCTCATCGTTCATGGGGACCAAGAGCATTTGGCCCCTTTTGGGGTCTCCTGGGAAGAAGAGGCCAGTAGCTGGGGAAGCTCTTGCTTTATCCACTCTGTTCTTTTCATTTTTTAGAACGTCCAGCATTTAGAGTCCCCTGGTCTCTGCCTACCTCCTCCCTGCCTCCAGGGAAGACAAAAACCATCGAACCATATTTTGAGAAGTTTGCTTCCTCTTATGGGTTGACTTGCGTCCTCCCAAAATTCGTATGTTGAAGTTCCAACTCTCAGTCTCTTAGAATCTGATTGTCTTGGGAAATAGTGTCATTGGAGATATAATTAGCAAAGCTAGGAGGTCATACTGGAGCAAGGGCCCCTAATCCGATATGATTGGTGTCCTGATAAGGGGAAATTTGCACGTGGACATGCGTACAGGAAGAACGCCATGTCAAGATGAAGGCAGAGAGTGGGGCGATAATTCTACAAGCCAAGGAACACCAAGGCTGCCAGCAAACCACCAGAAAGGGGGAGGGAGGTACAGAGCAGACTCCTTTACAGCCCGCAGAAGGCGGGAGCCCTGCTGACTCCTAGACCTCAGACTTCCGGTCTGCAGAGCTGCGGGGCAATATGCTTCTAGTTGTTTGACCACACAGTTCTTTGTTAGGGCGGCTCTAGTAGACTAACACCCCTTCCTACAGCATCTTCTTCCACCACGAAGAGCTCTTCCCCATTACACACGTCACAGAGCCCCTCTCTCACTGCGCAGGTGCAGAGGCTCCGTGGCTCGGAGGGACCCCTCATGGTCTCAGTGATGGAACCAGGTCTCCCGAAGCCCCACCTTCTGGGTCATGAAGAGAGCACTTTACACCCACCAAGTGTCTCCCGTCCGGAGAGCCCCCCAAAAGTATGCCACCAGGCCAGCGCCAGGGGGTGCACTCTCCACAGCCTGGTGGCTGCTGGTTCTCGTAGGTAATAACATAAACTGAGGGCCCCGGGGTCATAATTTGCCAGATGTCTCGATGATTTTTCCTGCTGGAGCCACAGAAGAGGCTACACCAAGTCTTTAGGTGTCCTCCCCTTGCCACTGACTGCGGGTAGCAGCTGAGTGACAAAATAGCCTGAAGCTGGTCCAGGGAGGGGAGGATGCCAGGTAAGGGCCCACAGGCTGGGAGGGAGGTGGGTCCTGGGGCCCCAGCAGACCCTGCTCTGCCGGGGCCATGCCTGGGGTGGGCGTTAACTGCAGTCTGGCCTTGAAACAGGCCAAGTCTAAAGGGAAACGGTACAGGTGCTGCCCTACAGAGGTCCTGGGGGATGGGCGGGGGGAACGCCTTCCTTCTGCTGGTCTTTCCTCCTGGGTAACCAAGGAGGGAGGGTGTATTCCCCAGTGCAGAATTTCTGAAGCGTTGCCAGGCTTTCCCGGCACTCCCTCTTCCTGGGGACACATGCAGCCCCGGCAGGCAGCACACATGTGGTGGGACAGGGAGTGTGGGAGACCAGCAGAGGCCAGGATGAAGGGGACACACACTCAAAGGCACAATATCCTACCCTCTGCCCCCTCTTTCCCGGCAAACCTGGGGACCCTGGTTTCCCTGCTGCTCTGGGGTCTCCCTTTGGGGTAAGAAGAGAAAGTCACTGGTAAGAGGAGGTGGGAGGGTGGGGAGTATGGTGGACAGCGATCATAAACCAGTGTTGCCAGTATACTAGTCCCATAAGATGCTCCTCTTAAAAAAAGGATGAGCTCGCCAAAAAAGGTTTTGAAAATGTTGTACCAGAAATTAGTTTTAGAGCTGCCCAACACACATATAGCATCTTAAAGGTTCTGAGAAGGCCTGCAGAAAAGAAACCTATAAAATATTTGTACTTTTGTATTTCCCAAACATATTTGACCATGGAAACTGTTTTCATGTTACATCTCTTATAGTCCTAGACAAGAGAGACAGAGCACTGCAGGCACAGGGGACAACAGTTACTGCCCGCTGGAGCTGGTGTGTAGGCAAATTGTCCGGGCCGCCCAGGCCAGGCCAGGATGCAGGGAGTGGGAGGGAGCCCTGACAAGCAGGCCCCTCCTGGGTGGGCCCTCCTCCACTCAGCCAGGTCCCCAGCTCCGGGTCAGCCTCAGGGGGACCAGGAGCAGGAGCGTAACGACAGCAGCCACTGTCACCTCCACCCCATGCTTGATGCTCCGTGCAGCCCAGAACATTCCCTCTGTATCAGTACCTTGGCTCCTGGGGTCCCTGGCTCACCCTGTGTGGAAAAAAAGAAGACTCAGGTAAAGAGATGCGGGAGAGAGAGATAGAGAGAGAGCGCACGCTAGCGTAGGAGCAAATGCGCAAAGGTACTCATGGGGTAGGGGAAGCATCTGGCCAGCCCAAGGCTTTTCTCTGCCTTGGCCTCAGATTCCAGGCCAAAGGAGGCTTTCTGGACGATTCCCTATGCTTCTCCTCGGTGAGGGGTATGGTCAGTGAGGCCCCCCAGGTGGAGGGAGAAGAAGGAATGGGCATTTGCTTAGACAAGGTGCCCCCTGTAAGTGGACCTGCCGGAAGATTCACATTTGTGCTTCTGGGTTTCCGAGTCCGTCTGTCCGCCGACCACACGGGCAGTTCGGGTGGGATTCAGGAGAAGGACTCCTGCTTTCCCCTCTGAAGCTTTGCAAGCACGTAGCTGCTGCATTCTGAAGCAGGAAGGAAAGTGCTGGGCTCCCTTGCGCATCGGCAGGGGGGGTGACACCTTTAGTTGAGGCTGGTAAACCTTTGCTACTTACTTTGCGAGGCTTAGTTAAGCATCTCTTGGTCAAGGTGTGCATAACGGCATAAATGTTGCCTTAAGAGAAACGTTTCCCCATCCTGTCTGTCCCCCTCCTTGGTCCAGCGGCCACCCCACGGAGCCCCCGAAGCCCCAACTCTGTCTTCCTCTCTCCTGTCCCCCCCATCCTGCCCCTCATGGGTTGAGTGACAAGGTTCCACCGACCTTCATCCCTGCCATGGCGGTTCCGGGAGCCCCCTGGCAGAGAGAAGAAAAGGCGTGGTGACTTTTTGCGGGTGGGGCAAGCACGGAGGGAGCGGCTCCAAGGAAGGAGGCGGCCCGGAGCAGTGCCGGTGAGCTCCCCAGGCTTCCCAGCCACCTGCTCAGGGGGCCCAGGGGTGCCCAGATGGGAGGGTCTCTCTGGGATGCAATGTGGGGAGGGCTTCAGGGGGACAGGAAAGGAGGAGGAGGAGATGGGAAGGAAGGGGGGTAGAAGGGAGAGCCATGCTGAAAGGGAGAATGGGAGATGGCTGATTTCACCCCTGAGCGTATAAGTGGGATTCTTCTCACGGTGAACTCTCTGGACCTGTGCCCTCATGGACTGGGGAGCAGCTGGGAGCGAACCCTATTTCTACATTGGCCCAAGACCAACGACTTGGAGGTAAACAGGCTGCCTAAGGCACCCCTTAGTAAATCCCAAATGGAGGTGATTTTTAGGGAGTCCCTACTCCCCACATGGGACTGAAGCCAGAGCTAGGGTTACCTGGAAAGATTTTCATGACCCAGAGATGCCCAGGAGGAGGCCTGGCCATGTCAGGAGGGCACTGGTGAGTGTTGGCTGAGTGGAGGAAAAGGCTGGCCCAGCGAGGGGAGAGGGCTGGGGAGGAGACGTGTACCCCACCTTCATGTCTTCCCAACGGCACATGGGAAGGTGGAGGAGTGGGGCCTCCGAGGTGTCCCAGAGCTTGGGAGAGAGAGGTGGGACCCGATGAGGGGAGGGGCAGGTACCTTTGCTCCGTGTTTGCCCGGCATCCCTGGCATGCCTCGTTCTCCCTGAAGGAAGAAATAGAAGAAATGCTGAGAAGGGGGCCTGACTCACCCGGGGCCTTGGCCCTTGAAGCGCGGCCTGTAGGGATGACAACGAAATGTCCAGCCTGGTTGGTTTGGAAGCCTGGGATGGCTGTCCAGCTCACTCTGAGCTTTGCGGACCTGCCCCCACCACAGCCACCGCGGGCCATCCTCTTAGCCCACGTGAACTCACGTAAGGGTCCAAGTCACAGAGCACAGATCACAGCGAGAGAGGCCCACCAGCCAAGCCTGAGTCCTGAGAGGGCTGCCTCGGGGCTCAGTGCAGTAGGGCCATGGGTGGAAGTGGTCGTTAGGCTGTCACCTGTGTGTCCCCTCCCTCCCAGCCCCACCTGGAACTTCTGGCCCTATTTTCACCACAGCAGGTATGCTTTGGTGGCACCTGCCTCTCCTCTTCATCTGGGGTTCCTCCTCCTCCCCCTGGCCTCCTTGGGTCTAACTCCTCCAGAGGGCGTGTGGGTCTTGGCCCTACATGGCAGGTCGGCTGTGGTTCGGGGTGGGGGGGGCGGCGGTGGGGGCTGCGGGTGGAGGCAGGGCGCTGCCTGGAACCCATCTGGAGGCACCGAGAGAGCTGTGGCTTCAGGACATCGTGGGGTTTGCTCTACTATCTCATCAGGGTCCTGTCTTTCTCCTCAACTTCTTTTACCTTCCCCTCGAAAATGCCAAACCTGTGGGGCCGGGGTGTGAGCTCAGGAAGGACAGGAAGGAGATGGGGTTGGAGACGACAACTGGTGACAAATGGAAGTCAAGGGTAGATGAGTCAAGACTAACCTCCTGTGTCAGTGAAGGGAGGAGGTGCTCAGGAGAGGGAGGGCAGCTCCTGTCTCCATGAGCTGAACCCTGGCCAGGGCTCTGAACACCGTGCAGCGACAGGTGACAGCTCTGAGCCTGCGGCAGCTCCGTGCATCTGAGCACATCTGAAGGCCGCGGATGGCAACACGGGGCCCTGACAGATCCTGTCCGGCCCAGCCTCCCCACTTGGGTCTCAAGAGCTGTGGCCTCCAGGCCAGGCGGCAGTTCCCACAGGCTTACGGGCGAGGGGGAACCTGGCCCCACCCGGCCCCCATCTTTTCCGCTGCCCTCATCCCTTCTCTGCTCTCTTAGAGGACGTCCTGTCCACTCCTCTACTCGCCAAAACTAGAACGTCTTCCAACCTCTGTCCTGCATGACCGGGCCTCCACGCTGGCCTCCAGCTGAGCTCCCCAGTGCACAGTCTGGACAACTGTCCCCTACTTCAGAACAGCTGCTGCCCGGCATTGATGTACAAAAGGGGCCAAGGAGTCCGTCCTCCGCTTCCTTCCTAACCTCATCGCCAGACACCCCGATACCTATTATCTGTTTCCCTGAAAACACCACCCATTTCCCAGATTCTATACCTTGCTGCCGTTCCCTCAACTCGACACCCTATTAATTGCTGGGGGGCCCTGGTCCCACGCCATGGCCTCTGTGAAGGCCCCTGCGAGGCGTCGTGACCAGCGCTGGCTCTTCAGGGTGGCAGGGACCCTGGTGCGTCTGTAATCCGCACGCATGGTCAGTGTCTGCCTGGGATGGTTCAATTCCATCCTCTTTGGCCTATGTCTCTGTGTTCTGCAAAAGGCCCGGAACCTTTAGCTCCAAACACAGGAGGCCTTCTTCACCCTGGCCCACCAGGACCCCTGAACCACAGGCAAGGTTAGCGGAGCTGTACTCAGGAAGTGAACACAGCAGACAAGTCAGGGGCCCAGGTCTGCCCCGGCCACCTCGCTCTGGGAAATCCCTCTTTACAGGCCATTTACTGTGCCTGCCTTGTGTCTGGCACGGGGCCAAGCGCTTTGCACCTTTCCTCTATTCAGTCTCCAAGACTCCTCTCCGATGTGGGAATGGACATTAGTCCTGTTTCACAGGTGAACAAAGTGACGCGGAGAGGCCAGGTATGATTGCCAAGGTCATGCAGAGCAGGGATGTGAACACAGGTCTTTTGCCTGCCAAAGCCCAGGTACCCATTTCCCTAAGCCAACCCCAAGCATCAGGTGGGCTGATTCTAAAGCCCCTCTTTGCTGGAGGCCCCTCAGGTCTGTGCCCCATGGAGCGAACGGGTCAATGTAGGAGGGTAGCTCATGGGGGCTGGGTCTTTAACCACAGGCATGCCCAGAGGAAAGAGCTGGGTAGGGCCCCACCTGCCAGCACAGGTCTGCTCCGTGGCCAGCAGAGGGCGCCACAAGACCTCGTCAGAAATCTGGCAACTGTGGCCATGATGGTGTCAGAGCCCGCTCCCCAGGAGCGACAGCCGTCACCCTTTCCTTCAGAGAACCAGGATCTCCTGCTAACACTCCAACTGGCCTAAGACACCAGGTGTGTGTGTGGGGGGGGGACAGGTGGGAGAGCGGCTTGGGTGTCCCTGACTCTTCATCCCTTCTTCCCTTGTCTTTCCCTCAGCCTTCCCTCAATGCCCCTCCCTGCCAGCCTCTTCCCGGCTCCATCTGGGGGAACCAGCTGAAGTCAGGAAAGGCTGTGTGAGCCTGGGTAAGCCACTGTCCCTCTCTGGGTCCAGGATCCTCACCTGTAAAGCGAGTTAGACTGGAGACCTCCCACCCACCCGTGCCCAGCCCACCTTCTCCAGCTGCCCCCCAGCCCTGCCTAGGCCTTGAGTGGGGAGAGAGGTCAGAGCTGGGGAGGGGCCCCTGGGTCTGTTGGCAGATCCAGAACGAGGTTGTGGAGGCAGAAGTTTAGCTGTGGGGGAAATGCTTGTCTAGGAGGGGTCTCTGCGGGTCTCTGCTTCCCCTCCCTCCTACCCGGGGTGGGGGAGGGCTGCCAATGCTTCAGCAAGGGGGGTGGGGGTCTGCCCAAGCCCGTCTCTGGGCTGCTGTCTCCAACCTCAGCGGGAGCAATGCGCAGTGAAACCAGTGAGTGAGGCTTTCCTGCTAATTGGGGTTGTCCTCAGCCCGTGCTGGCTCCTATGGAAAAACAAAACCACCCACCCCAGGGAAATCTGGGGCCCTTGGAGCCTCTAAGGAGGCAGCCCTCCTCGTTAGCGTGGCTGACCTTCGCCCCTTCCTTTCCCTCTGGGTCAAGTCTCTTAGTTCTGAGGATGACCCAGGATCCCTTGATCCTACATCTCAGGCAGGCCTCCCTCACCACCACCCCTCTGCTGGGCAGGAAGCAGGGGTGCCCTCTGCTGCCCCTGCCCTGCAGGCTCCTTCCACTCTCATCAGGCTGGGCCTACCCCAGCCTGACCTCCGCCCTGGGGACTACGCTAGAAAGCACTGATTCCTGGATGTGAGGCGACACAGGGGTGAGTCATTGTCAAGGACCTTAGGGTGGCTGTGGGCCAAGGGCACCTGTTTGCAGGGAGGGGGAGGGGGCTTCTGGGGGCTATGGCTAAAAGCGAGACCACAACACCTTTGTTCCCACAGTTTTCCCCCTTGATGTGTCTTTGGGAAGGCAGCTTTACAAGCTCCTTCTTTCCAATTAAAAGTTTTCCATTTAAAAGGTGTATGTTTGGAATTGTGCTAAATTTAGATTCACTAACTCACTAATGTCTTCATCTTGGGTGCGGAGGGAGTCCTCAAAGTCTATTTAAGCCCAAGATTCTCAATTTAACTCGTCTATGTTTGCCTTCCCTTGTCTTCCCAGTGGGGCCCCAGGGGCTCCCCCAGTGGGCTCCTGGAGACCCCAGCTAGGCCACCCTGCAGCTGGGGAGGGGGGCACCCCCCTGGGGCATTACAAAGGGACTTGCTCCAGGTGCACGGAGCATGTGGGGACAGGCCAGCGATCCCCAGGCCACCCCACCTGGGGCATCCCACCACTTGGGAGGCTGGCTCTTTAACCAAGATTGCTGGCTGGGAAGGGGTAGATTCCAGGCACTGTGGCTTAGAAAGCTCTGGGTGAGCACAGGTGGGTAGAGAGAGGGCTGCCTGCAATGACCTTGAAGGCCTGTCCTAGCCCTGACTTCAATGATGCCATCGACTCTCCAGCTGGCCTTGTACAGAAGCGCTGTGTAGCATCAGTAGGTTTTCTATTCAGGCCCCCACTTCCAGGTGGAGGGACCCCTCATTTACTGAGACAACGGGATGAAAGCTGGCTCCCTGGGGCACAAAACGGCCATGCTTCTGTCCTGTGGGAGCAGCCTCGTAATTGGTGATTTACTGCTTGTTGGACAAGCAGGGCAGGGACTTGGCAAGAAGACATAGTCTCGAGGGAGGTGGGGGGCTTCAAGGTCAGCTCCCCAGCCAAGCAGAGGTCAGGCCAGAGGAGTGTGGGGCGATGCATGGACCTCCCTAGCTCGAAGGTCTCTCTGCAGCCCAGCTCCGTGGGGAGGGCAGGAGGGCCCCGGGTGGAGCAGCTCCACACACAGACTCTTTGTTCTCTGCAGGGAGGAGGAAGGCCTGTCTGAGTGTGGGGAGTGGAAGGCTGTGGGGAAGGGGGAAGGCGGGAGTGTGGGGAGGGAGGCCAGCAGGCAGCTCAAGCCTCGGGCCTGGACCAGGGCCCTCTCGCGGGCTGGGAAAGCTGGGCGAGGAGGGTTAATGTCTCTCTTTCCTCTAAAGGGTTCCTCGGACTCCCATCCAGGAAAAGGCAGCTCATTTCCCTCTTCGCGACCCTAGCTGGCTCCAGACAGGAGAAGACTGGAACCAGGGCGATGCCAGGGCCTCCAGTAATTAGGATCGGCAGGAAGTGATCTGGGGAATTACCGGGGTCAGGCGCCCCATCGAAGGCCAGGGCTTTGGAAGGGCGGCTGGCTTGTAATCTCGATTTGAGATCGGTTGATTTTGTAGTTAGCTCCAAAAAGAAAAGTCGGCTCTAATTAATCTGTGGGCTTTGGAGTGTGGGAGGAACAGGGCCCAGGGAGCACAGGCTAGGAGCTGGAGGCTGGCGGGGTGAGACTCTCAGTCCCTGCGAGGCCTCAGTTCTGAGCCCCGGGTCTCAGATCCCTGATCTGCTTTAATTGAAATAGTCTGGATGTTCCCCCTGGGATTTCATGGCTGTGAAAGGAAGACAGTGCTGTCCCCACCCCAGAAGCCTCCTGCAGCTATGGCTGCCATCGGCATGGGGGCCTGTGCTGCACATGAGTGCCCTGTGCCGCCTGGGTGGCTCAGGCCCTCTGACAGCCAGAGGGGTGCAGGGGTTCTCAGGAATAGCTGTGGTGGGGCCCTGAGATAGGCTGCCTTCTCCTGATTTTATTGAAGTCCTGGAACCACGCTAACTCCTTGGGGGGAATCCCTCGAGGGGTGGGAATCAGTGCCAACGGACAAAGCCCTCCACTTCCTGGGCTCTTTGACCGAAATGCACCAAGGATCGCAAGTTCTGCTCGCAGAGAGCCTGGGAAGCTCAGAGAGAAAGGCCTGGATCCAGCCACAGCCTTTTCTTATGGGAAGGAGACCAGCCCACCCCCACCTTCTTTCCTTCGAGGGAGGAGGCGATACTGGAAGTCATGGCTCCCCGCACCCCTGCTCCCCACTGCCCTGCCATAAGGCCCAGGTAGTAAAGTCATTCACAGCAAGGATGGCAAGGCTGTGGGGTCAGACGGAACTGGGTCACTACTTCCTGGCTGTGGACCTTCCGGGACTCGCCTCCGGGGGCCTCAGTTTGCTCATCTGTAAGTTACGGTTAAGAATAAAACCTACCTCAGAGGGTCGTTACAGGGATTCAGTAACATGATTAGGTAAAGTGCCATGTACGCAGCCTGGAGAGTTGAAAAGGGCCGGGAAGGCAGCTTACTACTACTAGCGGTCATTCTACGGAAGTGTGTCCGCCCACACAGCCCCCTGCTCTGACTGGCAGATCGGAATGATCACGCCCTGTTGGAGAAGGATTGAGAAAGTGTGGGAAGGGCCGGCGGGGCCATACAGCGGGGGCCCAACTTGGGCCGGGTGGAAGGGCTTCTGCTCCTCTCACACTCACTCCAGGGCCCTAGACATCCCACCTTTGGGCCCAGCTGATCTCCCTTGGGAGGCCCACAGCCCTGGAAGCTTCTCTAGCAGGAGGCCGTCACGGCCTGCCTCCTCTGGTCTGAAAATGCACAGCCCCCAGCCTGCGGGAAGGGAGTGTGTGCCTCAGTCATGGCCCTTCCTGCAGACCCCAAGGCTTACGGCCCAGACCGCCCTGCGTCAGCGCACCCCGCGCTGCCGGGTCAGATGGACCAGCTCCGACACACTTAGAGATAGGCTCTCACCAGGTTCTGTGATCCATACACAGTCTGACAATAGCCGTCAATCCCCTTGAAAGAGAGCCAAGGCTGTAATGTTTTAAACACACACTGCATCGTACAACATATTTAAAGTAGATCGGTGGTCATAAATTTGGATCAAATCGATACCACATGGGTACACGACAATACGCGCAGTGTCTAGGCAGCACGGCTGGTCCCAAGCGGGGCTGGGAGCAGCACGGGGCCCGCTGGCCACACTGGGCTTTGATCCTAAGGAGCTGGGAAGGGGCCTGCCCTGCTGGCCTGGCTGGCCCCTGAGAGGATGCCAGGCCGGGTCCAGCTGTCCAGGGGTGGTGGCGGTGATGGTGCTGGATGGAACTGATCATTAGCAAACTCTGCAGGCCAAGAAACATCTTTGCTAAGAGTTCACTTCCAACCCCTGCTGAAAGGAAGGCCTCGCTGCCTGTGCATCAGGTTGCCAGGATGGAGAATTAAAGCAGACGTGGAGGGTCTGTCGGTTACCTCATGGGTTCCCCTTGCACCCTACATGCAGGGGCAGTCCCGTGGCCTCTGTCCCCTCGTGGTGCTCCCACCGCCAGCGCTCACTCCTCCCTGGGTGGTGGGGTTGGGGCATGTTCCCAGCACCTGGCTGTCTCCTCTGCATGCATTCCAAGCACAGAGGCGGGGGGAGGGAGAAAAAGAGAGAACGGATGGGCACAGAAGGAGCTCGGGGGATAAGCCTCCACATCCCAGCCACAGGGAGGGTAGTTGGTGCACAGCTAGCTTAGCCTAGGCTGACGCCCGCTGAGCAGAACTCACGTCTGTGCCTGGACGAGAAGACTGGCCCCTGAGCTTGGACTCAGGAGACCTGGCCTCCAATTCCAGCACGATTTTTCAGTAGCTGTGCCACCTTGGAAGCCGGGGAACTTGGGCTAAACCGAGGTGGGAAGTATTGCTGTAGCTGCCCCTGGGCCCTAGCATCTTCATCTCAGCGCTCTGATGGGAAGCAAGATTCTGCCTGGCTGTGGCAGTCAGTGGCTCGAGACAGCCACAGCTGCAGTGGGTCTGGGGTGGGGGGACGGGCACTTGTAGCCTCCTGAGAGTCCCGTGACACCCCAGCCCTAAGCCGAGGCTGCTCCATCCTCAGGACAACAGACCCCCAAGCTCCTTTCTGGATGAACCAGATTTGCAGCTGGCCCGCGGATGCAGATGCCCGCCCGTGGCATGGTGGCCAGCCGCTGGCATCCCTGTGAGTCTGCTGGAGCTTCTGGCTTCTTCACGGAACCGGGAGGCAGTAAATTTTGTGAGTCTGCGTGTGTGGATGGAAGCAACCGCAGAGACTATAATTTCCACTTCCTGACACAACACAAACTTCTCAGTTTATGCAGAACTAATTAAAGGTCTCTCAGGTCTTGCCATTTTGTCCCATCCCCCCCTCCCCCTGCTGCCTGCCCAGCTCCCATAAAACAGTGCTGTGGTGGCAGCCGCCCGATTATAGAGTGTGAGGAATGTGCTTCTCCAGAGCACTCCTCCCGTTCCAAAATCCCTCCCCCTTCTCGTTCTCCCTTCCCTTCCTGCGTCCTTTCTTCTCCTGGAGCTGGGTCTGGAGGGCTGCACGGGGCTCCTTGGGGCAGGTGGCACCACGGGAAGGAACCAGGCCTGGGCTGGAGTTCCTGATCTGTCACTCTGGAGCCGTGACACTCTGGGCAAGCCTGTGTCATTTGTTAAATAGGAGAGTAGCCTTGGCCTCAGGGCACCTGGGTGGCTCAGTCGGTTAAGCGTCTGACTTCGGCTCAGGTCATGATCTCACGGTTCGTGAGTTCGAGCCCCGCGTCGGGCTCTGTGCTGACAGCTCAGAGCCTGCCTCAGATCCTGTCTCCTTCTCTCTCTGCCCCTTCCCTGCTCACTCTCTCTCTCTATCTCAAAAATAAATAAACATTAAAAAAAAAAAAGAATAGTACCAGCTTCACAGGGTGGTTTTAGGATTAGAAACAACACAGGTCACACTGAAGGACAGCCTGGGCACATGGTGGGCATTCAGTAAGTGGTGACTATTATTAAAATTACTTGTTTGTTATTATTGTTTCTGTAATGACTGCCCCTGGGCCTTTGCTCAAATTGTTTCATTGTCTAAAATGCATGTCCCAGGGCGCCTGGGTGGCTCAGTCGGTTAAGCGTCTACTTTGGCTCAGCTCATGATCTCACGGTTTGTGGGTTTGAGCCCTGCGTTGGGCTCTGTGCTGACAGCTCAGAGCCTGGAGCCTGTCTTCTGATTCTGTCTCTCCCTCTCTCTCTGTCCCTCCCCTGCTCTCACTGTCTCTCTCTCTCTCTCTCTCTCTCAAAAAATAAATAAAACATAAAAAATAATTTAAAAAATAAATAAAATGCACGTCCCTTCAGATCTGCTGGTTGAAGGATCACGGTGGTGGGTTAAAAATGGCCATGAATGCATTGCTATTCGTCCCATAAGACGTGGAGGCTGTGTCCCCTCCGGCACCCCACTGCCACACGTGGCTTGGCCATGTGACTTTGCCATGTGACTTCCTTTGACCAATAGGCTATCAGAAAGTGTGATGCCTGTGAACGGTTCGGGGAGAAACTCTCCTGCACTCTATACTTGGGGGTTTGAACACTGCCTTGGGCCCACCACACCGTAAGGAGACCTGTGTAGCCTACCGACCGCCGACAGGCCATGCTGGGGAGAACAGAGACACCCAGCCCGCAGCCAGCACCAGCCACCAAACAAGTGCATGAGACCGTCTTGGCCTCTCTGGCCTTTCCATCCATCGTCTTAATGCAACTGCCTGAGCGAGCCCAGAGGAGACCGCAGACCTCCCAGATGGCCGATTCACAGAACCAGAATGAGAAAGAAATCAGCATTTTAAGCCAGGAAGTTTGGGATGGTTTGTGACATAGCAACAGATGACCGATACACCCGCCCATTCACCAGGATTGAGCTCACGGGCTGTTTTCTCCCAGAAGACTTCCCCAACTCCTCCCAGCCGGGAATTAATCTCTCTACCCCCACTACCCATATTCACACAGTCCTTTGTGATGGTAGCTTAACACAGCCTCTTTTCACCAGGATTATGTGGACAGGAATCTCCGTCTCTCTGGACTGCCAAAAATCATGGTTGGGACCCCACCCCCAAGAGTCCCCACCGGGCTCGGCATTGGAGCTCTGGCCAGGGTGGGCCCAGGTAATCTGCTCCCATTTACCAGGCCCTCAGGGGGCCAGTGAGAACCTGGCCTGCTTTGGTACAGATACAGAGCCCCAGACTGGTGACAGGAGACCCACCTGAGTCTGAGGTCTGGCTGGGCCACTGATCACCTAAGGTCTTGTCCCTCTGAGCCTCCTCCTTCCTCAAGGGGAGACATAAACTCCTGCCCAGCCAACCTCACAAATGTGAGGCTCACACCGGGCAAGTTGTATGTAAAAATACATGTGCACAAGTACTGACCCCGTATACACCGTGGTGAACCCCCACTTGGGTTACTACAGGGGAGAGGGGATAAGGTCCTTCCCAACCCTCTCCCTCCTCCTTACCTTCCGGCCGTGGTAGCCCTGGATTCCTGGGTCTCCCTGGGGGAAGAGAAGACCATTAGTGGGACTTTCCCAAATGCCAAATTCTGGCTGTGCTGTTGCGCTCACATTGCTATTCCTCTTCTTCTCAACAACTGCAGATCCTCCCGACCTCCACCATCCCTAGAACAATAGCTCGGCTTCCTCCAAAACCAACGGAGACTGTTCTCTTCGGAACACGTTGGCACCTTGCAGAAGTGGAGGGACGGTGGACACGGCCAACCTGGCAGGGGCCCAGGACACCTGAGTTCTGGTTTTGATTCCACTGCCCACTCTCTGGCGAACGTGGACAAGTCACTCTTCCCTGGGGCTCTCGGCTTTCACATGTGTGATGCGTGGTTGGACACAGTCAGTGCTTTGTAACTTCTTGTCCCCAGAGCCCCAGGATCCCCAGCTTCAGAGGGAGAGTCTGTTTGACACTATGGGCTTCTAAACAAGGTCTCACTAGATGACCAGATGACCCTGAAGGTCCCTTCTAGTTCTGACTCCAGCTGAAACACTCTTTTTTTGGGATGTTGTGACAATGCCTTGGGCATCAACCTGGAGTTTCCAACCAGACTCTGAGCTCCTCGGAGGGTGTGGCCGCAGCTCCCATACCAGTCACAGTGCCTGCTGTGCCCGGGTACACAAAAGTGCAAACCCTGGGGGGCCCAGGAAGTTCCCAAGGCGGGGGCACTTTGGAAGTGAGCCAAGTGTGATCCGTCTCTCACTGAGGCCCCTCTCGGCTCCTTACTCAGCAGCCTCAGGTGCTGTCTCCCCTCCCCTCGCAGACAGCCCTCCCATCCATTCAGTGTGTCCCCCGAAGGGCCCTCACCTTTGGTCCCGGAGGCCCAGGTAAGCCCTGTGGAAGCAAGAGCAAGGTGAGTGGAGATGGGATCAAAGGCAGACAGTGCAGGTCAGCTGTGTGTACAGGGGAGGCCGGGGGCAGAGGAAGGTGCGAGTAGCAATAATGAGTTCTGGATGTGCTAGGGAGCCGTTCTAGAAGGTCCTGGACCCATATCTCAAACCTGCTGAGGGCACACGGGGACAACCGGCCTCTTTGGAGCCATGCGGGCACCGTGGGCATCTCTGCTGCACTCGCCCACTGGAAAATAGGTCAGTGGCATCCTGCTAAATTGACAATGTGGTTTGGTCCAGGTCCCCACCCGCCCGCCTCCTAATTGGGACCCTTCCCTGGGAAGCCAACCTTGCCCGGCAGAGCCTTGGTTTTGCCTTCCTTTGGCCCTGCCAGCCTTCTGAGGAACCCTCTGTCTCCTTCTGCCCCGGGGTGCTGTGACCACGGCAGTTAGCCGTGGGGAGTGGCGTGGGCCCAGGGCCTGTGGGAACCCGAGGGAGAGGCGAAGGGAAGCTGGCTCCACTGTGGTCTGGGGCGTAGGTTTGGGCAGCCCACGTGGGCTGGAGAAAACCAAAATGCCCAAGTCTGGTCTGTTTCAATTGGTTTCAAAACATGCTTCCTGGTTTTTCTTCTTCATAAACAACCTAACAAAGAGAACCATCGATGACCTGCGGCCTGAGCATGGTCTTGTCTGGAGGGGCTCCTGTTGACCTCCCTTGGCTACAGCAGTGGTCCAATCCTTACTAGACATCCAGATTGGCTGGAAGGAGGCCCAGGGGTGCAAACCCCACATACAGCAGCAAAGGCATATTCGTTAGGGTGCTGGGTAGTCAGGCGGCCTTTAGCTACCTTCTGCAGAGCCCACTGCCCCCAACTCAGGTTATTCTAAACCCAGAGGTCAGGGGACAGCCATCAAAGGTGGCCCTGGGAACTTTCTTTCCCAGCTCTTCTCTGCCGAGGCTGGGAAAGGGGCAGGCCTCGTGGCGATCTCCTCCCTGGAAGGTGATCACTGGAATGGGTTGGGCAACAGGTGAGTTGAGCAGGGACGGGTGGCTTCATGCAGGACCCACCTACGTCCAATGGCCCTGCCAAGGTGTTTCTACCTGTTAGGTTGGGATCCAGATTCTTCTCAGTTGTGTAGAGTTTGGACGCTTCCAGAGAATTCTTGGGACAAATCTTGGGAGAGGAGGTGGTAGAGAGAGGAAGGAGATACTTACGGGCGGCCCCATGGGCCCTGGCAGTCCCGGGTGCCCCAGAGGTCCGCTCGGTCCAGGGGGGCCTGGTGGCCCTGGTGGGCCTTGGATACCGGCCTGGCCCTGTTCACCCTGAGATTGGTGGAAATGAGAGTTAGAGGGAGACGCCCAGAGCTGGGGAACGGTTCCCGCCCCAGGGCCATGCACCCGGTGAGGGCCCTATCGTGGGCTCTGGTGGGAAGGTGGCGTGGCGTGACGGTGATGATGCTGTGGTGGTGACTACATGCAGGGACCAGTGGCAGCAAGGAGATGGCCAAGACATTCGTCCCCCAAGAGGAGGGGTCCAGAGTGGATCTGCTGCCCGAGCAGCTGGCCCCAGCGCGGGAGCCCTGCTGGGACCACAGGCAGAGGAGTGATCGAGGAGACCCCACCTGACCTTGAGCATATTCCTGGCCTGGTCTGGTGGCCCGGGTCCAGCCCAGGTGGTCCTCAGCCTGGCCCGCCTCGGCCCCTCCCTCCGTGTGGCCAGTCACATCCTCTCTCTACCCCAGGCCCTTCCGGGCAGCGAACGAGAGCACTAGGATCCTGCTCCTGTCTCCTGCCGCAGCATTTTGCTGTCTGATTATCTGACCCAAACTGTCACAGGAGGGTCTTCGGTCAGAGGCCGCAGAAGCTGGTCTGTCCACTAAACGACTGGACAAGGGATTTTATGTAAGACATTGGACTGGGAGCTTCTGATGACAGTGGGAGCCCTGGCCCTCGAGCTCCACATTCCTGCGGGTGATTTCGGGCAGAGCCCGGGGACCGGGGGGGCCTGGGTCGCCCCTCCCCCATCCTTTCTGCGTGAGGCCTGCTTCTGTCAGCTACATGATCTGCACTTGGCTTCACAGGACAATTGAGTGGGCTACTCTGAACTTGGTTGAGTTTTGAAACTGTCAAGTGCTTTATGCCTGTATGGGTCTCACTTAGTATTCTTTTGCCCCACCCCCACTCCTCAGTCAGCTGCTCTGAGCATGGCCTTTGTCACCCACCGTCCCTGTGTCCAGGATGGGCCGAGGGCCCAGGGAGTTAGGGGTGGCATCGTGTCCCCTCAGGAGGAGAGAGCCTGGTCCATGTGGCCCAGATCATGGGGCCGGGGGCCAAGACGAGTCATCCTAGATCTAGACTGATGCCATTGTTATTTTCTAAGTCCCCAGGGACCATCTGGGCTCAGCTCTTTGAGAGGGAGCCCGTCCCCCCAGACGGCCCGGCAGGGATGTGAGAGTTCCAGGCTGGGATGCAGGGGGCACAGGCGGCCGGGGGTGCGGCCTCAGTGTGCTCTCGGCAATCCTCCCTGACACTCTACTTACTCCCCGTGTGAACAGGGAGCTGAGGGTGCCCACGGCAGAGGGAATGATGAGTACGAGCAGGGGTGCCCAGCTTCAGAAGGAGGACCGTGGGGTCCTTAACAGCACCTGCTTCAACCCCCCTTGGCTGGGATGTGCTGGCGCTGATGGCCCCCGGCAGGGCCACGCTGGGGCCCGGGCTCCGTCCTGCTGCCCGCTCTGAGAAGCCGCTGGAAGGCACGGAGTGTCCCAGGTGGAGGAGGCAGGGGCAGGATGGGTCACAAGTCCCATTTCACAGAAGAGAAAACGGGCTCGGAGAAGTTGAGCTCCCTGACCAAGGCCACGTGGAGAATTCAGGGGGGAGTCAGGACCCACACTTGGAACTCCAGGCTATTCTTGTTCATGCCAAGTAAGCCCCCGGAAAAAACGGACTCACTGTCCAACTTTCTGCACTTTGAAAGTGACCTCCAACACCATCTGCTAAGTACATCGTATTTCATATAGTGTCCTCTGTCAGCAAAGGTCAGACCCAGTGTTTAAGCATCTAACAGAGCCTGTAAAATCAATACTGGTTCATTGATAGGAAATGGACAAGGCTTTTTATGTCCCATGAGGTCCGACAGCATAACAATCTTATTCTCCAGGCAAAACCTGCAGCTGGCAGAGGAGGAGCCCCTATTCTTCCCTCCCTACTCCGGAAACCAGGTCAGGACAGCACAGAAAGTTCTGGCTCACCCGGGCCCTGCTCTCGAAAAGGGAGGCAGTAACATGCAGTGGCCTGGATCAAATCCTGGGCCCCTCTCGATGTCTTCATCTGGAAGATGGGATGACGATGACGGCACCTGCACTGGCGGGTGGCTGGTATGACATTACAGGAGCTAATCCGTGTGGCATTCTTACAGCAGTGCCTGGAGCCCAGGGAGGGCTCAGCCCATAGCCGCTAATGCAACGAAGGCCAGGAGGTGGCTACTGGGGGTTGAGGCGAACGGCCATGCTGAGAGCAAGACAGCTCTTCTGGAATGGGGTCTGACATGGGTGGGGGGGCAGTGACAGAGGGGTGGGCCTGGTGCTTCTCTGAGCTGCCACTGGGCCCCTGAAGAGCCACGCTTGGAGTAAGCCCTGGGAGCACATGGAGGCTCTCGAGGATTTGGCTGCTGAAATGGGATATGCGGGCTCGGGTAGCACAAGCATCACGTGTCCCTCTGTATTTTTAGTTGTTAACTGGAGTGATTTTTCTGCCTCGTGCAGTCAGGTGCCTGAACATGCTGGCCTCTGGGCTCCTGGCTCCTGGGTATGGCCAGATGGTGGCTCCAGGCCCTGCCATGAGGCTTTCAGGGAGCGTCTCAGAGCCCTGCCACTTCCAGCATCCTCGCGGGCTTGGGGGTAGCGCCTGCCCAGCGTACGGAAGGCTAGGGGCACCCGCGGCAGCCGCGGGCTGCCTAGCCTAGGATCAAGCTGCAATGCCCCCGCCTGCATCCCTGGCTCTGTGGTCTCTTGTTTTCCGTTCTTTGTCACCTGGTCCTATCCCAGCCTCCTTGGGTTCACAAGACAGGAAGAAGGAAGCAGTTGCTCACAGCGATTACACCTGTTGGTTGTGGGCCACATCCCCCCTCCAAATTCCCTCACTCCTCAAACTCAGGTTACAAGCCATCAGGTGCTAGGCGGCCCATTTCTAAATATAAAGGGTGTAGGTCCAGCTTGGTGAGTCACGACTGTGGGGTCTGAAGACCCGGCTGCCAGGCTCCCATTCTGCCCCTTGCTGTTTGTGGGACCTAGGGCACAAATTGACTTCTCAGAGCCTCAATTTAATAATAGCACTGAAACAATGCCAGGAAGGTTAAGTAATTTGACCCAAATCCCACAGCCAGTAAGAGTCAGAGGAGCTGGGTGCTCTGTAATTGACCGGGTGTGTGATCTTGGGCAACTGACTTACTATCCCGGAACCTTGACTTCCTCATCTGCGAAATAGGGAGGATCGTGCCTAAGTCACAAAACTGCTTCAAGAAGTAAATAAAATCACATCTGTAAAGCGCACAGCCCAGTGGCTGGTGCCCAGGGGTGGCTGTCACTGGTGACTGTTATGAGGAGCGGTGGTGTGTGACAGGTGTGGACCGATCTCCTGGGCTTGGATGCTGTGTATTTCCACAGCCATGACATTCAGGGGTCCACCTTTGTCTAACTGAATTTGACTGAAGTGGAGTGAGGTTCTGGCTTTGTCTATCGTCCCCGCTGGCCCATCGGGGCCGGAGACCTGCCAAGCCCCGGGGGAAGCCACTCGTGGTCTCGACAAAGAGAAGGTGTCTACCTGGTAGGTCCGCCTTTTTATGACTGGGGGTGGAGCCAGTCGCACTGAATTGAGGAGAGGCAGCAGCTGAGGAGAGAGATGAGTTGGAAGGCCAGAGGGCAAAGGCCAAAGATCGCAGATGTTCAGAAGGATGCCGAATGTCGCCAGGAAGGCAGGGTGGCCAAGTGGGAGGGGACGAGAGGAAGAGAGAAGAGTGATTAGCGAGCATGAGGCACAGGGAGGGGAGGTGTGGATGGGGGCCCTCTTGTGGCTCGTGGGGTGCAGCCCTGAGCTTGCCCTTGCACGGCACACCATCCCCAAAGGGCGGCGGCCCTCGGGGGTTTGGCCAGCAGCACCCCTGGACTGAGAGAGTGGGCCTCCTCGGCTGGGTCGCAGAGGCCTCCTGACGCACAGCCCACCATTGCACTGCTGCCCCTTCCTGTCCCTGGTGGTGGCCTGGGGCTGCCTGGCCACGGGGCGCACACGCAGAGGCTCTGGTAGGGAGCCACGGGACCGGCTAAATCGGTACTCGTAGCCAGGCTGGCGTGTGGCAACCTCTGGGTCGATCGGGAAGGGCCGGTGTCAGCAAATCTGGGGAGGATGGTCAAGGGCCGTGCCAAGTCGGGCTCCCAGGGGGCTGAGCCGGCCGAGGGTGTGGCCGGTGTGGGCACAGGCTAAGTGCTACTGAGGTCTCCTCCCGGGGGCCAGTGGGTTTGGAAAAGAAAGGCTGGGCAAAGATGTCTCCAGCATGTTCAACCACTTTTTGGGGGAGGCAACTCTCAATCACATTAAATAACGTGCTTTTCATTTCTGGAAATTCTCGTTGCTTTCAGTCTCCCTACCAATCGAAGCTGGGCACCCCATGCCTTTAGGAAGTGGTCAGAGCCCGTGTGGCCACAAAGATGAAATATGATTGACCTCTTGTTTCTGAAGGCATTTTAACTCACACGAGGGCCCTGGGATGAACGTTAAGTGGGGGCTGCCTGGGCTGAGAACGGGGAGCGCAGCCATAGCCTTTCTAGGTCACCGCTGCCTGTAGGGATGGTGGCCGTCCCGGGAGCCCAGCCATCTCCCATGGTGGGGCCTGGGGACGTGCAATGTTGGGTTCTGCGTCCAGGGAGCCTCTCAGCAGAGAGGGGCCCAGAGACCTTCCAGAATCCACAAACCTTCAGGGTAATGATCTGGTTGGAGCGCAGAGACGAAAAAGTGCTGCTTGGGTGCTCCTGGTGTGGGAGGGGACCGAGGTGGCAGAGACAGGGCGATGGGGGGGTGTGAGTGCCAGAGCCCACACATACCAGGGGCCCTGCTCCCTGCCCCAGGGCACTCCACCCCTCCCCTCCCCACCCCTCCTCTCCCTCCTTCCCTGGGATGCCACAGGCTGGAACGGGGGCAGGGACCAGCCCAGGGCTCCCATTATCTTGTGGCCGGAGGCCGGCCACCCCCACCATGCCTGCAGACCCCTTGGAAAACCAACAGAGCACTCCCTAGATGCCCCCTGCATTCCTGCCCACTTCCAGATAAACGGGGTGGGGGGCAGCTGCCTTTCCCTGTCCATCAGCCGAGCCCCCAAGTCCGCTCATCTCGCTGCCTTGCCATAGTCATTGGTCTGCTGCACTCCACGGCCAAGGTGCTTCTGGAGCCTTCTATTGCTCTCTCCCTCTTCTTGTCTCAGGTTGAGGGGCAGAGAGCCCTCCCCCACCTCCACCCCCACACATCCACTAAGGACACACTGTCAAAGCGTCTGCTGCTGTGTTCCCTTTGGTGCTGGGGGATGCTATCTTTCTTTCGGGTAACACAACAATCCCGTGAGTCCATCGTTTCAAATAAACACAGCTGACCTTCTGTTATCGTAGCAGGATCAGGCTGGCCGGAACACCAGGGCCCCTGCGTCCCCGGAGCACATGCCATGGACGGGCTAGCTCTGGCCGTGTTGCTACCGGCCCACGCCCCCTGCCCAGGCCCGGCCCACCCGCCCATGGTGAGGACCCCCTGCAGCCTCTCCTTGGCCCAGGAGCCCAGGGGCCAGAGTCTGGGTGGCTGCACACGCTAGCAAGGGCCCTTCCAGTGGCCTTCTGGGGCCAGACTGACTCGGACCTGACTCATGCTCTTCTCCACTCCCACAGTCTCTGCACCCGATGGGGCTGGGCAGCTGGGGAAGCCACACCGTGTGCGTGTTTCTGGGCACAGTGAGGCCCAGGGCACAGGGATGGGCACCTAAAGATGCTAGTCCTCCCTACCCTTACTGCCGGGGTCTGAGAGTGGCATTTTTCTGGTCCCGGCTCACCGGGGCTCTCGATGGAGGGTGCACATCTTTGCCCTCCCTGTCCCAAGAATGACCGACCCCCTAAGAATGACCCCCTGCTATTGGTGCACACGTTTGAAGCTTCCTAATAGGACCACAGCAGGCTTTGGGCTCCACATTCAGGGGCAGAGCAAGGAAAAGGAAGGAGCTGGGGATGGGGGGTGATTGGGAGACTAGCCCAGCTCAGAAATCCCCATCCTGCTTGGAGAGGGCCTCCTCCATTCCTAAGGAGGTAAAGCAGAGATTTTATCCTGGAATTGATGCAACCCGCTCCCAGTCGCCTCCCACCACGGAGGTTTGGGTCATCTGAAACAATGACTAACCCAAAAGTCCCTCTGATTCAGCCCAGGCAGGCCGCCAGACATGCACACTCAGCCACACACACACACACACACACACACACACTGAGTAGGGTCAGACACACACATGTGCACGAGCTGCACGGCCTCACGGAGAAGGCGAGGGGCAGAGGAGACACAGGGCTGGATACCCGGAGTGCCAGACACAAACGTGCCAGAAGGCTGGCAGGCCCGCCAGCAACGGGACAAACATACAATGATGTGCCAGGTGGGAGAACACGGGAGCTGGGGACCAGCTTGGCACCAACACACTGCTGACCCCTGGGGCACACTCCTGGGGCTGGCCACCCCCACGGCTGCCCCCACGGCCCCCGCTCTGGCTGCTGAGTGTTCTCCAACCTCTCTAGGTGTTGGGGGCCCCAGGGAGGTGAGGCTGAGTGGGGGCTGTGCCCCAGGGAGGATCAGTTTTAGGGGCTCACTTACCCGATGTGGGTACTCTCCGCACTGACCCTGGGGAAAGGAGAGGAGAGGATGGCGTTAGGCACTTCTGGGGTGAACCCTGCCCTCAGGGGCCCCCCAGGACTTGTGGACGTACAACCCACATACTCATTGCCCGCTGGCCCTGCTCTGGTCCTGGATGGACTACATCCCTTGCCCCTGGCTGGCTGCAGAGAAGAAGCCCCTGGGGCCTGCCTGGCCCTGGCCCCACGGACCCCAGGGTTCTGCTGCCGGACCCCCACGTGCCATGACCACAGTCAGGAGTTATGCTCCATGCCTGGCTGGAGGTATCTTCCAGAAAGGTCCATCTTCTGGGTGGGTCCACCTAGTGGCGCTGAGCAGGAGCACGTGGATGGGAACTGCCAATGCCGAGAGGGCTGGGGGCAACTGGGCCTCAGAGACGCCTTCTCTGAGGTGGGGTGCCAGGTCCCCGTGCCATTCGCCTGAGGCGAGCCCAGCAGAGTCTCCGTCAGAAATTTAGGAGACGGAGAATGTAGGCAGCCAGGAAGGGAGCTGAGCCAGTGGTCTGCAAACTGACACCTCAGAATCCTAGAGCTCATGGCAGTGCATGGGGAAGCAGCTGGGGGTGGCGGGCGGGAGGGCAGGGGAGTGTGAGGGAGGCAGGGGTCCAGGCCACCCTTCCCTCGGAGGAAACAACATCTCCCACAGCGGCCTCCTTCTCTCTCACACACCGCAGCACCGTCCCAGTTCCGCTGATAAATACTAATATTTGAAAATAGCCGCTCTGGACTGCTTTCTAGTGTAGCGGGGCTGTTTCCTGAGATGAAAGTTCTAGAAAGCCTCCATCAGGCTTACCTTTTCTCCTTTTTGTCCTTGAGGTCCCTAGGAAGAGATGGAAATGAAAGAGTTAGAAAGCGAAGCTGAGGCCACAGGGGCCCGAAGCCTCCCCCCACCCGATGGGGACCCATAGGGCCAGGTACTAACCGGCTGTCCTCGGGGACCCATCAGGCCCTGCGGGGAGGAAACACACACTGGTCAGTGGGTGCCCAGAGGGTGGGCGGGATCAGGGATGCAGGCCCCGGTGGGGATGGAGCTAGGAGCCAGGGCTGCTGGGTGAGTTTTGGGAGGCAGAGTCCTGAAGGCCGGGCTCCACCACCCACGGCTTGGCCTTCCTGTGCCTGAGATGTTCTAGGCCTGTGGTCTGTACACTGAGTGTCGGCTTCTTCGTCCCTCAGCGGGTGTGGCTAGGTGTGCCTTGTCCCCTGCGTGCGGCCATGATGAACAGACACCATCCTGCATTCATTCCCCCGCCACCATCTCACGGGCCAGCCGTGAAGGAGGCTGCTTCCACACGTCCGGTGGTGCTCGCTTTGGGGTACGTGCGGGGGGCTGGGGCAGAGCTGCAGACACTGAGGGCTTCGGAGAAGCCTTCGGTGAAAGAGAGGATGTGGGAAGTTGGCGACTTAAGCCATGTTCTGGGCCCCTCGGAGGAATATGAAAGGCCTTGGGGCTCCTTCTGGGGTGTCTTGTCAAGTTTGCACGGCTGAGAAAGAGGCCCGGGTTCAGAGTGGACCGTTGTTCTTTGAGGAGGACGCGGGGTTCAGTTCAGCTGGTTGTCTCAGGAGCCGACCTGAGGCTGGCACAGAGGAGCCCGCACGACCAGTGTGGAGATCAGAGGGGAGGACAAGTGTGCCATGCTTTGAGGACCCATTCTGAGGCAGGCTTTCGGTACGCACGGAGCTCACACCCGCACTGGCCCATGAAGAAGCTCACATCAGTTCCACCTCCTAGATGAGGTGACGGAGACAGGACCCTGTGACTCAGTGAGTGGTGGCCCTGGGATGAGAGCCGGGCTTGCTGACTGCAAAGGCCCAGCTGTTTCCGCTCCACCCCACTCTCTGAGCTGGGCTGGGCTCAGAAGGCGGGGCTCCTACACTTGTCAAGAGCCGCAGGAGTGCCCCGGGCCCTGGGCCCTGAGGTCCCTTCCAGCCACCGTCCTGAGGGCCTGTGAGGATCTATCCACTGGACCAGTCTCTTTGGGACTTAAAGACCTCAGGGACCCTTGGATGGGGCCACGTGTGGGAGAAGAGAGTCTCCGGCCCCTGACTTGTCGACTGGACCAATCACCAAGCTGGGAAATTCCCAGGAGGTTCATGGAGGGGGGGTGGCAAGGGGCCTTTGGGACAATCCATGTGGCACCCAGCCCACGTAGTTGACCAAGCATTCAGTATAAGGCCAGCAAAATGTGATGCATCCAGCTGGCAAGCAGTCTACAGGGGACTGGGCCACTTCCTCTCATGACGAAGAAAGGCCTATGGTGAGAAGGGGAGGGCCGGGCGCTGAGGAAAGAAACACAAAGGTTCTGGACTGCAGAGACTTGGGAGCATCCAGTCCAGAGGTCCCAAATGGTGGCCCCTGGGACAACAGTGGTCCCGGAGGGATTGTGTTGATGCCACACCGTTTTATCTCAATGAACTGCTAGCAGCTAAGAGCAAGGAGGATACAACACAAATCGGGATATCAAGTTTCCCTCATATAGTTCAAGGTCCTACAACAGATGGCACCAATTAAGTCTAGCTGAATAGCGGCTGGCCCTTTAAGACAGGTCGTGGGTGACGGGCTAAAGGCTCTTGTCACGCCTCCCATGTGCCCTGCCGCTGTTGTGAGCCCTTGGTGTGAATGAGCTCCGCCCACGCTTACAGCCGCCCTGAGGAGTGGGAGAAGATGCGAATTCAGAGTCCCCGCTCTCCTTTATGGCACTTGTGGGATCCCTGATCCTGTCTACACCTTACAGTAGGTTCTCGGGGCTCCTGTGGGGTGGCCGGGGCAGGGGTGATCCCCTTTTGAGGTGAGGACACAGGCTAAGCACACGAGAGTGAGCCTCAACCCCCCGTGCTGGATACCTAGCAGAGGGAAAACCATCTGGGGACAGAGGTGACGGGAGACAGATGATGCGCAGGCCATGATAATTACCCTAGACAGTGTGTTGAATTAACAGCTCGGGGACCCTGTGCCAAGCCAAACAGAAGCCTAATGGTTCTGTGGTCGGTCAGATTTTGACGGACGACGAAGAGGCAGGCAGGGCCACGCTGATGTGGGCTCATGGGAGATGGGACCGCCTCACCTTTCCCCCTCCCCCCCAAGTTACTTCTGAACCCCCAAACAGACAGGGGAGACTCATGGTGGCTAAGAGGGGGTGGAACAGAGGGACGGCAGAGGAAGAGCCCCATGGAAGGGTTCCTTTCCTTCAAGACCAAGGGCCCTGGCAGCAGAAAGGAGGCGTGGTGGACGGGTACAATCCCACCACATGGGCCTCAGTCCTAGCTTTCTTATGTAGAAGCTGTGTGGCCTTTGGCAATATCCTCAACCAGTCTGTGCCTCGATCTCCCCTCCTGTAGAGTGGGGATAATGAGCTTTTGTGAGGATTACAGAACAGCGCCTAGCTGACCATCAGTATGACCGTCTGGGTTGCCACGGACTATGTTATGGTGGCGTCAGGCCACTAGGAAGGGGAGGAAGGTGGCAGGGCGAGAGGGCTGAGGGAATAAGCACCCCGAACTCCTGGCATCGGAGGCCCCATGCCCCTAGAACCATGGCAGCCTGGAAGTGTATTCCTGCCTTGGTCTCCATTGCTTCATGCATGTGCACAGCATGCTTGGCACGGGGAGGCGGGAGGGGACAACAAGAAATGCACCTGCAAGGGAAGTGGCAGTAATGGATAGGAAAGCTGGGCGGGCACCTGGATTCCAATGCCAGCTCTTCCACCCACGGCCTCCAGGGCCTCACTGTCCTTTTTCCAGTCCTGTGTCTATTTTAAGAACTTGCCTCCCGCAGGGCCTTTGCACATGCAGTTCTCCCACGTCCAGGGTGCTCCTTCCCATTCCTTTTCCTCTTAGTTAAACCATCAGCCCTCAAGCCCAGTTCAAGTCTTTCTCAGAAGGTCTCAAATGAGCCTCGGCCTGGGTGAGCTGTTGTGACACCAAGGTTTCTCAGAGTCACCGGCACTGCCTCTTTATGGCACTGCTTGCCAAGGGAATTTGCGAATTATTCGAGTGATTATTGAAATGTATGCTCCCCCGCTAGCCCGTGAGCTACAGGATGGCAAGCACAGTGTCTTTCTTACTCCTGTCTGTATCCCTGGCACCTGGCACAGTGCCCAGATAGTGTAGACACTCAATAAAAATGTGTTAAAGGAAGGTAGGAGGCAGGGATACAGGGAAGGAGAGAGGGAACTAAGGAGAGAGAAAGGCAATAAAATGTGGAGGGAAGGACTTAGAGGATCGGGCTTCGATCCTCTTTTGGATGCTCCCTCGCTGTGTGACTTAAGGCAAGTTACTCAGGCTATCTGAGCTTCAGTTTCCACAGCTGTCACAGAACGAATAACGAGTAGGACCCGGAGCACAGGGTTTTGCTGAGGATAAATGAGGTAATACAGGCATAGCGCTTAGCCCCGTGCCCACCACAGAGATAACCCGCAATTAACGTTAGCGGGGTCTGAGTCCACTGGACGGGCTGAAGCCCAGAGGGAGCTGAGTTTTCAAGGGTCCTATGCGATGTAGGAGGAGCTGGGGCAAAGGCCAGGTTTCCCTCCCCATCCACAAAGCTATCCATCTCCTCCGGCCGGCAGGGTTCTGGGCTCCCGTGCCCTGGGCGCACCCCAGTTGTGAGTGGAGAGTGTCTCCACGTCATCGCGTGGAGCAAGACCCGCATCACAGCCCCGGCCGGGCGGGGAGGCGGGGAACCTGCACATTCGGGCAGTCACAGGAGGGGACTGCTCCCAAAGAAAAGGTGACCACCCTGCGAGGCTGGAAAGCAGCCCAGCCCAGGGCCGGCCCATCTACTCTTAATGACCCATCAGTGCCGCTGCCAACTGGCCCCCTCCCCTGGAGTGGGCCAGCCCCTGACAAGGGGAGGCCTTTCCCTTCTGGAAGGAGTGGCCGGGAGGAGACTGTAGAGACAGGAAATTCCTTTAAAAGGCTCTGTAGAAGGTGGCAGGGACCAGGAAGAAGGTGCGGGTGACAGCCTGCTTGTTCAAGTCTGCTTTGTGCCCAGCTGGGGCAGGAGCGTCCGGAGTCCAGAGCAGAGCCACCACTAGGAAATCTGGTTGCAGAGAAAGTGCTAGATGGGCTCCCCGCCCGTGTGAGTGCCCATGTGAGTGACTGTAAGCTGAGCCCTGAGGCAAAGGCCAGCGGCAGCTGGGGAGTCTGGGAGCTCCAGCCTCTGCCTCTGTGGGACACTGGTGACCTTGGACTCTCTCTGGACCTCTCTTTCCTCATTTTTCAGGTGCAGAAGCCCCCCACGCGGCTCTCCTCCCTGTGTTGATGTGGGGACCGAGGGGAACCACATACAGCTGGGGAGGTACCTGCCCGTCCCTGCGAGCCCCCTCTGCCAGGCGGTGCTTGGCTGTGGCCCATGAGGCCCGGGCTGACCCCCCCACCCCTCGAGGGAAGGCAGGAAAGCTGGGGGTCTTACCATCTCCCCTTTGGGTCCAGGGTGGCCCTGGAAGGAGAAGAGCATGAGTGCCAGGTACACTGCATCCCAGAAGCCCGGCCTGCCCCGCGTCGCTGCCCCCTCCAGCACCCACGGCTCATTTGCGTCTTTCCTCCTCACTGTGCTCTCGCTCCCTTGCGCTCGCACCCCGTCCTGGACCTGCTGGCTCAGGCATGGCTGTGTGCCTGCCGCCCTTTGCTGGGTCTTACTTAGCCCCTCAAGGACCCTGCCCCATGTACACACCCAGGGAAGCTTCGGGGGACACCAGCTCTGGGAGTTAAGTGCACCCCACATCGTCCGTGGTGCTCAGGTCTGGCCTGCAGTGGGGGACCGACTAGGCGGGTGGCCAGGCCCTCACGTGGAGGACGCCAGCTGCTCGGGGCTGAGAGGAGTGCGTGGGGCACTTGCCACCTTCCCTTGCCGTTTTTGGGGGCATCCAGGGGCCGAGCTCTCCCCCAGCTCACTCTTTCGCAGGAGTGGGAAGGGGTCTCTTCCCCCCCCATGAACATTTGGGTCTGGGGCCCACGTTGAAAGGATTGGAATGGACCGAGAGAGGAGCTATGGGTGGGGGCACGGACTCCTTATGGACTTGGGTGTGTGGGGGGCTCAACTGGGACGGGACAGGTGCCCAGACGCCATTGAGAGTCAGCGCCTTGAGCTCTCCACCCTCTTCTCTCCCTGCCACCTCCTTGCCTCACTCCCTACTCCAGCCCCTTCCAAGGGCGCCCCAGAATCACCAAATTCTAGGGGTGTCTCTTGCTCCGGATCTGAGAGCCCAGCTTGGTGGCCGTGCGTGAACTTGTGCCCAGAGGAGGCCCACTGAGGTCAGGGGCAGTTCATTCTAATGGCCCCTCCCCGCCTCCCACTGGCGACAATTTCCTGCCCCAGGAACTTTCATTCTATCTGGAGTTCCTCCCATGGAGTTAGGGTCTTGCAGAAGGACTGAGGACCCCGGGTTAGCGACCTGGATCAAGAGAGGGGTTGGAGCTCACAGCCCCGAGAGGGTCCACTCACCGGTTTGCCATCTAGCCCGATGGGACCCTGAAAGAGGAAAGAGGCCAAATGTGAAGACAGCATCGTGAGTCTCCTGCCAAAAAGGCAGCCCGGGGGCAGCGGTTAAGGGCACGGGTTCCAGCAAGAGTCTGCTGGACCACTTACTGCTAGGCGACCATGGGTAAGCTTAAGCCTCAGTGTCTTATCCTAAAATGGGGATGAGAATAAGAGTCTTCCACGAGGAGTCTTAGTGAGGGGTGAATGAAATGCCCCCTGTCCAGTGCCCGGCAGGAGGGACAACCATGGGGGACAGTTGCCATTGCGATCACAGACCTCCTCTTTGCTCCGAGTGGAAAGCGAAATGTATGTTCCTAGAACGCCGGGGCCTGGGGAAAAGGAGAGCCAGCTCCCTCTTAGAAACTATTGAAGACCCCTCGGGCGGGGGGCACAGGACATCCCGTGGCCACCTCCCGGCTTCCTGCAGGGGGATCCCCTCTCCAGGCTGGGCCCGAGGCTGCTTCCCTGAGGCACATTGTCTGCTCCACATTCCGGTGTCCTGCTGGGGCTCACCCAGCCTGTGACTTCACTCGCCTGCCCCTGTCCTGCTGTGCCTTCCTCTCCCTGTGATTTTCCCTGCCCTCGGAGCCAAGTGCTAAGCTGTTCTGCTCGGTTGCTCTCCGTGAGAGGCTGCAGGAGAGGGTCCTTACTGACCAGGGCTGGAAGGTCAAGAGCAGCTTGAGGGCTGGCCCCACATGAAGTTTAGCTCAGCCAGGCCCAAGGGTCACCGGGGACACAGCTACTCTCAGCCCTCTCTACTTACCGGAAATCCAGGAAAACCTCGAGTGCCCGGCTGACCCTGGAAAGAGCAGGAGAGGAGAGAGGATGGGTGAGGGGGGAGGGAGCTAAACCGAGTCCCCTGGTTCACTTTGGCTCCCAGGGGGCCTGTGGCTTCCCTCCCACTGCGCTGGGGTCATCCGTGGGAGATGCTCCCCACGGCGAGCCGGCTAGTCGGGAGGATGGACAAAGATGGAAAGGAACAGCAGAGAAACCTCCTTCAGGGACTGGGGGCAGAAGGGAAAAGGAGGTGCCAGCATCCCTCGGGGGTTCCCGGGATGAGGCTTCACCGCCTCCGTGCTCTGAACCCCGACATGGGAGCAGGTGGCTGGAGAGCAAGGACGGTGGGGACCAGCCTGCAGCACCCCAAACTCCTGGGCTGCGACCTTCTGGGTCCTTTTTACTGACCCAGTCATCACCCATGGCCATTATGTGAGGATGGTTTGGATATCAGCAGATATCAGAACTTGACCTTCAGAATGTTTATTTTCAGGCCACATGGGTCAGATTGCTTGCTCTTTTCTCACTCTGGCCGGCAGGGCTCCCTGGTTGGGCACTCCCTGGGTCCCCCAATCTTTGTGCCCATTCATGCCCATTTTCCTGGAGGTGCAAAGTGTGACACGGGTAGGTATTTGGGCTGGGGACTAGAAGCAGCTGGTCACAGCCCAGTGGCTTGTGGTCAAGACTCAGGACAGCAGAGATGTGCAGAGTTACAAGAAGCATGAGGCCATGTGGACCCAGGGGCTGGGGAGGGCTGAGCAGGAGGTCAAGGCTGGCAGTCTCTTCTCTGCACGTGACATTCACAGCCGACCTCAGTCTCACCACCCGCCCCATTGTCCCTACTCTTTGCTCAAGCACACAGCTCACCTGCTTTCCCTGGACACCCCACACCTTTCACACGGTTAGCCCTCAGCGTGGAGTCCCCCTTTGACCGGGATGGCCACAACGTCCTCTCAAGCTTGGGCTTTTGAGTCTGGCAGACTGAGTTCTGGTCCTGCCTCCACCAGCCGTGGCTGTGTGACTTAACCTCCTTGGACTTCCTTTTCCTCGTTTGGGGATGGGGATAACAGGATAACCTCACAGCGTCATTGAATTACACTCGATGATACTTGTGAAATGGTAGCTGTTTGTTCGATCGAACAGAACCCAGGAGCCCCAGGATGAAGCAAGGGCGCTTTTGATCCAGGACGCCTTTGGATCAATGGAGGACGGTCCCTGCCAAGTGGTGGTTTTGGAATCAGACCCCATTCAGAGGCAGATTTCTCTGCATCCATCTGCCGGGAACCTGGACTATCTCCAGGCTGCTTGGGTTTTCCTTGAAGCCGTGGACAGGAGTGCCCAGAGGCCTCTGCTCGGGGGACACGGCTGCGTGGCATGGAGACCCTGCCTTCAGGGTGGGAGCACCAGTCAAGTGCGGAGGGAGCCGCAGTACACGACAGGGTGGGACAGGTTTGTGGCCGGCAGCCAAAGGGTAGGAGCGAGGAGATGCCACTCATATATCAGAGGGCCCTGGGCTTCTCTCCTCTCAAGGATAAGTGATGCTAAGAATAGGCCTGAGGAGAAAACCCGGAAACTGTGTGGTGTGGCCTCTGGAACCTCCCAGTGTAAACTTTCAACTGCTCTGAATGCCGAGAGGCCTGAGGACAAAGGTCAGGAGGAGAGGGTTCCAAGAAACATCTTCGAGTCCCGCTGCGGATAATGTTTACATGGTAGGGATAATCGCACGGGTTTGCTACTTCCAGAGCCTGTCCCAGGAGCAGGAGGCAGGTCCCCCGACGCAGAGCCAAATCTGGGGCTAACCAAGGCTTTTTGAAGGGATCTTGGGAAGAACGCTGTCACTGACCAAATGGAAACTGGGACTCTACTTCCTGGAGATGCCGGGCTGGGTAAGGCGCTCAGGGAGGCCTGGAACTGGGTTTTAATTTACGTCTCTTCAATGACGGGCTGGAGTCGGACATCTCTTCCAGTGTTTATTGGCCGGTCGTTTACTTGCGAACTGGCTGTTTGAATTCCTCACTAGCAATCTCCCTTAGCTTGTTTGTTTCTCATTGACCTGAGTACAGCTCTTTGTCAAGGACAGTAACTCTTTGAGAGTCATGTGTGCCGAGATATTCCTCCCAATTTGGCATTTGTCTTTTTTTTTTTTTACGCTGTATTTCCCGCCAGCTGGGAGTTTTATGTTTACGTTGACAGACGTATCAATCTTTTCCTATGGCTTCTGGTGTTTCATGTCATGTGTCCAAGGGCTTTCCTCAGTGCGGATGTAATAAATGTTTGCTCACGCTTTGTCCTCGTCTTTTATGGCTTCATGTTTTACATCTAAGTATTTTATCCATTGGGTATTTATTCTGATCTAACAAATGAGGTGTAGATTCAGCTCTTTCTTTTTTTTTTTTTTTTTTGGCTTTACCTTTTGGTGAATGGCTTGTCAGCTGTCCCCACATCATCTCCCGGACCATCTATTTTTTTCTCTTCCCGTTGTGAAATGAAACCTTTACCACGAACTACATTCCCAGATACGTTTAGCTTTGTTTCTGGCCTCCCCATTCTGTTCTTTTTAACTGCTCTGTTTTTACAATGCATTTGATATCTAGTAAAGCAACCAGTCCCTTCCTCCCCTATCTCCTGCACTCAAGTTTTTCAGAATTTTCCTGACATCCTTATGAAAGCATATTTTTTAATGAATATTATTCTGTTGGACTCCCGACTCCATAAAAAGTTCACTGGGATTGGGATCATATTACAATTATGGATTATACATTTATTCATAGATCAATTATGGATTCATACTATGTCCTTCCACATAAAGGCAAGGGAAATAAGTTTCATTTGCATTGCTCTCCAAAATCTCTTCCTTAATTCAGGGCCGGGGTGGAGAGGGAGCCGGGAGGACCCCCACCTCTCGGAAGTGGACCCCCACGTCTACTCCTGCCTGCAATTTGTTGGGGGGTGGAGACACATAGACAGACAGAAGTTTGGCTCTGCCTTCCCTTCTGTCTGACCCCTGAAAGTGGGTCAGTCCTGCATCTGCCCAGAGCCAGTCTCCCACTCCAAGTAAGTGATGACTATCTTTCACATGAGATCCTGCCGGCTGAGGTGACAGAGAGTGGGGGAGGAGAGTCCTGCTTTGTTCAGTATTTGCCGATGTCTGTGGTGTAAATATGCCTCCCACCACGGCTAGGTTTGAGCTACTAACATGATGCCACTGAACATAGGGTTCGGAGTGAGGGTACCTGACCTGCTGCTGTGAGCTGAGTGAGCCAGGCAATGGGTGGGGGGGGGGGGAGCAACATCTCCCTTCAGACATCACAGGGACGGCTCAGAGTCATCCCGTTCTGATGAGACTCCTCTTCCCCAGCAGAACGTGCTCCCCTCTCTGAAGAAAGGCACCATCATCTGCTTGGTTACTCAGGTCAGAAATGGGGGGTCATCTTGAACTCCTCCCTCTTTCTCAATCCTCATTTTTACCCTCAGTAAATTGGTCAATTCGGCTTCCAAAAGATCTCACCAGTCCAGCCCATGATTCTTGAAAGTGCCTCCCAGCCGGTTCCCCACCTGCCGCGGCTTCTCAACATGCTCCAGGCTCAAGTTGGGGAAGGATCAGGGGACCTTCTTAAACCGCAAATCTGATCATGTCCATCCTCCTCTGAACACAAACCAAGGCCTCTCCACTGCCCTTGGGATAAAGTCCTGACTCCCAAACACCCTATCCAGGTTCTTCACAACTGGGCCCCTGCTCCCCTGGCTAGCCTGACCCTTGCTTCGCTATGCAAAGAACTTTCCTGTGATCCCTTACCCGGTAGTTTATAAGAACCTCCCTTGCCTCAGCGGCTCCTCCCCAGCCTCACTACCTGGGAACCTCTGCTCAACCTTGATCACAGTTTGGTTATCCCCACTTCTCTGTCTGTCCCCACCCTGAGGCAGGTGCTTCCCCCGTGTCCCCACAGCTCTCTAACCATCCTGGCTGAGCATCGTCTGTGTTATAATCACTATGGGACTGCTGGTCTCTCTGCCAAGGGGCAAGCAGGCTGTGGTCAGATTGTCATTGGCTACCTGTGTGGTCAATGTTTAATGTGGTCAATGTGGGTGCCTAGCCCACAGTCAGTGCCTAACACAGATTAATGGAATGCACAAACAAAGAAACACAACAGGTCTATCGACCCAGCACAGGATCTCTCCTTACACATGAGGGCTGGGAGTTCAAATGGCTTCTCTTGGACCCTGAAGAAAAGCTGGGGGGCTCAGGGAGGAGAGCGCTCCCCTTGAGATGGGGTGTGGATCCTAGGCTGGCAGATGACTTGCCCGCTGTCTGCTGGGCCAGCCAGTGTCCCCGCTCTGCCTCAGTTTAATGGGGGCACACCACTCCAGCATCTTGCCTCATTGGAATGGGAACCATCCCTTTCCTAAGTGTCTGGATGGTCCCCCCTTTGCTTGGGCTATTTAGGAAGAAGCTTCTAGAAAAGAGGCAGGTGGCCCCTGAGAGTGGCAAGGCTGGTTCTTGTTAAGGCCGTTTATTCTGAGCCCTTTCTGGCCATGCGGAAAGCCACGTGCTCCCCATAATCCTTGGCCACAGAGGGTTTGCCCACCTAACCTCTACCCCTTAGAGACAAACATCCCCTTTGTCTTCCCCTGTCCTCTGCTCTTGCCAGCTCTGGGTGGCTTCCCCAGTGGCACTGAGGTGACTGCCCTGGACTGTAGGGAGGACTCATCAGGGGAGACCCCTGTCATCTGGGTGATGATCACCCACACAGGCCGAAGTAGAAGGAGGCTGGGCTTGGTCAGGCCTCCAGGTACCATATAGCCTCTCCCACCACCAGGGCTGCACCCACAGGGAGAAATTTTCCTTCTCCTTAAGGAAAACATCCATTTCAAACAGTAGAACTGGAAACGTGGAAGGAGGTATTGCAGCAAGAACGCTGGTTTTGGAATGAGGCTGACCTGTTCCATGCCACGCTCTAGTGCTCACCGGCCGAGTGACCTCAAGTGAGTAATGAAACTCTCAGTTTCCTTCTCTGTGAATCGGGCTGACAGGCCTGCCTCACAGCTCCGTCCTCTGGGCCCCCTCTGACTTGCCCCTGCCTCCAAGCTGCCCTGAATGGCTCAGCTCTCAGCTCCCAGCTCTCAGCATAGCCCTCCCCTTGGACATAACTGAGCAATTTGCTCTCTGACCTCTCTCCCTAGACTGTGGGCAGGAGAGACTCCTGCTTGCCACTGGCTCCCTCCAATGAGGGCAGGAGGGACTCCACCCGTCCACTGGGCTAGCCTCCGACTCCCCGAGGCTAGCCCTGTGCTCCCCTTGGCTTCTCACTGTGCAGGGCAGGAAAAGCGTACAGCAGGGCATGCAGATGGTGGCCTGATCTATGGTGGAAGCCCTGGGTGCCAAGGGTCTTGGGTTCTAATCCTGCCCCAGCCTCTGGGCCTCTCTAATCCTGGCCCCTCTCTGGGCCTCAGTTTCCCCTTCTGAGGGGGCTGTGTAAGACCATCGCTCAGGTCCTTCCTACTCTGACATTTGGTGATTGTATTGAAGCTCTGTGGTTTGGGCTCTCCTTCCCATGGTCACGGTATCTTCCCACATCATCACCCATGTCCACTTGTGGTCCTTAAGGTAACATATCTGAGCAGAAGCCCCTGCGAAGGGGCAGAGGATTCTAAGAAAGAGGACCCAGCAGTCTGCCCGGCCTCTGCCAAGGCCAGGAGTGGGTGCTTGGGGCAGTGAATCTGGGTGCTGGGTATCTGCCCCAGGGCTTCCAGAAACAAGGTCTGTCCCCTGGAAAGCTGGAGTACCCCATTCGAGGAGGAGCGAGTACTGTCTCCCCCGCCTGTAAACAGCAGGGCCGCCTCCAAGCTGCTGGTTTCCTGGCCAAAGGGTGGCCCTTGCAAACCCCCCGATGGGCTGTAATTTAGGGATATTTAGTCAGGCCTGGCCTGGTTCACCACATGATAGGCAGCGGCCGCCAGGCCCAGAGGCACAGCCAGGATTTGCTCTCCCTCCACTGAGCCCTTGTGATTAACTCGCCCATCCCCTCACCCCGAAGAAGAGCAAAAACCACTTACAGGGGGGCCTCGGGGACCGATGATGGACATGCCGGCATCTCCTGGGGCCCCCTGTGGGAGAGAGAGAGAGAGGAGAGGGAGAGGGGCAGGGGCAGGGGCGGGGAGGGGTGGGCAACGGAGGAGGGAAAGAAAGAGCTGGCAGGTGGGGAAGGGGAGCAGGGTGGGTGGGGTGCCCAGCCAGGGGCCAGGAGGACAGAGAGGTGGAGGGAGGGGGGGATCGGAAAGAGGAGACACAGGGGTGCGTGGACCACCCGGGAGGGAGTGAGAAGGGCATCGGGAAGCAGGAGGAATAAAGAGGGAAGACAGGTTAGCGGTAGCATATGGGACGATGATCAGATGGCGGTGGGACCCCAAGCAGAGGAGAGAAGAAGGGAGGATTCCATGCAGGGATGAGGACCAGAGGCATGGGGAGGGGGAGGGCACACGGCTCAGCCACACCGCCCAGGCCCCAGAGGCCTCCCGCAGGCCCCGCTGGGCGCCCTCCAACCTGCCCAGCCCCACCCAAGTCTCAGAGCCCCCGTGGCCTCCCTCCCCACCCCAGCCCCCACGTGCCCATGTGGCACACACACCCTGCAACTTGTGAGCCTGGCTGCCCCGTGCATGGAGCAGTGGAGGACAGGGGTGGGGACGAGACACACACTTGCTGCGTGGGCCCCGTGGCCCTGAGCCTACAGGTGGGGGCTGCCTCGGGCTCCCTCCTCCCTGATGCGACAGCCACACAGAGGGGAGGGCAGCCACTGCCGGGCTGGGAGCTCCAGGCCCCGGCTGAGGGTGGCTGGGCCGCCAGGTGTCTAAACCCGTGTGTGCACTCGTGTGTGTGTGTGTGTGTGTGTGTGTGTGTGTGTGGCGAGCAGGGACAGGCGGCAGAAAGATGAAGGTGTTTGGGACACAGATGGGGGTCAGAGGTGATGCTCTGCTGGGAGGTGGGCGGGTGCTGCTTCCCACCAGGAACCACCCCTTCCCATAGAGGAGACGCGCGGGGGCCCCCCTTCCAGGTCCTGCTCTGCCAGAATGCCTGGGTTTGCAGCCCAGCTCTGCTCTCTCCCAGCTCTGTCGCCTTGGGCCACTGAATCTTCCTCTGCCTCAGGTCCCTTCTCCATAATGCAGGGATAAAAGGACCTGTCTCATAGGATATATATGAAAGTTTCCGGAGAGGAATGTTGTAGAGCGCTTAGAAGAATGCCTGGTGTGTGAAGTGTTTGCTGTTGCCCTTGCGTGGTGACTGTCCCTCGTCTTCCCCCTGGGCAGCGTGGAGCCCTGGGAAGCGGACCCCATGGGGGACAGCAAGGCACAATGGTTTTAGGAAGCCCAGCGTGGGAGGCAGACACACCGGCGCTCCTCTCCAGCTGTGTCACTTTCGGCCGTGTGACCTTGGGTATGTGCTTCGGTTCCCTCTCATGTAAAGAAGAATATTAAAGCCTCGCGGAAGGGCTGCGTACTCCCTAGAAGTACTGAGCTGGGCATCGGGAGGTCTGGCTTTTAACCCCTGCTCATCCCCTGCTGTGGACCTTGGGCAAGCCCTACCCCCTCTCTGGACCTCAGTTTCCTTCCCTGTAAAGGGAACTGGTTAGATGTGTTGCTCTCGGACCCCCTCAGACTCCACCAGGGACCGTCTCTTGGGCTCCTGACTTCTGAGGGGGCTCTGCTCCACAGCCCCCTCTGGGCATTTCCCTGGGGGAACTTTCTCTGGGGGGCACAAAGAACTTCTACATGTGAGGGCCCCAGGAGTGGGCTGGGGAGAGACTAGAACCAGCTGCGCCAAACAGCGATCGATGCTCCTCTCGCCTCTGGGAAGGGTGGGTGCGAGGCCACCCTCGGTAGGTGGGGAGACCCGCGCAGCCGGGAGTCAGGGGCTTAGAGGCTGGGCCAGGAGAGTCTGCGAGGGCAGGGGCACGGCGGCCTGCGTGCTGTGGGGACAGGGCGGCTGAGACGGGGCCTCTGAGAGCACCCCCGAGAGGCCAAGGGGGAGAGACTGGGGCAGAAGGACGGAGGGGAACGTGAGGACTCACCTTCTCGCCTGGTTGGCCCTTTACTCCCTGCGGCAGCCACATGCAACACAGGGTGTAGGGAAGAGAGAGGGAGGGAGAGAAAAAAGAAAGGATAAGAGAGAGACACACACAAGCCTCTATGTTAATGGCACAATGACCAAACAAATGAAATCACTGTGAAGTAAGGAACAAAACGAAACACAGACACAGACAGGTGACAGGTTCTGCTTCTGACAAGCACGGCACGTGGATGGCTCCTGCCTCACCCCGGGCCGGGCCCCAGCCAGCTGTTCCGGATGACCGAGAGGAACAGAGGCAGGGGCCTTAAAATTAAGGCCCTCTCAAAATATGTGTGTGTGTGTGTGTGTGTGTGTGTGTATGTGTGTATGTGTGCGCGTGCGCGTGAGAGAGAGAGAGAGAGAGAGAGAGAGAGAGAGAGAGATAAACCCACTTAGGTCAGAAAATCTGCCTGAGAAGCTATGTCCCCAGGGGCTGGGTCACTTAAGGTGGGGGGCATGGAGGAACCTGGGAGGACAGACAGTAGGACATGACCATCGGGGAGGAGGGGGGATGGGTCTGGGATGCGGAGAAAACTGGGGCATCACCAAGGGGCCCTGTAACCATAGCGATCAGCAGGTAGACAGCCCCAATGAGCCCCGATCCACTGACCCTGGGGATGCTGGGTCTGCTGAACCTCAGGAGCAGCTCAGGCATTTCACACCCACTGGCCACCCCAGTCCTCATCAGGTGGCTCAGGTCAGGACGCCTACTGGGCAGCCAAATGGGTCCACTGTCACATTTAAAATAGCACAAGTGGCATGAAAGCCCCCCACTGGCTTGAAAATAGCCTTGTGTAGAAAGCAATGGGGAGACCTCCTGGGGCCCGCCTTCCTGCCCCCACCGCTGAGGGTCAGGACTAGGCTCAGATAGACACTTCCGGGGGGCACATGTCCACAAGGGCCCAAGAAGGAGGGCAGGAGGCAGACGGGACTTTGCGTTTTGCAGTTGCCCCCTGCAGGCTGGCAGTGGCACTGGGCATAGAGACCCCTGAAACCTGCCTCTTAGGAGGATCTGACAGTCAGCTTGGGCACAAACCCCCGCTCGGCCCCGATCCTGGGCACACTGAATCTCGACATGCTCATCAACAGGATGGGTTCTTGGAGGTTCATGGTGGAGACCATGCCTGGCTCAGGCCCACGCACGGTGAGCCCCGGAGAAAGGCTGGGGGGCTGTTTCTTCCCCACTTCGGTGACAGCACGGGGGGCCCCAGCGTTTGGAGGTAGAGAACTGAAGCAGAGGGACAGGGCTGGGCAGGACCTTGTGAAAGACACTTAACATCTGAGCCTTGGTTTTCTCATCTGAAAAATGGGGGTGGAAACGGCGCCTACCTCAGGCAGTCCTTGCGTGGCCCGCTAATGCGCTGAGAGCCTCATAACACCCCAGTGCCCAGTGAGTGCTCTCCAGTGTTAGCTGTGATTTGGCCACCTTTTCTCTGAGCTCACGCCAGGCAACCTCACACAAGGATGCCACACTGAGTCCTAAGGCCAACGCGGTGAGGAGGTGAGGTTACGAGGCAAGGCGTGTGAGTGGCACGGGAGGATGGCGTGGGGGTCGCCAGGGGGCACAGGGGAGCCAGGATGGACGTTCTAGACTCGCTGGGTGGCGATGAGGCTGGCGTGTGGCCATCGCTGCCTTGGGCCACCGGCGGTGCCTCAGCTGCCCTTCCTGGCCCCTAGAAGCCAGCAGGGATGGCCGTGGTGCTGGGACCTGTGGCCTAGTGCCAGCCTTCCCATTTCTCAGCCCTGTACCTTCCCTGTCGGACTGAGGAGAGGAAAGTCAGACCACAAGGTCTGAAGGACTGGAATAAAACTTCTTCCCTTTTTCCCTGCTGTCCCTCTCTGAAGCAGACCTGGGTGGGAGAAGAGAGAAGCCTGACCCCCTTCTCAGGGCTGGGGACACTGCTATGGTCTGGAGGACAGGCCAGCACGAAGAAGCAAGCAACGGCCACCCAAGCAGGTACGAATGTGCCAACTCACCACACGTCCAGGAATCCCAATGGCACCTTTGTCCCCCTGATGAAGGAGGCAGAAACAATTAGACGTGGCCGGAGCTGGGCCAGCAATGGAAAGGACCCCGTGGGCCGGCTATGCACCCCAGACCTGCGTTGCATGGGCAGTTGGGATGACGGCCAGGGGTCACGTGGGTAAAGTTGCCCATTCAGCCCCCAGGGACTCTTAGGCAAGCAGCTACCCCATCACTATCTGTGCTCAGGGGAGGGGCTGTGGAGAGTGCACTGATGTAGGAGTCTGGGCCCCAGCCGGAGCCTCAGTTTCCCTACGTGTTTCATAAGGGGTCTAGGGCCCTTCCTCTCTTAGACTTTTGCTGTCACAGTCTATTCCAGCCATGGCCAGGATGTGCCGTATCCTTGTCCAGTTCAACTCCAAGGCACAGAGTAGGCTAAGTGGTGGCCCCAGGTGACAGGTGAGTGCTTTCTCGGTGCCAGAGCTGGGACTCAGTGTCCGTGTCCCCCACTCCTCCCCAGGCCCTCTGTCTGAGAAGGTTACGAAGGAGCCCTCCTCCATGCTCCTCCTCTCGGCCACCCCCGGCAGGGACAGGAAGGATGTGCCTGCATCACGAGTTTCAGCTGCTCGGAGGGAACCACAATTTTGTAGCCAGGGGTTACATCTTCTCCCTCTGGAAATCTGCTTAGTAAGTTTCGCTCCTCTCCTTTTTGGTAGAAAATACTGTTTTGCAATCGCATGTGTGCAGACATCATAAAATCTGGGGTGGGGCCTGGGGTTTGCTAGGAGTCCGGAAGGACGGAAGGCAACAGGAACCAAAAATCAGATGGTGTCTGTCCTGGCTTCCCAGGCAGGAGAGAGCTGGGCTTGTGGCTTTCCCCGAAGGGGGTGGGCATTTCTGGGGTGATTCTGCATCTGCTGACCCTACGGAGGCAAAATGCCTCGAGCAACCACTAGCATATCAAGAGGTATGTGGACTCACAGAGAATAGCAAGTGGCTCTGAAATTAGGTTCTTGTCACACTCACAGGCCAACGGTATCTCCAGTAAAACTTTCGCCCTTTGCAAGGACGGTGGGTTATAAGCCTGGGGTCTGTTTCTGTAATCTCCCTGAGCGCCCGTGTCCCTCTCCTGGGGGTGCTGGGGTCCCGGGAAAGCCTTCCCCCAGTGCCTGACACCTGGTAAGCGAGGCATAAACGGTGTCTACAGGTAGTGAGCCCAGCACGGCCCCGGGCAAGTGAATTTTAGAAGCATGTTTGTACTTCACACTGTTTGCATTTCACAAGGGGCTGGAAGCAGCAAATCTTTTTGTGGGTCACTCCCAGGTTCCCTCCATGACCCGTGGATGAGTGGCCCGTCCTTCCTGCTGAGGCCACCAGGGCCTGCTGGACACTGGCTGTGACACCTCCACGGCCCACTCACTCTTGGGCTTTTGAATGATATTGCAGGATGTGTGTATTGGTTTCTTTTTGTTTCTCTTTTAAAACTAATGTTCTTTGCAGTCCTGGCCATAAAATGCTCGGGTTAGGGACAGGCATGGGATGGCCAGAGACCGGGAACTCTGGGCAGCGGCCCCGGCTCTGTGAATTGCCCCCAAATGCTTTTTAAAGGTGGACGTTGTCAGAACAAACAAAGTCTGCCCACGTTCTCCACAGTCATCTGATTTTTTCCCCTCCTTGGATTTCACGGGGCCGATTCACCCATCCCTCTTTGCTCCGGGGCTCGCACCTAACTGGGAGAGTTTCCGTTTTCAAGGCTAAACACTCTCCCACATGCATTTCATTAAGAAAGTCACTGCTGGACATGAATTCTAGAAGCTGCTGGACTAGTCAAGAGGTTGCAGTACAATTCGTGTCTAAAAGAGGAGAAACTGGGATGCACAGAAGGGTCTGGAATCCAATGGATGTGGCCCCTGGCTCAGGGAGAGGGGGCAGCCTGGTGCCAGTCCTCGCTCCCCCTCCACACCGATGGCTACTTGCCTGACTCACCAGACATCTGGGGGCCCAAGGCATCTAGTACTCAATGCCTCTTTGCCCCAGGCTACATCGCGCAGAGCGATGTCTGCAAAGGCTTCCATGATTGTTCTCAAACATCGATTAGAGACTCTAGGAACCAGTATGAAATGGTGTCTGATAACAGGGCCCCACGGGTCTCAGCTGAAGCTTGGACAATTGGACAAGGCATTTTACCTCTCTGAGTCTCAGTTTTCTCCTCTACAAGATGGATATAATGACAGCTATTTCACTGCGTCGTTGAATGAATCAAATATAGGAAGGATGGTTAGCACAGGGCCTGGCATGTGTTAGGATCCCAGGAAGAGAGGGCCGTGAGCATTATTTCCACTTTTATTCCAAAGTCCCCATGGTTCCTTGGCACAGCCTTTTTAGTATTCAGAAATGGTAACCAGGGGGAGGGGAGACAAAGTTTCTGAGTCTACTCTTACTGGAGGTCTCTGGAAAAGGAGGGCCAGTGGTCTTAAGCTAAGCTGGTATGCAGGAGGGTACCTGTAAGGCCAGTGGGCTACCTCCCTTCCCAGCCCCCCATTAGCAGGCCTTCAGGCTGGAGGTCAGGTCCAGCCTTGGGAGGGCCTTCATGCTGTCACCTGCCTGCTTGGGGCCCCAGGAGAGGTTACCAAGGAGCTTCACCCTCAGCTGTAGGTTAGAGGCACTGGACAGAGTCCTGTGCCCCGGGTACCCCTGGAGGAACGCAGCCCCCCGACCCAGCCAGCCCTTGAGCGGGGGACAGCAGGCGAGAGAGATACAAAGGAAGGGAGAAATGAAAGCTACTTACTGGGAGGCCAGGTCTTCCAGCGGGACCCTGAAATAGAGGCGGGAAGAGTGAGGTCTCCCAAGGTCAAGGGATTGTAATACCCAAGCGTTCCACACTGCCCAGCCCGCTGTGTGACCTTGAAGTCGCTGGTGCTCTAGGAACCTCTGTCGTTTTATGAACAAAATGGAGGTGGGGCCTTGATTACTCAGCTTCCTTTCAGTTCTAGTATTCGTTCATTCATTCACTCGTTCATTCATTCATTCTGAAAGGCAGTTAGGGGAGGTCTCCTCCACGTCAGGCCCAGGGTAGCGGCAAGGGAAAGAAAGACAAGAGTGTCACCTCCTATGTCTCTGCCTCTCATCACTCGAGCATCATTAGGGCTGTGGGCCTCACCAACACATCCCCTTTCTTTGAGCCTTTCAATCTCGGTCAGGGCAATATACTGTTGGCCACGCATGCGTGCGGCTCTGGCCTGGGAAAGGACCTGAGGGGGTCGGGCTTGTGCTTCCCCTTCTACCAAACAGAAGAAGTCAGATACCTGCTCTGATGAAGCAGGGCGGCCGGGAGATGCCCCTGCGGGCTCCATGGAGCATGATCAGGGAGCCAGGGGGCGGGAGAGGGGGCGGCACCCTGGGGGGCCTCTTCCCCTCTGCTGGGATGGTGCAGGAGGCGGGACTTCCTCTGGTGCCTCTAAGCAGCTTCAGACCTCTCCATGATGAGCCGTGCTGGGCATGAGGCAGGACCCTGGCCCCCATGATACGTGGGACCCCGTGGGGCCCCAGGAGCCACACTTCCTCCCTTGTCTTCACTGACCAGAGCAGTGTCTTTCTCAAGCCCTTTATTCATATCCCTAGTGCTCCTGTCTAGCACAGTTCGGGGCACAGACTAAACACTCCATGCAATGGGTCTGAAGCCCCTCCGACAAGAGGACGACATTCAACAACGTGTGTATTCGTGCTCATAACTGTCAGAGGAGCAGTGTGCAGAGCAGGGGGCTCAGTAACCGAGCAAATTCTAAGAAAATCCTGTCTCTTTCGTGCTGGCACTCAGCTCCTGGATGGGTCTGCTACAAGAGGGTGGCCGAGAAACTGCCCAAATAGCTGTCTCGGGGGCATCACGGAGATGCCTGTAAAGGGGGAGGAAACCCCTGGAGAGAGCTTCTGGAACTGAGAGGCGGCCCCGGCCCGGCTGGGACACGGAGTCCGGAAGAGATGGGAACAGAGACAGTAGGATTTGGTTACAAGCACGGGCTCTGGAGTCAGCCTGCCCGTGGTGCTCAAATCCCGGGTCTGCCCCTTCCCAGTAGGTCCCATAAGTAAGCTGCTGGCCTCCCTGTATCTCAGTTTCCTCATCTTGTAAATGGGAGAACAATTATAGCTGCTTCTTAGGATTAAATGAGATAATGCATGTGAGGCACAGAGCATAGGGGCTGGCATACAGCAAGTGCTACATAAATGCTGGCTATTCCGATAATTAGAGAAGAGCACTGGCAGGAGCTACATGGAGCTGGCTTCGGTTTCTCGCTGCAGAGACTTTGCTACCAGATGTGGGTTCTCTCCTTCCAGACATCCGGCTCTTCCCGTAAACCCCAAGCGTGGCCAGGAGTGGGTCTCAGGGTGCTGACTGGAAGACAGGTCAAATTGCTGCAGGGCTCAGGCAAAACCCAGGCAGCCCTGGGAGTAAGTCGCCTGCTCTGTCCCTTGTTCCTGAGGACATCCTGGAGGTGGTGGTGCAGCGACTCCCTCATAGAGAACCAAGGTCGGGCCCAGTCAGGGAGTCCTTGGGGAATGCTGGGTAACGGCTCTCCCCATGCCTTCACTCTGCTTGATTTTGCCCCCACGGCACTAAAACATAAGCTCCCGAGGCAGGGATTTGTCCGTTTTGTTCAGGGATGTGTCTGTGGTGCCTTGAGGAGGGCTGAGTTCTTAGTCCTTGGTTCCTGTTTGCGAATGAATGAACCTGAGGGCGAAGCTCTGAACCTGGGACTCAGCCTCCCTCTTTCCCAGGGCCCCCACAGACACAGCCCAGCCACCAAAATATCCTCCTTACCCCAGAGCCTGAGCCCTGAGCCCATACCCTCTTCCTGTCACTTCCACACTGCCTGGTCCTGATGCCATCAGGGAGTGGCGCGCAGAGTGGGGCAGCTGCCTCCTCACCCCCCCAGGGAAGGGAACAGGCCTGCCGATCGGTTCCAACCTCACATAGTGGGTCTACCCGCCTTGGGACAGAAGGGACAGTTTCCTACCTCTCTTGTGTCCCAACCACCTACTCCTCCTACCTCACCTGCACACGGAAGGGCCTTCTCTTGGGTCTCAATACCAGGAAAAGCCGTGTTTCACTCATGTGCCTTCCACAACTCTGCTTTCCTCTTTGCTCTGACCACCAGGAAGCTCGAAGCCAAGCCAGTGGCTCGTCGAGCACACAGGATGTTGTGGCATCAGCTCTGGGTCCCTTTGCTTTTCTGCCTCTGCTCTCCACCCTCCCCCACTGTTTCCATATCTGGTTTGTAAATCACCCTGCAATGGTTTTTAGAATAAGGTGGGTGGAAATATATGAAATAACACAGAAATTAATAAAAGCCCACAGAATACTAATTTCCTCCTTAAAATGAAAGGCTTATCAGAATCTTTGTGGATCACCAAGAATTTAAATGCATTCATTACTATATTCTAACTGGAAAAAATACACACACACACACACACACACACACACATATAATGACATATATATTCCTCCCAATTCCTAGAAGAGGCAGATACTATTGCTGCCCCCATTTTACAGATGGGGAAACCAAGAACAGAGAGGGAAAGCAGCTTGCCCAAGGTTACACAGCCAGAAGAGGCAAGATTCGGACCCAGGCAGTCTGTCTCCACGGCCCATGCTTGTAACCACTATATGATGGTGCCTCTATACAAACACGTAGTAAGTGTTAGCTAGTATTTCAGCAAGGTTCACCTTCAGCCAGGGTAGCAGCTGGCCATCACATATTTCCCTATATTTCTCTGGAGTAAGACACCTCCCTGCTTCCCTCTGTCATCTGTTTTGATCTCACAGTCCCCATTAAGAAGTTCTCTCTGAAATCCGCAGGAGGCATGGCCAGTGGGTGTCAGCTTGAGGGCAGACTCCAGTGGGTTGGTAGTGACTGAGTCAAGCATTATGTTAAGAAGCCTCCTGATTGATTAGCAATGTCTGCCAGGGACACAAGGAATGGAAGTGGTATCTACAATGTTTCTACCATTTAAATGCCCCCTCCTGCTACTGAAATCCATCCTCCAGGGTTGTGTTCCCCAGGCGCTGGTCATCTGCGCCCACAGGAGCCCGGGTCTTCCAACTGGAGTGCAGAGCGACCCCAGGAGGGGTTCCTAAGAGAGGGTGGGGACCAGCTGCCATCTCCTTATCTCTTGCCTTCCTCAGCAGGATTCTTCCTTTGCAGGAAGCAGATAGAACAGGACTAGGAGGTGATTCCCGCCCTGGCCAGCTTCCCACTTCCTCCTTGTGGTTTCAACCAGAGTTGGGTAAATGTGCAGGATGCACACAGGTGCTGTGCTGGGAGGCTGCCTGGGCTCCTTCCCCTTACTCCCCACTCAGGTGGTGGCCAGGCGGTGGGGGACTGTGGGGGAGACGCCCATCCCTCCCCTCTCCTTTGCTCCTGTGCCGCAGAGCCCCTGGGGGCGGCAGCACCTTCTCTGGCTGGAATGTTCCAGGGGGAGAGACCAGCAGGGGCTCTCAGAAAGCCCTATTTCTGATGAGGGCATGGACCCAGAGCTGCCGCTGGCAGGTCAGGCCAGCCGCGGGGCCGGGTGTATGGGGGAGGTCCAACAAGTGGGGGAAGTGAGGGCTCTTTTTGGCTTCGTCAGTAAAGAAGGGGGAAAGCAGCCCATTTCCAGCAGGTGGTCTGTTGAAGTTTCCTATGGTGGAGTTTATTTTGGAAGATTGATGACAGGAATTGAGATCTGACATCGAAAACATGCCACGATAAATCATCCCCCTGCTTTCAGAGACTGACACGATTTTCCTCCCCCTGTAGCCCGGCAGTCAGAGAGCTGGGCAGGGCCGTCAGCACCGGTTCAATGTGCCTTTCGGGACCCAGCGGAATAGCAAATAATGGTCTTACGGAGAATCGGGCTGGCTGCTCTTGCAGGACAGACCAAGGGGGACACCACTGTGGCAATGGCTGCTCTGAGGAAGGGTGAGGGGAGAGCAGCTTTCGGGAACCTTGGCAAAGATCTGATGTGAGGGCTCCGCCCTTTCAACTCCAATCCCCAGCTCCCCCGGCAACCTCTGGGCCTTTTGTTGGGGTATCAAATGCTGCCCTCAAAGCAGACGTGCTCCTATTCTCTGGATCCATTACTTCTGGGAGACAGTCTCTTTGAGCCCTTCTCAGGTTCTCTGGAAATGATTGGGTTCCCTTGCCCCGCCCTGGGTCTTAGGGCGACACCAGGGGAAGAAGTCTGACACGCTGTAACTGGTATTGTCTCCAGTCCTAGTCCACTGAAATTGATCCCCTACCTCAAAACACCACCACCGACCGCAACGACCACCTGCCCAAAGTAAGTTGGCCAGAATGGAGCTGCCACAGGAAGTCCACACTCAGAGCCACGCGCTGACCCGTTTCCCGAAAGGCCAGGAGACCTTTCAAGGACCAGAATGGAGAAGAGATTATCTCTTTCTTCTTTCTAATACCTGGAGCTTCTTTGAGTCCAGCTGCTGCTTCTGGGGACAAAGGAGCTGGGCTAACAATGGGGCAAGCCAGCCTTTCAGATTGAAATTGGGACCTACTTTGGCCCCAGGAGCAGCCACTGTCTTGCCCTGAGAGGGGCAGAAGTGGTTGGAAAGCAAAATGGCGGCCTCCTTCCCTGTGGCAACATTCTGGAGGGACCCTGCAGACTTCTGCGGAGGAAGGTACAGGGGCTCCCCTGGAGGGGAGTGGGGCCGGCTGTCAGCTCCCCCACCCAGGGCCCCGTTACCAGCAGGGAGCAGGGCCTTTCAGACGTGCAAGCCTGGGCGGTGGCTGGAGTTACTTACAGGAGGTCCTGAAAGAGACAGAGAAAATGCCAGGGTCAGTGTCACTGTGGGAAGGCCAGGCCGAGCTGCCTCAGAAGCAGCGTCCAAAAATTCTTCGGCCGAGGGGATTCCATCTGGTCTTCGGAGTTTGAATTTTCCTGGCCCACTCTCCCCACTATAATCTCTTCCCCCTTTATTTCATCTCCATATTTGCATTATTGGATGAGAAATCCAGAGGTCTGGGCCCCAGGCGCAGCCCGGCTGGGGCTCTGACTTCCCGAGAATAGTCCCTTCTCTCTCCCTGCCCCAACCTGGGTACACGGCTGCTTTCCAGGACGCAGGGCTGTGGGCACCGAGGCAACACGGCAGAAGGTCAGCCGTGCAACAGAACCTCAGGAGGTGATGGTTATTAGCAGGGTCCTCGTCCTCTCCAGGCTTCCATGAGGCGCAATGGAAAACAAGCAGGAGGCGGCAGGGGCGCACGACACTTCTCACTAGGTTCCCCGCCTGATGTCTATCTGGCCTGTCCTGGTTTCTGTTAAGCCGGTGAGTCAGGCGTTTCTACCCTCCTGGGTCTGCTGCCCACTCCCTCCTCCTCCCCGCCCTCCTGTGCCCAGGGGTCCCCCTCCCTCTGCGCTTCTCTCTTTCTTCTCTCCTACCTACGTCTGTCCGCCCTGTCCCCCTAGGCCTCAGCAATAGCCCCATCTCGTCGCAGGCCAAGAATCACAAATGCACGGAGGGGGCAGGAGGATGGGTGCGGAGGGAAGGTGGAGAGGCAGCGGCGGCACATTAGGGAGCTAAAAGCATGTCTGTCGAACATGAGTCATGAGACCCCCCGGGGCCCGTGGGATTCCCAGCTGGGCCTGGTGCGTCCGCCGGGCCCCTGGTGACCTGGCCACGTTAACACAGCTGCTACTCTGTTGCGTCTTTTATGCTCGGCCAAGAAAGACTCCTTATGTTTCCCCTTGCTCCTCACGTTCCCAAAGCCGGCTTCCTTCTCTCTGCCTTCATCTGCCTGCCTCTCTCTCCGGCCAGGAGGGAACAGCCTCTTTCATGCTGGCCCCTGTCAAGCCATCACGCTGAGGGGGAACAAAATGTTTTAAATTAAGAAAATAATAAGTCAAGAGGGGTGGTGACTGGGTGGAGAGGCCCAAGGCAGGCCGGCACGGTTGAGAACAGTGAGAAGGAGGGAGGCTGAGGGAGGAGGGGAGCGTCTGGGGCCTATTAGGCGGAGGGGCAGGGGAATGTCACCCAGCATCTGAAAATATCCCCGGAGTGCAGTTTGCCACAGGGGCCTGCCCAGCTGGAAAGTCCGTGCCTCCTGGCTCTGGGGGCAGGGGGGGGGATGCATTCTCAGGAGAAGCAGGCTGGTGACACAGTTCAGTACACGGCATTTGGCCACATGGAGGGAAGGTGCCCTGCGCCCTCCGGGCCTGACAGGGCCCCAGCTGCCAGCGCTGCAGGCTCTGGAGGGCTCTCTGGGGACACAGCCTTGCTCCGGAGAGGGCCCCGCCCGCTGTTAGCAGTCCTTGCTGCATGTGCCTGCCCGGTGAGGATGGGCAGCTGACGCTGGACCCCGCACTCGGCCGGCTCCCAGGAGTCATTTGTAGGGTCCACCCCCGAGTGATAGAAATTCTATTAAAGATTCCACGAGTTTTGGGGGCGCCTGGGTGCCTCAGTCAGTTAAGTGTCTGACTTTGGCTCGGGTCATGATCTTGCGGTCCATGAGTTCGAGCCCCACGTCGGGCTCTGTGCTGACAGCTCAGAGCCTGGAGCCTGCTTCAGATTCTGTCTCTCCCTCTCTCTCTCTGTCCCTCCCCTGCTCACACTCTGCGTGTGTGTCTCTCTCTCCCAAAAATAAACATTAAAAAATTTTAAAAAAGGATTTCACGAGTTTTTTTCTATCATCCTCACCACCATGATCACTGCACACACCTCCATGGGCCTCCCTAGGTGCCGGGCACAATTCTAAGTGTTTCCCATTCTGGAGAAGGTTCTATTATCCCCATTTTGCAGATAAAGAAACTGAGTCACAGCAAGTCAGAGCTACTCCCCCCAAGCCCTTCACTACAGTCCTCTCTCCACACCTCTCCCCAAATTGCCCACAGGTCTGCCCCCTCTCCACACCTCACCCTCAGCTTCATGCCCAGCTTTTCAGCCTCTGGCTCCTCTCTCTAGATCCTTCCATCTCTCTGTTTCAGGCTCCTTTTTCTTATGCAAGCGAAGGTGGCTGGGTCAATCTCTTCCGGGCCACCACTCCCCGACCCCAGGCTTCAGGAATGGGAAGACCCCAAGCTTGTTCCTCGATGCTGTACGTTAGGAAGGGGACGAGGATGGGAGTTCTATAAAAATGACATGTTTCCAGTCAGCGATGATCCTTAAGTGTTTCCCCTGAACTCTTCAGGCCCTTGGAAAACCTAACTGCGGCCCTGCCCCCGCCAGCACTGGACTTCAGAGCACATGCTTTACTTAGTGCTCCATTCAGTGCCCAGCAGCCAGAAGATGGCTTGGGAGCCTATGGCCTTGTGAGATCCAGCAGTACATTGGCGTTACAGATGGCCCTCCCAGGCGGCCACTTGGCCATGCCTCAGTACCCCGGCTGTTGACCGACCTGTCCCACGGCCCAGGCACCAGAGGATGGGGTCACCCCAAGGCAACCCCAAGTCCTCATTGTGCAGATGGGGAAACAGAGGCCCAAGGAGGGTAGTGACCATGCAGTCACTGTGTGGGCAGGTGATCGGGATGGGGCCAGAACCCAGGTCTCCTGACTCTCCTGCCTGGGGTCCTCCTAATAAACTCCATGCCCACAGGGAGGAGGAAATCACCTGACTCCGCCCCTGGGCCTGCTGCAGCAGGGAGAATTATGAAGATCGTGCCAAGGTCCTGGGGTGAGCACAGCAGCCTGCGGTGAGGCTCCCAGGGCAGGCTCTGCCTGAGACCCTCCTCCCTCTGCCTGATTTCTGTCACCCACCACCTCAGTGAAGACGCTGCTGTCCTCGCCTGGGTATGGCTGACCTACTTCAAGCCAACAGCAATGTTCCTCTTAAATGGACCTGTAGGAATGAACTTCTAAGAAGAATGCTGGGGAAGTGTTCCGGGTCATGCCTTTCTTCAACCATTTTTGGTAGATTCATTCATTCATTCACTCATTCAACAAACATTTGACTAGTGCCGGCCATGTGTCATTCACTGTGCCAGGCTGTGTCTATGTAGAGAAAGATAAGGCACAACCATGGCCCTTTGAGGAAGGAAAACTTCATTAGTTAAGCACCTAATATCTACCGGCCCCAGGCTAAGCTCTAGTGATACAGAGATGAATCACCCATTTCCTCCCCTTGAGAAGTCAACAGTTTCCGGTGTTCAAAAGCTGCCAAATTCCAGACAAGAGAGCTAACATGAACAAAAGGATTTAAGGACAGAGATTTGCCGCAGGATTCATTCATTCAATCAATCAACATTTCCTGAGTGCCTACTATGTGGTGGGCATCATGCTGAATGTGGTCATTATAACAGCACATTTCATCCTTACAACAACTGCGTGAGGCTGCCATCATCATCGTCACGTCGCAGATGAGGAAACTGAGGCTTAGAGGTTAAGCAACCAGCCTAAGGTGGTCTCCTTGTCTTAAGTGGCGGTGTCTGGGTGTGTGTTAGGTTTAATTTCCATCCAGCAGAGCCTGGATTTGAACCAGGTCTCGCTTACCCAGCAGGCTGTGCTCTCCAGCTAGTGGTCACAAAAGTCATCAGGGGTAGGAGAGGGCAGCCCGGCCCTCAGCCCCACATCCTGCTAATGTGGGCAGGTAAGCCCCCTCCCCCTTCCCTGAGGGTCTAGCCCTGCCCAGACCCTGGACGCAGTCCTGGTCCTGGATGGGGAAGCCAAGAGCTACAGGGTGAGTCCAGGTTCATTGTCCGATGAGCCGCGATCTGACCCCGCGGGACCGCTGAGCTCCCGGGAGCTGGGGTGCTCGCCCTGGCCCCTGCTTCCTGGTGCCTGCTGCCAGCCGCCCGCTGCTGACAGCCTGCCGCTTGGCTCTGCCATGTGCCGACCCCCCATTCCGCCGGGACGAGCACTCTGTGTCCCGGCTCTGCTTGGAGCTGGGGTGATGGACAGTGCTGCTCGCGCTGTGCCTGCTGGAGCAGGGTGTCTCGAGGGGGGGCAGTTTGGCACCCCAGGCGGTAGTTGGACATATCTGGAGACATGGTTGATTGTCCCAACAATCTGCTTCTGGTCTCCCGCCGCTTCCTACAACAAAGAATCTTAATCTGCCGTAGATGAGAGAAACCTTGCCCCAGACTAAAGGGACCCGTCTTGCCTTGGGGCTCCCAGTGTGCCTCCAGCCCCGCCTGGGCCCCTATGTCGAGGCCCCGGCCTTCCCCCAACCCTGTGGCTTGCTGACTTTGGGGACCCCGTTCTTCTGAAGCCTGACCTGTTCTACCTCTACTCAAGACCTTGTCAGGACCAATAATAATTCATTTATTGAGCATTTACTCTGTGCCTGGCACTATGCAAAGGACCTTATGTATTTTATTTCACTCAGTCCGTCCACCAACCCGGTGAAAGAGCTACTATTATTCTTACTCCCATTCTACAGATGAGAAAGCTACGGCCCAGGAAGAGTTTAAGGCATATGCTCACGGTCCGGAGCTAACGCACACCTGCGCTGGCACTCGCGCACAGCTCTGCCTGGCACCCCCACGGCAGGAACACGGCTGGGCACAGCCTTCCAGGACCGTGGGGTCCCTGAAGCTTGAGGAAGGTAGTGCATGGGGAAATCAACGGAACCACTTCTATCTTAAGGAGCGGCCAAGGAGGGAGGCAGGAGTAGCTTCCAAAACCAGCATGAGAAATTCATCAGTGACAGGCGCCATGGCCTGGTAAGGGGAACGGAATAAGCTTCCAGGCAGCCTCTGTCCTTTGAGGCTGACATCAAAGAGAACCACAAGGCCTTCTCCTTTACAGCCCCATGGCAGGAGCACTGATTTGCAGAGAGGGCCGAGGCAGATTTCTGGGCAGATGCTCTCGACGCGGTGCTCTGGGAGTGCGTCTGACAGATCAAACGTTATGACTGATGGGACGCTCATGGAGTTTTATCAGCTCCCATTTTACAGATGAGGACACTGAGGCTCAGAAGGGACATAACTTGACTATGGGTGGTGGCTGGTAAGTGATCCCGAATCTTACTCCAGTGCTCTTCCCAGAGCAGCCTACCACTGGCAGAGCTTTGAGGGGAGGAAGGAGGCTTTCCGTCTCTTAGAAAAAGTACACAACTACCCAGATAGTGGTGTGCTGAAGCCAGCTCGTCCTCTAGCCTTGTGAGAACCAACCGTATGAGTCTCTTTCCAACTCTGTTCAGTGACTTCACGTTGGCAGCTGGGAATTGGCCATTAGGGGAGTATTCACACCACAGAAACTGGCAGAAACTACAAAGCAGCCCCACCCCCACCCCAAGAGCCATCTGTTAATCATTTCCCAGTACAGTGCCGCTCAGCTCTGTCCCATGATATCTCTTGGCCACAGACATCCACAGCCCTTTCCAGTTCGGGCTGGTGGAGAGTAACAGGTCCTGAGAGGAGTGGGGAGCAGTTAAAATCACACACACCACATGCTTTACTTCTGCACTCGCTGCAGACATTGCTAATCAATCACAGCTAGTCTTTCCCCAATGAGCCTTGACAAGGCTTCATAATTCTTTCCAACACAACCCCTATAAATCAGCAGGAACTGGCATGGGAGATGGAACCTATTAGTCATCTTGGAACTAGAGCCACCTGGGGGCTGAGACATGGGGAAGCAAGTAGGGGAAGCCTGAGGGTCCTTTTCTGCCTTATCAGGTGAGCTGGGTGGAGCCTCGGGGCACAGCAGAGACGGAGGAAGAGAGGCTGGGTATGCAGGACGCCCTACACACACCTCACATCGGGGGCAGGGACTAGCATTAACTGCAGCCCTCTTCCCCACCCCCATCCAGCTGTCTAGAGTGGCAGAGGGAGTGGGGGGCGTGAGCAGGGAAGGGAGCAGCCAATGAGATCCCCCCCAGTTCGCTGGATGCTCTGGCCCCAGGAAGTCCCCAGGTGACGTAAGGCTGCCCCACCTGGAGCCATCAGAGGGCGACTCAAGTGACCACCTTCCTGCAGACACGAGGGAAATGGCCTTTGTCCCCGGCGGGGCCTCAGGCCAGCTCCAGGGTTTTCTGGAACACTCTGCCCTTGGCAAACCCTTCCTTTCAGTCTGGAGGTTGTGCTCTCTCACGTCCTTCCTTCTCATCTTCTTTTGGTGAGTGTGTGGGGACAGGCAGAGGGTGGTGGGACGAGGGGACGCTCAGTGCCTTGCCTGGCACTTAAGGACACCGAGGGTGTGGCTGCGTGCCCCACACGTATGCTCCCTTCCTCCTTCCCAGCGTGATCCCGGCTTTGCTCAGGTCTCCGCCCCATGGCTGCAGGGAAGCCAACCCCAGGCCCAGCGCTAGGAAGGGGTGAGGGGCCCCATCCCTGGGGCCAGGACCCTTGTAAAGATGGCTTTGGTGGGGTCAGTTTGAGCAGGCCAAGGGGGACAGCCCACAGCTGAGGACACCAAGGGACAAGGCATCTGTTCCCCAGGGGACGACTGCAGTTCACTCCACCCCAGGCACCCACAAGCCCTGTCCCCAGGGAAGCAGCCCCGAGGCCCCGGGAGGTGGCTGGGAGGGTGGCCGGAGGCCACCTCAGGGTGCCCAGCCTCAGGCAGGATGGACTATAGTTCAGACCAGAGCTGGCCGCCGGCCACCCCTGTGTCCCCGCCAGCAACAGTGCAGCAACAGCTGCGGTCCTGGGAGCGTGAGAGAGCAGGGCGCCTGGAAGGCTAAGTAAGGGCAGGAAGCGGCTGAGTTAGGCCCGGTGCGTCTTCCCGCCCTCAGCACAGGCAGGGGCTTGAGCGCGGCCCCGAGCACCGCGCGCGGAGGGTGAAGGAGAGCGGCCCCTGCTCAGGGGAGCTGCGCCCCCACCGTGCTCGCCGCTCCAATGTTTATTATCGCGAACATCTGCTCGACGCCAGCCCCGTGGCCAGCTGTGCTGGGTGTGGCAAAAGTCAGACACTGTCGCTGTTCCTGGGGAACTTCCTCTCTAGTTCAGGAGATGCCTCCCCCACCCCAAGTGACCCCCCCCAACCCCCAGCACTCTGTCTCTGGGCTTGAACTTCCAGCCAGCTCTTCCGGTGGTCACCCCTACCTGCTGCCTCCCGCAGACCGCCCAGACCGAGCCCGGAAACCCAAGTCAGACCGGAGCCCCCTGCGCTGTCCCCGGCTTCAGCCCGAAGCCCTGAGTGCCATCCAGATTAGGGCTAGGTTTGCTGTGGGTCTGAGTGTGCCCACGCCCTGGGGCGCTCCTGCCCGTGGGGCTATGTGGCTGGATTTTGCCTTCTCAAGGCTGTTGTTTTACCTTTCCTCCTTTGATACACACATACACGTGCACACACACACACACACACACACACACGGAGAGGTGGGAGCAGGTAAAAGCGGCCCCCCCTTACGGGTGGCGAACCAAGGTACAGGCCCGTGGCCCGGTGGGCATGGTCCCGCCTTCTCTGGCTCCAGCCCTCTGGGCAGTGCTCGGTGACAGCCTGCGCCGCAGGGACAAGCGGTCCTCACAAGACCCCCCACCGCCACTCCCCACTCAGAGCCGGGGCTTCCTTTCTTCCCTGGGGTGTCACGTGGGTCCCCGCCGGAGGATAAGCCTCCAAGGCACCACACCTCCGACCCCGGTCCTTCTTCCTGACACCGGATCTTGCCACCCTATCTGATGTTCCCGTGGAAGTCCCTGCCTGGGGCAGCTCAAACGTCACTGCTCCACTAGCAGGGCCCCACCAGGCAACTGCTGGAAGGAGAGGAGTGGGGGGCCGGCCAGGGGTCGCGGCCCTGGTCAGACCCACACAGCACATCATCCCTCAGAGGCCTGGGACAGACCATAGGCTCCGAAGGTCTTATCTTAACCTTCTGGGGAAAGGGCTTTTTTCTTTTCTTCCTTTTTAAAAATATTTTTTAAAATGTTATTTATTTTTGAGAGACAGAGCATGAGTGGGGGAGGGGCAGAGAGAGAGGGAGACACAGAATCCAGGCTCTGAGCTGTGGGCACAGAGCCCGACGCGGGGCTCGAACCCATGAACCTCGAGATCATGCTCTGAGCCGAAGTCGGATGCGTAACCGGCTGGGCCACCCAGGCGCCCCTGGGCTTTTTTATTTTCAAGTCCCATTTAGTGACAATCGATTATGGGGCTGGCATCCTGGGTCTTGTGTCAGTATTGTCATAAACACTAATATTTACCGAGTGCTGGCCAACCTCCAACAACAGCCAAGCACGTTACACATCATCTCGTTTACTCTTTACACTAGTCCTGTAAGGTAACACTACTGTTATCCACACCTGACAGATAAGGGAACTGAGGCACAGAGGCAAAGTTACAGGTCCTACAGTCAGACAGCGGGGACCCAGGCGTATCTTTAGCCCCAAAGCTATACGTTGCCTCACTGAATAGCCACAACGACCCTGGCAGGCAGGGTCGGTGCTATTATTGTTCCATTTTATAGATGGGGCTGTTGAGGCACAGAGAAGTTACACAATTTATCCCAGGTCACACAGCTAGTAAGTGGCAGCGCTGACATCTGGAATTAGCGACACCCTGAAACTTTTCTTTTTATCTATTTATTTGGAGAGAGAGCGTGAGTGCGTGAATGGGAGAGGGGCGGAGAGAGAGAGGGAGGGAGAGGGAATCCCAAGCAGGCTCCGTGCTGTCAGCGCAGAGCCCGACGCGATCCCGTGAACTGTGAGATCATGACCTGAGCCAAGATCAAGAATCGGACGCTTAACTGACTGAGCCCCCCAGGCGCCCCTAAAGCTTTTCTGTTTAACCGGTGCATTTATTGCAGAAGAAAAAACTCTGCGGAAGCGAATACGAGTCAACAAAACTTAGATGGTGGACAAGAAGGTCAGACTGTTGAGAAAGATAATCTGCAGTAGGTCCTTTCTAGGCCCTTTGAGAACTTCGCGACCTCACCCACGGGCTTACTTCAGACCACTGTCATCTCTTTCTTAAATCCAGCTCCCTGAGTGCTCCCACCGGGGGCCGACGGCCAGCCCCACCCAGACACAGCGCATCTGAGCCAGAACGACGCCCAGCCACACGCATGCACGGTCTCATGGTTTCGTTGTTCCTTCCTTTACGTAGAAGTAATGGAATAGAAGCCCGACTCGACAACTTGGGTCTTTTGCTGAGCAAACTGGTCTCCCGCCCAGCACTGTGGGTAAGAGCATCGGTTTGGGAGACAAACAGCCCCTGGTTCAAATCCCAAGTTTGCGACTTGCGAGCTGTGTGACCTTGAGCAAGCTGCTTAACTTCTCTGAGGTCCAGTGTCCTTTTCTGTAAAACAGGGTAACAATAGTGCCGGCCTCGTTGGATTTCAAGGAGTAAATGAGAGAATACAGGTAAAGGGGTTAGCACCGCTCCTGGCTTGGAGTAAGCACTCAATAGATGACAGCTCTGACCATTATTATAGCTCCGAAATCATGGCATCCCCTCCCAGAAAGAGGGAGGGAATTCCCTAGTTCCCATGCTACCCTCCTCTGTTCCAATCCGAAGAATGACTCACGCTTAGCTCTTTCCATGTCCCCATGTCCCAAGCCCTGTTCGTAATGTTTTAGGGATAGTATCGTATTCAACCCTCACTAAGCCTTATCAGGTGGACACCTTTATCACTCTCATCTCACAGACGAGAAAACCGAGGCACAGTATCCCCTGCTCGGGGTCACAGGCTGGAGCAGGCGGACTCCAGGGCCCAGCCTGTTGGTCTCTTTGTTGCACTCACCGCCTCTCAGATGAGCCCCCGAAAGCCTGGAAGCCACGGAGAACAAACAGGCGGGGGTCAGAGTGAGCGAGATAAGCAGGGCAGGCCGGGGCCGGGTGACCATCTGACCAAAATAGCACAGGTTAAAGTCACCAGCTCTGAACCCGTGGGACGAATTACGCATTTTCTTGCTTCCTTGGGCCCCTGACACTTCCAGGCTGGGGTCAGAACCGGAAGCCCTGAGTAAGGAAATCTGGAGGGGAGGTCTTGGGGGGTGGAGACCCCAATTCAGCAGATTCGGGCTGAGGGCTGCAGGCATAGTTCTCTGGCTGGTTTCCCGAGACAGTCTCAGGCTCAGGGCAGAGGGGCAGTGGGCCGGGGGCTGGGGAGAGGTTCTCCATTGAGTCTCCCCCTGTGTAGTCAGAGTGGAGATCAATCGAGGAATCAGAGATGATGTGCCCATCGAACTCTCTGACGCCCCCCACCCCCGCTCGCCCCACCCCGACTCTACTTCGATAAGGATCTGGAATCTCACTTGAACTTGTCACCTTTGACGGAATCTCCAAGAAGCAGTGGGGTCTGCCCATGTGACCTGGAGATCTCTCTCTCTCTCTCTCTCTCTCTCTCTTTCTTTCTCTCTCCCTTTCAAGGAGAGTCACTTCCTACCCCACCCCCGCCCCTCACCTCAGGTCCTTCCCAGGAAGTGAGCAGCTGAGGAAGTCAGCCTTGAGCAAATGGTGCTCCCTGCCACATCTAAAATGCACGAGAGGTTCTCCAGCGCAGGTTGCAGCATAAATACGGCAGCGGCACACCACCTCTTCCAAGCAGTCGGCTTTGATTTACCACGACGCTGTGGTACCATGCTCAGATCTCTCCCAGGCCCTCCAAATATTCAGTTAGTTGTCGTTCTCATTTCTATGTACAGATGTTCATTCCTTATTTTCCTTTGTGGTCTTTTCTGTTAGAAGGTAAGATTTCGGATGGGTAGGGTCATTTATTTTTTAGTCACTACTCCAAGAGGAGTTGAGGGAGATCAGATGCTACAAACCCCAGTGCCTGCAAAGAGCCAACTAAGTACCAATGAATGAAACAGGCCAGGTGTAGTGCAATAGGGCAGGATAGAGACTGCGGCGAAGTGCTAAGGGCTCGCCTGTGTGCCTAAAATGAGTCACCACACGTCAGCTCCAACCAAATACTGCCGGGTTGGGATGAAGACTCACTATTGTTGGATCTTGAAAATAGTCAAGAAAAATTGCCTATTTTATGCAACATCCTCTGGTTTCTATATGTCGATATTGACTTAATATAGAAACTAGTCTGCGAGCCAAAAAGGAAGCTGCGTTCGGTTCACTTTGCCAATTCACAGCACACAGCCTCTGGGGGCTTTCCAGGCCGGTGTGTTCCAATTCCACAGCCCAGAACCGCTGGCCCAGAAAGTGTGCTCAGTAAATCCTTGCCAAATTCACAAACGAGTACACGCGTGGGTCCGCTGGCTAGTGCCTGACTAAGGAGGCAGGGAGAAATGCGTCGTAACAGAGTCTGGAAACCGGACTTGTGCGTGAGTGTGTGAGCGTTAGCTTTAACCCAGTGTGGACTGGCTTGGCTTAGCTGTAACCCAGTGTGGACTGGCTTGGTTATGCCGCCTTTGAGCGCACTTACATCTCTCCCCTCCTTCTTCTACTAGGCATGGAGGCCCAGAGCTGAAGACCAGCAGGAGCAAGGCCCCATCTCAGGATGTCAGGCGAATTAGAAAGCTGAACTTTACTCAGGCCTGGAGGTAAAGCAGAGTTATGTTGAGCAAGGCCTGGGATAAATTAATAACCAGTTAGGTATGTAACTGCCCCGCACAACCGTTTTTCTTAAATCTTACTTTAAATTGTACGCAGTTAAAAATATAAACCATAGGAGCGCCTGGGTGACTCGGTTTAGTGTCTGACTCTTGGTTTCGGCTCAGGTCATGATGTTATCGTGTGTGAATTCGAGCCCCACATTGGGCTCCGACCCAGCAGTGCAAAGCCCGCTTGGGAGTCTCTCTCTCTCCTTTTCTCTTTCTGCCCCCCCTCCTCACTCACTCTGTCTCTCTCTCTCTCAAAAATATACTTTAAAAAAATTTAAAGTGCATATGCCACAATTAGTAATTAATACATGATAACGCTTGGTCATAATACAGAGTGTTTTGACTTATAATGGCATAATCAAGTGAAAAATTTGCCTGTCTCTGTCTCTCAACGGCGAGCTGTGTTCTTTCCCCACAAGGCCGGGGTTAAGGCATGCACGTGTCAGGCAGCAGACTGGGTACTTTTTATTCATGATTTCTAATTTTCATCATTAGATGAAAATTCACTTTTCACTTTTCTGCAACTATGTGCGCTTACAGGTGGAAATACAAAGCCTCCGTAAAGTTACAGTGATTGGCCAAGATCAAATAGCTAAGAGCTGCCGGAGCTGGGATTCTCACCTGAGTCCACCAGACTGTAAAGCCTCTTCTCTTTCCGCACCAGCACACCGCCTGGAGAACTGGGCGTTTCCACTCTTCCTTACACAGGACAGAGGGGTACAGCGTCCACCATTCTCCAGGGAAACGCTAGCAGAGTTGAGACAACCCCGATTGTCAGAGCCCTATTTTTAGTACCAGACTGTTCTGGGTTAGCAAATACCTGAGACACACACCGCTAACATCTATCCAGTGCCCAAGGCAGACAGAACTAGTCGATTTCAGCACTGCCTCTTGCACTTTGGGCAGCAGTACCCCTTCAGTGAGAGCTGGCATCTGTGATGCACTATATTTGCCTTCCTTGACCAGGGTCTCAGCGACATGGCAAGTAAAAGAATGTTCCTAACGGAGGAGGTAGAGACTCCAGCCAGAGCCCAGTGGCAAGCAGAGATAGACGGACACTGCTATCCTAGACGTGCAACAGGAGAAGGGGCAGAAGGAAAAGGAGAGGGTGAAGTGAGGCCCCGTGGCAGATATGCCAGGCTGGCGGGCTGGGGGCAGGGCTGGCATGGGACCTCGCCTGTACGTGCTGGGGCTGTGGGGTGCTGGGATGAACAAGGCGCCGAGAAACTGGATCCATCTGAGCTGAGAAAAGCGAGCACACTTCGGGTCTTACATTTGGCTTAGCTTTCTAAAAAAAAACCGTTTGGTTTGTTTTCCTGACGTTTATTTATTGTTCAAACAGCTCTTTAAGAACATTAAAGGACGTTTTTGCGAAAGAAAAGCATCGTCCCTACCCCCCCAGCGCCCTGCTCTCCCACAACTGTTTCCATTTTCTATTCTTGTCTCTGATCCCCCTCCACACGCACACCTACGTTCGCAGGGTGGAAATCAGCACACGCGTAATAGGGCGCCCTGCCCCTTTTGCTGAGTGTGACAAGGGAAACACATTCCCACACTCACATTTTCAAATGGCTGCAAAGCATCTATCAGGAGGTACCTAGACCTGTTGGCCACTAGATCTGGAAGTTTCTGGGCTTTTTATATTTTATGCTACGATGAGGATCTTGGTGCACGGAGGACTTTTCTTCGGATAAATTATTTTTTTAAGCTAAGGAAGTGGAGCTCTTGGGTCAGCACGGAAACTCTGCATGAGCGTCGTTACGACTTTTTGCACTTGCTTTTGACCTCGCACGTATAAACTCTTGAGAGTGTTCAGGGCACTGTACTGCAGCTCGGACGTTAGGAAGCGTACTCCACGTCACCCAGCAGAAAAGGGCTCCTTGTCCAAAGCTCCCGCACACCTGCAAGCCCTGTGTGCGGGGAGGGAGGGAGTGTTCAGGGCCAGGGGAGGTGGGACGCAGATCCCACAGGAAATGGAGACAGGATGGCAGCCTCAAGGGGAGAGTGAAGCCTCTGGATTGTGCCACCAGCATCCCCTCCTCATGGAATGTCCCTTCCCCACAGGAGGCCCTGTCTGACTTTTTAATTAAGAGAAGATGCCGTTCGTGGGGGGGGGGGGGGTCCCCCTGGCACACCTGGTTGTGTTATCAGGTGTTGATTCGCATGAAGGAGCTCACAGCAGAGAAGCCTCTCCCCACTGCAGCTCTGCACAGAGCCCCTCCACCCCACCTTCCTGCAGCTGGAGAGCCCCAGGCTGGGGCTTTGGTGGGGAGGGCAGGGGAGTGTGAGAGCAGAGGAAAAGGCTGGGTGGTCTCCAACGTTCTGGTCCTTTTCTGCCCGAGGCACCAGGAAAGTATAATAAACACAGACCCTGCAACCTCTGCCCCAGCCCAGCCCAGCCCCTGCCTCATTTCCAGCCCCTGCCCCTGGCTCATCGCCAGTCCAGCCCCTGCCTCTGCCCCAGCCCTGCCTCTCTGCCTCTGTCCCAGCCCCTGCCCCAGCCTTACCTCTGCCCCTGCCTCTGGCCCAGACCAGCCCCATGCCCCTGCCTCATTTCCAGCCCCTGCCCCTGGCTCATCGCCAGTCCGGCCCCTGCCTCTGCCCCAGCCCCTGCCCCAGCCTTACCTCTGCTCCTGCCGTTGCCTGAGCCCAGCCCCAGCCCAGCCTTAGCCATTGAGAGTCCGCCTTGACCGAGAGCACACTTCACGGCCCAGGAGGAAGGTCTGTCAGTGTAGCCCACCAGGCCCACTCCTCTCCGCACTCAGCCCGCACTCCGCACTCAGCCCCATTCAATCCTAGGATTGAATGAGTGTGACTCTAGGTCATACTCAGTGCCGCCCCGGACCTCGCCCCTGGCTCACCGTTCCAGTTTGGCTTCCATAGAGCTGCAGGGCCTTCCTGGGCCCACATGCGCCAGCCCCCTCACCTAGCAGAGTCCTAGCCAGCCCATAGTCGACAGATACTTTTGGAACCCTTGCTTTAGGTGTTTGGCACTGTCCTAAGGTGCTGCTGGGGCTGCAGAGGTGAAAAAATAGCGTGAGTCCTGGCATGGGACCTTGGGCAAGTCAACCTCTGAGCTTCGGCGTCCTCATCTGTAAAATGGGATGCCGCGGCATCTGCCTCCGAGGGGTGTGGTGGGAATCACGTGAGATCATTGTATGTGAGGTGCTCCAGCCGGTACCGACACACAGTAAGTCCCTGTGAATTATTACATTCTACATTGTCATTACTCTTTCTAGTTGCAAACAACACATATTAAAGAGAACTAATTGAGAACATTCGGGCATTGATAACTGCTATGAAGGAGTACATAGTATACACTAGAGGGGGGCTGGAGCTGGAGAAAATGCTTTAGCCTAGTTGGTAGAGAAAAGCCTTTCTGAGGAAGTGATTGGAGTTGAAACCTAAAAAACGAGAAGGAGCTCGTCTGAGAGGATCCAAGGGCTGATCATGCCACACAAACCACAGCAAGTGCAAAGACCCTGAGGCAGGGAACAAGCTTAGGTCCCTGGGAAGTAGAGAAAGGCCTATGTGGCTGGAACTGTGACGTCTAATCTGCGGCCACTTATATTAAAATGAAATAAAATAGCAATTCAGTTCCTCCGTCTCGCTAACCCCATTTCAAGCATTAATCACCACATGTGACTAATGGCTACTATATTTGGTAGCACAGGTATAAAACATTTTCATCATTGTAGAAAGTTCTATTAAGCAGCTCTGCCTTAGAGCTTTGGGAAAAGACAAGACACTGACACAGGATTTGGCAGGAAGGCCGGGGGGGGGGGGCAGACCCCAAAGGATCTTGGAGGCCAGAGCACGGGGCTTTGTATCGTCCCATGTGCACTGGGAGACATTTGGGGGTGCAGACTGGCTTAGGGGTAGAGAGGGAGTACCCTCTGATTCTCCCACGTGTCTGAGCCTGAGGAATCCTTAGAAGTCAGAGCTGAAGGGGAACAGATGTGTTCACCGAGTAGGAGCAACCTCCCAGTTCTGAAGAGTAAACAGGAATGCCACGGAAACTTCCAGGGACCTGGCATTCTCCCAAGGGATGAGTGACTCCCCTCAGTGGAGGCAGAGGCGGAGCTCCTGGTCCGGGCCATGTCCTGGCCCCTGTACAAAGGCCCCAGTGCTAGATGCTGTGCTGTGGTCGCAGAGTCCCCTTCAGAGGGCGAAAGATAGTCCCCCAGGCTCTGAAAGTGCTGCCGGCACACAGCCTTTATGGTCGGTTCTCTTCAGGATCGGCCTTGGCCGCCTTGTCTCAGGGCCCCGTCAGTGGCCTGGTCCCCGTGCCTGACTTGGGATGTGTCCCAGCTCCGGAGCTACCTGGGGTGGGTGGAGGCCTTCCTTGAGGTGGCATCACAGCTCAGCACCTCCTGCCCCCCCCCCACCTGTGGCATGAGCTTCCCAGGGCGCCCAGTCCACCTCAGCCCCTCAGCTCACAGAGCGGCCTGTCTTGTAGCGCACTGGCGGGAGACAGCTGAGGAGTCGGACCGCGAAGTAGTCACCACGAGGGGAGCAGGAAGTCAAGCCCAGCCCTGACCAGAGGCAGCGTCCTCCTCTGAGTGGGGGTGGTCCCTGGAAGGTCCCCACAGGGCCCTGCATTGAGGAAGCATATGTGCCGGGTCCCCCCGGCCACGCAGTGCGCACATGCGGGCCCATGTCCCCTCCCCGGGCCTCTTAGAGCCCTGTTGTATCCACACCCCACTGGAAGCAAGGCCCAGGCTTTGAGAGAGTCCGAGATGAGCCCAATTTCCCACACCTCTCAGAGGCCAGAGCTGGGATTTGAACTCAGAGCCTATTTTTGTTTTAATTTTTTAATCTTTATTTATTTTTGAGAGAAAGAGAGAGAGAGAGCCAGGGAAGGGCAGAGAGAGAGGGACCCAGAATCTGAAGCAGGCTCCAGGCTCCGAGCTGTCAGCACAGAGCCCCATGCGGGGCTCGAACCCATGAACCGTGAGATCATGACCTGAGCCGAAGTCGGATGCCCAACTGACTGAGCCCCCCAGGGGCCCCGAACTCAGATCTTCTTGAGTCCAGAATGGCTGCACTGCGCTGTGTAGCCTAGACTCGCAGAGTCTCAAACCCAAGGTCTCAGGCATTGAAGGACGAACTCACATCAAAGAATGTGGACATTTGGATCTCCTCTTGCCTTTGCTGTCGTCAAGAACCAAAGTGACACTCTCTTCCCTCCACCCCCTGCTCACCCAGTGGGCTTGATGGTGTGGCTACGGCCAGCAGCTACTGTCTGTCATCTATCATAGTCACTACTTTTCCGGGCTCTACAAATACTGCTTTGATGTGCTAACAGCCCCTAATGGAGACAGAGGCTAATAAATCATTCAGGGGACCCCAGGATGGTCAACCCAAGCTACTCTCCTGACCTCTGACCTCACTGGGGAGCTGGCTCCGGGGCCACTGCCTGTTCCAGGTACCGGGGCAGGACAATTCAGGGAAGCTGCAGTCCGCTAGGCAGCCCACAGTGGGCAAGGCCTGGAAAGAGGCCAGGAACACTGTGACTTCAGCAAATGGGAAAAACATCCATAAAAGAGGCACTTGGGGATGACAGCGGTGACCCGCCCCAGGGACAATTGAGGCAGCCTGGGAAGATATCAAGAGACACGACCCTTGTTGCCAGCCCTGAACCTGACACAAGACTCTACAAAAGCCACACAAGGCTTCTAAGAAAACGGCTCCTCCAATCTCCTAGGGTCACAAAGTTCTCAGAATTGGGGCCTGGTGCTGGGGAAGGCTGGGGCCAGGATCAAAAGGAGATGGGAAAAAAGAGAAACAACATTCTTTCCTCTTATTAAAAAGAAGTAAGAATAGAAACCTGCCATCATGAGGGAATAATCCCACAGCCCTCCCCAAAGACAGGGCAGAGGACTGACCCAGCTGCTGAGCCCAGTCCCGACCGTGGGCCTCCACGGGTGGAGGGCAAGACCAAGGGCGGCGTTGCTGCCGGTGTGCCCCTCAAGGGCCTGACTAGGCCACCGGGGCGTCTACGCCAGCCTCCAGCCACCCTCCTAGAGGAAGTGGGAAAAGGATTCCAGGGGAGGGAAACTCTATCTTGTCTCTGCTGGGACCAGAGAATGGGGCTGAGGCCTGGAAATGACCTTCCTTTGGTTTAGGGCCAGAAACCTATTGCTCGAGTCTCTGGCCATATTTCCCTGAACTTCGGATCCTGGAAGCTAGGCAGAGCCGGGCCTGGTTAGTATTTAGATGGGAGAAACCTACGACTTGTAAGCATTGTGATTTAAAAACCTTTTTTTGGGGGGGGGGGCGCCTGGGTGGCCTAGTTGGCTGAGGGTCCGACTTCGGCTCCGGTCATGATCTCACAGTTCCAGAGTTCGAGCCCCGCGTTGGGCTCTGTGCTGACAGCTCAGAGCCTGGAGCCTGTTTTGAATTCTGTGTCTCCCTCTCTTTCTCTGCCCTTCCCCCACTCATGCTCTGGCTCTGTCTCTATCAAAAATAAATAAACATTGAAAAAAACTTTTGGAATTCTAAGACGTTTTACAAAATGGTTTTGATATCTCCTCTTTGTTTTTGGTAAAACCGTTAAGGTAATCCCAGTCCATCTGAGCTGACGAGGGAGGAACACGGAGACAAATTGCCGTTGTGGCCCAGGCAAAGGGGTCAAGGTACCCTGGGCTGCTGGGCATGGTGGCAGTGGCGGGAAACCACCGGGGACAGCATTGCAGTTGTAAATGTTGGCTGGATGTGGCAGCCCTTGGCTGGACAAATGTCCAGCCTCCTGTGGTATGCCAGGAGCAGCGAGCTGTCAGAGAGGGGATATTGGGGGTGATGGCACAGCCTTGCTTGTCCTTAAGCTCCCCCATAGTGCCAGCTGTTTCTTCAGTGGGGGGTGATTCGTTCTATTTTCTTTCTTTTTAAAAATTTTTTAATGTTTATTCATTTTTGAGAGGCAGAGGGAGACAGAGCACGGGCAGGAGAGGGGCAGAGAGAGAGGGAGACACAGAATCAGAAGCAGGCTCCAGGCTCTGAGCTGTCAGCACAGAGCCCGACGCGGGGCTTGAACTCACAAACTGCGAGATCATGACCTGAGCCGAAGTCAGACGCTCAACCGACTGAGCCACCCAGGCGCCCCTCGTTCTATTTCCATAAGGGTATGGGGCTCCCTTTTCCGTTCAAGGATTCATCCTTGTCCATATGTCTCCCGAAAGATCCCACAGAAGGCGGGGGCAGGGAAGCAGATGAATCGGATGGCACCTAAGAGACACAGAAAGTCGGTGCACACGTGCCGTCTGAGCTCTCTTGCAGAGCGCGGTTTTGTTTACACTCCCAGCAGTCCTACAACACCAGAACAGAAGTTTCCTCAGAGGCACCCAAGCTTTGGAGCCAAACAGACCTGGGTTCAAATCCCAGTGGCCCTCGGGGGCTACGGACCCCTCAGCAAGTTCCTTTTAATTTTTCTGAGCCTCAGTCTTATTATTTATGAAATAGAACTAACGGCACCGGCTCACAAGACTATCGTTGTCGGCAGGACACATGGATGTAAAAGGTCTTGCACTTAATAAGTACTCAATAAAACTCCAGTTTTGCTTCTTGTTAGCAAGCCATCATGGGGGATTAGAATGTTTGCCTCAGGGTGATTTTAATTCATTTCAGGCACAGTTCGCTCGCACTTTGTCCATAGCCTCAGCCTGTGGTTTCGTGACACTCAGGCAGCCATCTGACCCCATCTGCTTGGCAACCTCTCCCCCGGAGCCCCTCAGTGGGTCCCCCACCTTGATTTAGAGGGCTTGAGCGAATGACCCTAGAATCCCAGGGGCCCCGACAACCCACTAAAGGACTAAAGGACCCAGACAGGCGGGCAGAGGACGGAGGGTGGAGCCAGGGGGCCAGAAGGGCTGTGCTTCCTGCCCCTTAGCACACTGACTCTCCTTCCTCCCGGTCAGGACAAGCCTGGTGCAGGGAAGAGGGCGCCCTCCCCCCCTCCCTCTCTCCCGGTGGGCCAGCCCCACCCCCATGGAGGACCTTGATGGGAAGAAGAGACTGAACGTTCTTTAAGTTTCTTGGCTGATTTGGGGGGACCTGCCTCATTGCGTTTGTGGGTCACAGATGGGGAGGAATGAGAGCCCCTCCCCCACCTTGGCAAAAGGCTCCTGTCCCCCCTTCCCAGGGCTCCTAATCCGTCCCCTGCAAATGCCTGTCCTCCCAAGCTGAGATGTTGCAGACCCAGGAGTTTATACACAGACCGGTTATTTATTGAGAGGCTTAGGGCCAGGATGAGATTGTGGCCACATTCTCTTCTGCCCTGGCTCTTCTCACCTGGGTTGTAAGCAGAGAGGGGAGCAGAAGGGGCAGAGAGAGAGATGAGGGGACGGGACGGGGGAGAGGGCACTCATGTATCAAGGGCCTACTCTGTGCCTGGCCTTGGAAGAGGTGTTCATAGGTGTTTACATCGAACGGATTACAAGAGGTCACTAATTCGCGTGCACACGTGAGCAGAGCAGACGCGCGCTGGGACATGGGATGGGACCATGGTCAACGGCCCAGCTCTTGAGTCAGGCTGTGGTCCAAACTCCAGCCTTGACTCTGAAGGGATGACCTTATATACAGACACGTTCCTTCACTTCTCTGAGCCTTAGTTGTCTCATCTACAAAATGGGTTTTGTAGTTCTTGGAGTCCTCGAGAAGCTGGGGTCAAGCCCCCAGCATGGTACTAGGCACTCTGTGATGCATACAAGAGATGGCGGCTGTCAGGAGGAGGAGAGGCTCGGAAATATGGGGGTGACAGACAAGGTGAACGAATAGCAGAGGGCAAGGTGAGACTCATTGCTTGTCCCTACCTGGGATCTGGCCCCCTTCCGTTTTCTAGCAACATCCTGGGAATGAGCAGCTAAGGAATGGCGGATGGCGGATGCTCCCGCTGGGATGGCCCAGCTAAGAATGATGGAGGGGGGACTGGAAGGCTCTGAGCAGCAGAGCTGTCACCGCCGCCCCCTCCCCAAATTCCTCGGTCACTGCAGAGGGATCACCGCAGTGGGACCTCCAGGGGTGAGAATTTGGTCTCCCCCTGGGGCTCCTTGCGAAGAACCAAAAAGGCACCCTGTGTCTTTAAGGAAGCGCCTGTTGGGAGCACAGGAGGGAGGAAGGTTAAGATGATTAGCTGGTGCTAACAAATTTAGGATGTGGAAGAAGTCTTTTCTTGGCTGTCCATCAAAGGAAGGATTGAATGTCCCTGAGCTTGGACAGAGCAGAGGAGGGGAGAAAAGCACTGGGGGAGGGGAACAGGAGGGCAGTAAGTGTTTACCAGCTGAGCCTTCTCCCTGGACAGGCCTTGCCGGGCGCCGGGGGTGTGTGGGGGCCCGGCAGGCGTGTGGGGCCGTCGGCCATGTGTCCAGATGCTGGCCTTCCCGTCAGCCTGTCTGTCGTCGCCCCACCCCCACTGCCCCAACCCCAGCTCAGGTTCTGTCCAAGCAGCTGGGCTGAAAAGTGATCCTGGAGGAAGAAGGCCCTTCCTGTTGATTAGGAACCAGGACGCTCTCCCCCAGCCTCCCTCCAGCCTGACCAGACCCCCTCCTCATCCAGGCTCCCTGTCCTGGGGCCACCCCCGGCCCCTTGTCACCAAGGGCTGGGCCACTCTTCATCCAGGTTCCCCTGTAACCAAGGGAAACGTGCCCGGCCTCCCAGAGAGATGGCAAACCACTCAGGAAGGCCCTCATAAAAGGTTATTTCCGGCACAGGCTGGCAGGGGGGGGGGATGGAACCATGCCGTGTCCAGGAATGGCTCATTCAGAGCAGCCTGGCACGGCTCTGTGCCAAGGCTTGCGCCGGGCACTGGGAAACAGCCAGCAAGGCAGCGCTCCTGTCCCTGCCTCAGGACCTGCCCCCGGAACTCGCCATCCAGGGGTAGGGGTGGGGTGGGAAGAGAGAAGAGCAAGAAGAATGCACTACGATGATATGTACACGTGATGGTGGCTGGCAGAACTCAACAGCAAAAGGATGACCTGGAGGGAAGATCTAGATGCAGATTTCTGGCCACGCCCCTGGAGATTCTGATGCTGCGGGGCTGGTGTGGGACCTGGGCGTCTGCATTTTTAAGCAGAGCGGGTGATGCTGAGGCAGGTGGATGTCGGCGTTGAGCTGGAGGAAGGCTGAAATGTAGGAGATGGGGGGGGTGGCCTGCCAAGAAGAGGTGTAGTGCAGGAGATGGGTGCAGGAGACTGGAGAAACTTTCTGGATCTGGTAGCCTGAGCTGACTCCTGCTGGGGAGGCTGGGGAGGCCGAGGGAGAGGAGGGCCGGAGCAGGCTGGCGGGTGGCAGAACGCCTAGGCCCCTAGGCCACTGTGGCTGGAACACAGGAAAAGACCAGGCGGAGCGCGAAGTGAAATCATGGAAGACCCTCGGGGGGAGTTTAATGTCTTCAGCAAGGGAAGTCTTGCTTGAGTTTGCGGTTTGGAGAGAGCGTTCTAGCTGCAAAGTCGAATGGGCGAGAGGGCCAGAAGGGAGGAGGGGGCAGTTATTAGGAGGCCAGGGCAAGCAGCTCAATGGGGGCTGATAGTGGGGTGCAGTAGAGGGCGGCCGGAGGTGGGGAGGAGAGGACAGTCACGGGGAAGCCGAGGAGGCTGAGTCCCCAGGACATGGTGCCTGGTGGACTGAGGGGGAGGGGCCGGGAGGAAGCTGCAGTGATTCTCAAGTTTCTAGTCTCAGAGGTGGGTGGAGAGAGCTGCTTCCCCCCTGAGGCTGGGGATACTAGAGGGACGAGCTCGTTCAAGGGGAAGATGGGACATTTGGTTCTGGACCCGGTAACCTGGAGCTCTCTGGGGGCCCTCCTAGTAGAGACGGGCCATGGGCAGGCAAGGGGACATTACAAATCCAGAGCGAGGGAAGACAAACAAACAGGCTAAAGATGTAGACTTGGGAGATCGCAGAGCCCAAGTCTTTGTGGCTTTCAAATTTTCAACGGACCTCGTATAAGAAGGTCCGTCACGCGCAGAAGCAAAAAGCTTCGAACCGGTAGTTCCCTTCCCAGGTGCAATGCACTTGATACGTTCTATTTCATTTTTCTTCACTTGATTTCATTTAATTAAAAAAAAGAATCTGGTCCCAGCCCCCAGCATAAAATTGATTTTATGCTGATGGGCTATGACTGTGATTTGGGAAACACTGATCTCCGTGGAAAGGGGAGTCATTGCAGTGAACGAGGTCACAAGGGGCAGGGTTTGGGGGCCAGGGTAGGTTCAAGGAACCCCAACGCCACAGGGCGATGAGGAGGCAGCAAAGTGGACCGAGAAGGGAGGCACGAGCAAGCCTAGGAGAAACAGGAAGAGAGGAGAATGTTTTGAGAAGAGAGGAGGTGGCAGAGAGACGTCACCGAGTGACGAGGAGTGTGAGGAGCATAGGGCGCCCAGCAGGACATGGCCAAGGAGCGCCCAGGGTCCTGGCCTCGCCCACACTCAGAGAAGGGGAGCACAGGACAAGGCCTCAGAGGCACTCTGGGCATGCTACATGTGGGGAAACTGAGGCCTGGGGAGGCGCAGGGCCTCGCCTACAGAAAACTAGGATTCTCCCTCCTCCCTGTCTCTGCTCCCCACCCCACGGCCTGTGAGGGGCTGCCAGCCCACCCCTCTGTCACCCCATCTCTATAGCGTGCACATGGCCTCTCGGGGTGTAAGGACAGCTGTGTGGAGATGTGCATTCTCATCCCCACTCATGCTGAGACCTGCTTGCAGCTGCATAGGAATGTGTGCTGAGGACCAAGGGCCTTTGTCCCCTCAGCTGAGGCACTTATCATATGCTGAGGGCCTACTATGTGCCGGACATCATGCTAGGCCCTGAACCTAGGGGGACCTAAGCTAATCTGGGTGAGGGTTCAAGGCAGCTCCCCTTCCATGGGAACTCTCTCTCATCTAGGGCCTGAGGAGTGAGTAGGCATGAGCTCGGCCACGAGACAGAACTGACTGTTATCACAGGCCTGGGGACGTCTGCCATCCCCTTCCCATGGATCCTCCAGGACTGAGTGGTTCTGGGGCACAGAAATCAGGGACTTTGTCCTGGGCTCTGAATGTTGGAAAGGTGTGGGGAGCTGGAGCCTGGAGGTGCTCGGTGGCTCAAAGACCGTCACAGCTCCAAAGACCTGGCCAGGGGCCCCCTCTGCATCACCCACTTCCTTTCCAATGCAGGCCCAGACTGTTCCGTCCGTGACTTCTCCATCCTCCCTGATGCCCGTCCACCACTGGATACAGAAGTTATGGGAGGGGGGAAGTGCCTGTTGCCTGCCCCAGGCTGGCCCCTTCCAGGAGAAGTTTGTCCATCAAGTAGTTTGTCCATCAAGAAACTGAGGGACAGAGAATCAAATGACTACTTAGGTGACGTGGTTCTCTTGTAGTCCTCTCCAGTAAACTCCTACTCATCTCTCAAAACCCATATGAAGTCGCTTCCCATGGGATTCCCAAAATGAAACGCAGGCCCTCCAGAACAAAACCAGTATATCAACTCAGGAGCTGAGACTTAATCCCACCCACTTCCCCCCACGGCTGTAACTGACAGTCTGGGCACTCCTCTCTCCAGTGGCATTCACCTGGCATACGTACTTATGGTTTCAAACATCTGTAAGGTGGGTAAGGCATGGCTGGCCATGATTTTAGGGACCTGAAGGATTTAAGCCCTTCTCAGATGAATCAAACAGGTCAGTCAACACTTCCCTTCTCCAGGACAGAAATGGCCGTCTCGGTTGTCACCATGCCGACATGGACAGCTGACCTATTATAGTGTTCACTTCGTGTCTGCTACTGGGCATGCTGCATGCATTAACCCCCTTAATCCTCACAACACCCCGATGGAGTGACTACTATTATTTTCCTATTGTTTTAAGCTTATTTATTTATTTTGAGAAAGACAGAGACAGTGCGAGTAGGGGAGGGGCAGAGAGAGAGGGAGAGAGAGAATCCCAAGCACACACTATGTGCTGCCAACGCAGAGCCCGGTGCTGGGCTTGAACTCACGAAACCACGAGATCATGACCTGAGCCGAAACCAAGAGTCAGACGCCTAACCGACTGAGCCACCCCGGTGCCCCTGTTGTTTCCCTATTTTACAGATGAGAACTGAGCACAAAGTTCAGATCACCTTGTATTTCTGATGGGACTGATCTTGATGGCAGGATGGTCTCACCTCACTTCACTGGGCATCTGGGGGCATCTCTCCTGGAGGAGGAGGACTGCGTCTTGTCTAAGTTTGTGATGTGTCACAAACCGACCCCAGTGCCTGGCCCAGAGCAGATGATCAGCACCTTGGCCCTGACACAGAAATCCAGGCTTGTTGACATCTGGCTCCAGCACGTTGTTACTGGTTGACAGCACCCCTCGTGGTGGACGCAGCAGGACACGGCGTGTACGTGGAAGTGACTGCACTGTCACCAACCCTGCCACTGCCTTCGCCATCCTGGTAGACATTAGTTGAGCGCTTACTACATGCTCGGTCTTATGCAGCCTGCGGCGTACTTGTCATTCACTAGCTCACATCATGATCCACAGACAGAGCCCTGTCCTTGCCGTCACTTTCTGGATCCAAGGTGTCCAGTAGGACACTTTGCAGTATGGAATGTGCTACGTCTGGGCTGTCCAAGACAACTTCCACTAGCCACTCAAGGACCTGAACTATGGCTGCAGTGACCCAGGGATGAAATTATAAATTTTATTTAATTTTAATTAATTTAAATATAGAACCATATGTCACTAATGGTGGTCATAACAGACGTGGCAGCAGAGATGAAGGGAGACCCAAGAGTTAGGTAATTTGTCCAAGAGCCTGCACTTGATGAATGATAAAGGTAGGGGTGTTGGGCCCCGGACACCCGGACTTGGACCGCCCCCCATGCTGTAACTCCATCTTCTTGCCTCACCCCTGGATTGTGGGTGCAGTGGGGAAGCGTTAGCATCCCTACCCTGGCTCCAGTGCTGGCTGGCAGCCTCCACGGCCTCCAATTGAACCCTCGGACACTTTGTGGAGGGGGGCGGACTGATGTGAGTCTCTGGACCTCCCTGGGTCCCCTTTCCTGCTGTGACAGTGGGCACTGGAGGAGATGATCCCACATCCTTCCTCACTGACATCCCACAAGCCACAATCTATTTGCGAGACGCCGTTGGCCACAGGCTCGGTAGCCGGAGAACATAAACAGTTTACTCTCGCTGCATCTCTGCAGCCCAGGCACCAGGGACGATGTAGCCATGCTTGGTCCTGGCACCCACTTCCACATGTGCAGACCCGAAGCACGTGAGGGCCACCGCTGCCAGGCCCCCGTCACGTGCCGTAGGTCCTGGCGGGTACGGCAGGGGACAGGGCTCCCGGGTCCCTGCAGGAGCAAACCAGAGTAAAGCAGTCCTCGCCCAGTGGGGGGCTGCTGCTGGCACTGCCCCCCCTCCTCCTGGCGGCACATGGGCATCAGCCTCTGGGTGCCCACCAGCCTGTCCTGGCTGCTGGAGACAAGGGCGTAGAGAAGACTATGGCATCATTGGAAGCCAGTGCTTGGTGTGGGGATAATGTGAGCGTCCACATGAGCCAGGACAGTTGGATGCTGTGGGGGTGGGGGGAGTGGGATGCAGTCCTTAGAGACGCAGTGGCCTGGGGTGAGGGGGAGGGCTACAGATATGAGCATCACATGGGGGCTGGGTGCAAGGACACCGGTTCTGGTCCCTGCTCTGCACCGAAGCCGGGGTCATGACACCAATCCCAACAGGCTCTTCTCACTACCCTCCACTGGCTCCCCACTGCTCTTAAGATAAAGACCAAAACCGCAACATGGTCTGCAAAGCCCTGGGCATTCCAGCTACGGCTGACCTTCCGCGCCTGTCTCATACCACTCTCTTTCCCAGGCTCTCGGCTCTGGCCACCCTGGTCTTCCTTCCGTTCCCCATTCTTGCCGCGTTCCTCCTCACCCCAGGGCCCTTGCACAAGCTGATCCTCTTTGCCTGGTTAATTTCTCCTCCTCAAGGATCACTTCTTCAAGGGAGCCTTCCCAGAGACCTTAAGGACTTTTTCTAGTTTTTCTCGAAACCCTGTATTTCCCTTCAGTAGGGCTGATCACCATTGCAATTTTGCATTCACTGGTGCAGTCGATGCAGGCGGCCCCTCCCCCCCCCACTAAACCTTAAGTTCCATAAGGTCAGGTGTCACGGTCTGCTCATCCTGGGGTCCCCAGCACCTCGCAGAGCCTGGCATGGCGTGAGTGCTCATTAACACGAGTTGCATGACAGCAGGAAAGGTGCGTGAAAGGCTGCTACCGTGATTTTGTGCAGGGCAATTGTGTTCTCTGAGCCCACACCTTAAATTATGACTTGCTGAGAATCCACTCTATGCCGGGTGCCGAGAAGGGCACAGAACTCTGTCTAGAGGGGAGACAGATGAGTAAACGGGCGACGATGACACAGCAGGATGAGGTTTTGCCCAGAAGACCTGCAAGCATTGAACCGAGGCATTTGGAGGGGGTGAGGCTGGGAATCACGGAGGACTCCCTGATCCAAGGTTATGTTGGAGGACCGGCTGGCCAAGGGCAGAGCAGGCGCAAAGGCCCGGCAGGGGGAGAACCCAAGGAAGGCCGTGCAGTGGCGAGGCCACAGGCGGCCGGGGAGCAGCGGGGAGAGAAGGGGCCAGACGGCCGAGTTAGCTTTGTCGTGAAGGCAGTGGTGCCACTGTGGGGTTTCAGGCAGAGGGGCGACAGAGGAGTGTCTTACGTAAAAGGAGAGGACGGAGCGGGCAGTTTGGGGGCCCTCCAGCTCTGGCGCCCGGGGCTATGAGGCCCATGGGGCTAGGTTGGGAAGGTTCTGGATTCCACTGCCAGCAGAAGCCTCAAGGGACTGGTTTCCTCGCTGACGTCAACTTAAAGGTCACACAGATCCCAGGTTTCCTCTCAGGAGCCAGTTAGGGCTCCAATCTGTCCTTTTCCCAGATCCCTCTGGGATCCCGTGACATTCCCAGCCTGGACCACCTCACGGGGGTAACCAGTCCCCTGAGCTCCCGAGTCACTGTGAGAAGCAGGACTTCCTTTAATTTGTCCTAAACTTACCTCGCTCAAGTTTCAAAGGGGGGCCCATGATCCTAGTATTTCGGGAGTCGCTGGAGAAGGAAGTGTACCACGAACTGCCGCGGTGGGAAGGGGAACTCGGGACATCGGTGACTCTGGGGCCCTTCGCATCTCATCAGCCAACACGCTGCACTCCCACAACCCCAAGGACAGGCCGCCCGTCTCGCCCTGCCCCTCAAACCCAGGCCCTCTCTGCGGGGTCTAAGCAGGATGAATCAGAGGGGAAACTAGGCCATTCAAACGATCTCTCACATTTGTAGCAAATGGATGCCACTGCTGGGGGGAGGGTATCAGTTACAGGACCCCCAAGCAACCAGACGCTTCTTCCAGTCTGTTCTTCTAGTCCTGTGCCATCCCTCCAGGACACCGGCCCCCCCCACCCCCGCACCTTGGGCCACAGCCATTCTCCAGTGCACACCCCAGTCGGTGGGCTCCCCTCGCTCTCCCACCCCCACAAGCAGCCCGTCAGCAAGGCTGGCCAGCGTCATCACCGAAACCTCTCCTGCATTTGTCTGCCTTCCCCATCTCCCCTGTCAACGTCACCTCTCACCTGCGCACCCACGATGGGCTCTCCTCGCCCTGCCTCTCCACCTCTGTAATCCGTTCTTTACCAGGGCCAAGAGGAACGGGAAATCTAAACCTGAGTGTGTGGCTCCACCTCTTAAACCCTCTAGTGGATTCCTGGTTCATGGAGGGAGAAATTTACAAACCCACAGGCCAGAGGCGTGCAAGGCACCCCAAGGCTGGCCCCCTGACCACTCTGAGCGGCCTGTCTTCTCCCTCCTTTTCTTTCATTCCATCAGCCCACTCCGACCTTTTTCTTCTTTAGATATAACAAGTTCATTGCCACCTCAGGGCCTTTGCACACGCTGTTCCTGCTGCTCAGAACACTTATTCCCCATCCCCTGATCTAATTACTTAATTAATTTACTCAATAGTCACTTTTATTGTGCTTTATCTTATGCCAGACTCCCTCTAAGCACTTTTGGAGTTCTCAATCATTTGTTAACTCTTTGCATGGCTGGCTCCCTGTTGTCAACTCAAATATCCCCTTCTCACGGACGCCTTCCCTGACCACCATCAAACATAGATACACTGCTCCCCACTGACCAGACCCTGTAGAAAATACGTCTTGATTCATTTTTGTCATAACAATCAATGGTATTTTCTTATTTATTTCCTTCTGTGCTTATTGGCTCTTTCTTCTACTGGCCTAGAAGCTTCAGGAGGGCAGACCTGTCGTGAGGTTGATCCTTACACCCCTAGAGCCTAGCTTGGTGTCAGCGCATGAGAATGAATGAACGAAGGGGTTATCTCTCCCCAAAAGGCTTCCGAGACCACCATGCTTTCTAAACGCCACGGCTGGCACAGACAAACTGCAGGGTCTACGTGGGAAATGTTTCCTGTGGACACTGCTTGGAGACCCAGTGAGGGGGTGGGTTTCTAGAAGGAGAGGGTCTGGTCTTGCCCACCTTCGTGGAAATACGAAAATAACAACCGGCAGGTTCACAGCAAATGGCAAAATGCACCGTAGAGAGCTTTCAAAGAAACTTCTCAGATATGAACTCACAGGCCTCTCCCAGCTGCTCAGTGTAAAATGTCGTAGCCCCATTTTCCAGATGCAGGAGCTGAGGCCCAGAGGGTCAGGGCCACGCAATGTGCACCCAAGCCAGGACCCGTCCCCATCTCCCCATGCAGATACCAAGCCTTTACTAAGGGCCGTGTCCACCTGAGCGCTGGGGCTCTGTATACAGCAAGGCGGCTCAGTGGAGATACCTCCATTTGCTGCGGCCACCAGACGGCCTAGAGGGGCTCCTGTTGACAGCCCTCAGGAAGGGCTGGTCCCTAGGGCACTTGGGAAGAGAGGGTGCAGGGCTGGGGGTTCAGGATGGTGGGGTGATAGCAGCTCAACACCATTTATTAAGCCCCCCCCTCATGGCCAGGCACTGCCCCAAGTGCTTTATATACCTTCCCTTAATGCCCACAACAGTCCATTGCCATTGCCCCCATCTTATAGATGAGAAAGCTGGGGCCCTGAGAGGGGAAGTCACTTTCCCATTGTAACAGTTGGATCCCAGAACTCAGTCAGCTGCCAATCCTGCCATTGGTTGGTGGAGTTTTCTAGAAATGGTTGGGTGACCTTGAAAAGGCCTCTTGTCTTCTCTGGGTTTTAGGGCCGATCTAAAGCCCCGGCACCCATGAGATCTTGTCTAGGCCTGTCTGACTCTAACACGGGTCAGGGAGGGACGAGACAAGACGTGTGGCCACTGCTGTTTCCTGTGGCCCCCCGCAACCTGAGGAAGGGCCGCCTGTTGCCTTGGAGCAGGGCAGGCTGTGCCCTACCCAGGGCACCATGGGTGGAGTGTCCAGGGACAATCTGTCCACAGGGCCCAAGCCTCCTGTGCTGGCTGGATGACAGAGACCCGTGTACACAGGAGTGGAGAAGGGCTGGGAGATCTCGGAGCTTCCCAAGACCAGGAAAAGGGTTCATCATATCCGTGGGGGGTGGGGGGCTGGTGTTTAAGGTGGGCAAACGCTATGAGGAACGTGCGCACCCGACTGCAGAGCTGCTGGAATGAACATCAGAAATGGGCTCCCTGCCTCGGCTTCCTTTGGATAATTAAATCTGGTTCCTTCTCTGTCTGCCTCTCTCTCCTTTTGTCTCTCTCTCTCTCTCTCTCACTCTGTCCCTCCCTTCCTTCCTCCCTTTCTTCTTTCCTTCCTTCCTTCCTTCCTCCCTCTCTCCCTCCTTCCCTTCTTCCCTCCCTCTTTCTTTTTCTGTCCCTTTTTCCTTCCTTCCTTCCTTCTTTCCTTCTTTCCTTCCTTCCTCCCTCCCTCCCTCCCTCCCTCTTTCCCTCTCTCTTCCCTCCCTCTCTTCCTTTATTCTTTCCTTCCTTCCCAGAATTTTGGAGCCTGTTATTCTATAGACATGCGATCCTGTTGCCTTGAGGCCCCCACAAGGGGGGTGAGCATGGAGGATGCAGAAGTGAGAGCCAAGGCCACTTCCTGACTCTCAGGGGATCTGCTCCCCTCTGCAGAGGCAAGGAGAAGCGTGAGTGAGGAGGTGCCCCCAGGACAGCAGAGAAGGTTGGACCTGACTTCATTCCTAGAAATAGTTGTGCGGTGGGTGGCGGCCTCGGGGGCCAGTCAGGGGTCGGGATGTGGCAGCACGTTCTGTTCCGTCAGGAAGAACAGGCTGTCGCCGGCATCCGGAACCACACGCCCAGCTTGGCAGCAGCTCTTGGGCTCGGGAGGCAGCCAGGACCCATGGCGCTGGCTGACACCGGCCAGGAGGCCATTTTATGTCCCTCAGCCTTGCCTTGGTATCCATAAAATCCCCGCCTCCCCGTGACCCCAGTAGTGGCTCTGACCACGTGGGGGACACGATGTGCTGGAAGGAGTCCGGCAGGAATGGAGAGCGCCTCCATTCCCGTCGGGCTGTGCAGGTAAGGGCACGTTCCTTTTGTCCCCCCAGGGCGTCATTTGTCTCCAACTGCAAAATGAACGAGTGGACAGAGGGGTCTCCAGCAGGGCACCCAAGTCCCTCCCCACCTGTGGGGCTCTGCTCTCACAGTTACATGATGTGTATGTCAGGCTCTATAAGGTTCTCTTCCAGAAAAGGCCTTGCCACCATCCCGCTCCACCTGAGGTGACCCCTGACCCCCCTCTGGTGGGGACTGGGCAGCTGGTGGAGGAGGCATGTGCCCTCAGTCCCTGCAGGACTGGAGGGGCAGAGAGTCCCCGTCATCTGCTCAGGCGGGTTCTTTGGATCCAGAATTAGGCCAACCCCATCCCCACAGCAGAGGCTCCTTGCTCTCCCTCCCCTAATGTGTAGCTCGCTCCCCCTGTTTCTCCCTCAGCCACATTGGGGAGCACAATTAGAATGTCATCGTACATGTTGGGAGCTATAGTCTTCTAGAGTCAAACAGACATCCCAAAGTCAAGTTCCCTCTCACGATTGGTGGAGGAGAAGCAAAGAGCTGAGGTGGAGATGGGAAGGGAATGATCTGCACCTAGAAGAAATCAGGCACCGTGGGCATCACAGATAACCCGATTAAGCAGAACGAACGCTCGATTATCCAGAACACAGCCCTTTCAGGAGAGAGGGGCGCATAACTTCCAAACGCTGTAACAGCGGCGAGAAAGAAGATCTCCGTGGCCTTCCAGGGCTGTGTCTCAGAGTCAGTGCACATTCGGTCCAGCGACTCGTCTACCCCTCGCTCATGCCCATTCCTTGAGGTAAAGACATAGCACCGAGTGCTGGTCATTGCCCCTGCGTGCCAACCAGCAAGAACATCAGAGCAGGGGTGACGCCGTCAAGGATCTGGGACCATAAGAATGCGGGACTCATCAATCAGGACTGACACCAGTCGTGATTAATGGGTAAGGCCACCGCGTCCAGACTCCTGAGCACCAAGAGGGAACGGAAGTTCTTAATCTGAGAAGGACTGGCAGCAGGTTCCAGGCCTAAAAGGCAATGAAGATGAAACTGAGGCTGCCAGAGCGCTCGAGCCCGGAGTCCTAGAGCCTGGGGACACAGACCGGTCAGCCGTCCACGCCCACACGCAGGCAGGTCCGGGAACGCGGGGTCTCTCTGCCCTGTACGTGCTGCCCCCAGGAGGTCTGGGGCCTGCCCTGCCCTCCTGCCAGCTTGTCATGGTGCGCCAGGCCATGCGTGACGGCTCCCATAACTACGCCAGTGCCCACACATATATACCCGTCGCCTGCTGGGCATTTTCCTATGGCTCCTGGCCAGGCCAGCTCACCACATTTCCTCCCCTCTTGGGCAGGCAGGAGTGCCAGGAGGGCTCTGCTCAAGCCCTGTTCCCATGCCCGACCTCCGTCCCGGCCTCCAGGAGCCTCCCCAGGGTCTTCCCTGGGAGGGGGGGGTGGCCAAAGGCTGTAGCCCTGCGTGCCCTGGCTCAGCCACCTCCCACCCCCGGTTTCGTCAGCTGTGCCCCCGTCCCACTGGGGAACGCTCCCACGGTGTCCCACCTGCCATGCCTGCCACACACAGACAGATGGCAAAGGCTGGAGGGGATGAAGTCTGAAAACAAGTTTGTGAAGCGAGCTGGAAAGAATGACAGCCCAAGCGGGCCCCGCCACCACGCAGCCTCTGGAAGGTCTGACCCTTTCCTAATCCTCTCCTCCTTTCCTCGTCTGCCCTGCCCCCACCAGCCTCTGCCGCGCCCCCCACATGCCCAGCCTGCTCCCCTCTGTGCTGGGGGCCCCTCCTGCTTCTCACCCAGGAGCTGAGTCCTGGGGGTGCTGATGCCTTATGTAAAAACACCAGTTGTGCAGGCCACCATCAACAGTGTCATTCTCCATGGGGTCCCTGCCTTGGTCTCTGCCTTCCTTGGGGCCCACCTCACAGGGGCTGGGATCCCGGGGCCAGCCCGGGATGCAAAGCACCCACCGGCCACCACCTGCAGGCCTGCCCCATCGGAGCCCCTGGTTTCTGCAGCAGCCGCTGCTCGCCCCGGACATCTCTCCCGGGACCGTGAGCTCCTCTGAGTCTCCTGAGGACAGGGCAGGACACCGAGCCAGGGCTCCAGAACTCTCTGTGGAGTGAGTGAATGAAAGACACAGAGCCAGAGAGCAGACGGAAAGGCAAGTCTGCATTCTGACTGTTCTGGTTCCCTGTGAGCAAAATAATTCCGGCTCCAGCACATACGAGCTCTGTGACCGCGGCCACATCGCATAGCTCTTTGGGGCTCAGTCTCCCTATATGTAAACTGAGGATAATGATAGCATCTGCTGTAGGAAGCAATTATGAGGTTTAAATGAGATACGGCGATAAAGTGCTTCTAACGGTGCCTGGTGCAGATGCACGTTATTGTCACTATGAACGAGTGTCCTCCAGCCTCATCTGACACCGCTTCCCTGGACAAGCACTCCAGCAGCCACTGCCGAGTCCCGGTTCCCTCGCCGTGCTCCAGGGAGCACGCTGCACAGGATGTGTTGCCCCGGAGGATGTGCACCAGAAGCACGTATCTTCTGCGGTTTGGGTTTTTCAGTCCCGACCCTGCCGCGTCCTAAGCCTGTCTCCCTGATGGAAGTGTGCTGCCCTTCAGGGCCCTCATCTAGAAAATGTGGTCGCATGAGGCTTCACCTCAGAGAGATCGGGGAGGACGGAGTGAAGTGTGCGAGGTGAGCCCGTCCGGGCTGCCCTGGGGGTGGAACAGAGCCTAACCGGGAGTCACCGAGGTGAGAGGCTGGCGAGTTGTGACAGGCATGGGGGCAGCGGGTGACGGAGTGGGCAGCCGGGGAGGCTCCAGGAGGAGGAATTGAGGGCTGCATCTGCATGTCCAGCATATCCCACCTTCTAGTCCCTTCTAAGGGCCCTTCCTGTTTACTGTCTCTTTTCTGTAAAGCAGCACTGGTGTGCCTTCCTTGGGATGTTTTGGGGCAGAGCAGGCAGAGGCTGGACCCGGGGACCCTCCGCCAAGTCTGCACAAGGAGCCCTTCTGCCCTTGGCAGCTGGGACAAGCCCTTCGCTCCACAGCACGCATGGGGCCGAGCTGGCACGGGAGGTGACTGTCCAGCAAAATGTGCCCCTGCCCTCTCTGCCCTGAGAGTGACCTCAGCAGCTGCAGATGAAGGCCCTTCCTCTCTAAGGACAAAGGATCAGAGCTTTCCTCATCCCACTTTCCCCGGGATGGGTCCTCCCTCAGCTCTTCCACAGGGACATCCTGCCTCCCCACCCACCCCACCCCTGGGCTGTCCCGGATAGACAGCGTTGGCATTCGAAGACATGGGCTGGAGTCCTGATGGTCTCCCAGGCGCCGACCCAGTGGGATCTCTAGATATCAGGGCCTCAGTGGCCTCATCTTTGAACTGGGGAGAGCCACCACCGCACGTCATAGACCTCGTGATGGGAATACAAGCTGTCCTGGGTTTAAGGCATGAGGTATGACACTCTCTCCGGATGTAAATACATGTGGGATCGTTACTGGTCCCCGGGGCCCCAGACTCACCGCTGCCTCGAGCTGTCCTTTGCCCACACTGAGCAAATGGCCAACGCTTGCCATTTTACTGTTATCACTCCCCTTGCCCCCTGCTCATGCTACCCCACGTCTTCTCATAGTGGGGCCACCGTGGCCTCTTCCTGGCTCCTTGCTTAGCTCTGATTTGTCCTCACACCCAGCTTCACACAGTGGGATCACGTCCCAGCCTTTCGGAGAAACCTTCCTGGCATCTTTAGGGTGATGTCCAACCCCCTCCGTGTCTACCTCCCCTGCCCCAACTTCTTCCAGCCTTATTTCTTGCTCTCTCCCTCCATGGGAGCTCGCTACAGTCATTCTAGATGATTCCTCCATTCCCAGAGTGGGGAGGGGGAGAAAAAACATATTCCTTAGGTCTCTACACTTTTACTCCACCGTTTTCTTGGCTCACGATGTCTTTATATATCCTTTTATTTACTGACAACCTCCTTGTCTTTCACAGCTTGCCTCAGATGCCACTCCTTCCATGAACCCTTTCTTGATTCCTCCTTTGAAAAGTAATCACTCCTAAGGGGGGCCTGGGTGGCTCTGTTGGGTAAGCGTCTGACTTTGGCTCAGGTCATGATATCATGGTTTGTGAATTCAAGCCTGGCATTGGGCTCTCTGCTGTCAGTGCAGAGCCCGCTTCCGAACCTCTGTCTCCCTCCCTTTCTGCCCCTCCCCTGCTCATTCTCTCTCTCTCTCTCTCTCTCTCTCTCTCTCTCTCTCTCTCAAAAATAAACATTTAAAAAATAATCAAAGTAATCACTCCTTCTCTTGCATTTTCCAACCCTGTTTAGCATTTACCTAACCCTGGAGAGGTGGGCTATGATTCACCTTGTATTCCCAGGGCACTGAACTCACAACCCTCTGGGGGCCAAGGTTGTTTGCTGCTGTAGCCCGCGGTCAGCCTACGACCCTAAGGGGACACAGCCAGCCCGGAAGTCTGGCTGCTGGTGTGCAGCCTACCTCTGCTGGGTTGGGGTTAGGAGGTGGAAAGTGGGGGTCCGCTTAGCTCGTCTGCCCATGGTTTCTGCCCTCACAGGGCAGGTTCTCAAGGAAAGACCCTGACAGGTGAACGTGTGATACAAACACGTGAAATCATCGCAGGAGGGGAGGGCCCTCTGGGACCTCGGGTGGCATGCTTTCTTCTTTGTCCTGGTCTCCTCTGCTGGCCTCTCTGAGACACGGAGGGGGACACCCAGGGAGAAACAGACACGCAGTGGGTGCTGCTGCCTGCCTGTGGGTTCCCCGTGCTGGACAGCTGGCCGTGAGTCTTTGGAGTCCCCGCAGAATTCCAGAGTCACCCACGCCCCAACCAACAGCTGCCACAAAGGTGGCTTGTTTCTCTCTCGGGACACAGTGGGAAGCCGACCGCCTGCTTCCATCAGGGTAATGGACTTTTCAGAACAACCCGGCTCCAGGCTGTGGCTGGACACGGTGGCGAGCAGAGAGGGTGAGTCTCTCCGTAAACCACACTTGCAAGGTCCTCTGCCCGTCACCGCACTTGTGACTCGCCCTCCCTCTGCCGCCACCATGGCTTTTTACATCGCCAGCACTCCCACGACCCACGTCCCACTGAGTGACTGCACTGCGGGTGAGCCTAGCCGCCTTCCCCCAATATCATTCATGTGTGGGACTCCACAGTGGACCGAGCGCTTTAGCAGTAACTCTGTGAGATCATTATTTATATGTGAGAGATGAGCTAATGGAAACTCAGAGACATTAGTGGCTTTTCCAATGCCAGAGCGAGGCATGGGAGAGCTGGGGCTCACACCGGGGACTCCTGCCCCACGGAAAAGGCCACGATGGCCTCTCTGAGGGCAGGCCTGCGTCTCCCTATCTTGCATCTCTTGCGGTGTATTGCATGGTGGTGGATAGAAGCATCCAGAATTTTTCACAGTGTTGGAATGACTTTGTCTTCAATGGGGCAGAGAGGGAAGTAGGAGCGTGCCGACACCTTCCACAGCCTGATCCACATTTTCCCCACCGAATTCAGTGGCGAGATGTGGCATTCTCTTCCAGAGCCTCACGTGGCTGGGTGCCGCTGGGTGAAGCCTGTAACTTCTCCTCGTGACCCCATTTCACCAGAACCCTTTCCCACTTGACATAATCATTTTCATCATGGCAGCCAACAACTGTTTAGAGCCAAGGATGTGTCAGGCTCCATGGAGAACCCGGTGAGGGGGGTGCTAGCATCATCCCCATCTTACATGAGGCTAAGAGAGGAACTCATCCTTAGTCCCGGGACTAATAAGGAGGAGAACGGGATTTGAACCCAGGATTGTTGGAAGTCAGAGCCCACCCTTGTAGCTGCTGGGTCAGCCCGCCTCCCCTTGGGCAAGTCACCTGGGTACTGCCGCTCCTGAAGCCGGACAGTCGCTCCTCCCTACTGACGGCACAGGCCATCTTCCTGCAATTCAGGAGTCAGAGCGGTCCGAGCCGGTCGTGAACAAGACGAGGCGAGGAATAACGGACGCACGCTTATTTCGTGGAATATTCATCTCCGGCCTGGCAGGCGGGCATGGGCAATTTACCATGGCAGAGGCACGTGCTCAGAAAAGCCAAGGAACTTGCGGGGCTGACTGCTGCCACCTCACCAGGGGGCCAAACAGCTGTTCGAGCCCAATTCTCAGGGCAGCTCAGAAGGAGGGGCCACCAGCCACGGCAGGAAGAGTCACGGGAGACGTCTCCGAGGCGGGGACAGGGAGCGGGGCAGAGGAGGGGAAAGGGGGCACCACAGCATCAGGAGGAGTAGGTGTTAGAGTCCGGTTGTGGGGGGTTTGGCCCCATGGACGTGGGTTCCAGTAGGCGTGGCACTATCGCTGCCAGCCCAGAGGTGGCTGAAGTCCCCACACGGGGTCGAAGCCCCAAGCAGGGACACACCTTTATTGGTGGAGAATGCCAGTTATGACAGAGTCCAGCCCGAAGGGCCCCCTCTGTGTCCTCTAATCCAACAATATCCTCTATGCAACCTTAACGATTAAATAATACTTTATCTGGAAATATTTCAGATGTTCAAAGAGCTATAAACATAACATAATGTATTATCTGGAAATAGAAAGGAACGAAGGACAGATGCATGTTGCAACAAGGGTGAACATTGAAAATGTTACACTAAATCCATAGAAATAGAAAGTAGATCAGTGGTTGTCCGGGACTTGGGGGGGGGTGTGCTGGGGAGACCTGGGGGATGACCGCTAAACGGTTTGGGTTTTCTTTTTTGGGGTGATGCAATGTTCTAAACTTGATTGTGGTGATGGTGACACAGCCCTGTGAACACACCAGAAACTATCCAATTGTACACTTCAAGTGGATACAAGTGGATACATTGTATATGCAAATTACATCTCAATAAAGCTGTTACCAAAAAATATCATGACCCTGGCATACCCACCATCCAGCTTAAGAGTTACCAATAGAGCCAAACCCTCAGGCGCCCCAGCCTCATCTCGTCCCTCCTCCTCCCAAATGTGATCCCTCCTCTCCCCTAATGTGATGTTTATACCACTCCTGTGCGTTTCTCTATATACTTATGACTTAGGCATATATTTCCTGAATAATGTGCCGTGTTGTCTTATATGTTTTTTAATTTCATAGAAATGAGTTATGTTGTAAATATTCTCTCTCTTTTTTTGAGAGAGAGAGAAAGAAAGTGAGTTCATGTGCAAACTAGTGGGGGAGGGGCAGAGAGAGAAGGAGAGAGAGAGTCCCAAGCAGGCTCCATGCTCAGCATAGAGCCTGATGAGGGGCTCGATCCCATGATCCCATGACCCACAAGGTGATCGTGACTTGAGCTGAAATCAAGAGTGGAACACTCAACTGACTAAGCCACCCAGGTGACCCTGCAAATATTCTCTTGTAATTTGCTTTTTTCCCCTCAATAGGATAAGATTCATCCATGGTATTTGCTTGGCCAGAGGTCAAGGTCATCCATGCTCACTGTGTATGGTATTTCATTGGTGAAACTACCGCAGTTTAATATCCCACAATGAGCCTCCACTATGTTACTGACAAATATTTAAGTTTTCTTTTCCTTTTTCCCATAGGACACATGATGCCGCAGTGAACACCCTTTCCTCTCTTATGCACGTGTGAGTGTTTCTCAAGGACACCCCAGGAGGGGCAGCTCTGTTTGGGGCCATTCCACACTTCACCGGGTGCTGCCAAATTATTCCCCCAAATCACTTATCTCTCTCTACATGTGAGGAAACTGAGGCCCAGAGAGAGGATCATGACCTGCTCAGGGTCCCTCAGGGTCTGGGACTGAGGGTTCTGGCCACAGCACACAGCCTTTCCGGAACCCTCAACTTCCTTATTTTTATTTCTCTACAAATCCCAATGACCACCCAGCGGGCGTTATCAGAGCCGATCTAGGAGAAACACATTATCAACGTTGTCCAGGAGGGCTGGGGATCTGGAAGTGCTTTGGGGAGGAAATGAGGAAGAAATTAACTCTGGAGAATTCCCCAGGGGGCTGGCTCTGAAGTGCAGAGGGACGGCCATTGAGACAAGAGCCGGGTCTCTGCGCCCTTCCCACGCTGGCTCCCTGGCCCTTCCCCCCCAGAGCTGGGGACCCCGTTACCTCTTCAAGCTAGTAACCAGCCCTCCTCTGGGGCCAGCTGGTTGCCTGAAAGGGGGCCACAAAGGCCACAGGAAGTGTCTGCATTTGGAGTCCCGGATCTGAGCTTTATTGACTGGTTGTCTGATTTCAAAAGCACAACATCTTCGGTCTGGTTTGGCCCTGGCTCCCTTTACCCACGATCTCAGCTCTAAATGCTGTCATCAGCACACAGGTGTCACTAGGGAGCCTGCTGGGTGTGCAAAAGGGACAACGGCAGGAGGGGAGGCCTGTGGAGACAGCAGGCCACCTTAGGGACTGAGACTTTTAACTGGTCCGGCAAATGAAAGGAGGAAGTGCTAAAGAGGGTTATGCATTAGTTTTTCAAAGACCATTCAGGCTTCTGGCAGAAGAAGGGATCCCAGGAGGCCACTTAGGGGCCTCCGCAGAGACTAAGGTGAGAGATGGTGGCAGTTCTAAAGGGAGGGCAGGGGAGGAGCTGGACGCCATCGGCGGGGTGGGATCGGTGGGCTTCTGGCGCATGGGATGGGAGGGAGAAGGCGGCATCCGGGCTCACTTCCAGGTTCCAGCCCAGGTGCTGGGCATGTGTGGTGGTGGCACCATTTCCCAGGACCCGGGGTGCTGGACAAGGGCCATGCCTGGGAGAAACAGGCTGGCTTTGGCTGTGTGCACTTTGAGGATGGGCGGTCTGTGACGCGTCCAGGCGGAGATGTCACGGAGGCCACCTGGTGTGGTTCGTAAGGTGGGAAGGTTCTCCCTGCCTGGAAACCCACAAAGGCCCCTCACGCTGTGTAAGGGCCCCATGCTGAGTTTTGCTGCCAAGCGTCTGCAGAATCTAAATCAAACGGTTAGTGATCGCAGCCAAAGAGAAACCTTCACAGGTGTATACATCTTGATCTGTTTTCACTTCCCATTTGAAGGCAAATTACTTGTCCCAGAAGGTGGTTTTGCCTGGATTATACACTGAGCACACACCAGGCATTATGTTGGCATAGACAGCAGAACTAAGGGACAAGGCTGGGGCAGGAGAGGAGGATGCAAGGAGCTTCAGGGATGCTGTAGCAGGTCCAGATGGGTTAAGAGTTCGTCAGGTAAAAGCAGAGAACAAAGCAATCAGAACATCATGAGCGGATGTGAACCCATGAGACACTACAATATGGGCAGGGCAGGTGAGTAGCCCATTTTACTAAAAGAAAAGGAGTACAGCATAATGGGAGACTGGCCAGAGCCTAGGCTTGAGAGACAAACGGACTTATCAGTGGAGTGGGGTGTGCAGGAGCACTAAGGAGCCATGGATGGTTTTTGAGCCATCGAGTGGAATTGATAGGACCCAATGATGATGGAGTTCATGGGTGAAGGAGAAGGAGGCACTGATGCTGTCCTGGGTTGGAGCCTGGGTGTCTGGGAGACCAGATGGGCTGAGATGGGGCTGCAAACACAGGAGGGGGAGGGGGGCTGAGAGAGGGGGAAGGAAGCTGACACAGCACAAAAGCCTGGCTGAAGCAGAAATAGGGAGAGTTGGAATCCAATAGGAGGGTCTCTTATCAGGCCGGCCCTCAGGGATGTGCTTTAAGGAATAGCCAGGAATGACTCAGAATTAACCCATCAATTATTTGCATATAAAGCAGAGTTGACCTGAAGACAGTGTTTCTTGAGTGTAAATGTTCTCCCTAACACATCCATCAGCTCTGCAATCTTTTTTTTATTAATGGCGCCCAGGGACACTTGGGTCTACATTCTCCCTTTTCTGGGTATCCAAGTCTAAAATGAGGAGAACCACAGAGAAGGTGTGTGTGTGTGTGTGTGTGTGTGTGTGTGTGTGTGTCTGCTCTATGGCAGTCCAAGAGAGGTGAGGGGGTGGGGGGACTTTCTCTAGGACGGAAGCTCTGGCCATAGTCCCCGCCCATGAAAATACCGTGAGACTATTAGGGAGGTAGGGAATCTGCCACTAGGGCAAACGGGGCAAGGCTGGACAAGGAAAGGGCTTCAAGACATGTGGACACCAGCTCCTCTCACCACCTATGGAAAATAACCAAGTCCAGAGAGGCAGTTCCAACCGGAGCATAAATAGCAGCACATGAGACAACAGCCCTGTGCGTAGATGCACAGACTTCCGTTCCTGGAAGGGGCTTCTCTTCCCTTGAGCCATCCTCCACATCATTGCTAGATACAAACGGAATCAGGGCACATCCCTGCTCCCCAAACCTTCTCTGACACCACACCATCTCCCGACGGGGAACAGAGCCAGGGCCCAGGTGTTAACTGCTCACCACGCCTGCACCCACCACAGACATCATTAAGCGATCACCGCATCGTGTGCTGAGCCTGGATGTAGCCTCCAAATCTGACTCTGCCTTCTCCGGGCAGCCATGACTAATCGATCAGCCTCAAGATGAAAACCTTTTCCCTCTCTTAGAAGGAAGAGAGCTGGAACTCCTCAGCCTGGCCCTTGGCTATCTTTTCCCACCCTTATTTCAGATCACTGCTTCTATGCTCCAGCTTCCTTCACCTGCTTGTCATTCCCAAATAGTCTGCCTTTTTCTCACTCTCAGAGGCTCTGTCCAGGCCGGTGTCTCAGCCTGGAATGCCCTCTATGCAGATAGCTAGTTGTTTCTCCAGTATCTGTTCTTCCACGTCTGACTTGAATCTGGGCATATGGTTGCTCAGCAAAAATTTTCTGCCTGGCCTCCCTTGGCCCTGGCAACCATGTGACTAAGAGCTGGCCAACGGGATCTGAGCAGAAGTGATGCATGTCGGGATCTTTTTTTCCTTCAAGTTTTGCTCTTAAAGGTTTGGGTATATATTCCCCCACTCTCACACTAGCCAGGGATGGTGAGAACAAAACAATTACCTGCATAATGTCACACGAAGAAGATGGCAAGGCCACCTTCCCAGCCCTGAGCCACAGTCCCCTGGCCTGCTAAGGAAGGGACACCCCCCCCCGCCCCCGCATCTTGTTAAGGTCCCTGTATTTGGAGCTCTACTGTTTTGGCAGCAGCTGAATGTTTACCCTAACTCTATGCCCTCCCGCTGAGCTCCAGTGCTACCTCTTCAGTGAAGCTTTCCCGGAGTCCCAAGCTCCTCTGGGATCCCTGACACTTTACACGCCTCTCACTAGCACACTGTAAACCAGCGGAGGGCCCTGCGCTCTCCCATGAGTCAGGCCGAAGGCAGCTTCTCTCCTGTCCATCCGTTCCCGGTACCAGAGCTGGCTAAGGTGCTAAGGCACAGATCTCACCATCCCATGCCTCGTCCCCGCTTTGGCAGCCCAAACCTCTTGGCCTGGTGGCCACTTCTGACTCTGGCCTACTCTCCTGCCTCAGAGGTGAGGCCCCCCAGCCGCCTGCACCAGAGCTCAGTTGACACGGCTCCTTCTGGGTGAAGCCCTCTGGGCGCCGCCCCCACCCAGCCCCAGTGAGGCGGGCCTGAAGGAGCTGCTTCCTTGGGGGCTGGTGCCGATATTGTCCTGCTCCTCATTTGTTTCTAAGAACAAGGAATGGGAGTTTCCCTAATCTTTGTATTCATTTCAAGTGGGGTGGGAAGTCCCATGGTGCATATATTGGTTCCCAAGGCCCTTCCCCTGTCCCACCAGGCCGTATCCTTTGCAAATGGCCCACTCTTACTCCTCTGAACTTCTGGTGTCCGTGACTGTCGTCGCGAGGCCCAACCTTCAGCACCCTGGCCCGGGCCTGCAGGCCCATCACAGCCCTGGGAAACCGTGCATGTGGCCCAGGAGTAGCCAGACCTCAGCCAGTGCATGGCTATTTTGGGACAGGGAGGATCCTGGGAGGATGCTGGCGAGGTCAGAGTAGGAAGGGAAGGAGGTGGGTTTTCTGCCCATGATTATGTGTCCTGAGCCCTCTGGAGGCCATCCAGGGGCCCAAGGCTGCCACTAGGAAGGACACACCCAGGACTCCGCCTTGGCCCAGCCAGCCGCAGAGGCAGACTGGGGGCAGGCATGGGCTCAAGATTCTAGGCTCAGATCCCAGCGGTCACAAGAGGTAGAAAGAGCGTGTGTTTACATGTTATGTCCCAACAGCGGTAACTTCAGCATCAGGCAAGACTCAGGACAGTGTCAGGGTGGGGTGGGGTGAGCCGTGTGGTGTGTGAAGGCGGGGGAGGTGTCAGCAGCCAACCAGAGGGCAGATGAAGAACTCAGGAAAGAATCCCATTGCTCAGGAATGACCACTGATGCTAACTTATTGAAGATGCGTTGAGCATCTCTGTATGGGCACGTTCTTAGATGCCGGCAAGACAGAAATGATCATGCTTTGACTTTGTGGGTTGCGCTTTCCAGTGGTGGAAGGCCTTCTGCAAGTATCAGGAACCTCAAAGTGGTTCACAAAGTGGTTTATAAACTCTGACCCTAAGGAAATAATCTGAGATGCATCGTTTGGGTGCAGCAATGAGAGTGGTGCTCTACTCATGAGTTTGGACGCCAGAAATCCACTCTGCCTGTTGGGAGTGTTCTGGGGATGGCCATCCATCAGTATGAAGCGCTCGGTACTATTCCTGGCACATAGTAGGTACTGGGTTGGGGCAGCTCCATGGCCTGCAGCCTTCAGTGCGGAGGAGGTAACTTCACCGTGGGGAGAGAACCCTCAGGTTGGATGGAAGGGGGAGGTGCAGGGATCCGCCCAAGAGGACCTAGCCCATCTCAGCAGATGCATTTTGCTCTGCAGTTCCATTGTCTGAGATGCCTCCACATGGCCCTTCCAGTCCTTTCCTGCTGCTTCCCCAAGAAGCTGGGAGAGCATCTTAGTCTTCTTCTGATTTTGCCTCCACTTGGCGTCTTCTTATTAAATTCTCCTGACGCTGCCCACCTGGTTCTGATCTGGAATTCAGGCCAAATTGCCCTCTGGGTGATTCTCTAACACCCTACACACCCCTCCCGGGAGCCTTGCTCTCTCCTCCCATCTCCTGCCAGGTGGGTCCCTGCTGATGGCTCTTCCCCACCCCTCCACACTGCATCCCTCCTTCCCACCACCTCTGAGCTGCTGGCACTTGCTCCCAGTCCAAGACCCCTGCATCACACACAGACTCCCAGAAGTGAAGAGGAAGCAGCCTCGGGATCTTTCCTCCTTCCTGCTACATCCCTCCCCAGGCCCGAGCCTCCTGGGACTGCCTGGGCCAGACTCTCCCCAGTGCAAAATTGCCGGCTATTGGTTAGGCACCCACTTGGAGGGCAGACAGGACACGTGAAGCCCAGTCAGGAAGGAGAGGGAGAAGCCTCTGCCTCCCCATCAATGTGCAGCCCACACCGCCCCCAACACTTGATCGGACTTCAGTGCATCTTCAAGTACAAGAGGAATCGAGGCACTAACAATAACAGTGCTTTCTAAGAATCAGGAAAACTGCTAAGTGCTTTCCATGACTATCTCCCAGAGTCTCCACCATACATCTGCAAGGTGGCTACCATCCCCATTTTTCACACCAGGCAACTGAGGCGAGAGGTTCAATAAGTCTCTCAAAGTCACACAGCTGACAAATGTCACAGCTGGACCTCAAACCTCTATTTTCTGTGGCTCCAAATGTCCTGTCTTTGGCAGCGTTCTAGACTTTGAGCAGAAGATGGGTGCAGTTGGCCGACAGGCTCAGCGGAAGCATGGGCTGCTCTAGGGGGCCCAATGCTTACGGGACTTCCACCCCCACCTCCCTCACCTTCATCTCAGCTCATTAATCTTGGCCAAAACTTTCTTTTCTCCTGCCAAAAACTTTCCCAGATCCCAGGGCTCAATCTCCTGCGCCCCGTGGGAGGGAGAGAGCTTCCCAGGACTCCAGACACCTTTTTAATTAACCCGGGTGACCCTCTCCCAACGGGCCAGCTGAATCCCATCATGGCCCACGTTTCCCGCGGCAGCACCCTCACCAGTGACTCCATCCAATTCCCCTCACTCCTCTGAGAATGTGGGCCCTCCATTTCCCACATGCTCACCACCTGTTGGCCTCCTTGCCCTGGCCTAGGGACCCTGGGTGAGGACTACCAGGGCCCCAGGCCCCGTGGGGTCCTGTCATTGTCACCTCCCCACAGAGGGGATAAAGGAGCCTACTTGAGGCTGGCAGAGGCCCGGAGCAGGGCAAGACCCTCTGTGATTACTCCGCTCCACATAGTCTTTTTTTGGAGCTTCCTTCCTGACCCACAAAGAAGGATAGAACAGTGATGCTTGTCCATCTATCAGTCTCATAGCTTAGTCATAACGACCAGCCACCCGGAAAAGTCCTCATGAGCTGTAACTTGTCACTATCCTTAACGGTGGACAGTGCCATTGAACCCCCACGCGGCAGGGCACCCGGCATGGAGTGGGAACCCTGGGTGAGGAGCACAGCAAGAGCACTGGGACAGGTGTCCTCACCAGTGATCTGAGCAGACAGGGCCACTCAACGGCAAAAGCGGAATCTGAGTCCAGATTAGCCCCCACATCACCTTGCAGCCTTTAGCTTGTGAGCGAGTGTGCATTTACGCATGTCCCCTAGATGTTGTGCAGCAAACACACGGTGCCCTGAGCCCTCTGGCTAGGGCAGGCAAGTTTTACACCGATGGACTCATTCGTTCGTTTGTGCAACAATTTTGTATACCTGCTAGGCGTCGGGAGTTGGGGGCACGGCAGTGAACCTGACAAGCCAGGTCCCTGCCCTCGTGGGCTTATGTTTTCTTCAACTCTGCATAATACTTCATAATTTTCTGAATGTGGCAATGCCCATCATCATACCTGATTTCACCACCTGGCCCGCTCACCCTCCTCCCATAGAAGAGGTTACAAATGAACAAATGACTGACAAAGGGCAGGTGGGCAGGCGGGTTGACCAGCGGAGGGGAGGTAAGCATTTCAGAAACTGTCATTCCCATCTGCCACATGAAAAGTGATGCTCTGAGCAGGTGTGGCTGGAGCATACCCACTAGGAGGGTCTCTGGTGCGTGCCCCCCTCCCAGTCACCTGTTCGCAGGGCTCCTTACCTGGTGGGCAGTGACACCCTGGAGGCATCTTCGGGGGGGCCTCCCGGCGCCTCCGAGAGTGGAGCTTCCATTTCTGCAAAAGGAGACAGAGAAGAGGGGTCAGGGATCAGAAGGCCAAGCCCTGGGAAGGGTCTGCGGGCTGGTGGGGATGGAGGGGGAGAAAGGGCCACCTGGGGGCTGGCAGGAGGACTGCTCCTGGATCAAAGACTGGCCACAGGCATCTAAGTAATAAGAAGCAGATGGAGAAGGTCCTATCTAGGGAATCTCAGTGTCTGATGTCTTCCGAGTGCTCTTAAAGAAATGAGCCCCAACCCCAAGGCCCTATAAACCAGCTGTGGCCTTCCTGGACTCTGCAATCACGGGCACAATGACCCACTTCTCTCGGCTCTCTGCTAATTGTTTCCTGTCTAGGTCTGGGCTCCTGATTGATCCTGGCGTCAGGGACAGTGACTTCTGTTCTTCTGGTGTCCCTCACGGTCAGGCACAGGCAGGCCTGGGCAGGGGTGGGGGAGAGGGGGCCTAGCAGACCACCTGACCCCCTATGGAAACCCTTCTTTGCAAATCACCAAGCCAATTAGGAAGGCCCCCAAGGAAGTGGTGATGAGTAAACCGAGGCATCTCCTGCCCCCAGAGCTGCCATTTCCGTGGTAGCGAAGAACAGGCACACGGCTGTAAGCACCAGCATCCGACAAAGGGCAGGGCGCCGAGCGCCTCAGTCCCCACAGCCACAGGGTGGGCCACACCATCACAGAGGCTACAAGGGATGCTTCCCGGGCGAGGCTACCCGTGTTCCCGTGCAGTCAGACCCCGAGCAGGATGAAGCCTCGCTCGGTTAATGGGGGAGGGGGGATTGACACGGTCGATGCAGAGAAGGAGAGGAGCCTGCCCCCCACCCCCCCAGGAGGCCCACAATAAACGTTAGCTCTTGTTAGGCTCCCAGGTTACAGGTGAGGGACACCTAACACAGGGCAGGGAGACTAACATGGCCAAGGTCACAGGTGGAGTATGGTAGACACCGGGCTCTCTGACGCTAGTGCCGCAGTTAGAACCTGGTAGCCCCAGGGCCAAATTAGTCTTTAGCTGTATTTTATTTGCTTCCTCCAGTAATTTTTTTTTTTTCATTGAATTTGTTTCCAGTAGTTTCAAGTGACTGACTTCACATGTAAAGCTGGCCTCGGGGGCCTGTACAGGCGCTGACTATGACCAGTACACTGAGGTCCCTGCAGGTGAAGCAAGTAGGAGGCCAGCTGCCCATCCCCCAAGAAACATCCCTCCGTCGTCTGCCTCCTCAGTGTCGAGTAGTTCTGCCGCTCAGGCCGGGCCGCGGGAGAGGTAAAGAAAGTCATAGGATTTGGTGTCACCTCTTTTGGTGGTGGAGAGGGAAGGTCAGAAAAGCTTCATGAGGATTTATAACACATGCTGAGCCCCCACAGTCAACCAGCACCGAGCTGGCTGATTTTGTACAGAGAATCACATCTATTTTTCACAATCTAACTCTAAGGGGGGGGGATTTAATAGTGAGCTCGTTTTCTACTTCAGGAAACAGAGGCTCAGAGAGGCTGAAGACTTGCTAGAGTCACACAGCGAGGATGTGGTGGGTCTGGGGTGAGAACGCAGATCTTTTGGTGCAAAGTCAAAGAACCCACTCACAGCTGGGGGACCACACACATCTACTTGCACACCTTCCCACCAAGAACCTCTTCAAGGGGGTAATTTGTGGCTGTGCCTGGCACCCAGCAGGCATGTGACTTGTGTCTGCTAAGTGGCAGAGCCAGCCAGTGACTGACAAGCCAAGGCCGGCTGGGTTTGCATAGGGTTGAGGCTCCCTCGACCCCAGAGAGACGCCAAGCAGAGGTTGGGTCCTGGAGATGGAGAATGCGACACAAGGGGTGGATGGGGCCCCTGCCTTGGTGGGGCTCACCTTCCCACAGGGGGAGACAGAGACACAAGCACACAATTCAGGCAGCGGTAAGCGCGGTAGAGACAAATAGGCAGGGTAAGGTGGCCGAGTGAGGGGAGTGAGGGGAGGAGGTATGTGAAACTCGGGGTCAGAGAAGGGGTCTCTGTGGAGGGGACGTTTAGCCCTGACCTGGTGGAAGCAAGGAGATGAGTCATGCGGGGATGTGGAGGGGGCATGTTCAAGGCGGAAGGAGGCAGACTGCGCAGAGGATTCAGACTGTTGGAGGGAGTCGGGGTGGCATGGCTGGAGGGCTGAACGTGGTGGGAGGGCACAGTGAGGGCACTGGTAAGGGCTGAATTTACAGTGACACAGACCCCTGACGTCCCATGCCTTCTTGACAGCCAGGAAACTCCAGCACTAGTTGGATGCTGTGGCCTCGCTTTAATTCACTACCATTATCCTGGATGAGAGCCCAGCAGGTGCACCCTGCTTGCCTGGCTCCTTCGTCTCCCCGCCCCTGCTCCTCCCGCCTTCTTCCTTCCCAACCCCAGCACCCTTCCCCCAACGTCCCTGTCAACTGATGACCCTGAGAAAACAGGAGCAGACAGAAGAGGCCTGCCAGCGGCACCGGCCACCACACACCGGCCCACCTGAGCTGGGACGCCACCTGCCCCTTCCCTCTGCTTCTCCCACATGAGGTCAACTTCGCACATGCGTGCCAGGCCTTCCCCTCCCTCTTGCATCAGCAAGTCCCTCCTCTAGGCTCCATCCGGGGCTCTCATCGGGCTCGGTCTTTGCTAGAAAGAGCCAACTAGGGACTAGGTCAGGCTGTGGGAGCCGCACGAAGACACAACCGCTCAGCTCTACTGTTGGAGGCGAGAAGCAGCCGTAGAAAACTCGAGAAGCAAACAAGCACGGCTGTGTTCCCGTAAAGACGTATCTACACAAACAGGCTACGGGCGGGATGTAGCTGTCGCTAGCCCGTCCCTGGTGCAATCATTAGGCGGACACGCTGCTGTCCTCCCACCGTAAGGAGAAAGGAAAAGAAGAATCCTCTCTGGACCAAGCTCTTTCCCAGGCAATTTCCTGCTCTCTCTCTCTCTCCTAGGGCACCCCTGCAAGGCTCTTGCCCTCCCTCTACCAAGCGCTGTCCCTCAGGTCATCAGTGACCCCCATGTTGCTGAGCCCAGAAGATGGTCACGGTATTCGCTCCTCCCCTTCTTCCTGATGCACTCTCCTCACCTGGCTGCCAGGAGCCACCCTCCCAGCTTCCCTCCTGCCAGTCCGTGCTCCTTCTATTTCCTCTGCTGGCTCCTTCTTCCCTGTTTGGAGGCCGCAGGGCCCTGTCTCACCTCTTTTCTCTCTGCCCCGGCTCCTGGGGGCCCTCGCCCTGCCTCATGTCTCCCACACCATCTGTAGGAGCCGATGCCGTCCTCACCGCCCCTCTCACTTGGATCTTCCCCGGGAACCAGCTGCCTAATGACATCTCCATTGACAGAATCTCAAAATGAGCTCGGCAAATCCGAGCCCCTCATATCTTGTCCCCACGCCCCTGGGCCTGCCCCTCGGCTGTCTTCCTCGTCACCGACAGTGGTCGCCATCTTACCAGACCCTGAACATCAGCAGTGATGCTTCCTTTGCGCTCACTCCTCGCCCATGTGGTCAGCAACTCCCGTTCTCTACTTTCTAGACACATCCAGGATCTGACCCCTTTCCACCGCCTCCACACTGCACCCAGCTCAAGCCTCATCATCTCTGGCCCAGTCACCGTGATAACCTCCTGGTGACCCCCTCATGATCACCTCGTGACAACTCCCTGCCTTTAGCCTTGCCCCACATTCTCAACATGGCCGCCAGGGGGCCACACAGGCCTCCTTGATGCTCCTGCTCATGCCAGGCTTTCTCCTACCTCAGGGCCTTTGAACTTGTTGGCCTGTCTGCTTGGGATGTTGGTTTCCTAGCCAACCACCATCTCACTCTCAGTGAGGTCTTTGCCCCCGGTGCCCTCCTGCAATATAGTTACGATCCCTCCTCCCTGTTTTACTTTTCTCCTTTGAATTTTGTTGTGTTGTTGGCTGGTTTATCTTGCTTCCTGCCTACCCTGATCACTAGAAGGTTAAGTTCCACAAAGACATGGGCATTTTGGTCTGTCTCATTCGCTGCCATATCCCCGGTGCCTAGAACAAGGCCTGGCATATGGTAGGCGCTCAATAAAGAGTGGTTGCTCACAGATCAGGAGATTTCACATCAAAGTCTGGATTCCGGGTCTCTCACACAATGGGGGCATCTGGCAGCACGGGGCCATGGCGATGACAGGGTGGCGCTGGGCGATGCCTGCCCCTTTTAAGGGGCATGTGCTGCCCAGGCCATCACAGTACCTCCCCCTGGCCAGCTTCGCTTGCTTAGGCCACCAGCCTGGTCCCCTTAGGCGTCTGAGTTTGAGACTCCTGGTGAGAAATGCCCAGGCAGAGGCTCAGGGGTGGGTGGAGAACCTTCCAAGATCCCAGCGTGGACCCCCAGCCACCCTGGACGGAGCAGCCCTCCTGCTCCACCCCTGCTGGTGGCCAGGGCCTCCTGGAATGCCCCGCATGGCCAGAGCCAATACATCACCGCCTGATCTTCGCAGCTATTAAAATGTCTGTATCAGTATCAAAGGGAAAACGCCAGGCAGCTACTTACATCCCCCCCGAGAATGCGGCTAGGCCTGGCCTTGGCTTTAGGGGCCACCCCCTCGCTGTGCTTAGTTCCAGGGCTCTTAAAGGGCTCAGGCTCCACCTGGGCCTCTGTAATATGTGGGCGTGTCCAAGTGGTGGAGAAGGGGGTGGAGCCCAGAGCAAGTGAGCTCCGCACTGCACGCACTCCACAGCTGTGACCTTGATCTTGGCGCCTCCCCTCCGGCGAAATCTGTAAAATGGGGCTTTTGCCCCCCTGCCAACCTCTGAGCATTGCTGTGGAAAGTGCCTTGGAAACCATAAAGCACTGGCCAGGAGGAATTATTACTCAAGAGTTAATACTAATGATAATAGCTACACATATTGAGCGGTACATACTGGGCACCATGCTAAGTATTTTGGTGGAAAATGTCATTTAATAATTAACTTTTGATATTATTAGTGTATGATTCCTATTAGAACCCACCTGCCCTTGGGCGCTGCATTAAGACTCTATTTTGGGTTAGCACAGGCGGCCTCAAACTCTGAAGAGGGACTTCTTACACTCAGAGCTAGGCAGTGCTGATCTGGGCTTGCACTACATTTGGGGGTGCCAGGACCTTGGGGTCGAGTCCCAGCTCTCCCACTGTGTCTTAAGCAAGAGATATAGCCCCTCTGGGCCTCAGTTGTCTCATCTATAAAATGGGGATGACATTAGTTATACCTTGGACTACACAGGACGGATAGAAGGATAAAATGAGATGAGATCAGAAAACAAAGAGTGTCCAGATGTGAAGAACGGGGAGCACCTGCTATGCTCGCTTGTTTTTCTTGGTGGCCAAGTGAAACCCACTTCTCTTCTGAGCCTGCTGCCAGGGCTGTCTCCTCCCGTCTGCCACGGTGAAGGTGGCCTGGCCGCGTGAACCGCCGTGGACATGTAGTCAAGTTTCCCACCATGCCCCTGTTCCGAACCCTGCTTCCCAGAAAAGGGAGGGTGAGCAAGGGTCCTGCCTGCAGCCCTGCCTTTTGACCTTGAGCTGCCCATTGGAATGACCACACTGAGCAGAGCTCCAGTCCCTGTGCCAGCGTCTGATTACCATGCCTGGCACAGAGGGGTGCGTGATCCCATCTGTGAGGGCCATTTTCACCACCCTGTGCCATGCTTTCCTGGAATGGCGCCCTGTTGGAGACCAAGCCAGTTCTTGGAGGGCAGGGCTGGTGTCTCTGATCCGCACTTGAACTGAATCAATCACTTTGAGATCTGCCCTTCCCTGTGGGGCAGGGGACGTGGGCTCCAGCAGAATTTGGAAAGATGGAGATGGGGGACAGGGGCATTCGGTAAGGGGCAAAGACACAGAGGCAGGACGGAGGCTGCTCGGAGCCTAATCCCAGGGATGGCAGGAGGGGGCTGGCCCCACAGACGGGCTTTGTTAAGGGGACAGGCCCACGGTGGCTGCATGCCCCGGGGCCCAGGCAAATCAGCGTGGGGAAATCAAAACGGAGAAAACGGAGACACTCAAGCCACACCCACCCAAACTGGACTTGCTTCGGGGATGGGAGGGGGTGCCACGGGGCGTGCCCAGGGAACTGTCCTCTTCCTCCCATCACAGTTCTCTGTGTGCAACAGACTTGGCGCCTGATCACAGACTCCCAGGGCCATGAAACAGGGGCCGGAGGGTCTGCCAGATGCCATGTGCTGCCTCTGCACCCCCGTCTCACCAGAACCACAGAGGGGTGTTGCCCCAGGCTCTGCAGACCAGGAGTCAGAGGAAAGGAGGGGAATGACCCTGTGTGAGCTTTCCAGCCTTCCTGTGAGAAAGTCCTTCCTTTCAGCTAACCTGCAGCCCTGCTGCTGCCTCAGGGAGCCAGGGAGTGGGGCCCTGGAACTGCGTGGATGTGGGCGGGAGCCAGGTTGCCCTGGGCCTCGGACCAAAGGGTCAAGGGCCCTGGGGCCCAGTGCAGGATGAAGCAGGGGTCCCCTGCACAGAACAGGGAGGGGCTGGGGTGAGAGGGCTGGAGCAGAAGTCAGGAGCCTCCTCCCACCTTCCCTCCTTTCAGCAAATGGGGATGGAGTTGAGCCACGCACAGGCCAGGATGCATCGGAGCAAAGCAGACATAGAGGCCTCCCCATGGAGCTTTCTCTCCGGGCAGAGGCACGCAAACCACACACGTCAGGAAGAAGCAGCCACGGTCGCCGAGCTCTGGCGAGTAGGGGTGAGGCCCTACAGGCTGGTTCATCGTGGGGAAGTGATGGCAGGGCAGAGACCTGAGGATGACCTGAAGTGCCGGGACAATGCTGAGACCTGACACCGGAACATGCTCCTTACGCAGCAGGCAGGGGTCCTGCACAGACGAATTCATTCCGCGCTCACAGCACCCCACTCCGGAGAAACGGCGCGACATCGCTTGCGTGACGATGGGCAGCCAAGATGGGCAGAGTCAGGGTTTGAACCAGGAAGCCTGGTTCAGAGCCCATGTCCCTCCACTGCACAGCCGTGACGGGGGCCGGGAGGTGGGCTCTTTCCAGGAGATTGCAATACGTATTACTGGAGAGTCAGGCGCTGCTCAGAGCACTTGTTTTAACTTTTTAAATTCTAAAAACAACACTTAATAAGAGGGTCTCCCTTATCATCGCCTTCATTTTTTTAGAGGTACAACCCAAAGCACAGAGAGGTTAAGCAATTTGCACAACATCACACAGCCAGGAACCAGCAGAGCTGGACTTGAACCCAGCAGTCTGGCCCCGGAGTCTGTGCTCCTGGCTGTGGCAGTGTATGGCTGTGGGGCTGGGGGAGCCCTGAGGCAAGAGAGGGTGGAAAGGGCCAATTTCTTCAGGCCCCATGACCCACATTAAGAAATGGTCTCTGGCCTGAGAGCAATAGGAAGTTACCAAAGAGCTGTAATTAGGGGAATGCGGTGATTATATTTAGAGCTTTTAAAAGATCACTCCAGCTGCTGCGTAGATGCTGGACGGGACAGGGCAGCGTGAACAGGAGGGGGTGGGTTAGGAGGCTCTTGCCACGGCCCAGGAGAGCCTTGGGTAGCCCGGGTGGGGAAGGGCGAGCAGTGATAGAAAAGAGTCTGCAGGAGGCCGAGATGGTGTGAGCGTCAGGGTCTGGAGGCCGGTGCGGCCACAGATGAAGGGGTGGGGGAGGGGGAGGGGCGGGCTCCTATTCAGTTTAGACGCGCTGAGTTTGAGGTGCTTTCAGGACATGCTGGAGGGGTGGGATGGTAGGTGTAGAGATGGGCCTGGTGCTCTGACTAGATGAAGAACACACACATTACAGCCAGAACAGTCAGCTGCATGTGGTAGTGAGCTCCCTGTCACTGTGGGTATGTAAGCCTGAGAGCCAGGGATGTGGAAGGGGATTCCTGGTATAGCTCATAGCTCCCTTCCTTCCAACACTCTGATTCTCCGGAGTGGGGAGAGGCTGGGGGTAGCAGGACCATCCTCTGACCTCCCATTTCACCGAGTCTCCCCCTACCCGCGGGAAACCACAAATGCCAGCTCGCAGGGTCTAAGGGTCTTCCTGGAAGAGTCCCAGGTAATGCCCCTTTAACCAGTCCCCTTCCTGCGTCCTTGTCCCCTGAGGTCACCCTTCCCATCCTGCCCCACAGGCCGCCTTGGCAGAGCGTGAGCCGAGAGAGAACACCTCACAGCAGTGCTTGAGAGCCACCTGCATGGGTCATCTGCAGCATGACAGGCAATTACAGGTGTAAAGTCCCTTGGACAGCGGAGTGGCAGGCCCTGCAACAGCCTTCCTGGGGGAGATGTGTCCCCTGGGGGCAGGCCTCCCTGCTGTAACTTAAAGAACACAAAGGCATGAGCCTTCTGGCAGGAGGGCACGGTGCACAGGGAAAGAGCCGAGCAAAGGAAAGACAGCCTGGACTGCGGCCACTGAGGAGGCCCGAGGCTGGGGGGGGGCATGGGTGGTGAGGAGAGGAAAGGAGGCTGAAGCGGCAGCAGAGGCCCAGGCTGCGTGGACTGTATCCATGTGGGGCTTCGGGAAAACCCACAATAGACTCCAGGATAGGAGACGGGGGGGCCCCTGTGTCTCCCTGGAAAGCTGTGCCCAGCCTCCCAGGCAGGAAGTTCCTGCCCTTTGTGCGTGACTCGCCCTTGCCCTTTGAAGGACCAGAGGAGCCCCTGCTGCCAGGGCCATTGGGCATGCAGATGCTGGGGGAGTGTCAGTTGGAGCTACGGCTGGGGACTAGTGGCAGCACAGACACCACCCAGGGAGCCAGGGACCCCTGTCTGCCCCAGCCTTCCCAGGCTTTCCCCACATCCCAGCACCGTGACCCTCATTACTGCTGGCCCCTGCCTCTCGGCACTGCTCAGGACCCAGGCGAGGGTGGCTGGGTTCAGTGGCACAGGTCAACTCTGTCTCTCTCCGTCTCGGGGGTTGCGAGCCCTGGGGCTCATTAAACACCCCACCGCAAGGCTCTACCCACAGGGATCCGCGTCGGGGTTCTGGGGAGGGGGTCGGCCTCAGTGGCTTTTACAGCACCCAGCTGACGTCTGCAGACAAGGCCAGGTCTCTGAGTGCACGAAAGTACGAGATGGAGGGGAGGCTACCTTTGAAGAGTTCAGTTGTCAAAGAGCTTCTACCCCTGTCTCGCTCCAAAAGGAGACATTCAGGCAGCTCCACGGACAGACAGACATGTATTATACCACAAGGCAGCTGGAGGTAAGGGGCAGAAAGGAAAGCAAGGGCAGGGTGCTACACAGGAACTGGGGTTGGGGCTTAGGCAGAAACTTCTGGCCAAAGGATGAGGCTGTGTCACAGGGTGACCCCCAGGTTTGGTGCTAAACTTTCTAGAGAGCAGTTCAGTATCCAAGAGACAAGCCCTGATCCAGCCCTCCCGGGAAGTTCTGAACAGTGGTTTTCCTAAGGGTCTTCATCACCAAGGCCTGAGGTCACAAACGACATCCTCTGTGGCATTTTACAGCAGAGATGGTAACATAGGCCTGGTGCCAAGTCAGCTCAGTCACCGCCACCTCTGAAGAAGCTGAGCCACACTGGACAGGTCCCTCGCCCCTGGTCTCCGTGACCTGTCTCGGCTGACTTAGTAGGGTATGGTATTCCCTACAGATGGTATATACTCGTGGCTTTAGAGTGCCAGCGCTGGGGCCAGAATGCTTGGGTTCAAGGCCTGGCTCTGCTACTCACTGTGTGACCTTGGGAAAGTCACTTAACTTCGCTGGGCCCCCATTTTTCTCTTCTGTGAGAATATAAAATAAAATATAAGAATATATGTAATAATATAACCACCTCAGAGGGTTATTTTGAGAATTAAATGAAGGAAGAGATGGTAGAAATCTTTGAACAGTGGTCAATAAATATTGGCTGTTAATCAATGATGAGGGAGGTGCTAATGATTACAGCTGCTGTTAATTGAATGATTCCATTTTATCCTGCAACAACCCCGTGAGGAGGAGGCCATCATCTCCATTTTTCAGATCTGGACACTGAAGCTCAGGTCACACACGCTGGCTAGTGGCAGAGGTCCATGTGACATCACAGGCTGTGGGCTTACCCACCTTACTGTTTTGCCTCAACCAAAAAGGTGCCAGGCAGCCTGAGCAGGTGGAGAGGAAGCTCCTGACCGCTGGGGGGAGGGGGTGTGAAGGGAAGGATGCTCCGAGCCACTCTGTCCAGGCGGGAACACATCACACCCAGCCATCCGCACTCTCCAGGACAGCGCTAGAGACACAGCCCGGATTTATGAGTTCACCATTTCCTCTCCTGCTGGTTGCTGTGAAACACCACCTCCAGGGTGCGCCCCTGAGCAAATGCTGGGCATACAGCTGGGTCTTGGGTTGGGGTGTGGGGAGAGAGCAGCCTCTAGCAGAGGGACCTTGAATCAGCAACTAACTGGTGAGGGCTGCCTACTCGACGCAAAGTCCTGGGCTGGGCTCAGACCAGTGAGCTCTTATCCCTACTGCTGGCTTGTGAGAGATCAAACGTGAGACAAGATATTTGAAGGCAATAGAGAGGAGAACACACTGCACAGTGTGCTGGAGGCCAAGCTATGGATGGCAAGTAGGTACCATCTTGAACATTGAGTCTAACAGACAGGGAGTGGCAGCCTGGAGCGCTGTGTTGAGAAGGATTCTAGGCAATTGTAGACTCCCTGTGAGTGTGTGGACAGGTTAGGAATGGCTGCCGGGGCTCTGGGATAAGAGGAGTCAGCACATGCCATGATTGTAGTTTCCTTCTCTGAGCTGGATGTTTGGCATGGCCAGCAAGTTCTGCAGGAAGTCAGTGCAGAGAGAGAGCCCACTTGGGGTTGGAGTAGTTTGGGGAAGGCTTTCTGAGGGCACTGGGGCAAGATGGAAATGATTCGGGGTGAGGCAAAAAAAAAAAAGGGCATCTTTCTGAGAGTGTCAAATCGCGAAACTATGCTAAGGCAGACGGCATCTTGTTTCGGGTGCTTCGACTTTCCCGCCATTTTCCTATGAGGGTTCACTACTTAACGAGGCCCTCAGCTTGGTTCGGAGCTACCCGCTAGCTTTAGGCCTTTGGAGAAGCTGTAAAATGTTAACAACTCTCCCTGGTGCTATCTGTGATAAATATTGCTTGTATTTTTCTTTTTAAGTTTGAGTCATGAAATTGCTCTTTATCTTGAACACCAACTCTAAATAATTAGCGGTAGCTTCCTGGAGCAGCGCCGAAAAGGATTCTGAGGCCTTAGGTAAGCTCAATGGGAAAGCGTGCTGCAGTTGATTAATAATGTCTGCTGAGGCCAGGGAATGGGGAGTGGAGCATGCCAAGGCTTCACCCACCACATCACCAGACAATTAACTATTGTCTGGAAGGGAGAAAGGGTGGTGTGGAAGAGACATGCTCTCCAGAGAGGGGGATCCTACCTCTGGCTCCTCTGGTACCTGACTGTGGAGGCTTCAGACCTGTTTTCTTATCTGTAGAGAGAGGAGGCTGGGACGGAGGGGCTCTGAGGATCTTCCCTCCATTAACTTCCCACAAGATGGCTCAGGCACTGACTGCATATGAGGGGTCCAGGGTCTGTCTGATTACTGAGGCCCAGGCTGCTGGGATCTATGGGACACACCCCCAGAAGCACATACGTCCCCTGTAAGAACCCCCCCGTCTTTCAGACGCTGCTTTGAACTCTCCCCTGAATTCTCCTCTGGAAAAAACCCCTGTACACACCCTCTAAATGTGAGACATTCCTATTACAGCGGCTCCTGTTACATTAACCATATTGTTATTTTTATGGAGGAGGGGGTCTGCCCAGGGTTCCTCAACATTTTAGCCTAGAAGTTTCAACCCTCCCTTGACCCCCCCAGAAAATTCCTGAAGGTGGAAAATGCCCTTACCACCCAAAGGACTGGATCATAGATAGTAGGATGGAAGCACCAATGGCATCAGTCTTCTTATCTGTAAAATGGGGCGGTGAGGTTGTCACTTAGGGAGGTTGTGGGGATTGAAAAGATAACACGCACAGCAGTGGCTGCGGTATGGACCGCATTCCCATTAGGGGAGCCATTACTCTCCCCATTGGGGGAGAGGAGTCTGCCTGGCATCCCCCAGTGCCTGCTGGAAGGTGGCTGCTCACACCCGTGGCTCCCCTTGGCCTACAACATGGATTTAGCTATTTAAACTCGGGTTCCTTCCCTTTCACAGCACACCCTCTGCCCAGCCCTGGGTGACATCTGATTTCCTGTGTTTGGGACATTCCAGTTTCTTTCTTCACAGCAAGCAAATCAAGTAACAGGCAGCTGGAGCACTCATTAAGGGTCCCAGCCCAGGAGAGAGGCACCGATGGGGGAAGAGTTGGGGCCTGAGGTCTGGAAGCCAGGCTGCCAGCTCCCCACGAGAGCTGGCTCCCCGCCGCCATCCTCTCTCCCTGCTCTGACCCTCCTCTCCCCCACGGCCAGGCCCTGCAGATCCAGGCCTGATGCAGGCATCTGCCTCCTGGCCTGCCTCGTTCCAGGCTCCTCTCCCACTGGGTCCCCTCAGCCTGGCCTTCCCTGCTGGCCCCTTCTTCCGCCAGCCTTCCAGATCCCATCTCTGCGCCCAGCACGCTGCTCTCCCCACTGGGAGGGGGGCTGTGCAGTGTCCCTGGGTTTGCGCCTCCAGGCCACTGCACAGGCTGTGTGCCTCGTCCAACTGCCCTGTCTTGCAGGGAGTGGCCAGGCCCACCTGCTCAGGACGGACTGCCTGCCCCAGCTCCTGGGGAGCACTCCGGAAGCACTCATATGCTCCTGGGCACGACCTTGGTGGTGGCACCTTCTAGTGCATCCTCCCAGCTGCCATCCCCTGGAGAGTGTCACAGCAGCCCCGAGAGGGAGGCAGAGCCTGGGCTCCACAGAGGAGGAGCCTGAGGTTTGAGGGCTTGCCAAAGGCCACAGGGCTGGTGGCAAAGCTCAGCCGGAATCCTGGTCTGGGCCCCTCCACTCGCGGGGCGCCTGTGTGTCCTTTACAGAAGGAACCCTCTGCAGGTCCATGTCGCAGAATCACTGTGCTAACAAGCCACCTCCCGGACTCTCCTCTGCCTTTTCTTCTCACTGCGGGATCTGATGGTCCGGCTTCTCCCATCCCCGCCTCGCCCCTGCCCACCTTTGCCCTCCACTCAGCCCTGGGAGAGCACACCTAGGAAAGGGATTCCTAGGGAGGAGGGAGGCCTCAAGTTGCTCCCGGACGCTTTTGCTGGCCCAGACGAGGCTTGCTCCTAGTGCAGTGTTATCCCATAGAAGTTTCTGTGATGATGTCTATATCCATCCAACTGGTAGCCACTAGCCTCAGGTGTCTCTTGAGCCGACTTCAAATGTGGCCAGTGTGACTGATAAACTTAATTTTTAATTTATTTAATTTTAATTAATGAGGTATAATGGGTCACATGGAACTGTATTGGACAGTATAGCCCTTAGAGTGTCCCTTCATGAACCCCTAGACTGCAGGCCCCACCCAGGGGGTGCCTCCTAGGGCCACCTTCCCATGGAAGAGGCCACCTGCTGCCTCCAGCCAGAGGACCGGCCCCTCCCTCTGGCTCCAGTGCCCTCTGCTACTGACTTCACTTCCCACAGGTTCATGCACCTCTCTCTGTCCCTACCTGCAGCCCAGTCCGGGCCCTAGCCCCCTCTGGCCCGTGCTGGCCTCTTGTTTGGCCTTCCTCTCTGGTCTACTCTCCGCCTAGGGACATACCTGCCCGTCTATGGCTCCCCATTACCCTCACATAGATCTAACCATCTCTGAGGCACCTGTTGACCTGGGCTACCTGTCTCTCTCCAGCCAGATCTCACCACTCAGCTCCCCAAGGCAAACCACCTCCCACTCTTCCAATCTTCAGAAGCTGTTCTCTTTGTCCCTTGGAACAAGGCCCCTCCGCTCATCCCTTTGGCCTGGAAGTCTCCTATTCGCCCTTTAAGGCTTCACTTGAAAATCACTTTCCCAGGAAGCCACTGCCGTCAGGTATGTTGCATGTTAATACGTTCCCCAGACCTCCTCTGCCTCCATTACTGTAGCTTTTTCACATGGTCACCGCCTGTTGTCTTCTTTGTGTCCTGTCTTTAAGTTTAGGAGGGGAGAAGTGTGTTCCCCACAATGCTTGATCCACGCTGGCTCTCAGAAACATTTGCTGAGTAAATGAATGAATATGGACAAAGGAAGGTGGCAGGACATGGTGAGGAACCGGGGAGATGGGGTCTGGAACTTAGGTTCCAGTTCTGGGTCTCGTCATGCGACTCAGGGTAACCCACTGCCTTTCTGTGGTCCTTAGTCTCCCCAGCTGAAAAATGGGGGTCAGTTCAGGTGCTCTGGCAGATGAGGGGTCTAGAAGTCAGTAGGTACACGTGAAGCTATGGGTTGCAGAGGAGGAATCGGCATGTCAGATGACATCGTCAGCCCCAAGGCCTGGAGAGCACAAGACTTGACATGGTTATGTCTCATGCAGAGGAAGCAAGGATCTGGGGCGTGCCTGGGTCAGCAGGAGGGGCCCAGAAGAGGAGAGGATGGAGAGAGGGGCTCCCAGGGTCGGATGCTTGTCCCTCTGCAGCCAGGGCCCTTGAGATACCTGGCAGGAACCCTCATGGCCCGAAAACCATCCCACCGCCCAGCCAGTCCCGCGTGCACTCTCAGCTAGCTGGCAAAGGCTGCCTGCTCACCCCACTGAGCCCCCACACTTCTCAGGGGACTGTGGGTGGCCATCCCCTGGGTCCTGGCAGGGCATGGGAACGAGCTGCCGGCAGCAGTCACGGGTGCACCTCTCACCTCTAGTCTCGGTAAACCTGCCCTGGGACCACCCTCTCGCTCTGGTCCCAGGGCCTCCCTCTCCGTGTCCTCCCTGGAGAGTTGCTTTGCACACTACCAGCCATTGCCTGATAATGGAACCTGAGAGACACCCGGCTGTGGGGAACTGGTGCATTGTGCCACAATGGTCCCCGTGCCCATCACGGTTAGAACTGGACTTGAAAGCTCACCATGATCACCACCATTTTTCGAGCTCAGAGGGGTGAGGGTATCTGCCCCAGGCTGCACAGCTAGTAAGTAGCAGAGTGGAGATGAAAGCCACCTCCGTGCTCTTTACTGCTCCTACTAAGTAAGAGGCCCCCTCCGAGTTCTTCCTCAGGGAAAGTTTCCGTGGCCAGCCTGTTCCAGGACCTCTTCCCAGGCCACTGCTGCCCTCACCTGTGGGTCCTCCCCTTCCTTTGGGCCCTGGACCCCATGTGCTGTCCAAATCCTTCTAAGTCACCAGGACTCACACCCTCACTGCCCAGCTTTTCCTCTGGTGGCACCAATGAGACTGCATGTCCCTCCTTCCTGGGTGAGCTCTTTTCATGTACTCCTAAGATTGCCATGGCCAAGAAACACTAGTGGCTTTTAATCCACTTCGGGTCAAGGACATTTCGGAAGTGGGGAAAGCTCGACATCCTTTCCCCAGAAAAGCACACAAACACAAAATGGTGGGGACCATTCCAGGGGCCCAGGGATGAGAAACAAGAGGGTATGGGCTTACTCAGACCCAAGGACAGTAGAACCAGGGCGACTCACACCTGGGCCCTAACAATCTGGGGCAGTGACCAGGACACCAGTCCCTGCAAGGACTGCCCCTTCTGTCCCCCTCAGCCCCTTGGATGACTCACTCCCTCACTCTCTCTTCCCAGCTGAACGTGGCAATAGAAGTCAGGCACTGCTGATCCTCGAGGGATGGATGGGGAGGGCCGCGGGGGCCCAGCAAGCCCCGGTCAACGCCACCGGGCACATATCCCGCAGCGTGGGCGCTGGGCAGCTCTCACACCGCCCTGGCGGGCTGCCTGGAGGGAGAAGCAGGGCCTGGCAGCCTCCGCGCGCCTCCGCGCGCCATGCCTTGCTCCACCTGCCCAGCGCGCCCAGGCGCTCTCTGCGCGGGACGCGGGGGCGCCTGCCTGCGGCGGGAGCCAAAGGGTCCCACGCAAGTAGCCACCGGGTCCTCCGCGTCCTCGGAGTCCACCGCAGGGCAGCGTCCGTCCCCGCCCCCACCCACCCGCAGGCAGCTCCTGCGAGGCCCGGGGGACGCACCGCGCCGCTCGGAGAGCAAGAGCCCACGGGCACCGGCTGGTCGAAAGTTTGGAGGCTGCGCGAGGGGGCGCCGCGGGGAGGGATAAAAGCCAGAGTAACAAAGAGCACAGACCTCATCCAGCAGTTGGTTGACTCGTCCCAAAATAGCCGTCTCCATTTGCTGCTCCCCACGCTCCGATTCCAGGCGCAGCACCCGGGCCTGCAACTCGGCGGTCCGAAAGTGGGCGAGCAGGCTGAGCGCCAGCGAGCACAGCGCCAGCGCCAGCAGCCCGCACGACCCCGGGCTGGGCAGCCGCGCGCAGCGCTCCGCCGGCGCCACCGCCAGCGCCACCGTCGCGGGCGCGCTTAGCTCCCCGGGGCCGCGGGCACCGGCGGCTGCCGCTTTGCGGGGGCGCTCCGCTACCATCCCCTGGCGTCTCGAGAACCAATAAATAAATAAATAGAATAAATAAAGGCGAGAGCCGCTGCCCAGAGGCGAGATCCAAGCTTCGGGCAGGGGGAAAACGTCCCTTTCCTTTGCTCCCGGCAAAGAGGATGGAAAAATTAGCGGCAGGAGGGGGAAAGCCGAGGGTACACGACCAGCGGTGATCGGGGTCCACCCAGGTGAGAAGAAAGTTACTTCGAAGAGCGTTCCAAGTCCAGGGAAGTTAGGGGAATCTGGCCGGCTCTCCTTCTCTCCGCCCCGCCTCCCCCTTCAAGTCTCTGCGGAGTCCCGGAGGTGGTTCCGCGCTGGCGGTCCTTCTTGGGGTCTCGCGTCTCCCCGGGCGAGCCAGTTTCAGTCCCGGGGCGAAGGGGCGCACATGGAGGACCCCATGGGCAGAGGTGGGTCGCGGCCGCTGCCGAGGAGCGTTGGGGCCGATTCCGGCGCCTCTGTAACTTGACACACTGGCTGCGGCTGAACGGATCGGATGAGCGATCCGTGCTACTTCCCAAACTAATCTCTCCCACCTCCCTCCCTCCCTCCCTCCTCCTCCTCCTCCTCCTCCTCCCCTCTTCTCCTCCACCTCCTGCGGGGCCGACGGCTTGGATTTATTTATTTATGCAAACTCGCCTGGGGTGGGGGGCGTGGTGTGCTGAGCCCGCTGCCCCAACCCGCGGGCCCGGGAGCCCCTCTCCCGCGCTCCCTGTCCCCTTTGAAGTGACACTTGGGGTTATTTATAGGCAGGAAGGGGGTGTGGAGTGGAGCGGGGGCTTTACTTCTCTCCCTTTCTCCGGATTCACACCGAGGGCCCTCTTTGCCTTCCACCAAAGTCGTGGGGCCAGCCATCTCTCTGCTTTCTGACAGGTTGGCAAAGGCAGCCTCTGGGATCCTCCAAAGAACCTGGCTCAGTTATGGTCGGGCACCTAGACGGATCTCTAGATCCTGAGCAGGACGCTCTAACTCCTTTCTGCCACCATTGCCTCCACCCCACACATGTCCAGGTGGGTGGCTCATTCCCTCCCACTCACCCCAAACCAGCTCCACCTTGGGCCCTGTAGCCCTGAGTCCTGCAGCTCTGTGGAGACTTTGGTGGGGCTCATTCCTTACCACATCTTTAACATCTTTCCTCTGGGGTGAAAAAGCAGCCCTTGAGAGGGCAGAGGAATTGGCCTCCTTTTCTCTCTTTCAGGACCAAGACGTAACAAGGTACAGGAGAATCAGACTGAGCAGAAAGGCTTGTTCCAAGGTATCTAAGAGGCAGGTCCTGATCCTTCCCCTTTCTGTCTGTCATTGATCTGCAACCCATTCCAGCCCGCTGCTGTCAGACCAGCCTGCCCAACCCTCCCAGCCATCAAAGGTGAACTATTCTCAAGCGCACGCGCAGTCAGACCCTCTCCACGCAGCAATCCTTCCCTGGAGCTCACCCGCTCCCTTCCTGCTGTCATTTCCTAGGCTCCAGTAGACAAACACTGGTGGCCTGAGGGCAGTTTGTAGTTCCCTCTCTTGTCAAGTCCCCCACTTGCTGTAACATTTGTATCCCATGAGACCTTATCTTCCTGACGCCTCTTGACATTCCTGCAAAGGAGGTGGTGGGATTGAGTTCCCGGAGAAAGCCTACCTCCCAGGAACAGCAGGCGGGGATCGAAAGGCTGGCCTTTGAAAGGTGCAATGTGGGTTGGGGTGACATTTTATGATAACCGGGTGTACCAACTTCACACTGTATATCCTGACTTGGTGGGGCCTGTTACACCATAGAGTCTCAGGGCACACCTGTAGCCCATTTAATAGACTAACATGGTAACGTAGGACTCATATGTGATAAACGCTATAGCATTGCGGGCTTGGTCAGTCAGCCCCATGGGGGACTACAGGGATACCAAGTTATGCTTGGTAAAGCGCTGCTGGCCAGGGGTTTCTGGTCAGTGCAAGCTCTAGCATTTCCTTGGTGTGGGACGCTGGGTAAGGGCACCTGGGTTTCCCTACTGGGAGATGGGTGCCTCCCCCCCAGCCACTCAGTCAATCCCTGAGAGAACCCACGGTGTTGATGACCACCAGGGGGCGCCAGAGAATTTCTGCACTGAGATGCCTACTAGAGATTCCGGGGCTTGGATACTCTACCCTCCCACCCCCACGCAGCCCCCAGGCTACTGGGGATGGAGGGACAGAACAGGGGGCTAGTTTCATTCCTTCCTTGTTCCACAAGCTGATCTTTCCCCTTGCCGGACTTTAGGAGCCCTCAGGAATGCTCAGCCAGTGAAACGGTTGACTTGGAGCTGGGCCATCCTCTGTAACTGGGAACCAGGAGGGGGTGCAGTGCTAGCATCGCAAACTGCATGGCGGAACCTCCCGGGGCTTCCAGGGGCCTCTGGAGTCAGAGAAACCTGGGTATCAATCACAGTTGTGTCAAGCTTGGGCAACTTAATGAGGTAATGCTGGCAAAGCTCTCAACAAAGGGCCGGGCACAGAGCAGGCCTTCCAAAATGGCATCCGCTTCTTTTGGATTCGTGGTTGCTCCTGCCTGCTAAGATACAGCCGCTTCTGGGCTCCCCATTGTGAAACAGAAAGAAATTTCAATCCTAGGGGGAAGCAAATGAGTCACAGCCTCCATTTTCCCATCCCTGAAATCTGGGGGTGGCAACTTGTAGGAGGCGGGTCTCAGTCTGAGTGGGGGATCCTATCCCCCCCATGTCCCTTCCCTTCTCTGTAGACCTTCTGGGGAATTCTCCCTTCCAGCGAAGCAATGCTTACCACAGGCACAAGGTTACTGGGCTTATCTTGAACACTCTTTCTGCAGAAGTGGGGGCTGGGACCTACGGACACAGGGCAGAAAAGACCCTACTTTCCAGGAGCTCCAAATCCAGTAGGGAAGATTGGATAAGTTCAAAAACAGCTGCCACGTAAGGCAGGATGGTGAAAAATCCACCACACAGTGCACAGGCCACAAGAAAGTGCTTTGGGGGTTCCCAGGAAGAAGGGCAGGGATCCTGCGGCTCAGGAAGAATTTTTTGTTTGCAGTAAGAAGTGGCTTTCCACATTAACCCGAAGAGTTTGACTTTGCTCTGTGGCCATGCGTATAGCCCTAGAGAAAACAGATATTCTGGGTACCGGGATGGAAAGCTAAGGAAAAACGCCCCTATGCACAGAGGCTGTACTGTTTCCAAAGTATTTTCTGTGTTTTTCTGCTTCCATGTATTTGCTCCTGCTGCACCCTCTGCCGGAAAGCCCATGCTTGGCTCACCGGCTCTGGGCACCTTAAAATCCTATTATTTGCTCCAAGCCCAATTTTAGCGCGCAACCCCCGCTACTCCTCTTCTGTGACAGCATCCACCTCCGACTTCCTGAAACTCTTACCATCCCTGCGAGGGAGACCCCACTGCCTCGTCTGCTCCCGTCTCTCCAGCCTGATTTTTAGTCCTTCCTGAAGACACCTCTTCCTCTCCCCATGTCAAAGATGGTGGTTACAACTCCTCCGGACAGTCACAGAGTCGCTGCTGGGCTGTACTACCCATTTCAGAATCACCCATAGAGGCCACGGGAGTGTGGACACCTGCTGTTTTATCTCCTGAGCCTACTCTCACTTCTCCCCATAACTGTGGCTCAGTTTCCCTTGGGGGACCCCCTTACTCTCAGTCCATGTGGCTCTGATGAGACTGACCCCATGCCTGGCTCTTATCTTCTTTTTTTTTTTTAATTTTTAATGTTTGTTTATTTTCGAGGCGGGAGGGGCAGAGAGAGAGACAGAGGATCCAAAGCAGGCTCCAGGCTCTCAGCTGTCAGCACAGAGCCTGATGCAGGGCTCGAACCCACGAGCCGTGAGATCATGACCTGAGCCGAAGTCGGCTGCTCAACCGACTGAGCCACCCAAGCGCCCCTTGGCTCTTACCTTCTACGATTGGGAAGGGACAGCTATTTCTCCACAAAGGGCTTTCTAAGAGAGTGCCAACCAGGGACGCAGGAGGCATCTTGCCACAGTTCATAAAGATCTTGCCTGAAAATGAAACGAGTGTGGAGACAAGCACAGATTCACAGAGACTGAGTCCTAAAGATGTTATTTAAACTCTTGGATCAAGCTGTACAGAAGCTCATCCAGGCCTGCGCTTTTCAATTACAGGAGTCAGATTTGCTTAAGCGAGTTTGAGCTGGGCTTCTTCTCAGAGCCCAGCATTACAGATAGGGGCTCCCCACCTTCCCGAGCCAGCAGCTCTTTGTGGTCGGAGAAGGGGCACAGGGACTCCCGGCTCCCATCCTGTTTCTAGAAGTTCCCTGACAGATTGGGATGTGCATGCAGATTGGGACAGTCCCTGCGCTGAGTACTCCTCCTGGGCGAACACGTCCCTCCTGAGCTCCGGTTCTGTCTCTCTGATGATGATTCTCCAGTGCAAATCCACAGCCCGCGCCTAGCACTCCTCACCCACCTTCAGGTGCTTCCTGTCAGCTCCCTGAGGAGCTCCCCTCCCAACCACCTCAGTTCACACTGAGCATCCCCTGTCCCACCTTCCTTCCAGTCCCCTGGCGTGTGGCATTGGCATCATCCTCTGGCTCAGGCCAGATGTATACCTTCGCCCTCGCCCTTACTTCCTCCATTCAGTTGGGACCAACCGCTGTCGATTCTACCTCCCTAGTTTCTTTCAGATCGGTTCCTCCTTTCAGATTCCTTTGCTTCCTCTGCCTGTCCCATGCGTAGCATACCGGACTCAACTTTCCCGCACAGTGACCATAACTAGGGAACCTAACCCAAGGAAGCCTGGCCCAGGACCTGCTAGAACATTCCCCGATGCACAGCACACTCCCTGTTCCTTATTTGTCTCTCAGGGTTTACGATCGCTGCCACGCCGGCACTCCTCCAGCTCGGCTTCTGACGCCTGCATGTAGAGAGCAACAAGATAGAAGGGGCCTGGGTCCCTGGTGCCTTTGCCAGACAAGCCTAGACTTTCACGTGAAGGAGAAGTAACCTGTCTCAGCTGAGCCACGGACCAATTATTCTGGTCTGTGTCGTGTAGCCTAAGCCACGTCCCATGACCTGTGTCTGTCCTCTCCCCAAGGGTGTGGGGGTGGACCGTGTTTATTTCTGTATGCTCAGCACTGGGCACAGCGAAATGGCCCCAGAAATGGCGTTTGAATGAATGAATGAGCGAATGAATGGACGGATGGATGAACTCCAGTTCCCGCCCTCTCCCAGCTATACTGCTTAACCTGTGCACCCCCTCCTCTTATGTAAGATTTGGAGGTTGATGGGCAAGGAGGGGAAAGGAGAACTGGGAGGTATCAAGGCCTTCCCAGCTCAAAAATTCACCCATTCGGCGAATATTTATGGAGTGCTTTCTCGTGCCAGACCCCAAGCTGGTGTTGGAGACACCTCTGGGCACACGGAAGGCTCCCGGTGGAGGCGCCCTGGGACAGTGCTACAATGCGGTTGGGGGGGTGCTTGGGGAGCACAGAAAAGGAGCCCCTACTGGGCTTGGGGTGGGGGTAGGGCCTGAAGGACAAGTGGAGGTAGTCAGATAATGGGGTGTGTGGGGAGGGCTTGCCCAACAGAGGGATCTGCCTGTGCAAAAGCCTGGAGGTAAGAAGGAGCGTGGTGCTTTGGGGAAAGTGTCAGTGGCTCACCGGGCCTGAGATACTAAGTGCAAAGGAGAGAGGGCTTAGGGTGAAGAGGTGGACGGGGGCTGGGCAAGATAAGCCAGTGGGTTTTGTCCTGAGGGCAGAGGGGAGCCAGCCAGGGGCTGTGCCCCAGTGTTGGGAGCGACAGACCTGCAGTGGAAGCAGCCCCTCAAGGGCATGGCCTGAGCTCAAGCACCGGGTAAAGGGAAGGTGACCAAGGCAGTTCTCTTGGGCTCCAGCCGTCAATTCTGGCTTTGTACAAGTTTCTGTTGAAATGTTTGCCCTGGTTAGAGTACAGTAGCATGCAGCGTCTCTGGGGAGAGCACTTGCGGGTTTGGGGGCCAGCCCGGGGCCCCTGCTTGGAGCTGCAGATCAGACATTTGGAAATGCCTTTCCCTGAGTCCCCACTTCCCTCCCACACGGCCACGCCAATCAGTTCCCTGGCTGTGGCTGCAGAGCAAGGGATGGGGGTCAAGGGCCAGGGGCTGCAGATGTGCGGGGGAGGGCCAGCCTGCCCAGGGGGCCCTGGGAGCCTTGTTAACTGGGGCCAAAACAAACTCTCTCATTAAGTAGAGAGCGAAGCCAGGTGCGGAGGCTGCGCTGATGAAATCGCCGGGGGCCCCTTCAAGGCGACGGAAGGGCTTGGAGGAGTCTGGGTGCGTGCGGTTTCAGGCCGTGAACGACCGTGTGCACATATGTGGGGCGGTGACCCCCCGCTGCCATCTATCCAGGCTCCCGCTGTGTGTACGCGCCTTCATCGCGCTGGTGTTTTGGTGCATGTGCCGCATGCTCATTTCTGCACACGCGCACCGGAAGGCACGCACGCGCAGGGGAGTGCGCATGCCATGGGTGCCCGGGGCTGCCGCACCGTGCGGCTGGGCTGTTCCCAAGCCACTCCCAGTGTGTGTGTATAGGTGTGCACCTGTGCACGTGCCTGCAAGGCGGGGTGTGCTGACCTCTAGGTGTACACTCGGCTTTGGTCCAGGTGTGCACACATGATCACGTGCGTGCTGCTGAGGGGTCGGGGCCCTATCGTGTCTCAGAGTGATAAGGGCAGTAGTCACCGAGGGCGGTGTAGCTGTCATCTATAGCTGCATGATGAAGCACCCCAAAACTTAGTGCCTTCGACAGGATGATTTACTATTTCTCACAATTCTGTGAGTTGCTAGGGTTCAGCGGAGCGGTTCTTCCGTTCCACGTGGCTGTGGCTGCGCTGTGGAAGCTTGGCCCAGGCTCCGCTGCGGGTGCGTGGCCCATCTGGAGCCTCTTTCCAGCGTGATAGCTGTCTTCCGAAAGGAGACTGCCAACAGGACACGTCCAGTGGGTGAGGACTGACGAAGCCTCTGCTTGTAGGACACTTGCTAATGTCCAGCACTTGGCCAAAACGAGTCACATGGCCAAGACCCCTTTCCTGTGGGAGGGAACTACCCAAGAACCTGATTCCAGGTTGTGTGCTCCCTGGGGAGGACATGTCTATACCTTCATCTGATCCTAAAACGTAGGATTTGGGGAATATGTCAAAGGCCATGCCCAATTGTGTACCCTAGTGCCCAGACCCTTCCCAGACCCGCAGCTGGCAGCCCCAAACAGCCCAAGGTAGTCTCAGGTGGTGCAAGAATAACTCAGCAGACATCTCCTCCCTAGTCCCCTTCCATCACTGGGCACACACAGCTCTGGGACCCATTTTCTGCTCACTTGGAGGCTGTTCTGAGTGGTTTCAGGAGCTGGTGCCACTGTTTACTGGCAGGGCGACCTTGCAATCTCGCTGTATCTGGTTTTTAAATCTGAAATATGGGGAGAAACATTCCTATGTCCTAGGGCCATTGCGAGGATTGGATGCATCGTGTGTGCTAAGTGCCACGTCAGCACTCAATACGAGACCATCATCGCCACTATAATAACTACAGAGAGGGGCGCCTGGGTGGCTCAGTCAGTTAAGCATCCGACTTCGGCTCAGGTCATGATTTCATGGGTTTGAGCCCCGCATCGGGCTCTGTGCTGACCGGTCGGAGCCTGGAGCCTGCTTTGGATTCTGTGCCTCCCTCTCTCTCTGCCCTTTCTCCACTCGTTCTCTGTCTCTTAAAAATAAAATAAATGTTAATAAAAAATAACTACAGAAATTGGAGATGGACAACACAGACCCAACCAGAGTTTACACCTCCCCTCGAATCCTGTGTTCCGGCAGCTGAGAAGTGGGACGGTGTAGGTCACTGATCCATGAGTCGGTCCACACCTATGATTGAGCTCCTGGTGGAAGCAAAACCCAGAGTCAGTGCTCACAGAATTTGTAATCCCCTGGGGCCTCTGTAGGGACCTAGTGCAGTGCAAGGCTGTGTGAGCTGAAGGCCAAAAATGTAGGCAGATGAGTGACTTGGGACTTGGAGAAGAGGAGATGGATGGAGACTTGGAGTTGGGATGAAGATGCAGGAAGGCTTCCTAGAGGAAGTGAGTCCTGAGCAGGACCCTGGAACATGGCACGTGGGGGAGCTGAGAGAACAGAATTGGGAGTTCCAAACTTTTGTGGTTGATTCTTGCCAGGCAGGCATTATGTGATCACCTGACCGCCAGCAGCCCCAACCATCTGTCTCTTCCATCCCTTTCTTCTCAGGTGGTGCGGGCAGGGCATGTTCGGCACACATACCAACACCGCCATTTCTGCACCATTGGCAGACATCACTAATCAACTATAGAACACCACTCCACACACACGCACACACTACTTAGGTTTCTCAAAGCAGGAAGCTTATTATCAATCCGTGGAGGTTAGTGCTTGGGGTGAAACCATTTTGCTGACTCAGGTCAAGTTGAAATAAAGCACCGTCTCTGAAGCCGCGAAACCTCTCCGTGTGCAAACTGTGTGCCTTTCAGCATCTTCGCCTCTCTGGATCTCAGCCTCCTGCCAGGGGCAGCAGAATATTAATTCCTACTCGGAGGAACGTGGGAGCCTCCAATGAGACCATGTGTCTCTAATACAGTACAAAATCCAGAAGACGTGATGATGACGGTCCTGCTGCAGGCAGATGTCAGAAACCATGAACAAATGTATCCATTCGGGTCCCATCTGTAGCGTTTTGGAGGAAGAACAATCCACTGAGGAGTGGGAGTGGGGTGCAGACCCTCCGAGCTGTCAGCTGTGGACACACGGCTCAGAGTCTGGGGCTCAGGATCTGGGCCCCCGCGCAGGGACAGTGGAAGGACATCCCAAGCGTGTGCGCGGAGGAGCAGCCTGGGATTTGGGTTTTCCTGGGGGGGGGGGGAAGAGCTGTCAGAAAGGCAAGCAACTGCGGGTTAAGAGACAGATGTTTTTGTTTGATGACAGACGGGTAAGGAAGTACACAATTCGTTTATGAAGCCTGTCCCTGTTTACCAGCATCTGGGAACCGCAAGTTATGGTGTCGTGTCTCTGGCTGCTCTCCTGTCCCCCGCCCTCTCCCCACCCCCACCAGCCACCCCACCACCGTGAACCTCTTCGTCTTGACTGTGGGGCTCAGTCGTCGAGTCTCCCCTTCGGAACAGCTCTCCTGGTTTGAACCAGGGAGCATCTCTACCCCTTGCCCAGAAGAAACTTGATAAATTCCCCAAGGCTTCACTAGCATATGGCATCTGCAGAAATAGCACAGAGAGATCAGAGTGTGGACCAAGGTCACACAGCACACTAGTGCAGAGCCACGTCTGAGCCCAGCCTCTTCCCTCCAAGGCATCACACAGCCCCAAGTTCAAGCCGAGCCCCGTGTCTGGACTGCAGCCAAGGGCCAGTCAATCCAGGGGGGGCTTTGCCCTCCCTACAGAGTTTTTCTCCCTCTAGTTCCTTCTCCAGAAGGAGCTGTGAAAGCAGTATTGCCTGGCACATGTATTCCTGTAAACCTCATTACAAAGGCCTTTTCCCCCCTTTCTCTTTTTTCTAAAGGTTGTTGCCTTTGTTAAGGTTATTTCTGAAGTTGGAGAGAGAAATGCCCTGTTTGTCTTTCCTATACACCCCACCCTCCATCAGGAAATGAGGGGTCTTGCTTTCTTCGAGCAATCCATTCCTGACATAAGATCGCTGCTGACAGTCGGGTCTGCTGTAGATGTATTAATGTGAGTCTTCCCTCCGCCGTATAAGGCTCTGGAACAACATCTGGAAACAGATGTTTGCTTGGAGATGGGGCAGGAGCAGGAGGCACTGGGCCAAGTGCGAGGCCCAGCCCCCCGGGAAGGGGGACAGATGTGCTGAAGGCTGTGGCAGGCTGTGGGTGATGGGCTAGTGTGGGAGCCTGGCACATCTGAAGGGGCAGCTCCGCCTCTGGGCTGGGCACCGGGGCTTGTCACACTGGGCCTGCCCAGGGATTAAAGACAGTGCTGCAGAGGTGTTGGACTCTGTTCTCACAACCTCCCTTTTTGCTCCCATCTTGTGGCCAAGGGCTAGGAGTTCAGCTCTGTGAACTTGCCACCTTTCTTATTTCCCAGAGATGGGAAATTCCTGAAAGGCTTGTGACTTCATCAAATTCAAATTTGCTGATGTTTCAAATATGAAGTTCAGGGCTTAGCACATTATAGTTCTCAGGAAAAGAGTAATGATGGTGGAGACGATGGTGGTGGTGATGGTGGTGGTGACAGTGATGGTGGTGGTGGTGACGGTGATGGTGGTGGTGACTGTGATGGTGGTGGTGATGGTGGTGGTGGTGGTGATGGTGGTGGTGGTGGTGGTGGCAGTGATGGTGGTGATGATGGTGGCATCGATGGTGGTGGTGATGGTGGTGATGGTGGTGGTGGTGGTGGTGGTGGCAGTGATGGTGGTGATGGTGGCATCGATGGTGGTGGTGACGGTGATGGTGGTGGTGGTGATGGTGGTGATGGTGGTGATGGTGGTGGTGACAGTGATGGTGGTCACGGTGATGATGGTCATAGTGGTGATGGTGATGGTGATGATGGTGATGGTGGTGGTGGTGATGGTGGTGATGGTGGTGGTGACGGTGATGGTGGTGGTAGCAGTGGTGGTGGTGGAGGTGATGGTGGTAATGGTGGTAGTGATGGTGACAATGGTACCAGAGGTGGAGATGGTGGTGGTGGTGGCAGTAGTTATGGTGGTCATGGTGGAGGTGGTGGTAGTAAATGGGGGTAGGTAAATGTGAATACAAACCAGGAAACCCACCTGCTCATCAAGTTTTTCCCAATTTCCATGTCTGCATTCAGCACATGACTAAGCTGGGCCATTTGCAAGAACACATGTATCTTGCCACTGTGATTGGCCCAAAGGATGACCAAGCCGTACCAACCAGGGACTTTCCCTGGGGTTTTCCAAACTACTTGAGAAGATGGAAAGTCTTTTACTTTAAGGTCACTATGTATAAGGGTATAAATCCTTGACTCACTTGGAGAGGGGCCTGTATGCAGAAGTAGAGAATTAGATGAACAGCAGAGAGAAGCAGGGATAAGAGATGGAGGGAAGGAAAGCATCCTTTTGGTGTTTGGATGTTAGAGTCCCTTGGGCATAGTTATCCTTGTGATGGCCTTGCCCTTTTGAGTTTGGGTGTGTAAACCCCTATCTCTCCCTCTCTCTCTTTCTCACTCTCTTCCTCTCTCTGTCTCTCTTTAAGCTAGTTGACTTGGTTTTCTGCCACTTGCTACCGAAGGGCTCTGACTGACCGTGAGCAGAAGGTGATCGTGGAGGTGTAAGATGATCGTGAGAGGAAGCCTACAGTGATGACAGTAGAGATGAAAATGGCAAAGACAACATCAGTGATAGAACTGGCTATGGTGATGAAGTGGTGCTGCCAAGAATAGAGGGAGTGGTGTTCATGGTTTACAGTAGATGGTGACAATGCCAGGAATGATATTGGTGATGATGGAGGTGGTCAGATGATCAATCATGAGAGTCATGGTGAAGATGCTATGGCTTTACCACCCTAATGTGGGTGTGTGTCTGAGAAACACAGGTCCAAAAGACCCAAGAAAGGACCACAAAGAAAGGATGGGTGAAGGAGGACGAATTTTTCCATAAAGTCGGGTGCTGTCCTTTTTCTTAAATAAATTCTAGCTAAACCTGGGCCTGGAGAGGAGGGTTACAGATGGTACCCCATAGAACTTCATAACTATATTGGAATCTTCTGGAACAGAAAGACCCAGGGTCCCCAAGCAGGTCCTTTTGAGAATTCTAGTTGCCTCCAAGGCTTCAGACGTCAGACAAGATGAACTTGGGGTGGGACAGCAAACATAAAAAAGCACTGCATCTTGGGTCTGACCATTTGCAGTTTAACTGTGTGTGTCTGTGACCTGTTCATCATGGTCCACTTGGTGAAATTGAGTTACTTCTGAAGAATAATAGCAACTAATTTTTGTTAAGCATTTCCCACATGCCAAGGACTGTTCTAAGTGCTTTATATGGAGCATCTTGCATGATGAGATCCTCACGACTGTACACATTTCTATCTTCCATTTAACAAATGAGAAAACTGACATGCAAAGAGGTTGTACAGCTCACCCAAAGTCACAGTGAGGAAAGGTGTGTGTGTGGGGGGGGATGCCACGCAGTCTGGGCATCAGGTCCCATCCCTCTGGGAAATGTGCTCAGGATGGGTAGGAGCACCAGGAACGCTTCTGGTCCAATCCCTTCTCCAGGACCTCCCCTTTGATACCATTCTGCCCAAGAAAACATTTTCTAGAAGGAGGGCCCAAGGCCAATGGGGACAAAGTGAAGTTCTGTGGGCCGCATGGAAAAAGCCATCTGCTTTAAGGGGCTGCCTGATCGTGCCATTTCCATGTGGGGAGAATCTCTGATGGAAGAAGCTGGGTCATTGGGAAGACCCCCACCTCTTCCCTGAGGCTTATTTCCTTCTCCCCAGTAGAGGGTTCTTGCCAGCAGCAATGAACTCTATGTTTCTGCCTCAGGCATAAGACTGTGGCTTTGGGGTCAGACTTTGGGGTATGCAATTCTCACTTTACCACTTTGGGTTGGTAACTACTTCTCTGAGGCTTGACTTTCCCCCTTGTAAGGTGTAGACAAGAATTCCAAATTCTCACTGTTACTGAGAGCATTCAACGTGTAAAGTGCCTAGCCCAGTGGCTGGCACATAGTAAGTACTCAATAAACGTCAGCCAGTTATTAGAATAATATTTCAGTTCCCTGGACTTCACGCTTCTTTGGCATTCTGCTTCTCATTCATGAGCAGGATTTCCGTTCTGCTATGAGGAAAGATTTCTGTTCTGCTTTCTTAGGAGGGAAGAATCCAGTGGCTAAAGAAACCCAGACCGGACTTCCGTACAAGAGGGTCAGTACTGGCCCTTGAGCCATCTCCCTCCCCCCAGAAATTACAGACCCTGGAAGCTGTACTTTTAAAAATAAACACATGCCATTTCCACAATGGAAATTTTTCTTAAAAAAAAAAAGGTAAGTAAAACACTCGCCTGCCATTTCCCCTCGGCCAAGCAGAACTAAGAAAGATAAATGAAGCCTTTTACACACATGAAGTTCCCGCCCCCACCCTGATGTGATTCGGGCTTTTTTGGAGAGGCTTCGGCAGCCTCCAGCCTCAGAGCAAACACCCATCCCGGGTGCCCCTGGGAGGCCTATGGGGGGCTCTGCAGAGCGCATATCCTCTTTTGGGGTGGAGGAGTAGGCCACTCCCTTCCTTTTAGTTTTCTCCTTCTCTACAGTGCCCCCTGCAGGCCGCCAGAGCACTGCATTCGTCTACCCTATCCGTTTATCCGTGGTTGACCCCATGTTGGGCACCCACCCCACCCTGAGGCCTCCGCAAATGAAAATACTTGTCCCAGATCACCCAGCCAGTAAATGGCAGAGCCAGGACTAGAAGGAAGGCTTTGATTTCCTGGCCCAACTTCCTCCCACACCTGTCACTCTCTCTGCCCACTCAAAGCACCAGCTCCAGAAACTCTGGCATCAATGTGTTGGTCGGGGCGGTGGTGAGGAAATCTGAATCTGGAGTCAAAAGCCACAGGCTCTGTCCTACCTCACTTTCTGCCCTCTGCATAGCCCTGTAGGTCACTACCCGCCCTGAGTCTCCATCGTGTTTTCTGCAGGAAGGGGTAAAGCAGCCTACCACCTGGGTTTGTTAAAGCAGAAGGTCCCAGCGCAGAGGAAGGACTCAGTACATACTTTCACAGATTTGTATCACAAGAAACTATCATCCTTTCACACGGAACGATGTGGGGTATTGATTAATGGATCTGGCTATTCTGAATTTCCCACTTTTTTTTTTTTGCAATGAACATTTATTGCTTCATTTAAGAAATGTTTAAATAAAATGCAAACAAAGATGTCTGTGCTTTCTCACTATATTTCCTCTCCTAACACTCTTATATGGGCACTTCCATGGGCTGCCCAGACTTGGAAACAGCTCAAAACTATTTTGAGTGAATCAGAATGCTTTGGGTTGCAAGTGATAGAAAATCTCACCTAACGCAACCCACCCCCAGGAGCTGGTGGGAACCCCAGGGACAGGTTTTCTTTGTGAAGGGCAGGACCCCTTGGAGTTCTCCCTGGGAAAGGGGCCTGTGCCTTGGGGGGGAAATAAAAGTCTCACCCAAACTACCAAGAACAATAAAGTTGACTCACATAATTGAAAAATCCATAGGCAGATCTGGCTTCAGGTGATGTTTGATCTAGAGTTTAACAGCGTCACTAAGGACTCTCTTCCCCCTTCTCTCTCCCTTCCCCCTTTCCTCCATCCTTTTCTTTCTTTCTTTCTTTCTTTCTTTCTTTCTTTCTTTCTTTCTTTCTTTCTTTCTTTCTTTTTCTTTCTTTCCTTCCTTCCTTCCTTCCTTCCTTCCTTCCTTCCTTCCTTCCTTTCTCTTCCTCCGTCTTTTTCTTCCTCCCCAACTCCTGCTTCTTCTGCTATGGTGCCCTCAGTCTCACTTTCCTGTGGGCCTTAGATGGGTGCCTACCACTCCCAGGGCTACATGCTTTCTCATTCATATCCTGCGAGACAGAAAGAGCATCTTATCTTAGCGTTACCAGCAGGAGTCCTGAGAATCATTCTAATTGGACTAGCTCAGGTCACATGCTCACCCCTGGACCAATCCTGGTGGGCAGGAGGATGGCCTGTGCTAACTGGCTTCTCCCAAGTGTGGAGTGAGGCTAGAGTGCCCCTTGAATTACTATCCCCAAACATAAAATAGGGCTACTGGGAAGAACAGTTGGGTCTTGGGAGGCAACCAACAAGCGTCCACGTGATTCATGGTGCTGTGGATCCCACAACATCTTTATCAGTAAATCTAATAATAATAACAACAACAAATTAAAAAATTAAATAATAGCACACTCTCTTTTGTGATTTCTCAAAACTGATGTAGAGATGTGGATGTTTCTAGGACTCCAACCATTCTCTCACGTAGCATGGATTATGGGCTGTTACACAGTATGTGGTTCTCTCTTTGGTTGTAAGCGGGGTACTTGTTTTTATTACAGCTCATGATCCACATGGGTCCAGCACTCCAGATTTCATCCGGGCAATGGCTTGTTTTTTCCACTCTCCATCGACGTGATCTGAATGAGATATGTGATCCAGGTTGACCTGGTGGGACCATGTGACCTAGGATTAGTAGCACAGGGCAGCTCTACCTTTTTGGCTTTGGTGATTGGTTCCAGGAGAAACACATGACCCAATCTGGGCCAAGGACTGCTAGGCCCAGGAGCTTATTTCCCATAACTGGGGGAGGAAAAGCTCTTTTCTATAGAGTTTGAATCTAGGAAGGTGTCTCCTGGAATTGCTGTCAGCCAAATTGCCACAGCTTGGAGCCGGAGAACAAAGACAATCAGAAAAGCGTAGCTCTGAGAAATGGACATGGACCAAGACTGCTTCCTAGTGACAATCTGAAACCCTGGAACAAGCTGTACCTGAAGCTAGCGCCATTTTGGATTTTCAGGAATATGTTCCAAAAATAATCTTTTTTGGTCAAGCCTGATGAGTTGGGTTTTCTGTCACCGGCACTCCAAGGTGTCCTAACTGGCAGAGCATGTGTTTGACTTGCCCCATCCCCACCCACCTTGGGCTAAAAGCTTCTGATGTATTTTATGCAGAACCCAGACTTTCAATGAGGAAACTGTTTCCCTGCCAAATGCTTCCTCCTGGGGGTGTTGAAACATGAGGCCTGTTAAGAAGAAAAAACATTTGTCTATAATGGGTCCCAGTCATGTGGTCAGGCCATCATCGCTGTGGTCATTACTGTGAAGTGTTGAAGAAAGAGGTGCTCCAAAGGGAACAGAAGAGAAAGTCAAGCAAGGGCCACCCTGACAAAGGCATCGCTGGGGGAGCTATGGGCCACTCCCTGGGGGAAATTAAGCCTGGCTTTTGGGAACGTTTCCCAAGAGACTGTGCCTGGCTTTGCTGCAAATTCCTATGCAAGCCCTTCCTCAAATGGCTAACTGCTCTGAAGAGCTTTGCTATGTATTTTTCATTCCACATACAATTTGCTCTGCCCGCCTGTCCCAGCCAGCCAAGTTTAACCCGACAGACACATTCTGGCAGAATTCAAGTTAATGGATTCTCCTAAGTGCAGGGACTACGTGTCAACTGTCTCTCTGTGTAGCTTTGACTGTGTCCGATTTAGCAGATGTCACCAAGCATCTTCCCTTGCCAGGACCAGGTTTGCTGGGGGTCCTCGGTGAGCACTGATGTGAATTAGGTGCAACCCCTGTGCCCCAGAGAGCTCAGAGCTGGGGGAGGGAAGAATAAGGGCATGTGAGGGCTGGGGCTGGAGCCCTAAGAATGTGGGGGAGGGAGACTGCACGGATGCCTTGGCACTTACCCCGGGGCGGTGGGAGAACCTTACTCCAGGGAGAGGGGGAGGCTCTCCAGGTCAGGGAACAGCCCAGCAGAGACAATTAATTCAAAGCCACGTGCTCATCTTTCCTCCCATCTCCTTTAGGCTGTGTTTCTGCATCTGAAGCTCAAAGGAGGTTCTGAAAATACCATACCCAAGGGGTTAACTGTCAAAACAGACTTCACGGTCACATTGTGGCCCCTATCCTTAATTAAGGTCTTGCTGTTTTGGCCAGGGCTCTCCTTTCTCTGGGCCAATCTGACAAGCTCAAAGCAAAGCCAATAGTGGCATGTCTTATAGCATCATGGTGGTTTCTAAACCAGCCTGCTGCCTGAGAACCCGCTGGCAAATATTATAGCTACAAACTCTCTCAGTCACAAATTGGCCACATTAGCTCATGAGCTCGTGGTGGTTACCATTTCCACATTGTAGGGGGTTGGCTTTTGAGTACAAGGGATTTGGGAAGAAGGGAGGAATGAATCTGTTTCCAAAAGGCCATGATGGGGTGGGGATGGGTGCATGGGCTACATGAAGACATGGCACAGAAAGGAGAGGGGTAGGTAAGTGGGTGGGGCAGCTATAGGAGCTCTATCTGGGAGCATAGATGCTGGCGATTTATTGGCAGCTTAGTAGCTCTGCTGTGGGGCTTGGGACCACCATCTAACCTCTCTGTGCCTCCCTTAGGAGAAATAAGAATAATTGGAACCTCTGATGGTGGGTGATGACATATTAGTGAGCAAACACTGCGTAACAAATCATACGAAGCTTAGTGGTTTAACACAACAAAAATGGATTCTCTCCAGTGGTTTCTGTGATTCAGGAACTCAGGACTGGCTGGGCTGGGCAGGTCTAGCTCGAGGTCGCAGGCAGATGGAGGTTGGGGTGGTCCTCTCCTGAAAGCTCGAGGGTCTGCTTCCACGGTGTTAGTGGCTTTTGATGGCAGGACTCAGCTCCCTCTGTGTAGCACCTCCACAAGGCTGCTCGATCCCCAGGACATGGCTGCCGCCTTCCCCCTGTGTCAGGGCTCCAAGAAACCGAGGTAGAGGCTGCAATGCCTTTTATGATCCATCCTTGGAAGTCACATACTATCACTTCCACTCTGTTCCATTTGTCACACAAGTCAGTCCTAATTCAGTGTGGGAGGGGACCACCAAAGCAGTGGAGAGGCCAGCTAGCACAGGGCTCCCACCAGCCCCCCATGATGCATGAGTAACTGACCCCTTCGCAGGGCCCCACAGAGATTCATTCCCTACAATGTCAGCTCAAAGTCCGGCATCTCATCATCTAGAGCAAGTGCAGGATAAGCCCTCTCAGCTGTAGTTCTGCATTCAGTTCAGTTAAAGATGAAGGGGCTTCAAGAGCCAGGAGGGACCTGGGGGACAGTGGGGTGGGACGCAAGGATGGGGGCATTATAGGCAAGGAAAGGAGCATGGTCTGGAAGGGGAAATGGCAGAAGGAGAAAAAACCTTGGTTAATATTTCAAAACACTAACCTGAGGCATTGTCAAGGCTCCTCTGAAATTTGGAGACATTGAAGTGACCTGTGAAGGTAATGTCGCCAGTCACAGACAGATCCAAAATGAGGATCTGGAGCCTCCTTCTGGACACCAAACTACAGTGTCTGGTCACGCGTAGGGATGGTGAGAAAACCTGCGTAACTGCCAGTCTGAGTGGACTGTCCCGGGAGAGGAAGAACCAAAGCAGTTGCCATGAGCTTCTGGTCCGCTTCTAAGCACTTTGAGGACGTGGAAGAAAGGCACTGAGCCAGGTCACAGCCGACTCGAGGAGCACAGTTTTCTTGGAGGAAGGTTGGAGAAGGCAGCTCTGGGGAGAGGTCAGAGAACCCTGTATTATGAGGGAGGGTGAAGAACTAAGGAAAATTTGGGGGCGTCTGGGTGGTTCAGTCATTTGAGCATCCGACTCTTGATCTTGGATCAGGTCATGATCTCAGGGTTATGGGATCGAGCCCAGTGTCGTGCTCCGCGCTGATCATGGAATCTGCTTGAGATTCTCTCTCTCCCTCTGCCCCTCTCCCTACGTCTCAAAATAAATAAATAAATAAAAATTTAAAGAAACAAGGAAGATTTATTCTAGAAGAGAAGCGTCTCTAAAGGCTCTCGGGGAGCAGGGTGCGGAGCACTTATTTTGGGACTCCCTGTAGGAACCGAGGGACACAGGGAGTCAGATTTCAGCCCTGCTGGAGGGAGGGTCTAAGGATTTGTCAGAAGATAGAAAGACTCTTCCTAAACGTAGTGAGTTCCCCGTCAGTGCGATGATGAAGCAGAGGATGGATGAACTTTAATGGTAAGACAGACCCTTGGGTGGAACGACCAATGAGATCTCGAAGGTTCCTGTCCCCTGAGATGTCACCATTCTTCCCTCCCTCTGAGTTCTGGTATCTTCCACCTTCATTCACTTCATTCCCACTAATCCATACCTCGTGGTAATTTAGACAGGTGCTGTCTGAAGGCATTGGCAACTATGAAAAATGAGAGATAGAAAGTGAAATTGGATCACAAGGGAAGGGCTTGCCCTGCCGATGAGAGCAACCTGTTTCCAAGCCTTCCTTCATATGTTAGCAATCACCCTAGTAATTGACATCATCGTTCACTCCCAGCTCATTTTTCCCCCAGATCTGGCCTCCCGCTCTTTCTCAGAAAATCGAGGCCATCAGGTACGAGTTCTCAATTCCCAGGCATCCTCGCCCTCAGCCCTTGCACCAGCCAGACTCAGCCTGCTTCCCTCCCTGCAGTCTCAGAGGATGAGCTGTCTCTCTGTTCAAAGCCAACCACTCCACCTGTGTCTTTGACCTCCAATTCTCCTGCCTCCTCTGAGAGGCTACGCCATCAGTCATTCTTCTTTCTCTTGAATCTTCACCTCTCCCAGTCATTGGCTGCTTCTCTTCTGTCTAAAAATAGACTCAGGCCTTTCATATCCAAAAAAAACCTAAACCCTGCCATATGCGCTGCTAGCTTCTGTCTAAAACTCCTTTCTCGGGGTGGCTGGGTGGTTTGGTCGGTTATGCATCTATCCGACTTCGGCTCAGGTCGTGATCTCACAGTCTGTGGGTTTGAGCCCCACGTCGGGCTCTGTGCTGACAGCTCAGAGCCTGGAGCCTGCTTCAGATTCTGTGTCTCCCTCTCTCTCTGCCCCTCCCCCACTCATGCTCTGTTTCTCTCTGTCTCAATAATAAATAAACATACAAAAAAACCTCCCTTCTCCCCTTCTCATCCAACCTTCTCAAAAAAGTCATCCACACCGGCTGTTCCCCCATTGCTCACTACCCATTCATCCTTTAGTCCACTGCCAACTGGTCAACTGACATTGCTCTTCATTACTCTCAATGTTTTAATGACCCTGACTGACAAATCAAATGGACATTTCTTGATCCTTAACTATCAAACACTGCTCTTCTGGAACATTCTCCCTTGGCCTCTGTGATATCACCTCATATTTCTCGTTGTCTTCTTAGTCTCTTTCAAGGGCTCTGTGGTAGCCAGTCTCCAAGATGGCCCTCTAAGATTCCCACTGTCTGGAGTTTACCTTGCATAGTCACCTACCACATTGTACCAGGGTTGGACAGCACGACCAAAAGAATATGGCTGAAGTAACGATATGTCACTTCCGAGATGGGTCATAAAAGACAGTGTGGCTTCCATTTTGGTCTTTCTCTCATCCTCTGTCTTGCGTCACTTACTCTGGGAGAATCCAGTTGCCATGTATTGAAGACCCTCAGGTAGCCTGTGGAGAGGCCCAGTTGGCAAGTAACTGAGGCTTCTGGCCAATAGCCAACAAAGAACTGAGGACTCCAACCAATAGCCATATGAGTGAGCCTTCTTGGAAGTGAATCCTCCAGCCCAAATCAAGGCTTGAGATAATGCAGATATAGCCAACAGCTTGACTGCAACCTCACGAGAGACCCTAAGTCAGGACCACCCAGCTAAGCGTTTTCCAGGTTCCTGACCTTCAGAAACTATGAGAAAATAAATGTTTGTTTCTTTTATTATTATTAAAGTTTATTTATTTATTTTGAGAGAGAGAGAGAGAGAGAGAAAGAGAGAGAGAAAGCATGAGCAGGGGGAGGGGCAGAGAGAGAGGGAAAGAGAGAATCCCAAGCAGGCTTTCAGCACAGAGCCCAGTGTGGGGCTTGATCTCACAAACTGTGAGATCATGACCTGAGCTGAAATCAAGAATCGTATACTTAACCAACTGAGCCACCCAGGTGCCCCTAAATGTTTGTTTCTCTAAGCTACTAAGTTTTAGGGCAACTTGATACTCAAAAACTGAAAAGAGTCCTTTTTCTTGACCCCATAATGGAGCTCCATGAAATGTTGGTGTTCTGTGGGATTCTACTCTGCATGACCTCATTTCTCCCTCTTGGTCCTGCTGGTGTGGGATAAACCTTATGGGTTGCCTATCCAGTGGTTATCCCACACACCCTACTTCCCTCCTGCTGGCACAATCCACTTCCCATAATTGGGGCTGAAAATACCAGATACTTGCTCTACCAGCCTCCCTTGCAGCTAGAGTATAGGTACAAGATCCAATCGTGGCCCAGGGCCCTGAGGAATAGTCTGCCGTATGCTCTGAGAAAGGTTTCTTTTCCTAAGAAAAAGAGGGAAATTAGTGAGAGGCTCTCTTTTTTGCCTTGAAGTTCTTAAATGTCATATGAAGCATGATGCTTGGAGCTATAATATCTGTCATTCTGGGCAGTGCCTTTTTTCCCCATTATTCTCCTTGGCCACATCGACAGCGAACACTGGAGAAGATGTCCTCCTTGGGGCTGAGCAGTTTTCCCAGCCTGTTTCCTGCCTGTAGAATTTTGCAAGCCCAAGAATTCAACCTTAAATAGTCCTAGGCCTTTTAAGTCCAGGATTGTGATTTTTTCCCCCAGTACCACCCACTTAAAGATGTAGCAATCTTCTTTTTTTTTTTTATTCTGGACGACTCCATGTACCAATAACCACATCATAAGTTTCTATCCTAGATATTCATTTCAAATTGGCTGAATTTCTTTCTTCTCTTGTCCCCACTTCCATCAAGCCACGAAGTTTGAGGGCAACTTATCACAGGTAAGTTGAGTCTGACAGACTTAGATAGGAGAGCCCTTCTCCCAGTCTCTTTCCCCTGAGTCAGTCTATCCAGTTGAAAAGTCAACTTCTTGTCTCTTCAGAGTTTCATCAATGTATATACAGCCATGCCGTCCATTTGACAGTTGCCCCAGGCGAAGATTTTTTTCTGGCTGCATTTAAGGGGATTTTTGCTTCATCATTGGTTTTCAGTAATTTGACAACGATGTGCCTTGGTGTGGTTTTCTTTGTGTTTATCCTGATTGAAATTCATTGAGTTTCTTGACTCTATGGGTTTATATTTTCCATCAAATTTGGGAACTCGTTGGTCATTATTGTTTTCAAATACCCACACTCTTTTCCTGGGACTCTAAGTATATATGTGTATGACCCTTTGTCCAGCAGGTCACTGAAGCTCTGTTATATTTTCTCTGATTTTTCTCTCTCTCTCTGTGCTTCAGATTATCCTGTCTTCAAGTTTCACTGATATTTCTTCTGTCATATCTAATTTGCTATTTAGGCTATCCAGGGAATTTTTCATTTCATATATTGTATGTATTAGTCGGGATTCCCCAGAGACACTGAGCCAATAGGATCTATCTCTATCTTTATATGCATCTCTCCAAAATGAGATTTATTATAAAGAGTTGGCTCACACAATTATGGATGCTGACAAGTCCCGTGACCTCCGTTTTGTAAAGTGGGAAAAACCAGTGGCCTTAGAACCAGGAGTGCTGCTGATGGTAGAAGCCTCAGTCCAAGGGCAGGACAAGACCAATGTCTTAGCTTAAGCAGTCAGGTGGAGAGAGACAATTCAATACTTTTTCATCTTTTTGTTCTATTTGGACTTTCAATGGATTGAATGATGGCCACTCACATTGGGGAAGGAAATGTGCTTTATTCAGCTCACAAATTCAAATACTAGTCTTTTCTGGAACCACCCTCCCAATCATACACAGGAATAATGTTTAATGAGATACCTGGGCATCCTCTGGCCCAGTCAAGTTGACACATAAAATTTACCATCACTGTATTTTCAGTTCTAAAGTTGCATTTTACGCTTCTTAACAATATGTTCATTTATTTTCTCATCATTTTCATATTTTCCTTTACATACTTGAATCTACTTGGAATGGCTGTTTAAAATTCTTGTCCACTAATTCTATCACATCTGTCATGGCTGAGTTGATTTCTATTCACTGACTTTTTTTCTTTTGGTTATGAGCGTCATTTCTTTACCTCTCATAGGTAGGGATTTTTGATTGGAAGATGGACATTTTCAGTATTACCTTCCTGAGTGCTGAATTTGGCTATCATCCTTTAAAAGTGTTGAGTTTTATTCTGGCAATTTCCTTGGAGCTCAGCTTGGTCCTTTCAAAGCTTGTCTGTATACTTTGTTAGGATGGGTCTGTAATCATGTTCACTCTAGGGCTTGCTAATTTACCTTTATTCCTTAGGTGTGGCCTTTCATAAGTTTTCACTAACTGCTCTGGGTGCTTAATGAGGTTTCTCCACCTTGATTGGTCTGAACCTGAACATCTCCCAACTCTGTTTGAGCCCAGAGGGTTGTTTGGTTTACAGCACCCCAGTAATTATTCTTTCTCTGATATTTGTTCGTGTCCAGTCTCATGGAGACTCACAGTACATGTGCATAGTGTATTTAACCAAAGACTTCAAATGACTCCCACTCAACCTTCTGAAGGTTTTTCTCTGCATAGCGCCCTCCTCTCCAGGATTCTGCTCTGCAAATTCCAGCTACATATGTTCTCTGAATTCTAATCTCTGTCTCCTGAAACCAGTCAGACTTCTGTGCTCCACTGGGCTGCCCCTTCCAGGCTGGTGGTCTGGTAAGTGCCCCCAGGCAGAAGGTTAGATTGATCATAGAATTCATCTTATTTGTTTTCCTTCTCTCAGGGAACACAGCCTTGTTCGGCTGGTTATCCAGTGTCTGAAAACAGATGTTTCATATATTTTATCCAGTTTTCTACTTGTTTATGGTGGGCAAGGCTAGTCCAGTATCTGTGACTCCATCATAGCCCAAAGCAGAAGTCTACACGGGATAAGTTTTCATCAGCCTTGCTGACTGAAAGCATTTCTCAATTTTGTGCTTTACCATCTAGTGTTGAGAAGCAGTTACCTCTTCCAACCCCACAAGCACTAATTAGTGGACATTTAATTCCCCCTCATGCCTGCAAGGCAACCCGCCAGTTCTTTCCTGAGCCTATCCCTTTCTGTCTCTTGCCAAGCACAGCCAAAGGCAGGCACCACATCTACTAACCAAGTGTTTTCTACCCTCTGCCCCTGGGGTTACAAGTCCTTTAGCTACTTCATCTGTCTTCACGTATTTCAGGGCATACAGTTATGTATGAATGGAGGTGGCAGAGCTAAAATACATACAGATCTGGGTCCTCGATAACATATTGAGATGAAGAAGGATCCTAGGACCTAACTCCAAACTTATTAAGTGGAATAAATAAATGCCCTATTTGTTTTAGGCACCTTTATGCATGTATTCTATTCCCCACAGCCGAGAGCTTCCTGATGGACTCAGGCTGGTCCCTCCCCCCTTCCATAGTCTCTAAGCTCGTGCCCCTCAGGTCACTGTCTCTAGCCCAGATCTTCCCCCATAGGGGCAAAGTCAGACAGACACCTGTCTGTGGTCCTCTCCATGGGATGGCCTGCCTACTTCTTCAAACTCAACATCCAAAATTGATCTTATTTTCCCTTCTTAAACTTCCTTCCCTCAGGATTCTCAGTCTCAGTTGAAAGTGTCACCATCTGCTTTGTAACCCAAGCTATAAACCTGGCTGTCATTCTGGGATTCCCTTTTCCCGCTCCTCTTGATATTCATAAATCACTAGGTCCTACTAGTTTTGTCCCCTAAGCATTTCTCAGATACATCCCCTTCTCTCCATTTTTCCTACTGTTACTGAAGACGGGCCCCTGGTGCCTCTCGCCTGGGCTACTCTCCCAGCTGCTCTCTTGCTTCCAATGCATCCTCTGCCCTGCATCTTTCTCTCTGAAACTCAAATTTATCTGTATCAGTCCCCTGCTTAGGACCTTTTAACGCCCCTCCCCTTGTTTATATGATGAAGTCCAAACCCTTACCAAGGTTCCAGGCTCTGGCCTCTGCTGGCTTCTTCTGCCCCAGTTCTTTGCCACCCCTTGTCTTCATGGAACACCAACTTGTGGCTGGTCTCCCTAGTCACCCTGCTTCTTCTCCTCTATGAGCCTTTGTGCATGCTGTGGCCTACCTGAGACACCCCCTGCCGACTCTACCTCATCCCCCAGCTTTTCGTCTGCCCAGCTTTTTTTCTATTATCCTATTATCTATTCATCCTGCCAAGTAATGGGTCCACTTTTCCTTCATCTAGAATCTTCCCTGGTGACACCAGCCTCCAATCTTGTACAGTTACCCTTTTCTGTGTCCTAGAATTTTCGTACACATCACTCCTACCACACCTACCACTTTGCTTTGTAAGCGTGCTGTGTGTCTGTCTCCCCCTCCAGACTGAGTGCTTCGAGGGCAGACACCACAACTTACTTAGGCTTGAGTCCCCAGCCTGTGGCCTGTAGTGGCTGTGCAATGAACGTTTAACGATGAAATGAACCACCCCGTAAATCCCTTACAGTAGGTCCCCTACAGACATCTCTTTGGAATGCTTAGTGGTTAGCTCACTCAAGTAGATTAACTTAAAAATAATAAAACTGTGTTTCCTTAAAATCATTTTTCCACCAGCACTTTCCTTTAATTAGTACAATCAGGGATGGGAGTGCATTTGTGGTGAAGTTTCCAGAGCACTTCTCTCCGAAGGGGTATTATGTTTCCAGAAGCAAAGAATCATGGCTTAGGAAGAGAAAATGTGAACAGAGCATGGCATGGATCTGAGAAGCTGCTGGAAAACTTTTCTAGGCCATGAAAATCAGGATAGGCCTTGAGCATCCATAAGGGGTGGGGGGTGACTGTGGATGTGGGCAACTTGGTGGGACCTTGTTGAACTTTTCCACCAGTTGCCACACGTACCCAAATTCCACCATTAGGTTGTGACCCCTTTTGACTATCCATCACCATTTCCTATGGAACTCTTACAAGCCAAACTTCCTGTGGAAGGAAGTCTCTCTCTCCTTGCAGAAATTGCTTTCTTCTGCCTGGAAAGCGTTCACCTCCTCCTCTGTCTACCCCAATTTTCCCATTCTTTAAAATGTAGATTAAACCCCTTCCCTCTCACCAAGCCTCCCCAGATCTTTCTTTTAAGATTGTGAGAACCTCAAGAGCATAAACCATTCAATGCTGTCTCCAGGGTGCCTGTTGCAGAGCGTGGCATGTGGCAGATGTTGACTAGATGAAGGGTGAACGGCCCTCAACCCATTCAGCGCACTCATTTTTCCATCCTTGTGCATATACCCTGGGAACTGCTGTCGTTGCTGCTTCTCTGGCATTCTGGTGGTCCCTTATGCCTTGTGGAAGGTCTTCTGGGCCTCTCATGAGACATTCTTTTTGAGGTGGCTTCTTGAAAATAACACGTCCTGAATATAGGCTGCTATTCTCACCTGGGCTCTACCTGTGGTTGGGGACTGGGGGGCTCCTTGTGGACAGAGGTTTTCTCAGCTTAGATGAGATGGTGAGAGCACTTCTGGCATATAGTGTGTAGGACACCATTTGTCCTCTTATTCCAGAACCCCAGCATGACGGGGGGTGCTTGTGGCACTGGCTTGTCAGTACCTTGGAGAAGGTGATGAGAATTTTCATACAGGTCATCAGACAGGGGCTCAGAAAACTTCAGTGACCTGGGTGGTTGTTCCTCTCTGGCCTGATGATTAAAGTGAAGTCATGGATCACGTAGTGTTAGGCTGTGCACATGTGATGGGACTTTCTTGGTCGTGGGTTGATGGGTGGAGAGTCAGAGCTATGTGGCTCCTGGGCCCTCAAATGTGACTCTTCCATGAGGTCTCTTGCCAGGTCAGCTCACTTTGACCCTTCTTGGGTGCCGTTCCCACACTCTAGTCCCATACCTCCCCTCATTTACCCCTTTCCCCTCACCCCACCCTGGACTGTGGGGAGACTGTCTTCCACCTTCATCATAGTCTTAGACCCTATTTCCTTCAGGCTCTTTCACCTAATGACCCATTCAACCTCTTGGCAACTGAGAAAACCAGCTTCTTTTGCTTGATGATAAGAAGGGCTTCATATTCAAATCTCCAATCTTCAAATAAGGAAGTGAGAGGAAATACCTGTACTCAGTCTTATCTAGAGTGATGGAGAAAAGGGGAAAAAAGAACTGTTCAACTTCCAAATTAAAAGAGGCTGAATCTTGGTGCAGCTACTATGGAAAACAATATGAAAGCTCCTCAAAAAGTTAAAGATAAAACTACCAGGGATGCGTGGGTGGCTCCGTTAGTTAAGCGTCTGACTCTTGATTTTTGGCTCAGGTCATGATCTCACAGTTCGTGAGTTTGAGCCCCCTATTGGGCTCTGTGCTGACAGCGCAGAGCCTGGATGGAGCCTGCTTCGGATTCTGGGTCTCCTTCTCTCTCTGCCCCTCCCCCACTCATGCTCTGTCTCTTTCTCTCTCTCTCTCAAAAATAACAAATAAACATTTAAAAAAATAACTACCACGTGATCCGGTGATCCTACTTCTGGGAATATATCAGAAGGAAACAAAAACACTATGTGGAAGAGACATCTTCACCCCCATGTTCACTGCAGCATTACCTACAATAGCCGACATGCGGAAGTAGCCCATGTATCCACCAATAGACACACGGATAAAGAAGAGGTGGCATGTATATACAGTGGAGTGTCATTTGGCCACGAAAAAGGAAATCTTGCCATTTGCAACAACATGGAAGGACCCTGAGGGCATTATGGAATGTAACATAAGTCAGAGAAAAACAAATATTGCATGATCTCACTTATTTGTGGAATCTAAACACAAACAAACAAACAAAAAATCCAAACAAACAGAAACCAGACTCAGAAAGAGAGGAGACTTGTGGTGACCAGAAGCAGGCTGGTTGGGGGAGGGGAAATTGGGGGAAGGTGGTCAAAGGTATAAACTTCCAGCTATAATGTGACAACTATAGTTTAAAATAAAAAAGGGGGCTGAATCATTCTCGTGTTGGGTTGGGCCATATGACAATGGCCTGGGACGGAAGTGAAAATGCACCTGCTCCTTGGGAGGCTACATGTGTTTCTGCTTCCCTCTTACGTTTCTGTTGCTGCCATGAGGGGAACGTGCCCTGCCCTGCAACCCCGTGCTGTCCTGGGAGGGTAAGAGAGACAAGGGTTAGAATGTCCCCCCACCAACCCACAGACCTGCAATGGGAAGAAGCACCAGGCAGAGGCACTCGGTCAAGCCCAGTCTGGATCAGTTGAGCTTCTGCCAATCTCCCTGAGAATAAAGCATTATTGTGTTAAGCCACTGAGTGTTGGGGTCATTTGTTATGCAGCATTATTGTCGCAGCTAACTGATACAGCTCTTTTGCCAGAAGGCCATGGTAGAGCAGTGAGCTTAGTAGGTGCACAGCACACAATTAATACTTAGTATTTGGTTATCAGTAGAACCTTGTTGGGATGCATCAGAAAAGAATGTGAGAATATCAGACCTGGAAGAGCCATTAAAGGAGTTCTGGATGGAAAAACAAGATCGAGTGGAGCTGTGACTTGCCCAAGAACACACAGGGAATTGTGGCTGAGTTTGGACGAGCACACGGAGCGGGAGCTCCTGCCACTGTGGGCTGACTCCCCCGCTTCCTGTGGGCCAGCCCAACGAGAGCCCTGGCTTCTTCCTGCTCCTTCCTTGGCCTCGCGTGTGCGCTTTGTGTCATTGTGCTGGGACGTTGATGAATGGGAAGTGGTGGCAAGGGAGGAGGAGAGGCAGGAAGAAGGGACATCCAGAGACAAGTATCCAGATGCAAGCAGGGAAGTCCCACCTGCACCCCCCTCTCCCTCTGGTGCCAAATGCCCTGTGATCAGACCCCTAGCCCAGACCCTGGGCTGCGGGCCAGTTTCCACAGCCTGGTCTCGGGAGGGGCACTTGCTTTAGGGTCCTCGAGGCCTGATGACTGGCTCACCTATCATCATTAACCTCTGCCCCCCTCCCCCTGGGAACCCAGTACAGACAGCCATGGGGATGGGCTAGAGAGAGTCTGGGAAGGAGTGCGAACTGGGGTTCAAGGGGGGAGCCCACCGTTCTTTGCTGTTTGTGTCCCACTGAGGCACCTCTGCACACTCCAGGCCCCGTGACTTAGAGTGGAGCCAGCTTCTGAGACACTTGCTTGGGGACAGCCCGTCAACCTCCCCACATGCAGGAGCTTCTGAAGAAGGGAATCTTGGGTCAAGGATTTCAGGGGCTTCCTTGAGGTCACTCGACTAAAAAAGCTGAGCAAAAGAGAGTGGAAAGGACACCAACTGGGGGAGTCAGAGACTGGGGTTTGGGCCCCAGCTTTACATCTTATTAGACATCTATGTGGCCTTAGGTAAGTAAGTCACTTGCCATATGTGGGCCTCCGTCTTCCATTCTGTCAAATGGCTGTGTTGGAAGAATTGCCATAGGGGGTGCCTTCAGCCCCAACATCCTGTGATGTAGTGTCAGGGCTGGAGTATTTCTTCCATTCCTATGGAATAATAATAAAAACTCAGATTTATCCAATCCTCGATATGCGCATGACACTGATCCAAGCGCTTGCACGTGATAACTCACTTCAGGCTCACAGAAATCCCATAGGGTAGGCACTCTTATCCTCTCCATTTTACAGATCAGAAAACTGAGGCTCATCAAGGCTCAGTCACTCACTTATGTGCACTCGGCTTGTCCATGTGGAGCTTGGAGCCTGGGCCTATCTAACCTCCCCGCTGCATCCCTGGAGGTGAGTAATGCCTTCCCTGGTCTTTCCTTCCAGGTTCCCCTCCTCCTTCTAAGACCCTCTTCTTGTACACTTCCGTGGTCCGGGAAAAGACCCCCGGGCTCCAGGCTGGAAGAACCCAGGATACCTGGATGAAATCCCTCCAATCGCGGGGATGAAGGCAGCTTACCCATCACCCTCCCTGCGCTGCCTCTGCCGCGAGACCAGCCCTGCCCTGGTGCAGGGTGCAGGAGAAATGGCGGACCCCGCCCTCGGGATGAGGTACTGAAGCTGGCTAGGGACCTGAGACTGACGCGGGGCGGTCCGCCGCCTTCCTCATCCCGGGACTACTGGGGCCCAGCACGGTGCCTGGCATGCAGCAGATGCAGTGAGTGCTTGTTGAGTGCATGTTGGGGTGATGGGGTCAGCAGTGTGGGCTGCTGCAGACAAGGACTCAGCTCCTTGGTTCCTGTCTCTGAGCTCCCACAGCTCAGGAGGCAGGGAGGCGCCAAGCCCCTGGGGACGAAACGCCTCTGGGCATCCAACTCACTGCAAGTTAACCGGCCAACGATGGGGTGAGAAGATCCTACCTAGCAGCACCCCACCCTTCCTGGAAAGTTCTCCACTTGCCTCTCCCTTGAGGCCACAGGCCCCTTGCACCTACGGCCCCTTAATGAGCCAACCATGGAATCTGAAGGTTTGGATGTACAACACGAACATGACTCCTTGGGGAGGGAGGCACCACATGGAGATGCCAACAGGTCTCTGAGGCTCCCGTCCTGAAACCCCCTGTGATTCCCCAGGCCGGGCGTGGTGGGGTTGGTGCAGAGACCAGCCACCGTTCAGTGTGATGACTGGAAAGGGCGACTGAGTCACAGCAGCAACTCCACCGCTGATGAGGTGAGTAGCCTCTCGGGGCTGCAGGGAGGGATGGGGACAGTAAGCCAGGCCCCCACGTCACTCCGAGGAAGGCTCCGAACTCACCTGTGACAAAATGTAGGAAAGCGCTTGGAGAAGTCGTGGGCAGCAGAGAGGCTGGAGAGCGGGGCGAGGAGGGTAGCCCTGAGGAGCCTAAGTCCTCGGGCAACCATGAGCCTCCGTAGGCTTCGGTTCCCATTCATTCGTTCACTGATGCAGGGTCTTCGGTGCCCCTGGTACCCACGTGGGCAGAGGGCAGTCTGCACAGCTGCCCAGCGCTGACGCTTTGCTGTGTGATCTCGGTCAGGTCACGTCCCACCTCTAAGCCTTTGGGCCTCTGGCCTTGCCAGTCAGTAACGCCCTGAGTCCGGGCGCCAGCCCACTTGTGTGGCACGTGGCCTGTTGCAGGGGTGCGTAGGAAAAGCAAGCCCTCCGGAAACTGGGAGATGTGACTCCACCCCCAGCTCGGTCCCTGTCCCAGCTGCTTCTCTGAGTCTCCGCTTCTTGGCTAGGTGGGGTGCATCATCCTGGCGTCACAAGTGTGTTGTGAGGACTACATGAGACGCCCTAGCTGGGCACTCGGCGTATGCCTAGTAACTGGCACTTCGTAAGCGTCCGCTCTGCCTTTCTCAAAATTCACCTCCTTCACGGGAGAATAGACTTTGCAAACTCTGGTTTATCATGACCTTGCAAAGCCTCCATTTTATTCAGGGAGGTGTCAGCCCCACCTGGAAGTAGGAAGTCTGAGAATACTCTCTCCAGCCACTCCCCTGCCTTTTCTGGGTCTTTCCCTGTCCCATGACCCCAGTCCCCATGAAAGCGATGCCCTTTCTCTTTGAAACCTAGCATTCTTGAGCTCTTTCCCCTCTTCGCATCCAAACCCTGCCCTCGGAACCGGCCAGACCAGACGACTCATTTATATTAAAGTGTAAATGACTGACTTGGCTGGGGTTTTGCCTCTTGTTGGGGGTTGCATTTGGGGAGGAAACAGAGGCATCTATGGGCTGGGTGATTAGAGAGAGTCCTTCAGGCATTGATGTACAAATGAAAGAGTTATTTGTGGGTCTGTGTGTCAGAGAGACCTCCCTGGAGGGGGTCCAGGCTTCTGCCGGACACCAAGGCTCTTCCTGCTCTTTGAGCAAATCGGCTCCACAGGGAGGCCAGGCTCCCAGACCTTAGCCCGCCCCTGGGGTCTAAGGCCCCTTCTGGTAGCACATTTGGACCCCAAGGAGTGGCTGTTTCAGGGACTTCCAAGGAGCCCCACAGACCCACCCTGACTCCACCCTGCTCACGCCCCTGCCCTGAGGGTCCCCGCCCCAGCTGGCCTCACAGCTCCTTTGTCCTCTGCTCAGATCCCAGTTCCTGGGGTCTGGGAACAAGATGGCCCAATTCATGCCTGGCGTCCTTTTGTTTACATTCCTTGGGTCTTTCTCCTTTTTGAAAAAGGAAAGGAAAGAAAAGAAGAAAGAAAAGAGACAAGAAAGTAAAGGAAGCAAGGAAAGGAAGTGAGGGAGGGAGGGAGGGAGGAAGGAAGGAAGGAAAAAAAATTGCACTTTGGCCAAAAGAGTTTAAAATAAACTCTTGCCTCTTTCTTTCTTCTCCTTCTTCCTTTTTCCCCCCAAAAGCAAATGACCAGACTCTGAAATGAAAGGGCAGGGGCGCCCCTGGCTGCCAGGGAGGCCAGCCCTGCCTGCGGTGCGCGCTTGCCGCACGGGCCACTGGCTTGGAGGCACCGACAAGGCCCAGGAGAGGCTGACCCCTCAAGCTGTAGCGTTTTCACAGCCCTTCCTGCTGCCCCAAAATCAGAAGAGGAGGGACAGAAGGGCGGCGAGCTCAGCACTCCCCTCAACGGTCCCCGCATACGGGTCCTTTTTCTTCCTGTTGTGCATTGTTCTCTGAGCTCCTTGTGCGTGACCGGGAGTTCCAAGAAAGGAGAGATGGGTCTTTATCCTTCACGCTGTCACCACAGCACCCAGAGCGGCCCCCGACTCTGGGACTCGGCAGACAGAAGGAAAGGGGAGGAAGCCGGGTCACCTCACAGCCCTCGCCTTGGTGCGGCCCACCCTACCCTCCGGTGTTCTGGTCTCCAGCCCTTCCCCCACATGCTCTCTCACACACACACACACACACACACACACACGTTCGTGCACACACACACACGCAATGCGCACACACATGCTCTTACACATGTTCACGCACACGCTCAAGGGAGCGCACACATGCGGTGTGTACACACATATGCTCACACACTTGGGTGAGCACACACAGCACGCGTGCACACAAGCACACACTCAGGCGAGCACACACATGCAGTGTGCACACAAGAACACACTCGTGCACACACTTAGGTGAGCACACACATGCAGTGTGCACACATGCACGCTCACACACTCAGGTGAGCACACAGCATGCGTGCACATAAGCACACACTCATGCACACACCAAGGCGAGCACACACATGCAGTGTGCACACACACATGCTCACACACTCGGGTGAGCACACAGAGCACGCGTGCACACAAGCACACACTCGTGCACACACTTAGGTGAGCACACACATGCAGTGTGCACACATGCATGCTCACACACTCAGGTGAGCACACAGCATGCGTGCACATAAGCACACACTCAGGTGAGCACACATACAGTGTGTACACACGCATGCTCACATACAACATGCATGCACACAAGCACACACTCATGCACACACTCAGGCGAGCACACACGCAGTGTGTACACACCCATACTCACACACTCGAGTGAGCACACACAGCACGTGTGCACACAAGTACACACTCACGCACACAGTCACGTGCCTGCATTAAGAGGACCTCCCTTCTTCAGAACCTCTGAGCTGGAGAGGGGGCAGCAGGTTTCTCAGCACCTTGGGAGTGACCCTGAGGCCAGAGCCTCCCAGTCTAGGCCTTTCGCTGAAGGAGAGGAAGACAATTCCATCCTGCCCGCCTTGGGGTTCCTAGCTCAAGGCCAAAGGTACAGAGCCACCTCAGCTGCTGGGGCCCTCTCCTCACAGGCTGACCAGCCACAGGCCGAGGAAGTGGGGGGTTGCACAGGTCTACCCCCGCTTCACAGACGGCAACACTTTGGCAGTGAGACTGAGGCATGTACCCCAACATGGAGGGCGGGCAGGGCAGGCGGGAGCTGGGAAGGCTCCCTGGTGCTGTCAGCTCCCTGGCCCACCTCTTGCTGCCCTTGGCTGGGAGAACGACATTGCTCAGAAGAGAAAGCAGGGGTCTCTGCCAGAGCCCGTCTGGCCCGGGTCCCAGGGAGCACCCAGCCAAGTAGTGTCTGAGCAGCTGCCCACTCTCACCACGAGGGTGCTGGGGAGACTGGAGAAGTTCTGCCCCCTGCTCCCTGTCTGTCTCCCCAGCTGTCCCCTGGACAGAGCAAGCTTCCGTCCCCAGGCTGAGCTGGCCACACCCCACTGTCCCTGGTCCAGGGGCCCCACCTAAGCTCCGGCTCACTGTCCACGAAATCAGCGAGACCTTTCAAATCCCTCCAGCTTGCGGAACACAAGTTGTTTTACAGATCGGGAAACTGAGGCTTTGGGATGTTATGTCGTGTCCAGGGTGGTCCCTGGGGCCAGGAGTCAAACCTGAGTTAGTGATGCCCCTTGGTCCGGGCTCCTCCTGTGTCAACGCCTCTTCCCCTGGGGGATTTCACACCGGACACTAACCTAAGACCTCATCGGCCTTCCTCGGCACGAGCTGAGAAGGGAATGTGGGAGCAGCGTCCCCTGTGGCCCCGTCCCGGCCACACTGGGCCCAGAAGGTGGATGTGCCCCTGGGGCCCAGAAAAGAGCTCTAACCTGACTCTCATCCAGCCAGACTCCAAAGTCTAGAGAGATCATCTTTTCCTTCTACGCCTACGAAACCTACATTTCCTCAAGTTTTTGCGCCCAGAAGGAACGGTTGTTCAAGCCACAGACTCGGGCACACCCGGCCCACCATTCCGGGCTCGTTCCCGCTGGATGCCGCTGATGCCCTCCTCCTAAGGCTTACCGGACACGCCCCACGGACCGCTCGAAGGCTAGGGTCAGGCACACAAATGCTCTAGATGTCACAGTATCCCAGCGTCATCATCAAGTGGCAAGAAGGCCAGCCTTCCACCCCCAGCTTTCTCTGTCCCTGGCTCGGTCTCGGTTTCCTCGTTTTTAAAGTGAGGCGGGTTCGCTGGATGCTCCCGAATGTCCATTCAGTTCATGCTTCAGGGTTCTCTGAGCTGACCAGGGCCTGACCCTCCCAGATAACATGTGTTCCGGGCCCTGCGAGCATCTGTTTTCCCACGTCAATGTTTTCCAGACGTGCTTTCCTCATCTCCACAGAGTAGGGGGGAAGCAGGGACCAGAAGCTCCTGCTGACAAAAAAGGAAAAAAAAACACAAAAACAAAAACCCAAAAAGACAGATGCCCAGAGAGGTTATGTGACCTGCCCAAAGTCACACAGCAGACTCAACACCAGGACCCAGCTTTCCTTTCATTGCCTTCCAAGGGACGTAGTGGCTCCTTTCAAATTGAGCGGTAGGAGAGGGAGCCATGGGGAGAGGAGCGAAACCAAGCTGGAGAGTGGGAGCCACGTTGGAGGGCTGAACAGCATTCCTGTCCCCTCTCCCCGCAAGGCTTGCCAGCTGTTTGAAGCAATGAGAGGAAGGCGGGCAGCAGGAGAAGCCCCCCGGGTCTGAAACCCAGCTTTCACCACAAGCAGTGAGCAGAGAGCGCCTAATGACTCCAAGCTGTCCTGGAACGTTCTCTCGGCCCCAGGGAGCTGCCTTGGAGTCTGGCTGCTGTGCGCGGCAGCTGTGTGAACTGCTCGCCGGCAGCGAGCCCGGCCACCAGCGACCACCGGCGACCACAGCCACGGGGCCGCTGGCAGGTGGGGGCGGGGGAGGGGCAGCTCCCTCCTTTCTTAGCATGGATCTCCAGGGTCAGCCGGGTGAGCAAGGAACGGGGCTGTGTGGCCAAGAGGGGTCAGGCTCCAGCTGCCCCTCCTTTCCTGCCCGCCGGTAGAATGGACCCAGCCGAGGGTCAGGAAGGCACCGGGGGCACGTCTCCCCTCCCTGCCCAGCAGTGCTCGGGACCCAAGCAAGAGCAGCTCGGGCCACGACGAGCCAAAGGCTCCAGTCTGCGAATGTCCCTCCCTGGCCTCTCCTCCCACCAGCAGCTAAGTGCTTAGGCCTAGGTGCTAACCCAAGCCTGCCATTTATGAGCTGTGTGACTCTGGGAAAGTCCCTTACCCTCTGAAGCAAATACGAATCTCATAGGCTCATTGTGAGGATAGATAAGTCAAGGCTTAAGCAAGTCCTGGGCGCTGGATAAGTGGCTCTTGTTGATACTGTTTCCACCCGTCGCCTACCTCCCTGTCCTCCTCGGCTTCCGCCTGCCTTCCCTAGACTCACTGTCAACTCATTCTCTCCTGGTGTCACAGGACAGGCAAGGTTGAGGCCTGAGTGGGTCAGCCAGCAGAGACAACAAAGCACTTTTTGAATCAGTTGGTTACTCAACATAGACGGCAAGTGGAAGAGTGGCCAGACGTGGCAGCAACACGGAAAGGGGCCAGATGAGTTCAGTGCGGGCGGTGAGGTATCCCGCTACTTCGGAGCGGGTTCTAGACCGCCGCGGCCTAGAGCAGTTTTGCGGCCTGCGGCCAGCCCCAGAGGGCATGAGTCAGAAGCCTCGGACAGCACCAGAACCCAGGCGGCGGGGAGAAATGGTCTCATGACAGCCTCCCAGCGGCGGCAGGGAGGTAAGCGGGGGATGGCCTCCTGGGGGCCCCTCACAAGCCTCCCGATCTCTGGCGTTTCGGGGATCGAAGCGTGTTCCTCTGAGATTTCAGTGACTGGTTCAAGCCTTGGCTGAGTGGCCTGTGCAGATACGGCGGTCGGCTGTGTCCCTTTTCTCTCTGCGACGGTGGGGCCCCCCGGCACGGCCAGGCCCCTCGTTACAGCCTCATGGCATTCATGGTGATGAGGACGACAGCTGGCGTTCATCGGGTGCTCTCTGCTGCCCAGCCTCGTGCTGAAGGTCTTGGGTCTGTTAATTCAAATGACCTCAAACCACCCCCACGATGCTGGTATTTTATCACTTCCATTTTATAGGGGAGGCAAGCGAGCCCCAGGAAGTCTAAGCAACTTGCTCAAAACCAGTGGGAGACTTGGGATTCCAACTGGCCGTCCCGGCCTCCTCCTTCCCTGTCGCTATGAGCCCAGGGCACGCAGGGCCTTGTAGCAGATGCTGCCAATAGGTCCCCCTGCCTTTCTGCACCTGTGTGTCTCTGCCCGGGGGTTCTCTCTGGCTACTGGAGCCTGCCGTGCCTAGCAGCAGCCCTCAACCAACGGCCGACGGGAGTTGTTAGACAACCCCCCGGGTCCCTTGCCCTTGGGGGGAGATAACTCTGCGTCACAAGTTCTACACTGGCTCCCAGAATCCGCCAGCGAGATGAATCCCCCCAGTTGCCCATCGTGGGGACCTACTAGAAATACACGACGTCTTCCATTACCCATCTCACTCCCCCCATTCAACTACCGACAAACCAGTCCCGAGTAAACCTGGAAATAAGTTACTTGTACTCACATCCTTATCTCAGAGTCGGCTTTTGGGGGAACCCGAACTAAGACAGCGCTTCCTGTTTGTAGAAGACACGCTGTGGGGTTATAAAGGGGTAAACCGGTAGCGTAATCGGGCTCCAGAATTTTCATTGTTATGATAAACATGTATTTCTTTTGCCGTTACATTAAAAATGTATTTATTTAGAGGCGCCTGGCTGGCTCAGTCACTAGAACACGTGACTCTTGCTCTCGGGGTTGTGAGTTCAAGCCCCACGTTGGGTGCAGAGATTACTGAAAAATCCAAAATAAAATCAAAAATATATTTATTTAGAGAATGGTAAACATCACATTGGAAAGACAAGCTCCAGCCACAGAAGGGGCGAATCCTCTTCCTGCCCAGTGGAGCGTGCTAACGATCACCCAGACAGGAAGGCCAGGAGTGTGTGCCAGGGAAAGAGGATAGCACAAATGCCTAGGAGTGGCAGGAGTGGTCAGAGAGGGCTTCCTGGGGGAGGTAACAACGGAACTGGGCCTTGAGGATGGTTTGGAATGAAATAGATGGTGAGTGGAGCTCTCAGGTGTCAGTGAAGGGGTGAGCTCCCTCTCCAGGCAGCGGCAAAGGACCGATGAGGGCTGCTTGTGGGGTCCTGGGAAGCCCAGTTCTGCTGTTCACCAGCTGGTGACCTTGGGCAATAACCCCGCCTCTCTGAGCCTCCCCTCCGTATCTGTACAGCGGGCATCACAACCGTGCCTATCTCAGGGGGTTGCTACAAGGATTGGATGAGGTGATGCGGGCAAAGAGCCTGACACAGAGGGTGTGACCAGAGCCCAGAGGTTACCGCTGGTGGGGCGCGGGGACACTCAGTGCTCCTGTCTGGCTCACTGTCTGCAATGGGACAGCTTGGGAGGTGCTGGGATGGCATCCGGAGAGGCACTCTGCCAACTCCCCTCACTTCCGGCCCCTGCCGCCAGGACGCTCGGGTAGTCAGTCTCCTGCAAAGTGAGACTCGCGTCTCAGCTCCACCTGCCTCCAAAGCTCTAGGGCAGAACCAGATGAAGGAACAGAGGGGATACGGTTTATAAACTGTTAAGTGCCGATACTTTGGAGAGATTACAGTGAGGGCCCCACATTTCCAATTCAAGATGGGTCTTCTTATAGCAGAGATTTTATTACCGGGCTGGAATTCCTAGAAGTTTCAAGCTGGAAATGTTTCTAGATAGAATAGTCTAGATCAACACCCATACATGTCCCATTTTTAGACACTCAAACCAAGGCCCAGGAAAGGCGGACTATTTACCCAAGGCCAGACACAGCTGTGTTGAGACAAGAGACAGGACAGGGACTTGAACCAAGGACTCTGGTGGCCAGCTGGTCCAGGGCACCTTCCTCCCCACCAAGCCTGCCAGGAGCACGGCCACCTTTGAAGCAACCCCCCCTCCCCGCCCCACTTCCGTCCTCCACTTCCCCTTCCCAGGCTGTGCCATCTGTCTGGCTTCATCTCTGCCCCCACCTTCAACCCACCGGCGCTCCACATCCGCTCCCACGTGGTGACTTGGCTCTGAGGGTTGACCTCGGAGAAGCGGCGTTGGCATGGGTCTGCGTTTGTAAGGCTCCCCACCTCTGTGTACCGGCGTTTATCCAGTTGTGTCCTGGCTGCCCTTCTAGCCTGGAAGCTAGACCTCTGCCCTCTGTCAGTGCCTCCTGACACCATCACTCACTCCCTGTGCCCTCTGACCTCTGCCCACAGTGGGCGCTGAGAGACAGCCACCAGCCAGCCAACGTGGTGCCCGGCCCTGGGCAAGGCTGGTGCAGGTGGGGGTGTGAGGATCCCCCAGAGAAAAGGGGGCTGTGCTCTTGGAAACAAGGCTCACCTATTAGCAGTCTTAAGGTTTTACATGCCAGTTTCCATTTATTGCCATTTACTCTATGTAAGGACTATACTAGTGCTTTCCATGCGCCATCTTGCTGAAGCCTTAACACCACCTCTCTCCCGGATGTAGTTATCCTCGCTCCTGTTTTTCAGATGGAAAGGTTCAGAGAAGTTATATTTAGCTACCGATCACACGACGCATAGGTGGTGGGGCCAGGATTCAAACCCAGGTCCTTTTGGCTCCCAGTCCCCAGCTGGCCATCGCCACGTTATACTGATTACTCCCTACATGCCCCACGTAGGACTGGAGTCCATCCGCCTTCACACACAGCTGCAGAGGAGGCGGTGGTTTCTATGCCGCCCATAGGCCCCTCCAGAGGCGGAATGGGTCCCAGCCATCAGAGCCACCTGCCAGGAAACCTGGGACCCAGTCCGCAGGTGGGACTGCAGCCTCAGGGTCTGATATATGACTGGTGAGAGTCTAGCTGGATTCAGAAATTAAACCATGCCACAGTCTCCAACACAGCAATTCCTCTTCTAGAATCGAATCCCCTGTGGGCACGATGGTACGTGCCCTTGGCAGTTCATCACAGGCGACGCATGGGCACGGGGGTACCCATGCACACATGTTCACAGAAGATGACCTATGTGTTCATCAGTGGGTGAGGTTATGCAAGCCTTCTTGCATCCTTAAGGTGGCTACGAGGTGGCAGTTGAAATGAATGGGGCGGACATATAAGAACTGGCAGGAAAGTGCCCGAGATACCTGGGAGAGCAAAGTGCAGAACACTGTGAGGGGGTCTTTACAACGCCCCGAACAGACCCAACGATATAAAAGTGTAAAAAAACGCTGAGAACATGGGCTTCAAGGATACAGAGCAAACTGTAAACAGCTGTTACCCCGGGGAGAGAATAGGGTTGAGAGCGTGGAAGTAAAGTAGAATGGGTACTGCCGGCTCTGTGCACTTGGGTTTTTTTTTCCTAACGAGAAGGCTCACGAGCCACTTGGGTAATTAAACACCAAAGCCAAACCCCAGGCCCAGGCAGCTCTCGGTGGGGCCACGTCTACAGGGAAAGGAGGCCTCGAGGGCGGATTTCCTGGGCCGCTGAGATCAGCTGGGGCGGCTGGTCAGCCTGATCACGGGAGACCCCCGCGGTGTCCCCAGGGAAAGCTCCCCTTGTGGCCCCCAGGGCGGCCTCTTAACATCCCAAAGTCGTCTGTCCAGGCTCAGGCCTATGGGCCTCTTCGGCCCCACCCAACGCTCAAAGAGGGGCCACAGGGAAGTTATGAGGCCCACTTGGTGGACGAGGCGACTCAGAACCAGAGCCAAGAGGACAGAACCAGGGGGAATCCGGGGCGAACGGTCCCACAGTGGGGAAAAGGAAGTCGGTTTCAGGAACTATTAGGGGCAGCCGTCCCTTCTTGCAAAGGGGACACAAGCAGATGCCCTTGGGAAGGACATGTAGGTCTGGGCTTAGGAAGAGTGTCCCTCAGCCACGGAGGGGGAGCCCCTCCAGAGGCAAGCTTCAGGATGAGCCTTCCGAGCAGCCCATTCCACCCCCTCCCCGGCCCCATCCCTGCTTGCCGCTCCCGCCCCCACCAAGAGGGCCCCTTCCCAGCCCCAGGATGTCGCGGAGCACAGACTCTGGCACCAGTCAGACTCCTTTGAGTCTGCCTCTCACCAGCTGCGCCAGCAAGAGCAGGGCCCCTCCTTTACGGAGCCCCCATCGCCTCATCCGGAAACGAGGAAATCATAGAAATCACAGGCCCTTTGGAAGGTTATGATACGTAGGATTTATAAAGCATCGTTACCAGGCTTGATGCGTCATAAGTGCTTGATGAATGTGCCCATTAATTACTCCTGGGTCACGGCTACTACCCGGGCAGTGCCAGGGGGCTTCACAAAAAAGCCTCAGACCCAGAACAACCCCAGACATCCTACTTAGAAAAAAAATCTCCTAAGACAACAAGTAGATTTCCCCTTCATTTCCAAAAACGGGTTCACAAGCGCCTGCCTAAACCCCTTGCGGCTGGATGTGTTTCAGAATTCAGAATGTTCCAGATTTGAGACATACAGTTATAAACACATCACACCCCAGTGGGGTCTGGGCGGCATCCCATGATCAAGCATAGTAATGTTTTTTAAATGTTTATTTATTTTTGAGAGAGAGGGGCTGGGGGGAGGGGCAGAGAGAGAGGGAGACACAGAATCCAAAGCAGGCTCCAGGCTCTGAGCATGGAGCCCGACGCAGGGCTCAAACCCACGAACTGCAAGTTCATGACCTGAGCCGAAGTTAGACGCTAAAGCCACTGAGCCACCCAGGCGCCCCAAGCATAGTAATGTTTTTGAGCCAAACATACGAATATTCACACCAAGGGGGATAAACAAACTTAATAAACAGTCCCTTGTCAGCCCACCTGGTTTCTCCGCCAAATGAGTGACAAAATGCTTTAGTTCTCAGAGCTTCTGGGGGCTGGGAATTAGGGACTGCAGGTCGGCTTAATAAATTCATTGCAATCCCAAAAGTACCGTGGCTGCACGGCAACAATTCTGGGAAGAAGGCATTTTTATCACCACTTTGCAGATGAGGAAGTGGAGACTCAGAGAAGAAATGTGACTGGTCCAGCGTCACACAGCCCGCGAGTGTCAGAGTCAGGACTAGGACCTGGGATCCTAAGTTTGTTGGGAAGGCATCGGGAAGCAGGGCGCAGAGGGTGTGGGGCGGAGGGCCTCCTGTCTCTCCCCTGCTCCCTGCCAACCCCTCTGGGAAGCCAGCACGGGGGTGCCGCCCAGGGCCGGCTGGAGGGGTCCTCCTGTACACAGAGCACCAGATGATGGCCTCACAGCTCGCTCTCTGCACCTGTCAGTTCCCGGGGGTGATAGTAACCAAACTGTAACGGAAAAGAGTTTTCACCCCAGCACGTGTTTTCAGTTCAGCCCAACAACCAAGATATTTCCTGGCATCTGGGTTCAATTGCAGGCAGGCGGGGGTGCTGGTGGCGGTGGAGGAGGAAGGAGAGAGGAAGCGAAGGCTGAGGCTTCCCGGTTCCCCTGTGGATGTGCCCGGAGCGGCACGGTGCCCTCTCCCTGTGGGGTCACCACAGCCCAGCCCGGCCAGACGATGTGGAGGACCAGGGCGGCGGGGTATAAGGACTGAGGACACTGACTTGGGGCGCGATCATCTGGGATGGTGGTCTCAAGGGAGGGCTCATTTTTCGCCAGAGGCTCTGGATGCCGTAGCGTCTCTTGGGGGTAGACGGAGCCATCCATGGGATGAATCCTCCCGGTGAGACTTTCAGCCTCAGGAGAGTGTGTTTGGGTCTCAGTCCGGGGACTGGGCAGCTTGACCCACAGCCCTACGCTCCCCATGGGAAGGTCCAGTAGGCTCGAACCCCAAGTTTGATTAAAAGCCCCAGTTTTGCCACAAGGGCAGCTGAGCCCGTGCCCCAAGCCTGCCCTCCCCTAGCACCGAGAGCAGCAGCCCAGCTCTCAGGGTTAAGCCCAGCTCATTCTGGAAGACTGTGTCTGCCTTGCTTCACCCTAAACTATGAGCGGGTCACCCTTGGTCAAGTCCTTTCCTAGTCCAAGTTCAGCCTGCCCTGCACATTCGGTGTGTGTCCTCCCAGGCCCACCCACACGCACTCTGGCACACAGTGGCAGCTGGCGTGGCATGGTGTCTAAATTCACGGGCTCGGGCACCTGGGTGGCTCAGTCAGCTGAGAGGCCAACTTCAGCTCAGGTCATGATCTCACTCACGGTCCGTGAGTTCGAGCCCCGCGTCTGGCTCTGTGCTGACAGCTCAGAGCCTGGAGCCTGCTTCGGATTCTGTGTCTCCCTCTCTCTGCCCTTCTCCGGCTTGCACTCTATCTCTCTCACTCTCAACAATAAATAAACATTAAAAACATTTTTTAAATAAATAAATTCACGGGCTCTGAAGTTCCAGTCTTGTGTTATGTATGCACTGCTGTGCAAATTTGAAGTTACCTAACTTCTCTGTGCCTGAGTTTCCTTGTCTACAGAATGGGCATGGTAACAGCACCACTTACAGGCTTGTGGGAATGACATGAGCTAATTTACAGTAAGTTCTCTGTCACAGAAGCTATTATCAGAGAAGCCAAAGACAAAAGTGCTTCTGACAGTCAACTGGACACTCCCCTCACCCTACAGACGAGACTCCTTGAGATCCAGACAGGGGAAGCAGATCTTGTAAGTGATGGAGCAGGAACGAGGTCTGGGCCTTCTGCTGGGGCCTGCCCTGCTCCTTCTCGCTCACCTCCGCCTTGAGTCTGTCCCCAGGCGTCCCGGAAGGCCTGTGTTTCACTGGCCCTCAGAGCAGTGGTTACCTGCCACTAAGTGAAAGCAAACAAAAAACAAGCAAGTCTCTCTGAAATAGCGGTACCATCTTTGAAAAAATATACAGATGGGTAGTTGTGAGGTATGTCTGCACATGCTTCGTGAAAAGTCTGGAAGGAAACACACCCAGTTCAGCAGGGAATGAGTACTCGTGCTTTACTTTATGTTTTTTGGTCATGATAAATCTTTCTTCCGGCTTGTGTCAGCTTTGTAAGATTGATGGGTGGATGGATGATAGATAGATGATAGATGATAAACAGGTGATAGATAGATAGAATTCAATCCTTGAGAAAAGCTTCAGATTGTTGGTCCCTGAATGCCCAGCTCGCCAGCCTGGCCCAGGGGTTGCAAGCTAAGGTGTGCGTGGCCTTTGGCTTCAGACAGGCCTGCATTTGGGACAGCGAGGATCAGGGAGGCAGGGAAGACAGGCGTGACGTGGCAGGGCTGAGCCCAGGAGGAGAAAGGTGGTGTGTGGGCGAGGAACTCGTGGGCCCCTGTGGCAGCATGAGTGATGCCCCAGTCTCTGGCTGCCAGACGGTTGGGTGTGTTTGAAGGGCTGACTTCCCTAGAACCATTCCAGAGCCGAGGCACCCCGGGACACAGACATCACGTGTTCCCACAACAGGCTGTGGAAGGCAGAGCTAGACTGGGACGAGCTGGTGAGGGGGTCGCTGTCCCTTGCCATCCTGCTTTTGACTTCCCAACTCCAACATATAGCGTGCTTGGTTCTTCCCTTCTCTCTCAGGATGGGATGGTGGATGCGTACGAGGGTGGGCTGCTGGGGGGTGAGACCTGAATCGCTTCGGGGTCAGCAAGACATGTCTCTGAGAAACATGTATTTCTGGGGCCCAGACCCAGAGGAAGGAATCTGAAGCAGCGCTTAACCCAACTCCGAGAAGCACTGAAGTCCGTCAGCCCATAGATGAAAGCGTCTTCTGGCTGGAGGCTCGCTGGCATCTGAGAGGACCCGCTCTGTGACCAAGATCTTCCAGCCCCTGGAAATGAGTCTCCTTAGCCAGGAAAGGACAAGTGAGTCCAGAGTCCTGGGCATCACCAGGAACCCTAGATTTTTTCAACATGGCGCAGCTTGCCAATGGCTCGAGAGGAAAGGGCCAGGCCAAGGTACCATCCTGGGGGGGTGGGGGGTTGCCTAAGAGGCCTCTCAAGTCCTTTGTTCAGAGGGGCATCCCCACCGGACTGTCATGGGATCTCATGTTTCCCCCTCCCCTACTTTGTGGTTCCTCTTCAATTTTCTTTAGTTGTCTTCTTCTCTCTCTTTTAAAATAACGGCTTTATTGAGTTATAATTCACATACCATATAATTCACTCACTCAAAGTGTACAACTCAATGATGTTTAGTATCTTCACAGAGTTGTGGGACCATCACCACAATCAGCGCTAGAATGTGTTCATCACACCAAACAGAAACCTCATACCCTTGGGCAGTCACTCCCAATCCCCCTCACCTGCCCCCCAACACGCACCCCCCAGCCCTGGGCAACCACTAATCAGTGTACTTCCTATCTCTATAGATTTGCCTCTTCGGGACCTTTTATGTAAAAGGAATCACACAATACGTGCCATTTGTGACTGGCTTCTTTCACACAGCATAGTGTCGTCAAGGTTCGTCCATGCTGTGGCGCGTATCAGCCCTCTGTTCCTCTTTGTTGCCACATCGCGTTCTCTGGCGTGGACAAACCACATTGTGTTTACCCATTCACCATCCAACAGAAATTTAAGTTGTTTCCACTCTTTGGCTATTGCAAATAATGCTACCATGCACATTCATGTACAAGTATTTGTGTGGGAGTATGTGTTTGTGTCTCTTGGGTGTATCCCTAGGGGTGGAAACACTGGGTCCTATGGTAACTCGTTGTTTAACCTTTTAAAAGGAAAGGAATTGAGGAACTCAACTGGAGGAATTGGCACTGTTTTCAAAAGTGGCTGCACCATTTTACACACAGTATATGAGAGGTTCCAATTTCTCCGCATCTTGGCTAATACTTGTTATTATCTATTTGAGTGTAACCGTCCTAGTGATGTAAAGTCGTCATTTCTTGTGATCTTTGTTTACATTTCTCTGCTGGCTAATGGTGTTCAGCATCTTTTCATGTGCTTGTTGGCCATTTATATAGCTTTTCAGGAGAAATGTCTATTGATATCTGTTAACTGAGTTTTTTTTAACTGAATTGCAATAGTTTTTTATATTCTAGATTTAAGTCCACTGTTAGATATAGACTTGCAAATAATTTCTCCCAGTGGGCTGTCTTTTCACTCTCTCGGTGGTGTCCTTTGAAGCACGATAGTTTTTAATTTTGGTGAAGTCCAATTTATCTGTTTTTTTTTTTAAATAGATTGCTCCTTATCCTTTTGATGTCATATTTAAGAAACCATTTTCTAATCCAAGGTCACAAAGACTTATAGCTATGTTTTCTTCTCAAAGTTTTATAGTTTCTAATTCTTTAGGTCTTAGATCCATTTTGAGTTAATTTTTGTCTATGGTGTGAGGTAGGGATCCAACTTTATCTACTTGCATGTAGATACCCAGTTGTCCTATCTTTTGATGTCCCGTCTTAGATATAATGTGTTTGACTTAATATTTTAGTTTAAAATTTGTACGTTTGGGGGTCTTGTTGACAAATCCTTCCCTACTCCACAAGATCAGAAGGATATTCACTTATATTTTTCATTTAAAAATGGAATTTTACATATCTCTTATGTAAAATATATTTTTGACTTTTACCTTTTTTAAATTTTTTAATGTTTATTTATTTTTGAAAGAGACAGAGCAGGGGAGGGGCAGAGTGCGAGGGAGACACAGAATCCGAAGCAGGCTCCAGGCTCTGAGCTGTCAATACAGAGCCTGATGTGTGGCTCAAGCTCACGGACCTCGAGATCATGACCTGAGCCGAAGTCGGATGCTTAACTGACTGAGCCACCCAGGCGCCCCTGCCATTTACAGTTTTAAGCTTTTCATTTTAGGGTAAGGTAAGGATTACATTTGGTTCCCCTCCCCCACCCATCACCACCCAGTTACTCTGCAGCATGTGGGGAAACCCGGTGCCTTCCCCGCTGTTCCGCTGTGGCCAGGCCTCATGTAGCAGGAGGGCCCGGGAGGTGGAGTCAAATCACGTAGATTCAATTCTCACTCCAGCTGCATGATCGGCGGCAATCTTTGAAACTCTCTGAGCCTCAGTGTTTCCCACCTGTAGATGGGAGCAATCATCTCTGCCTCTCTACTTCCTTGGGCTGTTTGAGAATAAAATCATTAAGAATTGTAAAAAAGCAAAACATAATCATGATATGATGGTGTCGATAGCAAAGAAGATTCGGGTGGCCAACCTGAGGTCCCCCCCGCCCCGTTCTCGGCCCTCGGGAGGAATGACTGCTTTTGGTTAGCTTCATCCAGTGAACCCTAGGGAACCCCAGGGGTCCTACAGAGTGGGGAAGGCTCTCTGGGGAGGAGGCTTCAGAGTATAGACGCCACAGTGAGCAAAGACTAGACTGGGCCGGGGGTCCTGGGAGTCAGGGCAGCAGGGCCCTGGTGCTTAGCACGTGGGCAGAGGACCCGGAGTGGACAAGAGGGCCCACCCTGAATGTTTGGGTGGGTCCTAGAGAGGGAGAGTCGAGGCCTGCTCACCTGAGCCTGGGAGGCACCCGGAGGCTGACTGGGTAGTCTCTCGTCCTCCGAAGGCCTCACGCGAAGTTGGCTGGTGGACAAGCCTGACCAGCTTCTCCCACGGCGCCTGAGGGAGGCCTGGTCTGCCCAGAGGGCACTGCCCCGTTGTACTGGGAGATTTTGCACAGGCCGGGCTCTCCTGCCAGCCTGAGAGCTTTCAGAGGGCAGGGGGCGTAAAACCTGACACAAAGTAGGCCTTCAATAAATCTCATTGAGTGAAAGAAAGAAAGAATGGGTTTAAACAACATGCATGGGGATTCCGCTAAGTCAGGCTCCCTGGGCCTCAGAACTATCCATCGTGGGTCTGACAGGAGGTTTGCTTCTTCCTCGAAACATGTATCATCTCCAGATTTTCTTTCCTGCTGTTTCCATGGCACCTTCCACCTGCCCCAAACCGCCTTTCGCCTCAAATCTCGGTGCCCATCCTCCCAGACCCGCTCTTTCTCTCTCCTGCTCTCGGAAACGGTCCTTTCCCTTTCCTTCTCCTCCAGAACCTCAGACTTTTTTCTCCAGAAGCTTCTCAGCTCTCCCAGAATCTCCTCTCTCTCCTTCCCAGAGTTCTTCGGAACAAACCCATTTAGCAGTCAGTCACTCATACCCTGAGCTGTGGGTTGGGCCAGAAGCCAGATCCCTCTCTTTCCCTTTGTGGGGTGTCATTTGCTCACTGACCTTTGCTTTGTAGAAAGAAGAAAACTTGAGATCTTCCTACAAATCCCCATCCAAACCCTGCTCTTGCAACACGGACACCCCAGAGCTCCTTGGAGTACACCGTGTCTGGAAAAATCCGAGCAGCCCCCACATACGGCCAGCCTTCCAAACTGGGAAAAACAATTTCCATCCCGACGAGCCACAAGCCACCCCCGGTGCCCCCGCCCCGCACACGGCACAGGGAGGCCAGAGCCAAGGGCATGGCCCAGCCCAGGATACACTCCCACCTCGGCCTGGTGGAAGCAGAGGAGGGCGAAGTGGAGAAGATGGGGAAATTGGGGGTGACAGAGCCAGGTAGGGTGGAGCAAGAGAAAAATGGAGAAACGCAATGTGGGCCAAGCTCGCAAATATCAGAAACCACAGCCAAAGCTGCCTGTCTTCACTCTCTCCGCCTCCACTCCCTCGCTCTCTCTCTCGAGGAGACTGGCTCTGTAATGCAGATTCCCCCACGTCGTAATAAGCCCCGGAGGGTTTCTCTTTTTTCCTAGGAGCTGGGTCATGCAACCCGAGTCTGCTAGGTGCTGCAAAGTTATTTTCCAGGGCGCCTCTGATGGGCCATTGGCTTCCTGTTCTGGGCTTCCTGTTTATAGAGGTACCCCAAAATGTAGAAACACAATGAGCAGAGATATGCTTTTGTTTTATTGTTAATTTAGAGACTGGTTCTAAGTTCAAAACCCAAAGAGATACCTTCTAGAATATTCCGCGGGACGCTTCTCCATGATTCCTTCCTGCAACCACACGTTGTTCATTTCCTTGTCTGTGATTTGCCCCTCTCCCATCCGTTCACCTGTGCCACCTTGACTTTGCATCGGAGCCTGCACCTGCCTTTGCTTAGGGGAACGTGGGTCACACCTCTTAATTCGGCAGCAAGCAGTGTGCCCTGACATGCAACTCAGGAAGCAGTGATGTCTGCTGCTGAGGGAAATTGAGGAAAGAAGTTTATGAGCCTAGTGTTCTGCTCAATTAAGCTGTCGCGGGGTGTTTTGAAACTGTGGGCCAAATACGAAAACGCACTTATAATCACTTTGCATTTATGCTTGGCAACTTACTTTCAATATTACCATTTTTAAACTGGAAAATATTTTTCCCCTTAAATATACAATTTAGCCTTTCTTTAAAAAAAAAAAAAAACTCGCATCATTTCATTACATCTTGGAGTCAAATTTTTCCCTCCAGAGGAATCCATCTCCAATTTAACAATTGAAGTCAATGAAAAATTAGGATTCAACATGCGGCAACCAGTTTTGCCTGGTTTTCCCTCCCTGCTGCATGTGTTGCAATCCTCCCCTCTCCCATCCGTTCCCGGGGTCTTTTGGCATTTAGGGCCCCTTGCAGTTGCTTTCTGTAGCTCTAACAGACAAGCATGAAATCCCGAGCTTAACCCGTGAGAGAAGTGTGGTCTGGGAAGGAGATCAGAGTCCGTGGTGCTTTAAATACGGCCAGATCCCCAAACACAGGCTACCGGGGGCTGCAGTTACCAGCTCAGAGCCGGGACACTCCTGGAAGCTCATCCACCTCCAAATAGACAATGATCTGTTTTCCAGAACCATCATCTCTCTGTATAATCTTTTTGAAGTTCTCCAGAGGTAGAAACTCCACAGGCACCTGTCCTTGAGCTTTGTGGCCAGTGAGTGCTCCCTCTCTAACTTACTGCAGTCTCACCAGCTCTAGTCACGTGGCGAGGGTTGGCAGACTTAGTCAAAACACAAAGCAACATAACAGGAAACTTAGTTGAGTTTTAATTTCAGATAAACAACGAAACCTTTTTTAGGATAAGTATATCTCAGGCAATATTTGGGATATACTTATCCTGAAAATAATTGGTCCTTTATTTGAAATTCAAAGCTCGCTGGAAACTGTTTAATTTTATCTGGAAGGCCTGGGCATGACTGCATCTCAGGCTGATGTTGACCGTGGACTGTGAGCATATAACCCGTTCCCGACCAGAGACTGGCCTTGAACTACGGACTTCTCACTGAGGTCTGGGAAGGTCTGCCTTGTCCCATAGGAAAGGAGGTGGTTTGGATACCCACCCCTAGGCTGGAGCACAGTCCATGTTGGGGTCAGGAGGTTGAATTCAGCCTGAAAGGCCATGACGAAGTCTGATGGCTGATTGTCATCATCTATCGGGGGGATGGGAAAGGGTGTCCCCGCCAACTGGGCAGGTCCCAGCAGCCAGAGTGGGACATGAGGCATGACCCTCCTTACCTGCATCGGCGAGGAAATGCCACACAGAATGCACTGACAGGCCTGGGGAAGCCAGAGCAGAGGCTGCCAAGAGGGGGCCACATAGGATGCAGTAGCCAAGGGACAAATAAGGCGGAGGGAAAGGAAGCAGGGACGAAGAAGGAAAGGTGAGGGGGCGGGGCAGGACCAGAGCAGAGCTCGGACTTGGGCAGCTTGGTGAGTGGGAGGAATTTCCCAGGCAGAGTTGAGAAGCTGCCTGGCTGAAAACGTCCAAGTGGTCTGCAGGCCTGGAGGGCCTCCCAGAGGAGGAGGATGGGCCAGGGGTGGGCGGGTTGGAGCCCACTTAGGAACTCAATATTCAGCCACATATGGGCAGTTCATGACCCTCTTCCCTTGCGATCTGTCCAGGGTGGGTTTGTAGGGGAGGTGAGGCCAGCCCTTCCCCGGCCTGTGGGTACACAGGGTCTCGGGAGGCGCTGAGTGTGTGGGGGCACTGCTTGGAAAGGCAGGGAGGCTGAGGGCACAGCAGGAAAGGCAGAAGCGGGTGGGAGCCTCCTGAGGCCGCAAAGAGGGAACATTCTTCTTCTTCTTCTTCTTCTTCTTCTTCTTCTTCTTCTTCTTCTTCTTCTTCTTCTTCTTCTTCTTTTAACACTTTATATGTTCTGGCCACTGATTTAGTCAGCATTCTCCGCTGCCAATAAAAAACTCAAGTCAAGTTGGCTTAAACCTTAAGGAGAATTGACTGGCTTTGAGAGCCTGGGTGCAGAGGTTGCTTTATGTCTGTCTGGACCTGGAGGCCCAAGCAATGTCAGCACGCTGTCTCTTGCTCTTGTCTCCTGGATCTCTTCTTCAGTGTTTTGGCTCGTCAGATCGTGCTCCGTGTGACTCTGGGCTCTTCCATCAGCAGTTGCTGGCGACGGCCCTGGGCTCAGCTCACTCCTGAATTATCACTAGGCCAGGAGGAGAGAAGTCACTGACGTAGCAGGCCTGGGTCAAGGGTATGAGTCTGGGGGTGGGGTAGAGGGTCTGCACGCCCATGTTGTGGACTGAGAAAAGGGTGATCCCTCAGTGGAAAGCTGGATACTGCCGGCAGTAAAGGGGAGTGGTAAGAAACGGATGCTGGTCAGATAAAAAAAAGTCCCTGATGAACGTTCACATCAAAGCTGATGTCATTTGCTCCTTGCACTGGAGGGTGCTAGATCACCAGCTTATTTTACAGGGAAGGAAACTGAGGCTCGGAGACCTTGTGATTTGTCTGGTATCATGGAGCAAGGTAGAGGCATGATAAGATTGGAACTCAGGGGGGCACCTGGGTGGCTCAGTCGGTTAATCTTCCGACTTCAGCTCAGGTCGTGATCTCGCGGTTCGTGGGTTCGAGCCCCGCGTCGGGCTCTGTGCTGACGGTTCGGAGCCTGGAGCCTGCTTCGGATTCTGTGTCTCCCTCTCTCTCTGCCCCTCCCCCTCTCATGCTCTGTCTCTGTCTCTCAATAATAAACATTAAAAAAAAAAAAAAAAAGATTGGAACCCAGGTTTCCTTGTCCTTGACACGGCCACACCAAAAGAGCCAGCCTAGGCAACTGCCCTCCTGGCGGAAACTTGGGACCTGGCCCCTGGCTTCCAAGGGCTTCACCAGCCAGAGCCAGGCCACCGCCGGCCGTGGAGAAGACAGTTGCCAAAGCCCATGTAAAGGAATGAGAATTTCTTCTGACCAAGCCCAGTGTGTGTGCCAAGGGGTGAGGAGAGCCAGTCAGGGGCTGCAGAGAGAAATGGGGTGACTATAGCCGGGTATTTACAGTAGCAGGAATGTTTACCAGAAGCAGCAAAGGAATGGGGCCCCCCCTAGCTGGGGGCCCAAGGAGCAGGGCTGGGTAAACAAGCAGCCCAAGTGTGGGAACGGGCAGGAACGGCTTCCTGTAACCCGTGTGGCCCCAGGAGAGCCCAGAACACCCGCAGCCCGGGCACCAGACAGGCGGCTTTGACCTGCAGCTCCTGGCTGGTCACGGGGGCCTGAGGCTCTGGCCCACCCCCAGCCCGCAGGGTGACCCCGAGCACGTTACCCCGTCTCCTGGGCCTCAGTCTTCCCATCTGTAGAATGAAGCCTGAAGATCAAATCAGTGGCTTTCCTTTTAAGAAACACCTTGCTACTGACTCCGTAAAAAACATCCACAGATAAATTTCACAAAACAACATGGACGCTTACAGCAGGCGGGACACTCTGGTTTGTTTATTTCATTTATTAAGAAGCTGGTTTTTATCTACCCGCTCTTATAAAACCGTACTGGACAAGGTGACCTGCAAGGACCTTTTTAGAGGCCAAGGTTGTCTGGCAGGGCTTTTGGCTTGGGATATCTGTGAGGCCCCAGAGAGCACAGGGGGAAAGCAGAGGCCCTGGAGGAGCCCATGCTTAGGAACTCCCCCACCCCTGCTTCTCTCATTTGCTTTTCCAGCCTTCCTGGGAGGCACCTAAGTGCAGGTCAGAGGTGACTCTGAGTCCTTATGTACTGTGTGAACTTGGACCCTTCCCTTCCCGGGAGCTCCATTTCTTGATCTGTAAAAAGAGATAATGGGGGATGCCTGGGTGGCTCAGTCGGTTAAGCGTCCGACTTCGGCTCAGGTCATGGTCTCACTGTTTGTGAGTTCGAACCCCGTGTCAGGCTCTGTGCTGACAGCTCAGAGCCTGGAGCCTGCTTTGGATTCTGTGTCTCCCTCTCTCTCTCTGCCCCTCCCCTGTTTGTGCTCCATCTCTCAAAAATAAATAAATGTAAAAAAAAATTTTTTTTAAGAGACAATGGAAAGTCTAAGCGTGGTTGGTGGCCCTGAGCATAGACCACTCTGTACTCTGCCCCACATGGATCTGGGACATCCGGGAAGACACAGCGACTCCAGGGTCCCCAGCTCCCTCCTTGCTCCACAGAGCCGGCCAAGCCAGCATTCCCACCATCCGTCCCACCTCCCATGCCCCAGAGCGACTTGCAAGTGGTTTTGAGGACACCAGCTGAATCTATCTGTATCTGACAGGCGGGTTAATCAGAGCCTGCAGTTTCTGTTTGAAGAACAAGGGAAGACTCTGGAGGGAGGCCCGGAGAATTTGCAAGGAAATACCGACGACGGGTTGACTTTCTGTCTGTCAAACACAGCCCTGCTGACAGGGCTGAGGAGCCTTAAGTGATCGGCTCCCAACTTTTCTCCTGGCGCTGAGTCACTCAGACAATTCTCTCCCCCTTCTCCCATCGGCGCTGAGTTGAACTTTCTGGAGTGTTAGGCTGAGTGACCGCCCTGCTTCTGCAGTGTTATGATTGGGCCACATGTGGGGGTGCCAAACCCAGCCACTGATGGGATTTCTAGAGCCAGGATTTTTAATTACACAGTTGATAAAGGAATACAGTCTCCTTTTTCTTTTTAGCCTCCCATTTATTTTATTTTTACTTTATTTTTGAAAGGGGGGCAGAGGCAGAGAGAGGAGAGAGAGGATCCCAAGCAGGTTCTGCGCTGTCAGCACAGAGCCTGATGCGGGGCTCGAACTCACGAACCATGAGATCATGACCTGAGCCGAAGTTGGGTGCTTAACCGACTGAGTCACCCAGGCACTCGTAGCCTCCCTTTTAAAAATTAACAAATTGTGGGTAAAACTAAAGGCCTCTCTGAGTACCACACTCAGATCCATTCCTTACTCCCTATCCCTCCCCCATAACCCCTCTATGTATTTGGTTCAAAAATAGGTAATGTTGTACACAAAGGTGTGTTTTCTATACTGTACATTGTATCTGGGGCAGGCACCGTCCACTACCCACCCAGTAGCCAATGGCACCCCTTTCTTCCCTGCTAACAGAACCTGATATATTCAAGTGGTAAGCAGATATCAGGAAGAATATGCCCCTCCTTTCCCCCTGGAGAATGAAATCATGAGTGCTCTAAACGATTTTTAATAATCTCATCCCTTAAACCAGAAAGGTCCGAAGGTCGGTGGGTGACCCAGTTCTTCCTACTTAGATATAAGGGGAATTCTACTGTGGAGGGGCAAGAAAAGACTAAACTTTGTGAAGAGAAAACCCTCTCACTTCTCTCGTCTTCCCCCCTTGAGTACAAATGTGATGTCTGGAGCCATAGTAGCCATTTCATGACCATGAGGCAATGAGCGAAAGGGAAAGCCAAAACGATCTCTGTGCTAACCCGACCCGAGCAACTGCCACTTCTGGACTCCTTGTTATATGAAAAAAAAAAAAAAAATGACCTCCTCTTCTTTTAAGCTACAGGAAATTGGGGGCTTGGTTATATAATATAAAATGGAATCCTGACTCAGGATTGTACTGTCTATGTCATTCTCTGGCTTGCTTTTCTCACACTCAGCAACGATTCTGAGATCCATCCATGTCAGTGCATAGGGATCATCTTTTAACTAGTACATTGTGTTCCACTGGGGAATAAACCATATTTCAGTTAGCTGTTTCCGACTGGAGTTATTTTGTTTCCTTCGCCTATTTATTTCACCAGGAACAAACGTCTTGTACGTGTGCTAATACTTCTTTAGGTGGGTTCCTAGAAGTGTAATTGCTGGGTCACAGGCAATGTGCATTTTCACATTTAGTTTTGGCTGAATTTCTATAAAAAGTGGTTGTAGCGATTGACACTTCCATCCTGGTGGGGGTGGGTCCCAGGGCCGCCCCGGTCTTCTCTTCTTTGCCCATAGTAAGGTTTGCGGTTCCGCAATCTGATGATAAAATTGTTATTGCGTCTTAATATCCCTGATCCCTAATGAGGGTGAGCATGTGTGCACAGATGTATCGATCAGCTGTGATGTAAGTGGTCTGCTCGATTTGCTTGCCTTTCCATTGTGTCGTTTGTAAACACTCTGTCTGCAGCATTTATAACAAACATTTGTCTGTAAACAAAACGTTACTGATTTGTAACCATTCCCGATACGCTACGGCTTCTGACCCTTGCTGGGGTGTGCCTGTTTCAAGTCTTTTCTCCCAGCGAGGTGCCCGGCTTCACCCCAGCCCTGCAGTGCCAGCCACGCTTACCCTGCGACGAGTCCAGTGGTGGAGTGGGGACTTGAGGCCAGGTCACCTAACAAGAAGAGAGTTTCCTTCTCCTTCCCTTAGGTCCTGCTGTCCCCCCGGTGTTCAGTGACAACAGGCTGCTTCTCCTCCGGCCACCTCCCTGGGTGTTCTCTCATTTGCACCTTTAGGGTTACTGCTCTGGGTAAAGCATCAGAGGAAAGCCATCATTTCTGAGATAAGCCAGCGTGCTATAGCAGAGGAGGAAAAGCACCCGGAGGGCTCATATTTGCAGGTCGGCGAGGGCCTCTCTGTCTAGGGTCTCGAGGATCAGGAGACGGCTGCATGGTCCACCTCCCGTGATCCAGTGAAGGTGACTCTGTTCCACGTAGTTCCAGGTTCTTGACTGCAGCCCGCAGGACCACGATTCCTAATGTTCATTTCTGCTGCCTCCCAGGGCCTCCCCGTCAGAGATCCTTGGGGTCTCTCAGGGCCCCTGCATGCGAATGGGCTCTGGTCTCCACAGCCTCGGGTCCCTTCTCTCCCCATTGCGCGGGGTCTCTCTGAAGCGCCATCTCAACAAGTGCTCCCCCCTGTCCCTGGGCCTCCTCTCAGCTCCCCCTCCGGGGCACCCTCACAGCAGGCAGCACAAGGACCCTCTAAGAGCCTTGGCTTTGGAAACGAAAGTGCCCCAACCCAGCGGCATTAGGCCCCCTAAGTGGTTTTTCCTCCTTGGTCCTGCTCTCAGTCCTCCCCATAAGACTAGGGCCTGAGCTCCAGCGTTCTCAGCTCCAGAAACCCTCCATTCAGCCTCTCCTTGGCCCCAGATCTGCTGGGCGGCCTTGGGGAGGCTGGTTGACCTCTCTGAGTTTCTCTGCTTCCGCTCTGGAAAGTGAGGTTTCTGGTCTGCACTGCCCGGGAGCCTCTTTCCTTGGGGTCACCGACGCCTGGGAATGGATGCCACAGAACACTGTGGGCTACCCTGCCATTGTCATGCTTCTCCTGTGGAACTCGAGTTGTCCTAGGTCAGCCTGAGACCCAGAGCCATCTGTGCCCTGGGGTGTCTGCTCCAGGTTTGGCTTCTGGGTCAAGCCCAAGTTTTTGTTCTCAGTCCCAGGAACAGGAGCCCAGGTCGGAGGCCTCCCAGCTCTGCCCCAGGAAACCCTCCCATCATCTCTCGTGGGGCCCTGCCGGCTGCAAATCTCCCGACACCGGCTCAACAGCCCCGCCGGGCTCCTCTCTGCGGTGAAGCATGGGCACCGGCCACGTCAAACCGTCCCCTGTTGTCAGACGTGTCGTGTTCTTTCACACCCCCGTGGCTTTGCAAGTGCGTTACCTCTCGCCCGAGTACCCTTCGGACGCACCGCGTCTACCTGGAAAACCCTGACTCACCCTTTCGTGATTCCCCCTCCCCGCCCAATATGAGTCTGTCCTTCTTCAGCATCTCCAGACCTGGATGTAGAGCCGTGGCCTTGACCGCGCTGTATTTGATTGCTTGCCGACAGTGTGTGGGCTCTCACAAGGCAAAGTTAGGCACTTGTCCATCTTGGTACCTCAACGCTTTCAAGACTATGACACAGAATAAAAAATACATCTCAATTCATGGAGATGCAGAGAGAGTGAGAGAGAGCTGTATGATTCTTTAAAACCCTCATCAAGTGGGTAAACTTTTCCCTAGTTTTCTAATGAGGAAGTGAATCTTAGGAAGGTCAAGTCATGTGCCTCAGGGTCCCATAGCTTGAGGGTGGTGAGAACAAGGTCTGGGTCCAGGTGGCCTGACTCCAGGACCTTGGCACTCTCCCAGACTGCTCTGCTGCTGCTCTTAAGGGACAGCCTTTTGTGGCCTTTGGACTCGTGGTATCTCCAGGCTTCTGTGAAGGTGGCAGAGATGGAGCCAGTCTTGTAAGCTGTGCACCCTGGAGTGAGCTGCTCAACCTCTCTGGTCCAGCTTGCTCACAGGCAGAGCAGCAGAACCAGTCTCGCATGGGCTTTTCCCAGGGACTTACTTGGTTCATAGCACATACAGGATGGAAGGAGGCTTTGAAAAGTGTGCTGGACCAGCTCCTGTGTGAGATTCCTGCTCATAAACGCACAGAGCACAGCCAGCCAAACCCAGACTCCACTTCCCCTCATGGGAATCCGCCTCTCCTCTCCTCACCTGCCTGCTTTGGGAACAAGCAGGGGCTGCCAAGCCGCCCCCCTGCCCAGCCTCTCCTTCCTCCGTTAATGTATCCGTGTTGTCACATTCTGGGAGCAGCCTCAGGGCCCACATACTCCAGAGGTTTCCACATTCAGCCCGAACACTGGCTTTTCTAGCTGATGAGTGGGGACACGGTGCCAAACAGACTCGGCGCCCCCTGCTAAGGCCAGCTTGCCCCCAGGAGGCCCTGGCCAAGAAAAAAGGAAGACACTTGGACGAAGCCTGGGAGGGCATATGACTGCTGTTCTCGGCAGCAGGGAGCCCTGGGTCTGCCTTCTGATGACCTGTCTGTCCTAAGTGTAGCCTCCCTGCACCCCTCAGGCCTGGGCTGACTTATTCCAGAAGGGAGGAGTGAAGCGGCATGACTTCGTCCCCTGGAAGGTGGCCGCAGGCTGGGCGGAGGACACTTTTATTTACACAACAAGCATTTATGGAACCGGCAGCATGTGCCAGGCTGTGTGCTGGGCCCCGGGGCCTAGGCATGGTCCCTGCACACTAACGGCTCCAGGCTCTTTGGTTTAATGCTCAAGAATACTTAGGGAGGGAGCCCTATTAGCATCTCCACGTGGTTGCACAGCTTAGAAACAGACATGCACGTGGACCTGATTTTGGAGCGTGTTCCTTTTATGCAGCTACAATCCTGTTCTTTTCTCTGGGTGACCGTGGGAGGCGAGCAGAGCAGGGGAGTCTCCCTACCTGGTACTAGCCGATTGGAAACACCTGAGAACTATGTTCAAAGAGATTCTGAGGTCATGTCTGAGCTCAGTGTGATAGAGTGCTGTGATTGATTAGTGATGTCTGCAGTGGATGCTAGAGGCGAGGGATAGTACCTGTGCAATGGACAAATCATCCCTGTACCAAAAGGTGCCCTCCTCAGGGGCATAGGTCAAGTCTCGTCCACTAATGTCCATGCCAGGACAGGGTAGATGCTCGTCAACTGTGCATTATCTATAAAAGAACAGAGATCAGTGAAGAGGTGGTCACCCAGAGTGAGGGGTGGGACTTGTCCAAGGACACATGGTGAGCATCTGTCTCCCGGTCACCCACCCTCTCCTATCTCATCAGACCCCGCGCTCTCCCCACGCCCAAGGTGTGTATCTGTATTTCCGTCTCAGGGCAGTGATTCAAAGCCTCCATTCCCGATTCTCCGAAAGCCAAAGCTGCAGGTGGCCCAGGCTGGGGGGAAATCTGGCTTGGAAGAGAAGGTCGCAGTGCCCCCCCACACTCAGCGGAGGGTACTGGGATTGCATGTTGGGGCTGCCCTGGGTCAGAGAGAGACGAGAAAACACAAAGCGGTTCTCTGGATCCAGAGAACTGAGAGAAAGGGTGGGCCATTCTCCTGGGTATGTGTGTTGTGGGGAATCAGTCCCGGGACATACCATCTGCCCGAGGGCAGGAAGGGGACAGAGCTTCTCTGTTTTGTACAGATCGCCAACTAATATTTCAGAGGGCATTTCGGCCTAAAACAGACAGTTCAAGAATTTTTTAAAGAATCCTTCCGGGCAGCCAAGAGGTGGAGCTATCCTGACCCCCCAACATTGTGTTAATGAGCGTCTCTTGTTCAGTTCTTTATTCTTCTCAAAGTGCTGTCTTGACCACTCCCTGAGCTAGAAGGAATCACAGAGTATAAATGCCAAAAGGATCCTTGGAGATCCTCAAAGCCTGAGACCCAGAGAGGGAAAGTAACTTGCTCAAGGTCACACAGAGAGCCGGGCAGAGCCGGACCAATTCCTGGTGGGAGCTCCCAGGCTTTCTTCACATCTGTGACCAGATGACTGTGTTGCAGGATCCAGACCCCTCAGGGAAGGGAGGAAGGCCTGGAAGCAGTGACATCAAGTGGGGGGTGGGGGGTAACTGGAGAGAGCCTTGGGCTTGGTCCCAACCCCACTTAGCGTTTAATCTCCAAGGTAGTGCCCAGTGGCTGGCCCATCTGCCCCAGATCCTGCCCATGCCACCCACAAATGATTTCTCGTTCATTCATTTATTTTCAAACATTTTTTTGGTTTATTTTCCACCGTTTGTGTTTACAAGGAAAACTATATAAACAATCTCAGAAAGAGGCCACCAGCCCTGACCAGCTGCTTGGGTTAAGGGCTGAAGTCCATAGTTTTGGGAAATGGGTCTTCCTCCCATTTTTGGGAAATGGGTCCTACTCCCCCATCAGGCATGGAGGCCCTGCAGCTCAGCAGAATGCCACGCTGATGCGGGGAGAACAGAGCAGGCAAGAGTACTGGGCTCCACACACACTGGCTCCACTGTCCCCGGAATCACCCAGTACCCCGTGTTGCTGATGGCAAAACTCACAAGCCCAAGGTCACGTGATTGGCCAGTGATTGGTAGAGCCACATTCACACCCAAGCAGCCTAGAGTTTAAATTCTCGCCACTCTGCTGAAGGGGCTTCCTAAAATGGAGGCAGGATATGGGGAGGAGGGAGATGAGAGATGAGGGGAGAAGGGTGGGGATCGCAGAGCAGGGCTGCCACTCCCTTCTAAGGAAGGGCCTGAGGGGTGGAAGCCTACCCCTACCCATGTTCCTGGGAAATACTGCATAGTATGTATACACAGTGTTACACACACACGCGCACGGAAGTCCACAACCCCTCAGCAGTACCTCCACACACTCACGCACAGAGATGGACCCACAGCAGCAGTGAAGGAGATGCCCAACCAGCCCAAAGCCCTGGGACACATGCTTCACCTGGAGACTCGAAGCAGCTCCTAGACACTGGCCCAGGCTCCCTGGCAGCCTCAGCCTGACTTCCTCCACCCCTCCCTGGGGTCCTGGCAGGAAGCAGGACTCACATTATCATGGCCAGGAAGTGTCTCACTTGCCCTTCTCCTTGGCAGTTCCTGCCTTTTCCTTCTTATGCAACTGCCCACTGGCCATGTGCAGGTGAGGAAATTGAGACCAGACAAAGGAAGTGACATCCCTGAGGCTACACAATGGGTGTTTCTTTTACTCATGTTTCAAAACTTCACTAGCTTGAGACCCTCCCTTGCCTAGATGAGAAGGATTAACAGAGACTTCCTGGCAGTGGGGATGAGCCAGCCCCTGAGAATGTTTGCTGAGTAACGAGGTGGATAGATGGATGGATGGATGGATGGATGGATGGATGGATGAAATGAATGGGTGATGGGTGGGTGGGTGGATAGGTGAGTGGGTGGATGGATGAAGTGAATGTGGAATGAATGAATGAAGGAAGGAAGAGAGGTGTGAATGAACGAGGAGTAACACATCCAGGTCTTCCAGGGCTTGCAATTCATTCATGTGGAAATAGCAAACACAAGAGCATACTCTGCCTTCATGAAGCTTGCATTTTCATGGGGAAATTTGATAATGTTTTTAAATATAAAAAAGGAAAAAGGGTCCATTGATGAGCCACACTCCACAGCATGCTTGATGTCCAAGAGCCAGACTTTTGAGATTTCCAGGTAGTCACCCCTACAACAATGGATGGATGGATGGATGGATGGATGAAATGAATGGATGATGGGTGGGTGATGATGGATGAAATGTATAATGGGTGGATGGGTGGGTGGGGTGCTGACTTGGGGTGGGGGGAGGGAACTGTCTTCCACTTGGCATCTGGCCCAGGGGTAGGCTCACCATCCCCTTTAATTTCCTGTAGCATGTCTAAGAGGAGGCTCATTTAAACAAGATTTTATAACAGGCTTGAAGGTAATAATCCCTGGGAAATAAACCCAGAGGCTGGCATGGACCTTCATTAAGGGTTCCGAGCTCCTGGCTTTCATGTCTCCTATTCATTTTCCTATTCTGTTATCTATGCAGACATCACTAGTTGATCTTGGCGCTTCCTCCCTGAGTGCAAGATAGTCTTTTGAACTGTGATCCAGGCAGTCACGAGCAGTCAGTGGATGCTGACGTGTGAAATAATGCTTATTTGCCCTCCCTGGGCTAGGGAATACAGCTGTTGGGACATGCTGACATGTCTTCAGCTCAGGAAATCCTTGAAGAGGCCTCCCTGCCTGCTTTTCCTCGGCTCAGCACAGGAGACAACACAAGAACCATGTACCAAGAGAGGCTTGGCCAATGGATGAAGCAGGAGCCCCATTGTTGGAACCGGAGGGCCCAGGAATGACATAGCTTGGTCTAAACCCAGAACCCTGACTCCCACAGTCCAGTGCCCAAGGTCATCCATGAGTGGTGGGGCAATGCCCCCTGATCTTTGCCCAGGGCTCTTGCATTACTCTACTTTGCCTTCCTCCCTCTGGCTTTTAGGGAGAGAGGGGTTCTGTTCATCTGGGGTCTCCTGACCTTCCTTTGCTGGTGAGCCTTTAGCCTGCCTCCTTGTTTTTGGAACTTGGTGTCTCTTCACAAAGACCTTTTCCAAAGCCATCTCATATTCTCCTTATGGGCCATTCCTCAAACCATTACAGGGAAAGAGGTAATTTTTTTCAGTGCCTGGCCCCATCTGTCTAGCTCCTTTGTGATCTGAGAAGAAAACACTTCTGTCAAAGTTGAAGCCTCTAAAATGAGTCTTGGACAGCCCTGGAAGGGCCGGCAAGGGTGCAGTTGTTAGCACCTGGGTGAAGCTGGATCGGGAAATAGTGACCCTGATTAAGGAAACAGGGGTATGGTGGGCTGCCTATTAGGGAGGTGGGCTGGTGGTTGGTTGATGCTGTGAATGGGTGGTGGTTAGGGGCCACGTGGGTAGGCAGAAGTTATGGTGGGGAGGGGTGGCTGGGTGCCGAGTGGGCTGACCAGCAGTCAGGTGTCAGAAGTGAACAGGCCTGGGGAAAGGCGGGAAGACGCAGCTGGAGGTGACCTGGGTGGGATGTTGGCTTGGGGCAGGCCAGGTGGAAGGTGAGTGCCCCAGGCTGCAGGTGAGGAGGGTAGGCACTGTGGGTCTGGATGGGGCCATGGAGCATGTTTTCTGAGGCTGGACGGGACTGGGTATCCGCCAGGTGGGTCACTGGTGGCATGGCAGGTAAGGACAGGCTGGTCCGATGGGTGGGTGGCTGGGCCAGCTGGTAGGAGTGGGTTGAGTACATACACTGGGCCTGAGAAGGCAGTCTGGGGGCTGAAGATCTAGACGCTCCACTCCATCTTCTCCTTGGCATTTGAGACTTGGCCACTGCTGGGTCAAATGCCAGGCTCAAGACTGTTTCCAGTCCTGTAGACCCCCCACCCACCAATTACCCCACTCTGGTGCTGTGGGAGTGGACCTGGGGTGGGACGGTGGCTATTCAGAGCAGCGGTCAAGGCCCAAGCTACTTGAACCAGCCCAGAGTGACCTCTGGGTGCTTCCCAGAAACCTCTGGCAAGGGTCCTCCCCTCTCACATTGCACAGGCTCAGCTGTTTGGGGAGGGCGCAGCGGGCGGCTTTCCGCAGGGAGGCTGTAATCATGATTCCCGCAGGGCAGCGGCAGGACTGAGGGCCTGAGAAGAGAGATGCAGGGGCGAGGCAGGGGGCAGAAGCACGGGGCAGCACAGGGGAGACCCACAGACCTAAAAAGATCCACTCGTGTAGATCCTTTACAAGAGTTTGGATGTGAGTCTGGGCCGACCTGGGCTTTGGGGCCATCCAGGAAGAAAGCCAAGTTAGCGGACTAGTTAGGACTGAACAGGACGACAGAGGGACCACTGACCCACACAAGAGTCCACAGGAAGTTTGCGTAAGTGCCGGAGAAGGGGCTGGGCAGCCAGCCTGCCAACATCTAAACCCCACCTGGCTTTGTGACCTCGGGCAAGGCACTTAACGTCTCTGTTCCTTATTTTCTTCGTCAGTGAAATGGGGATTACATGACACTACTGAGCTCATAGGTTGTGAGGCTTAAATGAATTAACGTGAGAGGTGCTAAAAAGAGTGTCTGGCACACGGCAAGGCGTATATGAAATAGCTTTTATTGTTACTTTATTGTTAATATTATGAAGACAGGCTTGCCAGACTCTTCTTATGGCCCAGCTGCCTACCTGGTCTTGTCTCCAGAGTCTCTCGTCTTTTCCTTAAAGGGGAGGCCCAGGGACAGCCAGTCATGCCACTGCAGAGCTTGGAAAGGCAACGAAAGTGCATTCATTAATTTAGATATCCCAGGCAGAGAGTATTTCATCCGCCCCTCGTCTACATCAGGACCAACCCCCCAATCCTCGTGCTCAGCCCAAATCAGGGAGCGCTGGGGGAGAGGGGCGGGAAGAGAATGGACACTGCTTAATGGAGGGGGCCCTTCCTGATTTAGGGAAGGCTCAGGAAGAGAGGAGGCGCTCCTGCCAGGCCCCTCCCCCCAGGCATGCCAAGGGACAGGTGTGGAGACCACAGGCCGCTGTGGACTGACTGCAGAGAGAGATGACAGGCCCGTGGGTGGCCCCATGGCCGGGCCCTTTCACCCCGCAAAGGCCTGGGCATCAACTGTCCCGCCAAGAGCGGCCTCTGTGGAAGGCGCTGGCTGCGGGGGAGGAAGCCCAGAGCGTGCCAGCCTCCCCGAGGTCCAGGTCAGGGGCCAAGAGCTGCTGAGCTGGCTCAACCCCCAGGAACTGTCAAGTGCACAGTCATCCCAGCGAGGGGCCAGGTGCTCACTCCAGAGTCCCACTCTGCTTCCAGCGACTTCCTGCTTCTGGTCTCGGCCCCTTTTCTGTCCCCAGCTGGGTCTCAGACACAGGACAGACTCTGGTCTTCATGAGCAGACATCCAGGACTTCTCAAAGGCTTGGGGAGCAGGGGAGTGCGTGGGGCATGGGGAGCTGGTAGAGGGCAGCAGTGGGCAGCATCGCCCCCTCTCTGTAACCAGCTGTGCGACCCTAGAGGAGAGATTTCGCCTCTCTGTGCCTCCTTGCTCTTAGCTCTAAGGTTTTGGATGAGTTTCTTTCCTTGGGAGGGCTGGGGGGGAGATGTTAGCAATGTCTGAAAGAAACTGAAGTTAGGATTTAAAAAGGAACGGACTGCTAGAGCCACACACCCACAATTTCCATTACCTCTACTGCTATCACGCACCCAGCCACCTAACAAACTCACACCCCGGCCTCAGCACAGGTTGCCAACTTTGTGGCCTAGCACGGGGTCCCAGCAACCTGGGACTTCTCGGGTCCCCAGTGTCGTAAAGTCCAGCTGAACTGGCAAAATCGGAGGTGTCGAAGGGAAGGCGGACTGGCGCATGTGTGTGTGCGCGCGTGTGTGCGCGCGCGTGTGTGTGCGTGCATGTTTGTTGTGAAAGGCAGATCAGAGGGCTCTGGATTTATCAGACTGTCTGTCACCATTGGTTGCCGAAAAAACTAGAATTTTTCTTGCAATTTTCCCAAGAAGAAACTCGGGCCCGGAGAGGTTAGGCGACTTGTTTAACGTCACTCACTGAATCAGAACTAAATCCAGGCCTGGAGGCCAAATGTCTGAGTTTGGCCAGTTCCCAGTGGAGGTGGGGTTCAAAAGTTGCTGTTGGCTGATCTCCTGGTGGCTCCCGAGGCATCTCGGGGGCATCTCGGGGGTGTCCTCCCGCCCTGCCCTTCAGGGGACCCCCGGGGGAGGGGCGCTGGCCAGGGGGCTCTGAGCAGCAGCATGTCCTCTGTGATGGGCCCAGCCTGCAGGACTTCACGGAGCAGCATCGCTCCGCAGGCCTTGGCCTTTTCAAGCAGGCTGTCCCTGTGCCCTGACTTCCCAGAATGGGCCAAACGGAGGGGTGAGGCGAGAGGCAGGGCACCACCCAAAGGGGGCATGGGAGGACTCAGCTCTACCCGAGGACAGAGGAGGATGTAGGAGGAGGGGACTTGGCTGGTCCTGGCTGCCCTGTGTGTGTACCAGTGTGAGAACTGGGGGCCCTCGTAGTCCCCCTCGGCCAGGACTGGAACACCTACCCCCCCCAGACCCCGTGTTTCTCTCACGGGCAGCTGAGGCCCACTGCGGCCAGAACGTCCAGTCGTGGGTTCATGAGATGCAGGACACAGGCGCCCCTTGAGGTTGCTCTATGCAAACTATTCATTGTACAGGGAGGGAAGGAGGCCCAGAGAGGGAAGGAGGCCTTCCCCAGATCACCCAGCCGGTTATGGGAGGGCCAGGTTTCCTGGCTCCCACCCCGGTGCCTTTTCTACGGCAGCACCTTGGGTCTGACTGGTGACCTGGTCATTTAGGGGGGCAGCTAGAAATCCCTGGAAGCCTGGCTTGGCTTCCTGCCACGTCCCCTCCCCAAGGTCCAACCACCAGGAAAAGGGGCACCTCCCAGATTCCCATCTTCTCTATGAAAATTCTCTCATCTGCAAATGATATTGGGGGAAAGAAAGGCTCGCTGGGACTGGCCCCCAGAATCCACTGGGGTGCTAGCGAGAGGGAAGAGGGTGTGAGCCCGGCGGTGCCACCAGCTCGCTGGGAGGCTGGGCCAGCAACATGACCTCCCTGTGTCTCGGCTGCCAGAGAAGGGGCCAGAGTCTTCGCCCCACCACGTTGTTGTCAAGGCTAAATGAGACAACGCGAGCCGAGCCTGGAATAGCATGCGTAGTGGTGCTCAAAACAGCTAGTATCCGTATTTCATTATTGTTTGTGCCACCGGGCTGCTGCCCCGGGGGGTCTGGGTCCTACTCTAAGGACCACAGGCAGTGCCACATCTGCCCCACTTCGCACACCAGGGTGGGGGACTGAAGTCCCAAGGGCGCACCCCAAGCCCCAGCTTGCACCAAACTCCCCTGAATCTGTACTAAGTACACCCTCTCTTCTCCAGCGCAAGCATCAGCCTCCACCCAGCAGAGAGCTCTGACAACATCTGGATGGTGCGTCTTGGCTCTCTGCGAAGTCCAGATGTCTGGGCAGCGTGTGGACTCCCCTTTCCAGCCTACCCCAGGAGAGGGGTGGACGCTCGGCATGTTGTGGGGAACACACACCACTGAACCAGCCCAGGTCTCGCCTTCCCTCAGCCGGGCCTCCTAAGCAGGGGACTCACGTGGGAAAGTAGGACGGACACAGCCCTCTGCTCCCGGGCACTGGCTGCCCGGGGCTGACCCTGACACCCAGGAGAGCCAGCGGGTCCCCTTGCCAGAGGAAGGCCTGGGGAAGCACCCAGGGCCTGCCCAGGTGGGAAAGGGGGACAGGCTCGCTGCAGACCTGAAACCTGCGGACTGGCAGTCAGGAGACCTGGGTTCTAGCCCTGGCTCTCCTGTGCAGATTCTGCATGACCTTGGACAAGTCACTCTCCCTCCCTCGGCCTTGGTTGTGCATTTGAACAGTGAGGGGCTGGGTTAGACCAGGGATTATTAAATCTGTCCAGCATCAGAACCCCCAGAAAGCCTGTGAAATGTCAGCCCTCCTGCCCAGATAGCACAGAGATGGGATTGCACCAGGCCTGGGGTGGGAACCGGCGTGTTTAAGGTGTGCCTCCAGGTACGGAAGCCACTGGCCCAGATGGTGTGTAAGAACCTGTTGACCTTCTGGTGGCCTCTGTGTGATGTCCCCTGGACCTGGTTCTCACGGTCACTGCAGGAGGCTGGCGTCAGCCCACTCAGGCCCCAGACAAGAGCGGTAGAGCTGACGGTCAAGCAGAGCCAGCAGGGTGAGTGTGTGTGAGAGGCGGTCTGAGTCGGGCTGAGTGGTGGTGGCAAAGGGATGCGTACTTCTCTGCATGTGTGGGGAGTGTGAGTATGTCTGCCTAGAAGTGTGTGCCTGGGAGTGCATGTCATTAGAGGCTGTGTGTGTGTGTGTGTGTGTGTATGAGCACGTGTGTGCATGTGTGTCTCTGAGAATACATGTCATCGGGGTGAGTGTGTGGGTGTCCATTCTGCACCCATTGCTCTCCTGTCACCTCTGTGATGCTGCTGGGGAGGGAACAGAGGCTGAAATGGTCCAGGAAGACCCTCATGTCCCCACGCCACCCTCTGTGTGACAGAGTAGACACTTGTGCCCCTGGGGAGCTGCAGGGCTGGGCTCTGGCCTGAGATGCACTGCAGTGAGTGGCCGGGGAGGGACAGCCAGGCCCAGCTTCTCAGCTCACCCCCTCCGAGGTCTTGCAAAGCTGGAGACTTGGGGAGGCAACAGGTCACGAGGACCCTGTCTCCTATGAGACTCCTAGAACTTGTGGGTGGCCTTGAGCTTGGGCAGACATCCTGAGGATCCTTCAATTCTTCCCATTTTCCTTCAGCCCCCTCTGAGGGTGTAAGAGGTTGAGTGACTTGGCCAGAGAGGAGGGCACCCCCAGTCATCATCCAGGTTGCTGTCACTACCTTACTCTCTTCTTCACCCTGAGCTGGGCCCATTTGCTCTTTCTTTTCCCCAAATGGGTCTGTCTCCAGCCACACACACACACACACACACACACGCACGCATGCACATTTTCATAGGTGGGGGCCAACCGCAGGATCTCCTGGTCTCAGACCCCATCTGAGCCCCTGGCTGGTGAGACCTTCTGCCCTTCGCTGCCAGTGGCATCATGAAGCCCCACCTGACGAGGTATGAAGGCCCTGAGTTGGGAGGCCGGAGCTCTGCTCCCAGCACAGCCTTGGCCTTGCTGGAGGACCCAGGGCAAGAGCGGGGCCAGGTTCAGTTATAGGCAGACCCCAGCCTCCTCCATGGAGATTAAGCAATAGGAAAAACAATTAGGATCTTACTCAGAACTTCCTATGTGCCAAGCACACTTTACATGTAATGACTAACTTGACCTTCCCTAGGACCCGGAGGTAGATACTATTATTACCCGATTTTGCAGGAAGCCACTGAGGCCAGAGAGGTGAAACAGCTTGTCCAAGGTCACAAAGGGAGTAAGCGCTGGAAACAGGATACACAGCCACCATGTACGTCCTTCATTGCTGAATCAGGTCGCTTCATGGCGCCTTTTCCATTCTTGAGCACTTTCTGTATGTTCACTGATTTCGTGGGGTCCTGCTTCTTTAAGGGCCAAAGCTGGAGGAAGAGGAAGAGGAAAGGACAGGGTGAGTGGTTTGGGGAGAGAGCCACCATGGACGGCTAAGGGGGGGAGCTGAGGGTATGGCATCAATAGGCAAACTTTGCTTTAAAGGGCTGGACAGTTGATACTGTACATGATCTTTGTCGCGACGGCTCAGTGTTGCCACTGCAGGGCAAAAGTAGTCATAGACAACACATACATGAGTGAGTGTGGCTTTGAGCCAATAAAACATTATTTATGGACCATGAAATTTGAATATCATATAATTTTCACGTGTTGCAAAAGAGCCTTCTTTGGATTCCCCCCCTTCAAAAATGGAGAAAGCATTCTTAATTTGGGGGCTGTACAAAAATAGGAGGGCTGGATTTGGCCCAAAGACCGTGATTCGTCAACTCCCATAAGGGCTCAAGTCTTGCTGTGCTTTGCTGCTGTGCTGGCTCGTGTAATTCTCCAGCCGTCCTGGGACGCTTGCACCCTGACATCAAGCCGACCCAGAGTTCTGAAGGAGAGGCGGACAATGGCGAGTCCTGACCCAGAGCTGGGATCCAGATCTTAGCCAAGAACTCCTTCAGGGGTCTAAGATTTCAGCACCACTCTTTCCTGGCTGAGTGATGTTGAGCAAGTTCCTCAACCTCTGAATTAGTTGAGATTCCCTTCAGGCACAAAGGAAGAGAACTTCAACTCAATTGCTTAAGTGAGGAAGGAGATTTCTTTGCTCGTGTAGTGAAAAGTCCAAGAGTAGATCTAATAGTTTCAGGTACAGTTAGATCCAGGTGCTCGGAAGACATTATCTGGAGTCTCTCTCTTTCCACGTATTGGCTCTGTGTTTCCAAGTTGGCTTCAAGCTCCAGTATAGTCATTCTAAGGGGCGGCAGAAGTGGCTACCAGCAGCCACTCACCTTCTACCTGCTTAGCAATGCCAATTGAAAGCAAACTCTACTTCCCAAACACTTAGCAAATTTCTGGAAGTTACTCATAGGCTCTGGTTGGCCAGGTTTGGGTCATGAAATCCTTGCTGACTTAGTCACCATGTCCAGGGAAAATGGAATATCTGGTTTGCCTCCGGAGTCACGGGGCAGGGTCAGCCCGCAAGGGATCAGCACACACTGAGAGTCGAGGCAAGGGTGCTCTCCCAAGGAAAACCCAGAAGGAGGACGAGTGGAGGTTGGGCAGGCAAAAACAGCTACCTATGGCTGCCTTCCATAGAATTGGAGGTCCGGCATCTTCTGTGAAAGGAGGTAATGACGGCACTCACAGCCAGCATGGCGGTGGGTGATATGTGCATTGTGACAACCCTAAGCCACTGTAAAAAGGCAAGAAGGAGATTAGATGCATATCGTGGGTCTTTCATTTGGGGGACCTCTGATATTCACATCGTAAGCTCCTATTAAAAGAAAGAGCCACAGAATATAAAATGGCACAGCTCCTATGGAAAACAGCATGGTGGTTCCTCACAAAATTAAAAATGGAGTCACCATACGATCCAGCAATTCCATTTCTGGGTATACACCATCCCAAAAATGGAAGCAGAGACTCAGATAGAACCCGTGTTCACAGCAGCATTAACCACAATGGCCAAAAGGTAGAGGCAATCCAAGTGCCCATTGATGAATGAATAGACAAACAAAATGTGGCATATTCACGCAATAGAAAATATTCATCCTTAAAAAGGAAGGAATTTCCGACATGTGCTACAACATCCATGAACCTTGAGGCCATTATGCCAAGTGAAATAAGCCAGTCACAAAAAGGACCAATATTGTGTGATTCCACTTAGATGAGGTACCTGGGATAGTCAAGTTCACAGAGACAGGAAGTAGAAGGGAGGGTCGGCATGGGGGGAGGGGGGACAGGAATGACTGTTTAATGGGTATGGACTTGAAGTTTGCCATAAAGAGAAGTTCTCAAGACGGATGGTGGTGATGGTTGCACATGAGTGTGATTGAACTTAACACCATTGAACTGTATGCCTGAAAATGACTAACATGGTAAATTCTATGTATGTTTCACCACAACTTTTTTGAAAGTGTTTTTTTTTCTTTTTTTTAAATGTTTATTTATTTATTTTGAGAGAGAGAGAGTACAAGCGGGGGAGGGGCAGAGAGTGAGGGAGAGAGAGATTTCCAAGCAGGCTCCATGCCATCAGCACAGAGCCCGACTCAGGACTTAAACCCAGGAACTCTGAGATCATGACCTGAGTCAGATGCTTAAGACTGAGCCACCCAGTCTTAAGCTCAGTCCTTAAGTCCTTAAAAAATATTTTAGGAAGAAAGTCTCATAGAGGACAATTCTTAACTCAAAGATAATTAACCCAAAACTTCTTTCCGAAGCCATGGAAAGTCAGCAGGAGAGGGTGTCATTGGGCAAACTCCTCCCCGAAGCCCTCCAATCTTGCCCAGCCGACGCCCGGGTCCGTGCTCTCTCAGACCAACAGAGGAAGAAGGTCCCAGGCTCCTTACTGGCACTGCAGGGCCAACGGCGGCTGTGAGGTTGTGGTTGGTTGATGTTACACTCATTGAACTCTTCCTCTCCTTCCCTCCTCACAGATGCAAAACAAAAACATCACTTGGAGCGCTGCCATTTTCCCTGCCTTAGACTGGGGTCCTGCCTCCAGTACCCCCACACACCAGGCCTCCTAGGCCTATAGCCTGGGAGGAGTTGGGAGGTTCAGGGACATGCCTGGGTTTGCACACTTGTAGAGCCAGGCCTGGATACCCTATGGCCTCCTAGGAGCCGTAGAGAGGCCGTGCCGTCTGTCCCCCCACATGGCAACCCCACTGACCTTGAAAACCGCACCTCAGCTAAGGTCACTCCTGCTGCCTATTGTGAATGGCTCTTAGAATAAAATTCAAACTCCAAGTCCACCCCTCCCCTGGGGGCCAGCAGACACTGACCCCCCAGGGTCTCCAGCCTCATCTCCAGGGCCCCTGGGCCAGGACCGCGTGGCCTGCTCTCTGTGCTCCGCCACGTGACCCCCTGTGGGCCTTGGGCTGCTGTCTCCTCCTCTGTAAAGTCTCCTCTCCCAGCTGTCTGTGGGGCCGGCTCTGTGCCCTCTTTCAGGCCTCCACACAAATCCCAGTGCTCTGCCCAAGGCCTTCTCAGAGCGCCCCATCTAAAGGGGTCTTTCCCAGTGGCTCTCTGGCTCTCCTCAGGTAGTTTCCTTCCCATCGCTCACCAGCTCAGCCTCCTTCGGCGAGGAGCAAGGGGACAGCCTGCATTATGCCGGCCACCCTGGACCCACCGGGCTCTGGCTTTCCCAGCAGCTGCCGGCAATCCGGTCCAGAATGTCACAGCAATCAGCTACATGGTGGGTGGGGAAGGACCAGCCAAAACACCATTTGTTCTTCCTCCCCACTCAGTGGCTTGTGTGGGGCACAGTGGTTCAGTGGGACCCTTCCGGGGACGGCCCATAGGACTGAGCAAGTGGCTGTGTTTTCTGAGAAGCTGAGGCCAGCCTGGTGACACGCAACCTTGGTTGTTTTCCTTCCACCCCGCTTTACTTCCATCCTCTCACTCTTGCTTCCTGGGATTGCACCCAACATTAAAGCATTAGCACACAACCTTTGCTGCAGCCTCCATTTTCTGGGTGAATCCAGGGTGAAGTTTTTACTTTGGTAAAAAGAGCATAACACTTGGCAAAAATAAGTGCTAGAGAATATTGGATGGATGGATGGATAGATGGATAGATGGGTGGATGGATGGATGGATGGATGGATGGATAGATGGATAGATGGGTGGATGGATGGATGGATGGAAGCCTTCACTAATAGAACACAGTAACGAACTGCCTTTATGTCAGAGATGCACATGTAGATACCTATATACTCAAGCTAAGAACATTGGTGCACAAAAACAGGGAAACGCCTCCCCACATGCATGCCCCCCATTCTCCTCCCGTATACTAAAAACACACACACAACACTCCCCCTGACCTGTGTATAGCTCTGTCTCTACCATATCAAGCCTCTTACGAGTGAACCAAGAGTTGGAAAGAGGTCTCTGACACATGGATGAAGACTTGCCAGTGGAGAGATAATCCTCTTGAAAATTGAGATCAGAAGAACACACGTGCTCTTGCATACCAAACGCCGCTCTAAGCACTGTGTGTATAAACTCTCAGGATCCTCATAGCACCATGGGAGCTGGATACTATTACCTCTTGCCCCTGATAACAAATGAGGTAACTGAGACACAGAAAGGTCAAGTACTTTTCTCAAGTCACCCAGGCCGCAAGAGGCTGCAGTGGGGTTTGAACCCAGGCCCTCTGGCTCCAGCTGCTGTGTTCCTACACACGTTCTTCTAGAGAGTGGAGACAATCCTATCCTTCTTCACCAGCCTGACCTAACGATCCTGGTTTTCTCATCATCCCAGCCAGGGCAGCCATCGAGTAAGGCGGGCAGGCACAAGTGACCTCTCTTCCAGGTGACCCTTGCATATCCATGTGACAGCTGGCTTTAAGGGGAGACCCACCCCAAACATCCGCCCACAGCAAGACCTGAAGGATTCCCTCTTCTCTGCTTGGGGCAGTCAGAGGAGAAAGGAGGAAGAGACGGCTTCGGTCTGAATGAAGATTTATGAGCCTCCATCTATAGACTTCTCCGTTCTCCAGATGGAGGGCCACTGGGGATCCTGTCTCAGGGGAAGAGAAGTGGACCGATGGCATAGAGAAAAGGCAAGGAGTGATGAAGAGAGGCCAAGAGTGCGAGGTAGCCTCGCCCCTTCCCTGCGAGGCCAGTGTGAGGAGACTCATGTCCCTGTGGCTGGCTTCTTGTCATCCAGGTGACAAATTAAATGTCACCTCCCTAGAAAAGCCTTCCCTCATCACGGTCTAAAGCGGTCTCCTCGTGCTGCTCTCCCTGCCCAGGACCCTCTGTCATTGTCTCCAGTGTACCTGACCTTCTAGGACACTGTCTTACCTATTTGTCTGCGGGCTGCGTCTCTGGTTCCCTGAACTATAACGCCTCGTCCATGAGAACAAGGGCTTCTGTCTCAGCTGCATCGCAGCACCTACCGCGGTGCCTAGCCCACTGTAAGTGTTTGATAAATATTTGTTAAGTGAATGACTAGGAATGTCAGCAAGTGCTTGTTGAGTTAAGTCTCAGGCAAAAGAAACCAACAGTACGACTTATGGAATAATGAAAACGGAGGGGGCGGGATCAGAGAAGCGTATTTTGTTTGCCATTCCCAGTTGATCTGTACTTTTTTTGCTTCACATAATCTCAGGAGATGGAACACTAGGAACTTAGGTGGATCATAAACAGGCTAGGTAATCCAGCTGAACCAGCTGTGCACCGCACAACTCCAGGGAGTGCCATCCACAGCGGAGTCTTGGGGAAGATCAGCCCTGATACTTGTATGGGAGGGAGAAGATGATAGGAGAGAGAGAGAGAGACAGAGAAAGAGATGATTCCATTCATGGAGAAAAGGATTGGAACAGACCTGGGTGAGCATCCCCTTTAACGGCTCTTTCTCTCGTTTGACAAAAAAGGAAAATGAGACCCTGAAAAGTGAAATAACCTTACAAAGCGGAGAAGGAAGAAAGCCAGCCCAGAGTTCCACGAAGTGCCAATAACATCACTGCCATCCTGTCTCTTACTATAAATTTCATCACCTTGTGAGGCATAAAGGAGACATTCACTCCTTGGAGAGAGAGCAGGGCCCTGTTCCAAAACTGGAGTTGAGGACTTAAAGTTCTCAGACGCAGCATGGAGATCCCCAACGGACTAAGCCACAAAAGATCAGACACCGGTGTGTCTAGTTCACCACCACGGCCCCTACCCCTGCCCAAGCTCAAGGCTGTTACACACGATCAAATAATACCACCACCCCTTCCTGAACCCTAACCACCTCCCAGGTGCTGTTTTAAGCACTTTACACTTATTAACTTCCTGAATCCTCTCAGCCTTGACCCCTTATGAACCAGGTTCTATTACTATCCTCATTGGTCAAATGGGGAAACTGAGGCACTGAGCAATTAAGTAACTCACACACGCCACACAGCTAGGAACGAATAAAGGAGTGAACAAATGAACCTGTTACATCATCACTGAGTCCCTAAAATATCCCACCCAGGACCTCAGAAAGGGCAGAATGTACCATCCAGGGAGCAAGGGGCTCTTCTCCTGGCAGGAATCTGCATGTGCGATGATGGTCTGGGGTTGGGAGGGGGGCGTGTCTCGAGAGTGTCCAAAGATGAGATGGTATTGGAAAGGCTTGGTGGGGCCGAGAATGGAGCAGGCCTGTGGAGGAAGTGTATGTCGCTCGCCATTCGGAGGTGCCAAGTGGAAGGTGGCAGGGGCCCCCTCTACACACACACACACACACACACACACACACACACAGAGTGTCTCCAGCTGACAGGAAGAGGAAATGCCTTGCATTTTCCAGCCGCTTGTCTCCAGGCCAAACCTAAATGCCAGCCCTAAAAATACAGCCTGGAAGCAGAGCTATGCTAACAGCTCCCTCCCGTCTCTGTCACCCTCCTCCCTTCATCCCCTCAGGTTTATTTTTGAATGAGGACACTTCATGAAAGTAACCCGATGCTGGCGAAGCCTGAGCGCTTCTCTTTCATGTCTCCTTCCATTCAGGTTTCTTTCTGGAGGGGGAAGAGGAGGAAGGAGGGAAGCGTGACTGCCATGGGTCCAGGAGGAAAGCAAAGGGGACACGTTCAGGCCCTTTCTGTGTGTTCAGTGACCTGGCTGGCAGTGAGGATTTGTCAAGTGACCAACCATGCCAAGCACAGCATGGGAATTAGAGTCGAATATACCACCCCTGCCCTCAAGGCACTTCCAGTCTCCATGATGCGGGGCCAAAATGCAGGAAAGAAGAACACACTGCCCAGGATTCACTCCAGGGTCCTAAACTCAGTCCTAACAGGCCACCCCTTTGAGCTTGTCCAGAACTTACCAGGGCAAATAAAAGCCAAGGATGAACATCTTCCTACTCTATGCCTGGAAATAAGGAAAGGAAATCCACTCTTACTATTTAACATTGTACTGGGGTTCAAACCAGTGTGATAAGGCAAGAAAAATAAAGAGCACCTCAATAGGAAGAGCAAACTGTCTTTATTTGCAGGTAACATGATCATCTACACAGAAAATCCTATAGCGCCTACAAAAAAGCTACTAGAATCAGTGAGTTAGAAAATTGTAGAGTTTGGGGTGCCTGAGTGGTTCAGTAAGTTAAGTGTCTGACTCTTGATATCGGCTCAGGTCACGATCTCATGGTTGGTGAGATCGAGGCCCATGTTGGGCTCTGCACTGACAGCGCAGAGCCTGCTTAGGATTCCCTCTCTCCGTCTCTCTCTACCCCCCGCCAGCTCGCGCTCTCTCTGTCAAAATAAATAAATAAACATTTTTTTAAAAAAGAGAAAGTTGTAGAATTCAAGATCAATATACAAAAATTAGTTGTATTTCTATATACTAGCTATGAGTAATCAGAAATTGGAATTTAAAACACTGCCATTTACAATAGTACAAAAATGTATGAAATTTTTAGGTATAAATCTGATAAAAGATGTGTAAGACCCATACACTGAAAACTATGAAGCATTGCTGAAAGAAATTAACCAAAAGAACGAAATAAATGGAGAGATATGCCTTGTTTATGGGTTAGAAGATTCAATATTATAAGAATGACAGTTTTCCGCTGAATTGATATACAGATTCAATGGAATCCCAATAAAAATCCCAGCAGGCTTTTGGGAGAAATTAACAAAAATAAATTAATACATAAAATTAATAAAAGTAAATAAATTGATAAATTAATTTTTAAAAATAATAAAAATAAATAAATTGAGTGGTGTCTGGGTGGCTCAGTCAGTTAAGCATCCCACTTTGGCTCAGGTCATGATCTCCTGGTTTGTGAGTTTAAGCCCCGTGTTGGGCTCTCTGCTGTCAGTGTAGAGTCTGTTTCAGATTTCCTGTGCCCCTGTCTCTCTGCCCCTCCCCTGCATCAAGTTCTCTCTCTCTCTCTGTCTCTCTCTCTTTCTCAAATAAATAAACGTTAAGAAATTTTAAACAAAATTTCATGGAAATCCAAAAGATCTAGAACAGTCAAAATAACTTTGAAAAAAACAAAATTAAAAGACTTTATCTGATTTTATGACTTATTATAAGACTATAGTAGTCAATGGTATTGATATTAAAGATCAATGAAAATAATAGTTCAAAAGTAGACACACAGAGATTTCGTCAATTGATTTTTGACAGAGGTGCCAGGCAATTGATAAAGGATAATCTTTTCAACACATAGTGCAGGAGCAACTAGATATTCATATAAAAGGAGAGAGAGAGAATTCTGATTCATAATTCATACCATTTACAAATATTAACTCAAAGGATCATAAAGCTAAATGCGAAAGCCAAACTTATAAAACTTCTAGAAAAAAACATAGGAGATAGCCTAGTGACTTTGCGTTTGTCAAAGACTTCACAAATAGAATGCAAAAAGCACAAGCTATAAAAGAAAAAATAAATAAATTGAGCTTCAACAAAATCTTAATGTTTATGTATTTTTGAAGGACAGAGAGACAGAGTGTGAGCGGGGGAGGGGCAGAGAGGGAGAAGGAGATATAGAATCAGAAGCAGGCTCCAGGTTCTGAGCTGTCAGGACAGACCCCAATGTGGGGCTTGAACTCACAAACTGTGAGACCATGACCTGAGCTGAAGTCGGACGCTCAACTGACTGAGCCACCCAGGCACCCCGAGCTTCATCAAAATCTTAAATGTTTGCTCTTCCAAAGATGTGGTTATGAAAATGAAAAGAAAGTCACACACCGGGAAAACTATTTCCAACACATTTATCCAACCATGGCCTTGTATCTAGACTGTATAAAGAACTCTTCCAAACCAATAAGGAGACAGCAAGCAACCCAAATTTTTAAATGGGCAAAAAGTTGAACAGATACTTCACCAACGATTCGGAGGACAAATAAGCATAAAAATAAACGTTCAACATCACCAGTCATTAGGGACATGCAAAAAAAGCACAATGAGATAACACGACTCACCCACTGGGATGGCTAAAAATGGCTTCAAAAGCCTTACCACACCAAGCTTTGTCCAGGATGTAGAGCGACTGGAATGCTCGTCCACTGCTGATAGGAATGCAAAATGGTGCAACCACCTTGGAAAACAGTTTGGCAGTTTCTTTCTACCCCTAGGTCTTTACCCAAGAGAAGTGAAAGCATATGTCCACACAAATAGGTATTCGTGAAGGTTCGTAGAAGTTTTCTTTGTAATAGCCAAAAATCGGGACTAACTCAACTATCTATCAACAGATGACTGGATATACAAATTGGGGCATATCCACACAAGGAAACACCACTCAGCAATAAAAAGTCATGCACTATTGATACACACAAAACAGGGATGAATATCAAAATAATTAGGTTGAGTGAAAGAAATCAGAACCCCCAGAAAGGTACATACTGTATGGTTCTCTTAATATAAAATTCTAGAAAATGCAAATGAATCTAGAGGGTGAAAAGCAGATCGATTTTGAGGGTGTTGGGTATGTTCATTATCTTGATGGTGGTGATCATTTCACCGTGCATACACATGTCAAAATGCATCAAATTGGACACTGTAAATAGATGCTGTGTAGTTCACTGCCTGTCAATTATATCTCAACAAAGCCATAATAAACAAAGGTGTTTTGGGGGAAAACAAAAGCTGAGGATGGGCTTAGCAAGGATTTTTCGCTTTTGGGGCATTTTGGGTATGGCGCTTTAATGATCTGATGAAAACCCCACGTGCAGAAATCCACACACGAGTCCAGGTCACGACTCCAGGGGTTCGTGGACGTCCAAAACACCTGTGAAGCCCACCCTCGGACCCCAGCCTTCATGTCCCTGGTCAACAGCCGCATCAAGCATTCACCACCCAAACATAATCCTCGACGGACCCCTTCCCCTCAGTAGCGCCCACCCCGGCCTGGTCTGAAGCATGTGTTTGCGACAAAGCCGGCTGGTGGCAATTGCAACAAGGCACTGAACCCTGAGACAGGGCCAACACGTTGGACCCTCCGTGGAACATGCCCAGGGCACTGGCCACTGATGCATTGTGCACTGACGTCTGGATTCTTGGCCTCGAGGAACACCAAAGCCTCATAGCAGCCACCCTTGGGGGCTGCAGGAAACCAGGGCTGTCTCTGCTTGTCCCGTCTTCACTCCTGCTTGGGTCTCCCACACACAGGCCTCTGTCACCCTGAGCAGGCATGGGTCACTGCCTGTAATGAGATGGCCCTGGCTACGGGTGCTTCCCTGCTTACTGAGCCTCGACCCTGGACACAGGCCGACCCCTGACTCTGCAAGAATGACCCCAGGCTCTAGCCATAGGCTGACCCCTGGCCCCAGCCCTGGCCCCAGCCTAAATGCTAACTCCCTTCACAGCTGATCCTGGCACAGACCCCTCCCTGACCCCACAGAGGAGTCCAGACAAGGAACCATGGGTGCTCAGGGCCGAGGGCCTCTTGGGGACACACAGCAAAAGTCATGTTTTCAGTCCTGCGGCCTCGAAACATGAGCCACTGCATGTGGCCCAATGATGTGAGAAGGAAAAGGGGGAGGACCAGGAGGGGCCTCAGCGCGATTTGGCAGGTGAGCAAGTGTTTCCCACCCTGGAATCAGGAGACTGAGAAGAGACACAAACCAGCCTGCCCTGCCTTGATCTTGCTAGATTTCCAGGGGGTATAGGAAATGGTCTCAGCCCCCCCCACCCCCGGACGTCCCTGGGGAGAAGTGGCCCTATAGCCCAGCAGAGGGCGCTGCATGCCTGCTGACTCGGCACTGCGGCCTGCTTCCTGGGTGCAGGGGTGCGTGTGGGGGGCCATGGTGCTTACTGACCTCACCAGGCAGCCACAGGAGGAGGGAACTCCTTGGGGTCTCCTGCCGGCAGCCAGGCCTTCCTGAGCCCTGCTCTGCCTAGAGTGGGTAGTGTTGGTCGGTTCAGAACCTTCTCTGGGCTGGGCCGTCAGGGGTTGGTGCTCTCCCTTGGTGCCCTCAAAGTGCCCTGACAGTTAGTAGGCACCCAGCATGAAATGTTAGGCTGCTCTGGCTGCCCCCGCCTGCCCCTTGTCTCCAGAATCAGATCTTGTCCTCCAAAACCTTTGAATCTACACAGCCTCGACCACAGTGCTGGCCGGGAGGCCCCAGATGCCCATTAGAATCACCTGAAAGGCATTTCAAAAATACCAGCACCAGGTCACCCACGGCCATTTAAAGGAGGTTGTAGGGTGGGGCTCAGGCCAACATGTCGGGAGAGGCTCCCATGGTCAAGAACCAAAGGGCTAGAGGCTCCGACGGATCCCTCAGCCCTCACTGCTCCAAGCATGGCCCCAACATAAAGCCACAGCAATGTCACCCAGGAGGTGGCCAGAAAGACATAGCCCAGGCCACCCCGTCCTCTTGAATCTAGATCTGGGCTTTTCCAGATCCCCCAAGTGAATCGTGAGCACGTCCAAGTGTGGGTAGTGGTGACTCAGAAGCAAAGCCACAGCTCCTGAGAGTAAGAGGTGGCTTTGTGATCGCATTTCTGGGAGCAGATGCATGTGGCAGATGTCTCCTGGCACGTGAGCAAGAGGGAGCAGCAGGGGGGTCATTGTAGGACGTTCAAAAGCCGGTGCCCCCGGAGGGCCAGAGTGGTCTTCAGGCTTCTTGGTGGAGGCGGCAGCGTGGGAAGGCATTTGCGGAGGGTGAAGGGCTGGAGAAGGCTGCGGAGGGAGGGCATGCGAGGAAGCGGCCTGGGGGACAAAGGCCTCCCCCCACCGCCCCGGGGTGCGGGGGAGGAGGGAGGCCTACCTGCAGAGGGAGCTTGGAGCCCGTCCTATGGAGCCCATGCCAGGCAGAGGAGGTGGAGTATTTCCTGTAGGCAAAGGGGAGCCCTGGGAGATTCTTGAGCTGCACAGTAACCGTTATAGATAAGAGCTTAGAAAATCTAGGAGAGAATGCAGGGTGAAATGGAGCAGAATGCCCCGCTCTCCCTGGAATCCTGGGCAGAGTAATTAATAATTAATTAATAATTAATAATGAAAATAACCCAACAAGGAAAGGAATAGCTAAAAAGGCCTGGTGGCTGCTATTTTCCCCACAGGAAGCCGAGTCCCCACTTTGGGGACAGGTGGGGTGGGTGTTCAGCCAGTGTACCCTGGCGGGCTCCGGGACCCCACCTTCACGGATGGGCCCGAGTCCCCGAAGCCTCTGCTCTCAGCCTTACGTTGCATGTCATCCCCGGCTCCCCCCTTTGGCGAACAGACCGCATACTCCACGGCGTGGCCAATAGCGTCGCTGCCTGGACCCCCATTTCTCCTGTGTTAAATGGAGTTGCGAGTTGCCGCGCCTCTTGGGGCTTCAGGGACGATGAAATGAGATTGTTTATGCAGAGTCTTAGCGAATGTCTGGCGCGCAGTAGGGCCAGGAAATGGGGCTGTTGTTGCTCAACACAGAGACACAGGCGTGGGGGTGACGCGGGGCCCGGAGACCAGGTGTGTGCTCTGTGTCTCAGTTCAGACCCCGGGACTGCCCGCCTCCCCGGCTGGCCGTGGGTGAGGACTCCAGGCCCCACGCCCAGCAGATCCCCGCTCTGCTCAGGACGTGGCCCCTCACATGCTATTCCTTCGGCCTGAATTCCCTACCTCCTCTTCGGTTGAACTCCTCCTCTTCGCCCTTGAAAACCCGGCTGAGCGAGCAAAAGAGAAGCCGAGCTTTGGGGCGTGGTCCCTGAGCAGCGAGGCTGGGTTAGAGACCCTGGCCTGCCCTGTGAGCCCCGCCACCCTGCCACCCTGTGGCCTTTGCCCCCAGCGCTGAGGGGGCACTGGCGTCCTGTCTCTTACGTCTTGTCCACTTCCCCCACCAGGCTGTTCAGGGGGTCCCTGGGGCCAGGGCTTCCCAGGCTCGGCCCTATATGGCCTGAGAGCTTGGCCCCAGCAACAGGCACAATGCAGGCAGCAATAATGCTGAGTGACGGAAGGAAGGAAGGAACCTTCCCTCCCGGAGTCATTCGTCCAGACCTGGCGGGATCCGCCCGGAGTCCCTGCTTACTGGGAAAGGTCATGTAACATCATTTAAAGTGGTCAGACAACTCGGGTTTGAATCCTGGCTCCCCCATTTACTAGGTGTGTGCCTTGGAGCAAGCTACTCCATCTCTCTGCGCCTCCATTTCCTCATCTGTAAAATGGGCTCATATGGTTGTGGTCAGGAATAGACTGATCAATATGCACAGAGCACGTAGCACAGGGTCTGGCACTTAGTAATCAACCTCTCAATGAAGGGAATCATTATAATAATCATCATTATTAATCCTTAGCTTCCGGGGTGACCAGATAAATTTAGCTGTTCGGAGTAGAGACATTTAGGGTGCAGGATTCCCACCACCCCATCCTTGGCATCTGTGACAGGATTTCGGGATAGGCATCAGTACTGGTGTGCAGCCTGGAATGGTGTGTTGGGGGGAGGACCCCCCACCCCCGTGGCTCCCTCTAACCCACTGTGTGGGGCTGCCCTTGCCAGAGACCTGAAATCTGTCTCACCTCACAGCTGAACCCTGGGCAGGGCCCCCTGACTCTGCTACCCTTTCCCCTTCCACGAAAGGTCAGCCCAGGCAGATTGCCCCCTACCACTTCACTTCCTCCCTCACCTTTCCCTCCGAGTTAAAAATCAGTGTTTACCAAAGTACTCTGCCAGACAGAAGCCCGACGGGCTGTTCCCAATCGAGTGCTCCATGTCACATTGCTACCCGCATCCCCAGCACTTCCTCAAGCACATTTAGCTCCTAAAGACCCTGACAAGTCCCGCAATAAAGAAATTTGTTTCAGGGGCACCTGGGTGGGGCAGTCGGTTCAACTCTTGATCTCAGCTCAGGTCATGATCTCACGATTCACGAGTTTAAGCCCTGCATCGGGCTCGGCACTGATGGTGCAGAGCCTGCTTGGGATTCGGTCTCTCCTTCTCTCTGCCCTTCCCCCACTTTTCTGAGTGCTCGCTCTCACTCAAAAAATAAGAACAAATAAACATTAAAAACTTAAGAACTATGTTTCCCTCTTGCGTTAGTTCCCTGGGGCTGCCGTAACAAAATATCACAAACTTGGTGACTTAAAACAATATACGTGTATTGTCTCACAGTTGTTGAGAAACCCAAAATCAAGGTGTCAGCAAGGCCACAATGTCTCTGAAGACTATAGAGGAGAATTGTTGCCTCTTTCGGTTTCTAGTGTCTGCAAGGCATTCCCTGGAAAGGGGCTGCCTGGCTCCTCCTGCCTCCATTACCCTACGGTCTTCTCCCCAGCCTGCCTAAACCTTAAAACTCCCTCTGCCTTTCATATGTTGTTGGACCCAGGGCCTCCCCTAAATTCAGGGAGGTTTCATCTCAAGGTCCTTAATAATACCTGCAAAGACCCATTTCCCAAATAAGCTCTTATTCAAGAGTCTGGGAATAGGACGTGGACATATTTTTTGAGTCCCCCATTCCACTCTCTCCACCTCTGTTCAACCCAGAACCTCCCAGATTATGAAACTGCCCCCCAAACACACACCTTATCATGAACGCTTGCTAATTTAGAAAATACTGTCACATATGTGTGAGCCCTGAAAGCGGGCAGCTGATGGTCCTGGCCGGCCCCCTCCCCCATGTTATAGATTAAGACACTGAGGACTAGAAAAGTGCTGCCCTTGTCTAAAGTCACCCAGGGTGTCATGGAGCTGAGTCTAGGCTAGGACTCGGAGTCCCGACAGCCAGCCCACCAAGCCCTACGGTGACACTGACTCCTGAAAGGTCACTTCACTCCCGGGCCCCAGACAACCTTCCTGAGGCCCGTCTGACCCAAGGCCCCCTCACAAAGGTCCTCTCTGAGGAGAATGCCAGCCGGCCATGCACCAGGACATCTGTTGGCCGGGACTCAAGGAGACCCAGAAAATAAATGATGAAGATGGGCTGGGGGGCTCAGACCCCCAGGGCTGGAGATTGATGTGGCCACATCCAGAGCGACATAATGGGCCTTACGGGCCAGCCGGGCAGGAGATAAAAGGCAGGGGACATAAATAATGCAGAAATAAAGGGTGGAAAGCTGGCCCAAAGGTATAAATCCCTGTTCCCCGACAGGCTCAGTGTGGGAGTCAGACCAGTGTCAGTGGGCAGGGAAGGGGGGGCATAGGCAGGGCAGCATGGTGGGCTGCCAGCTGCCCCCCGGGGCCCCCTGGTCACATTCACCCTGCACACCACAGTCACAGAGGCGGGGCGTGGGGGTGAGTCCTGTTTCAATCACCAAGTCACACAACTGGTGAAGTCACCCTGTCTGCCTCTGTTTCTTCCTCAGTAAAATTAGGTGAGGATTAGGCCAGTGTTTGCCAAGAGGGGTTCAAGGACCACCTACATCAGCATCACTCAGAAAGGTGGTTTAACATGCAGATTCCTGGGCCCCATCACAGACATATAAATTAGGATCTCTGGGAGGGGGTCCAGGATCAGCACAGCTAACAACCTCTCCAGGTGTGAGACTCAGTGGACTCTTTCATCAGGTATAGGTTAGATAGATAGATACATGGATGTACGGACGGGTGGGTGGGTGGATGGATGGATGGATGGACGGATGGATAGATGAATGGATGGATGGTTGGATGGATGGATGGATGGGTGGTTGGATGGATGGATGGATGGATGGATGGATGGATAGATGAATGGATGGATGGTTGGATGGATGGATGGGTGGATGGATGGATGGGTGGTTGGATGCGTGGATGGATGGATGGATGGGTGGTTGGATGGGTGGATGGATGGATGGGTGGTTGGATGGGTGGATGGATGGATGGATGGTTGGATGGGTGGATGGATGGATGGGTGGTTGGATGGGTGGATGGATGGATGGGTGGTTGGATGGGTGGATGGATGGATGGGTGGTTGGATGGGTGGATGGCTGGATGGGTGGATGGATGGATGGATTGTTGGACGGATGGGTGGGTGGGTGGATGGATAGTAGTTGTTCACCACCATTTATTAACTTTTGGCTATATACTAGGCTGGGTGTTTGCTTATGTTTACCCAATTCAGTGTTCACTTTATTACCCTCACTTTGCGGAAGAAGAAACGGCTCAAAGAGTTTCCATGACCTACGCAGGGTGAGGGCAGGGCCAGGATTCACCTGGGGCTATAAGCCCGCAAGGCCAGTGCTCCTGACCGCCACAGTGCACTGCCCCCATGATGAGGGGACACTGGAGTGTGGCTGTGAGTGGGTGAGGGACCATCTTTCAGTCAGTGAGCATTTCAAGTTTGTTGTCCTTATGACCCTGATATCCCTTAAAGTAGAATCTGATCCTAGGAGCCCCCATCCTGATGCCACAGGGCCCTGATCTCCGTTCACGAGGGCCTGGGTGAGAGCAAGAAGCCACCAGAGATGTGACAGCACAGCCTTCACACCAGCCTGACGGTGGCAGTGAGGATGGGAGGCCCTGGATCACCTCGTGGGCAGTCTCACAATCCAGGTGAAATAGACACTCATTTTCCCCTGATGCTCACCAGCCCCTCCTTTTCTTTTCAAAGGGCCCCAAATCTTCCCAGTCCCTAAGTCTCTGAGGAACCAGTACTCTTGCCGACTCCATCCCTCACCCTCCCCTGTGGCACGGACCCTCCTGCCTCCCTGAGGCCGCGGGGAGGAGAGGCCTGAGGGTGTCTGAGGAAGGGTGCTGGCAGATTTAGTTCAGGGTGGCCTGAACCTAGCCTTTGGACTTGATTTTCCAAGAGATACAAAGAGAAAGGCCATGCTTTAGCTGGGCCTGCTGCACAGGGAAATGGACCCGGATATGGAGGGCTCGGGGAACTTCTCAAGACTGGGGGCATTTGCACCTCATTCCCACTGTCCTCAGCCACTCTGTGGGGTCACTGGAGGAGCACAGCCTTCAGCAGGGAGGGAGCCTCCCACCTGCCTCCTTCACTCAGATATGATGAGAGGGGACGAGAACCCTCCGGAGCTGCAGGACCCCTGGGGATTCCGGGCTGAGCAGACAGACCAGACCAGGAGGCCTGCCGGTCAGGGCCAAGACGCAGAGGTCCCAGGCGTGAAATCGCGGCAATGAGATCATGTAGCATCGCCATTTGGACAAGGTATGACCTGGCCATTTATTCTCCTGCCACTGTTCTGTCACTGTCATCTCTCTGCAAAACAGGCCGCCTCTGAAAATCAAGATGCTCCCAGGAAGAGGATGATGGTGAACCGTGTCCAGCCGCTCCCTTACTGAGTGCAAGCTAGTTAGTATATGGCCCGTAACTCTAAGGTCGGGGATCATTTTCCACAATCTAGTTCAATGGTTCTCAATCCTGGCTGCCCGTTCAAACCTCCTGGGGAGTGTGAAAAAACAAAGCACACAGGGGCCCCAGTCCTTGCGACCGAGTTTCTGATTCAGTGATGGGGGCTGGGCTGGGTATCTTTCAGATTTTTCCAGATGATTCCAGGGTGCGTCTCCAACCAGCTTGCAGTACCGTGAAAGTCCTGCATAGGCTGGCAAAACCCTTCAGCCTCACTGCTTGCGAACTCTGGGCCAGCAGCATGGGTAACCCCTGCGAGCTTATTAGAAATGCAGCCCCTTGGTGCCCCCCTCCCCCCAACCCCCTGAATCCCAACCTGCACCTGAGCGAGACCTCCGGGCAATTCACAGGTGCGCTGAGGTTTGGGAAGTGCTGGCTTACAGGGAATGCAGACCTTTGCTCCCACCTTGCTCCCCAGGACTCTGGGCAGAGCAGGCTTCCTAGGACTGGTCTTCCCTTTACTACTCCCAGCCCCCCCCACAACCCCAGCTCCCCCCAAATCCTTGTCGGCCACAGAGGATGCTTGCTTCTCTGTGGTGGGAAGGAGCACAGGGTGCTTGTGTAGGAAACCCGCTTTCTGCTCAGCCGCCGGACGTCCCGGGCCCCCTTCCCCTGAGAGAGTGCGGGTGATTTACTGCTTCAGACGCTGGGATGGAGGGGCCCGAGTGCCGGGAGATGGGCACAGGCTGGCAGCCGGCCTGACCAAACATACCAGCGTGAGCAGCCGCCTAGGCCCATGAGGAGCCCCAACCTTCAAAGATGCATTAACTCGACGCAGAGAAAGACGGGCTGTTTTGTTTTTCTCTTTTAACAAGCAAGGCTTGTTTCAGGGACTGTGAGCATATGTTGCCAGGCCTGTTCTGGCCCGGGCTGCACCTGCTAATTCTGTTCTCAAGACCCAATCACCCTCCAGTAGGTCCCCACCCCTGCTTCTTCCCCCCTCCCCCTTTCTCCACAACCCCATCGGCTCCTAGAGTTTCAGAAAAGGAAGCCTGGACTGGAGCCAACATAGCAGGTGGACTGGGGTCCACATAGAGGAGCAGGGTGGGCCAGAGGCCACGGGTCCAGAGTGGTCCTGGGCCCACTGAGGTCCAGGTCCCAGGGTGAAGCCAGCAGAAGTTTCCCCCACACCAGAAGCAGCTTGAAACCCTCAATGCCAGGGTAAAGCCGTGCAGGAAGGAAGGCTTGCAGGTGAAGGATTTTTAACGGGGGTCCATGTGCCACGGATGCTCTCTCAACTATGTCACTCCTGAAAGGGAAGGACCTTCCCTTTTCTTCGGTGAGGCATCTTGCAGGGGGCCAGGAGCAGCATTGTGGTCAGAGGAGAATGAGTAAGGGATGAAGAAAAGATTAATGAAAAGACATATTAAAGGTGACAGATAGAGGATGAATGACTGCAACTTCTGGTTCCAACATCATGGCAAACTAGGTACCTGCAAGGACCTTCTTGCTAAAGAATTCGATCCTGGATAAATGACAATGCACGTTTTTAGGCATGTTTCTGAGCTTGCAGGATGTTAGGGAAGTGTTCAAAGGAAGAAAAACTCACAAGAAACTCAAGGTGATATTGACCTGAGGGTAAATAGATTTCTTGGCAACACCAAACAGAGCCGCCTTCAGGTTGGGGGACTGAAACGGATACTCCGAAATTATGTCCGGGACCTTCGAGAGGGTCCACGGGGGTTCCAGATCAGAAGTACCTCTCTGGCTCCCAGTCAAGCACAAATGCTCTCTGAGAATGCATTCCCAAGGGAGGCCTTCATGAGGCCCAAAGAATGAAGTTTTCCAAAATGTGGACTCACAATCAAAAATTACCAAACACGCAAGGGTATGACTGACCACAGATTTAGCAAGCACTGCAAAGGTTGGAACCCTCAAGTATAGACAACTAAACAACTGTTTTCAGACATTGGCCAATGGGCATCTCAGAACTGAGAGAAAGGAAGGAAAGGAGATCAAGCCTTACCCCAATTTTCTGTGTGGAGGAATTTTCTGGAAAACAGAGCAGTGTGTGGGAACCCAGACAGAGGCCAGCAGTCTTGCTGAGTTAAAGAAGAGAAATAGGAACCTCTTGGGGAGACCAAGGTGCCTAGAATGCACAGGGCAGCACAGCAGAGAAGGAGTTATCAGGGAAAGGCCTTCTAAAACGTGCACGGAGTCCCCTTGAATCTTTGGCTGACCTCCAACGTGCGTGACATGAAGTAAACACCCAAAGGTAAGCAAAATGCAATATCTGAGAAGTGAACAATTACCAGGAGCTATAGGCTGAAAAATTCCCAGAGCCCACACTGGAGTTGTTTGCTTATTTGTTTGTTTTCCATACAGCCACCCAATTGTTCCAGCATCTTCTGTTGAAAAGGATGCCTCCTAATATGATCACTGTTCTAGGTCCTAGCCACTGTGGTAAGAAGACATGAAAGCATCCACATTGGTAAAGAAGTACACCTGTCTTTACGTTTAGACAACGCATCGTGTCTGTAGAAAATCTTAAGCAAACTATAAAGTGTTTACGAGAATGACAGGTGAGGCGAGTGAGGTTGCAGAACGTAAGGCCAATATATAAAAGTCAAGTATAGGGGCGCCTGGGTGGCTCAGTCGGTTAAGCATCCGACTTTGGCTCAGGTCATGATCTCACAGTCCGTGGGTTCAAACCCCGCGTTGTGCTCTGTGCTGACAGCTCGGAGCCTGGAGCCTGGAGCCTGCTTCAAATTCTGTGTTTCCCGCTCTCTCTGCCCCTCCCCCACTATCTCTCTCTGTCTCTGTCTCTCAAAATAAAATAATAAAGACATAAAAAAAGTCAAGTATATTTCTAGACACTAACAGTGAACAACTAGAAATTGAAATGGGAAAATGCCATTTACGATAGCAACTCAAAGTGCTTACAAATAAATTGAACAAAGTGGCTGGGTGTCCTAGCCAGTTAAGCGTCCAACTTCAGCTCAGGTCATGATCTCGCGGTTCACAGGTTGGAGCCCTGCGTCGGGCTCTGTGCTGACAGCTTAGAGCCTGGAGGCTGCTTCAGATTCTGTGTCTCCCTCCCTCTCTGCCCCTCCTTGCTCATGATCTCTCCCTCTCTCTCTCAAAACAAAATAAATAAACATTAAAAAAAATTTTTTTAACCTAAATGCCATTGTCCAATACAAGGAACCAGGCTCCTTGGTGAAATACCTAATTCTATGACCGGGGCAGGGAAAATACAAGATAAGCCTTCAGCATCTTGTAATGCCAAGAAATAAGGAAGTGTTTAAAAAAAAAAAAAGCCAAAAGGCAGAGGAGCCAAACTGAAGGGATTTCCAATGGCCAAAGCAGCAACAGTTTGACCAACAAAGCAAATCCTCATGAAGCTAAAGTGATATAAATAAATGACTTACTAAATAAATGGTGGAAAAGAGAGAACGCTTTCCTATAGAAGAATTCTAATTAATAAATGAAATAAGACTATGGGGAAAAACGAAACTACTATTAGAACATCACCATGATAATTTGCAGGCAAGATCTACTGATGGATATGAAAATCAGTGGGCAAAACCAAAAGGAGAAACAAGATATTTGTGTACCTGTAAAGGAACTCCCCAAATACTTATTAATTAATTACTATGGTGTTTATGACACATGTCCACAAATTCTTTGATACTGCTCTCTCCAAGAGGTTAGCGTAATTCCCCTCTCAGTGAGGATAGGCTGTATTTATGCCCCACTTACAATAAATAGCTAGGGAAAGAAAAAATAGTAGCATTCATAGTGGAGAAACCTGGCTGATACCATCTTAACCATGTTATTCAAAGCTGACATGTCTAGTGAGAAGATCTACTGATGTCACATACCCTCTGATGTGGTGCCATAAGGACTTATTACCTCTGGGAAATTCTTCCCCCACATCCATAGCCCCAGTCTAATCATGAGAAAACATCAAACAGATCCAAATGGAGGGACATTTTACAAAATGCCTGACCAGCATTCTTCAAATATATCAAGACCATGAATGCGAAGGAAAAACAGAAGAACTGTCACAGATTGGGGATCTAAAGAGATGTGGTAATTAAATGCAATGTGGTATCATCAACTGAATCCCAAAACAGAAAAAGACGTTAGTGGAAAAACTGAGAAAGCCAAATAAGGTCCATAGTTTAAACTTGATTGATTGATTGATTGATTGATTGATTTAGAGAGACAGTGTGAGTGGAGGAGGATAGAAAGAGTGGAAGAGAGAATCCCAAGTACACACTGTGCTGTCAGCACAGAGCCCCACACGGGGCTCGATCTCATGAAACCAGGAGATCCTGACCTAAGCCGAAACCAAGGGGCAGATGCTTAACAGACCGAGTCACCCAGGTGCCCCTGAAGTCCATAGTTTAGAGAATAGTATTGGGCCAATGTTGAGGTCCTGGTTTTGGTAAGTGTGACATAGCTGTGTAAGTATTCACATGGGGGGGGGGGGGAGCTGGAGGAAGGACACAGGGAACTCTCTGTACTATCTTTGCAACTCTTCTGTATGTCTAAAATCACTTCAAAATAACAAGTTTTGATAAACTAGGTGTAGCTCTTTAAATACGTATATAGATGTGGCATCAGCATGATGACTGTGAACTTGTGCCGCAGGTAGCCCACGTCCAGACAAAGGCAGATGGTCACATATATCCCTGGTGTCCTCGATCAGCTCCCAGGGTAGAAAGGGAGAATGAAGAGACGGAGAGCTCAGACTGTAGTGACTTTAAGAAGGCTGCTGTCTCTTCTCCCTACGCTAGAGTACCCTGTGGCATTTATTCTACGTCATATCTCAAACCATCCTTGAATCTGTCATTTTTCAAACTTTCAGATTCTTAGATTGTTTTCCCAAGTGTATTTTTAACTCCTTGATACCTGGAGATTATGTTTTAATTTCAATGCCTTCTATTTTATTATCTAAGTCTTTCAAAATGTAGCTCTAGATCCACATCTTTTATGCTGCTAGAGGACGTGTAATCTTGCAGGTGTCATGTATTGAAAATCTTATATTGGTTTGCATTGTTTTATGGACTAAATTGTGCCTCCCCCCGCCCCGCCCCAATTTATGTGCTGTTGTGGATCATTTTTACTTTTCTCTTTATCCTTTTTCCACATCTCTTCATAATTCTTTTTTTTATGTTTATTTATTTTTGAGAGAGAGAGAGAGACAGTTCTCTCTGGGGGAGGGGCAGTGAGAGAAGGAGACAGAGAAACCCCAGCAGGCTCTGCACTCTTAGTGCAGAGTCCGATGCAGGGCTCGAACCCATGAACCATGAACCATGAGATCAAGACCTGAGTCCAAATCAAGAGTCGGACGCTGAACCAACTGAGCCACCCAGGCGCCCCTCCACATCTCTTCAATAATGAGCATATCACACTTAAAAGAGATCGGAACCAGATAGGTCCCCAGTGGTGCACTGAGGCATCCCATCTGGGCACAACAACAGATCCACAAAGACCTTGCAGGGATATTTTAAGTTTTGAGGGAAACGCAGTGACATCTGTCCCGTGCTCTGCAAACTCCTAGCTCTTGTAGTCCATAGTTTCAACATGAGATCACGCAACATTCCTTTCGACAAGGTCATAGCTTTGTGAAACTCGTTTTTTGATGGTTGCTGTGATAAAAAGCAAATACCATGTGAAAATCATTATGGTGCGGGAAGTGAGGTGACAGTGTCCAACATGACTCCAGGGTTTGACGGTCAGGCGATCCCTACGCGTGTCCCATTAGGAAATAACTGTGCTTAGGAATGAAATATAAATGGGTTTTCCTTTCTTCTTTCAATGTATGTATTTTTGATGACTGCGTAATATGCTTTGAGTTATTTAGACCTAACTACTTACTCAAAGGAACTTTTTGGTATTTCTCTTGGCCTCCGGGACCATAAAAAATTACTGACACAAAATGTGCTAGAAACAGGGAAAGTTTGAGAACTTTGGTTCGAGGGCATTTGTTTCTAACTTTTTGGTGTATACAGACACATGTGTCTGTCTTCACAATTGAGCTCGTACGTATATACAGTTTTATAGTGGGTACCGTGACCCTTCCTTTCAGTTGAAGAAGCCGTACTCCAAAGGGAAGTAGTCACCCAGCTAACCAGACACCCTCTTCGTCACACGCTGCTGCTTCCCTCCCTGAGACTCCAAGATGGTACAGCTCTGTGGTTCCAACAAAGACCAGCCTCACCAGCCAACATTTACAGGGCCTTAGGATTACCCCGCCTTACTCTGGGCGAGGTATGGTCCCTGTTTCACTGATAAATAAGCAGTTTCCCAATCTTACCCCATTACCACTTTGCTGATTCACAAAGCTTCATCTACCCTTTGACATAGGAGTCTCGTAAATAGTAAATGACTCTGGAAAAGGAAAACCATTGAGCTATTATCAGTCATTGGTACCTGCCTGGGAATGAGCTTATCCGAGCCTTTCCCGAAAGGAGTTTTGATAAGAAATAAAAAAGGAGATCTCTGAGAGAAGTGGGTAAGGAGGGTATCTCAGATTGGGGTTTCCGTAGAAACAGACTGATTCAGAAAGCTGTGTGCAGAAAGGATGCAAAGGAATGAATGCTTGCAGGAAATACAAGGAACCAAAGAAGGCAGGACTCGGAAGGAAGGGCTGGCCTGCAGTGGGGTGGTAATTGAGGGCTCGGCCGTCCTGTAGGGCACTCTTGAGGGGAGGTGGCCCTTCAGAGTTGTCTCAGATTGGGGCAAGAGAGCCAGGGCTTCGTATCCCAGCCAGTCACTCTCTGTGAGTCAGCCCCAGAAGATGTGACCTGGAGGAAGGCAGGTCCCAGCAGACCAGACACTGCATCACAGTGAGGAGTGAAGCCGTGAGCCAGAAGCAGCTAAGAGTCCCAGCAGATGGACAGTAAGGCAAGTTAGTTATAACCGTGCTAAGTGCCCTGAAGGAGAACCTTAAAGACGTTGAGGGTAATAAAGGGGAAGAGCAAGTACCTAAACTAGAAAGGTGGAGTGGGGAAGGAGTCCGAAGTTTCAAGGAAGACCCCCGGGGAGAGTGCTGTTTAGATTGAGGGCTCCAGTTTGAGCAGTTGCACAGGTAAAGAGCTGGGCAAAGCAATAACAGACAGCATGTGCAAAGGTCCAGAGACAGAAGGAGCAGCCTTTAGCCGAGCTTGGGGCATGAGGGAGCATCACAAATTGAGGCTGGCATGCAGCAGGGCAAGGGTGCACGGAGAATCAGGGACCTTCTTGTCAAGGTAAGCCACTGACCAGGGAGGTAAGTAACAGGATCAGATTTCTCGTTTCCTTTCTGGGATCCTTTCCCTCCCCTCAGGCTGCCCTTTGATGATCAGCCTAACCAATTTCACCTGGATGTAAAGGTAGTTTGTCCTAAGTGCCCCCAACCCTGTGCCAGGATCTCCGAGGCAGCCAGCAGCCTCTCTCCTGGAACCCCCAAAGCCCTGGTTGTCCCTCACATGTCTGAGGATCCTCATAGAAGAGAACAAAGACGGGAAAGAAATTATTGTCCTCTTCCTCCTCCCAATGCCCTTTCCTGCCCAGAGCGGACAGAGCTACCCCCTCTCCAAAGAGCCTTGTGGGGGAAGAGGGGAGGGAAGTGAATAATCCCTTTGCCAAGCTGCCCCAGAAAACAGGGTGGAACAAATTGGTAGAGCTCAAAGGTCCCATCTGGGAAACCACTCAAGGTTTCCAGAATCTGACCCATGACGACTCGGAGGACACCAGAACAATCAAGGAAACACCGGCGGCAAGCCTTTTGTCCCATGTCTGTCCACCTCTATGGGAACTTCTCCTGGGAGCCTGGCTGGGGGCCCGGAAGTGGATCTGCACACACCTGGCCTGCCCAAAACCACAGGGGTGGCTGGTCACCCTGCACAAAACGACAGCCTGTACCCAACCAGATCCGTGTGTTTTAAAACACTCTGAGCAGTTCAATGAAACCTACCAATGGCTTCGACCGCTTTTCTTTCTGACTCATTAGGACGATGCATTGCACCATCTCTCCACCCAAGGAAACCGTTTAAAGCAGCTGATGCGTGGTCTAGTCCTGAAAGCATAATCGGCCAAGACAGGGCGGCCCAAGGAATCGTATTGACTTATTTATTTTAAGAAACTTAAAAAAGTTATTTTAGATAGAGTATGTAAGCGGAGGATGGGGGCAGCGTGAGAGAGAATCTTAAGCAGGCTCCATGCTCAGCATGGAACCCAACATGGGGCTCAATCCCATGAGCCGAGACCAAGAGTCAGACGCTCAACCGACTGAGCCACCCAGCTGCCCTGTCATTGACTTATTTAGCCCTTCTTATGTGCCAGGCATCCTTCTCTGTGCTTAACAGACATCTGCCCATTTAATCCTCACAACAATGTGTGAAGCAGGTGACGTCCCTGTCTCCATGGCACAACTGGGGAAACTGAGGCACGGAGAGGTGAACTAACATTCCTGGGGCCACCGCCGGTAGGTGGCGAATCTGGGATTTGAACGAGAGTGTGGTTCATGGTTTTTAATCCGGGCCAGGGGCACCCGGGGGCTCTGCGGAACCCCCTCAGGGTTTAATCAGGGCAGAGGGTCTGTGTGGTTGGTTTTCTCTCCAGCATAAAGATTTTTGGAATAAACGTTTCCCAGGCTTCAGATGAATTTGTGAATCACTGGTGAGTGAGTTTTGTCTGAAGAGACAGGAGAACTGCCCTCCCTTCTCTGAAATACTGGCTTACAGATCAGAATGAGAACCCAGGTGTTAGGAGTGCTTGGCTGGCACGGTTGGTAGAGCAAGTAACTCTTGATCTCAAGGCTGTGAGTTCAAGCCTCACATTGGGTGTGGCGCCTACTTAAATAATTCTTTTAATGTTTTATTTATTTTTGAGAGAGAGAGAGAGAGCTAGAGCATGAGTGGGGGAGGGGCAGAGAGAGAGAGGGAGACACAGAATCCGAAGCAGACTCCAGGCTCTGAGCTGTCAGCACAGAGCCCAATGAGGGCCTAGAACTGATGAACCACAAGATCATGACCTAAACTAGGGTCGGATGCTCAACCAACTGAGCCACCCAGGCTCCCCTACTTAAATAAATTTTTTTAAAAAGCAGCCAGGAATACTGATTCCAATCACAGACCAGTTTGGGGAAAAAAGAGGGGCAATGCCTTTGGGTTCCACCTCTTCCTCCCTGACCTCAGCGGGAACTAGGTCAAGCCCCAAGCCTCACTTCTCGGTCCGCCCCTACCTCCCAGAGGTACAGCGAGGTGAATGAAATCAGTTCTGGGTTATAGAAGATAAGGGGCCGTCACTACATGGACCATGTGCTCCTTCCCAGCCACAGCTCTGCGGGCATCGCTCCTGACTTGTGATGGGACAAAGCAGAAAGCTGGATGGGGAGGGAGACCTGGGGTGGGGTTTCCGGAGCACCCAAACCCCGACACTGGGGAGAAAATACAGGCTGGAGCAGAAGTTCTTGACAAAAGCATGCGTAGACCCCTGGCTAAACACCAACACTGTGCTAAGCTGTTTAAATACACCTGGGGTCCTCCCCCAGCTTCTGGTGGGACAGTCGGGGGAGGGAAAGGGAACCTGCTGAGAGTGTGGCTCCGGAGTCAGACAGACAGGGGTCCGCCTCTGACACCTCTGTGCGCCAACCCTGTGACCTCAGGCCAGTTGCCCTTCCACCTTGGTAGCTCAGTTTCCTCATCTGTAAAGTGGGAGGAATCGCAGCATGTGCATGGAGCTAGTTGTGAGGACCAAAAAGATGCTGCCCAGGACCTGTCTGGAAGGGTCAGTGCAGCAGGAAGCATGCTCGGCCGGCAGCTCATTCGCGCTGGCAAAAAGATTTATCTTTCTGTAGCAATTTCCTCTCTGGCTTGAGCTCTCCATTCACCTGTGGTGATGGGCACGATCTCAGTGAGTTTGGGGCAACCTTGCGGTTTCCCCCAGGAGGACCTGGGGTCCCAGGAGCTTATATAAAGCAAGGTGCTACAGGGAATTAGCATGGCCCTGAAGCACTTGACCACAAGGCCCCCTGGGACATTTCTCAGTGGAGCCCTCGAGATACAGACATCCGTCCATGAAGCTCATACGAAGATGACCCTCATTCTTGCCTTTTGCCTAGAAGGTGGGGGGCCCAGGGCCATTTCTCAGGTCGGGGTCTCACCTGGGTGGGAAGTCAGACAGTGCCTGGACTTGTCCCCAGCCCTTCCCCCCAGGGTCGTGCTGTCTCCCAGAGCTATCCAGGGAAACCCCTCCTCAACAGCCAATGCCTGCTCTCACTCCAGACCTTGCTCCCACATTTCCACTGAACCTCTGAATTCTCTCATTTCTTCTGAGATCTGGCGCCTGGGGGTCCACTCGCCATCTGTCCCATCCCTGTTCCTAATCATGCAGGCTCTGTCTTGAACGCGGAGCACAGAGTGAACTCCCGGGAGAAAAAGAATTGTTAACACCTCAAACAAGTGCACCCCACCTCATTCACTGGAATTCTGAGGGCCAGGCACCAACAGAGGAATGCAGTGCCCTGGGGAGATGACGCAGAGCACCAAAGACCCGGCAGAGTTTGCGCTGGGCTGGAAGGATGGGATGTCCTAAGACATCTTAGGAAAAGAAACCGGTGAGCGGGGCCCAGATGCCAGAAGACGGAAAAATTGCTAGCTGGAGGCTAATGCCCACTGTGTCCATGCCAGGGACATATGGCTATGGACCACTGGAGGCGACCTCCAGATGCTGTGTAAGGGAGCTGGGCAGGTGCGCACACGTGGTGGGGAGCTGGATCCCCTCTGTGCCCCGCACCCCTCTCCACTCACTCGGAAGGCTCTGGCCTCTAGGGCCAGTGGGAGCCATGGCTTGTCCTTGCTCTGCCCTGGGCTTCTGATAGCACCCAGAAGGAAAAACAAGCTTGCATGCTCTCCCTGTGCAAAGCAGTAGTTTTAACAGCTAAAGAGAGAGCAAGAAGAAGGAAGCAGAAAGACAAAAAGGTGGCCTTCAGGGCACTTGGGATCCTCTAACCCTGTGCCGGTGTCCAAAGTGTTTCACAGGCCATGTTCCCATTGTGCCCCCCAAATTACCCTGCAACGTAGGTCTCCCTGAGACAGCATGATGTCCCTGCACCCCGTGGATCCAAGAAGTGATGGAAGGTGTGACATCCATCTGCAAGGAGTACTTGCCTTCCCTGTGACCATACTTGTTCTGCAGGAGAGGGAAAGCCCTGGCTTGGCTGAGCGTCCTCGCCCACTCTCTCCCTTTGCCCACAAGGGTGCCGCTGGGGAGATGCCAGCAGTCATGGAGCCCTGGGTTCCAGTCCCAGCTCAGACACCAGCTTGGTGGCCCTTCCCCTCTCTGAGTCTCCACATGGAAAGTGAGAGGATGGCCAGGATGGAGTTCGGAGGCCCTTCCAGGGCTGAGATTCTAAATCACCACCTGCTGCAGCCAGATGTCATCACTGAGAGCAGACAGGGAGGCTGCTTTGATCTTGCAAGGGGTTAAGACGGGCTCCCAGAGCTAGGCCAAGGGTGTGGCTGGTGGGGGGGGGGGGGTGCGGACAGGCTGGCGGCGAGACTTCCCAAGTGCTCGGCACCCCAGACACGCAGGCCAGCTCCTGGCCATGGGTCTATGACAGGATGGAGGAGGATAAGAGTTACGAATCCCCAGGACGTGGTGCAGCCAGGGGCTCAGAAGCGGATCAGCTGTGCCTCTATATCCGGACGAGCCTCTGGGCTGGACTTGGTGAGGCTGGGACAGGGGCTCGAGGGCAGGCAACACTCCAGGGTGGGCATGTGCTTGTGGATTTCCTGGGCACTTGGGAGGCTGCGTGTCCAGAGAGGTCTTGCACACACATGCACACACACACACACACACACACACACATACACACACGTGTGTATGTCTTCAGATTTCATAGTCAACAGATGCCTTTCTAGGGAAGAAGGCAGAGCCAGAGTGAAGATGGCTTCCAACCCATGGGGAAGGCTCAGCAAGGACCTCTGGGAATCTTGAGCTGGCTGTTAAATTATTAAATACTTCAATATCAGAAACACTAGCTGTGGCCCCAACTCCGGGGGCGCCACCCACCCCACCCCACCTGCTTTCATCACATCCCTCTTAGCTGCAGAAGAAATTCCGGGTTCAGAAGCGAGTCGGAGCTACTGGGGTCCCTGCACGTCTCCACCCTGAGTCTTGGGGTCCCAATGCCAAGGCCAGACACCCAGAACTGATCTGGGGCTGCAGCTGGGCTGAGGGGACAGAGAGAGGTCTCTCCCACGCTGGAGCCACCTGCCCCCCTCCACACCCCTTCACCCGGCAGCCCAGGAACTCTGTTCCTGCCCCGCCAGCCAGCCAGTCTTCTGATGAGTATTCCACACCAGCTCAGCCCCCCAGAGCAGCGAGGTGGCCCCTCCCTGCGGCTGTTCGCTGACAACCAGGAAGGGATTTTAATATCAGAAACAGTCAAGGTGGGGAAGGGGAACGAGGGGAGGCCGGGAGGACCATATGGAACCTGTTTGAAGAGCTGGGTTGGAGCCCAGCTACACCTCCATGCGCGGGGGCGCCGGGCCAGCTCTTGGCTATGCCTGCTCAGCTCCGGCCAGAGAGGGGAAGGAGCGTGGGAGAACAGACAGGCAGGCCGGGAGGGGACCGGGCGTGCTCCGCGTGCCCATGGCGCTGCTGTCCTTCAGGTGAGGACACGCTGGCCGGCAGCCAGTGGCTGGCTCCGGGGCTAGCTTCAGAAGGTCTGACAGCTCTGACGTGAGCGAGGTTCACAGGGGTCACCAGAGTGGCATTCGGGGTCCATTCGAGGCAGTCTCAGGGGCTTGTCTGGGAACAGCACTCCTGCTCAGCCCTGCCATTTCCTCAGCCTTCCTCCTGGAGGAGATGATTCCGGAAACCCTCCGACAGTACCATTCTGTCTCCGGTTTAGCTCCCCTGCCTGCGCACACAGACAATCTCTGTCTCTCTCTGTTTACCCGTTACTAACCCAGTCCTGCTCGGGATGTGGGGCCTACGTGATGCCAAGTGGTCGGGCGGACACTATGACCTGGGTAACTGGATACCTGACTACACCACGTGGACGCCAGCCTCACCACATGGAACTCTGGACACATCTGGACTTGGACTGACCTTGCTGGATTTTGGACCAACCTCACCAAATTTCCAACTCACCACCTCGGTACATGAGAAGCCTGCCTGAACTTCTGTCTAGACTCCCAGGGCTTCAGCAGGATCTGACCGCGTTCCTGATTGATTTTGCAGAAGTTAACGGCAAAACTTGACCGAACGTAGTGTGGCCTGGGTTTCCCGAATTTTCAACCCACCTGGCTGGATTTCTGACTGGTTTGACTGAAAAGTTTTAACCGATTTCATGATTTGTTATTTCAGAAACCAAACTTCCCAAGTGCTTGACAGAGCTCTCTGGAGTCTGTCGCCCTGAGTTGGCCAGATGACGGGGTGCCCTTGGAACGAGACTCAATAACAGGAAATCGTGCAGGGTGCCTCGCCTGGCTGGCCTTCGGCCCACCCCCTCCTCACATGCGGCTCAACCAGAGCCACACTGCGCACCTGAAAGGGGCGTGGGGCACGCGGCATCCCTCTTCCAACATTCTGGAATCTTCTCACATTCTAGCGCCTGTTTACTGCATTTCCATCACTTTCTGCTTTGCTTTTTATTTCCAGCGTTGCCCAACTCTTGGGGATGGGCATCTGAGACTCTAGGAAACAATGTTCCTGAGTCCCTCTGGCCTGAGCCCCCATTTCCACCCAGGAAGTGGTACAAAACAGAGCTCAAAAAGGAGGGCTCTGGGTCTGCCTGCCTGGGGCTCCGGGCTCTCTCCTGGGTCTTAGCTGCATTGTGTGTTCCTGGGACGCGTTAATGAACTTTTCTGAACGGTTTTCTCTTCACCTCCCAAATGGGTGTGATTCTCTCCTGCTGACGTCCTGGGTTTGTTGGGAGGTTTTTTCCAAGAATGGTAACGATGGCTGATGCTTGTGGAACACTGATTTAGCCAGACTCTGGTCTAGGGCTGCAAAGGACCTGAGGATCCCCGCTGAATCTTCACCAGAGCTCCTAAGTCTAAGGAAGGAAAGAGCCCGCCCAATCCAAGTGGTTGCCCTCAACCACTCTGCGATCCTGCCTCTCAGGCTTACCTTGCACTGATAGAGTCCAGGGAGCATCGGTGAGCAAGGTCTTCCCCGTCACCGTGATTGTGAGGCTGTTATCAGTGGCCGGTTTCTTGTCGGGAAGTTGGGCTACTCTTTGGCCCCCATTTTGGCAAGGCATTTGTTATTTGATGGTGTGACCTGATATTCTTTTGGGAACCCCACCCCCAACCCCCACCCCAACACCAAGGGAGCTGTGGGTATCTTTGAACCCTGGAGGCATGTCAGAACCACGGGGCTAGTTCTGTTTCAGGGGACATTTGTCAACCTGCTCACATCTGGTCTGATTTTACCATGAGGACCTCCTGGGTTTCTTTACTGGCACCTTAATGGGAGCCAGATTCACAAAGCGTTTGCCAGTCCATGGTGTGTCCCTGTGTTTGCCAGCCATCAGCCATAAGCTGTGGACAGCGACAGTGGAGGAACTGGTCCTGTTCCCGACCTCGTGCCACACCTGTGGCCACACTGGTCTTCTGGTCTTCTCTGGGGCAGGAGAGGGGGCAGGCGCTACAGAGGATGTATGAACGATCAGTATTCATCCCTCACTGTAAGAGAAGTTCGGCCTTAACAGGAAGAGCTGGCTGTGGGCTGCCATCTTCAGTCTCTGCCTTGGGTCCCCATGAGCCTTCATTTCCCCTCTTCCATGCCTTTGCACATTTCGCCCTCTGCCCCATGTGTCTTCCTCCTCCTTTATGTACTTATTCTGCACATACTGAGGATCTTCTATATGTCACATGTGATTCAGGAGCTGAAAGCATGAAGACACCATCCCTGCTTCAGTGGCTCCCAGTGGCAGAGGCATGCAGAGTATCAGGGATCACAGGCCTGGGACACCGAGACCAACCAGGGCCGGACAAGGGAGAGGGTCAGGGAATTGCCAGGGCCCTGCAGAAGTTTAATAAATATCCGTTCAAGGTAAGTCTGTGTATACACATGTGTCGTATCCTCAAGTGCGAGCTCGTATGTACGTGACCCCATGTCTGTAAGACAGGGCATGGTAGTCATGGGCCAGGGACAGAAGGATAGTTCTTGGGTCTCATTAAACTATTTGCTTCATTAAGATCTCTCAGCTCCTCCCCATGACTCGCTCCTCACCGTGGAGACAAGGGAGATGGTGGGCTCCTTGGTGTTTAGAAGAGGAAGAATTGATTCCGGGGGAAGGGGTGAGGGTAGGACTGTGAGATACTGATGTGCCAGCCTCCATCAGTGCCCCCTCACAGCCAGCTCAGCATGGCAGCCAGGGCACACCAACAGACAACGAGCCCACCTTAGCCAATGGGACCCTCCTCTTGATACCCTACACCTCTGCTCCCAAAAAAATCCCTCCACTCGTGAAAGAGTCCTCCGCTACTCCAGCCTTCATCTGGAGCTTGGGTGAAGGGTACCAAGGGGCTCTAGTGTCCTAACCATTGAATGTTCAGAACAGAGACTAAGGCTGAATCATAGGTTAATTTCTATCTAGAAACTCATATCCCAGCTGAACCCGTTCCTGTCCCAGGGAAATGTCAGTTGCATGGCTTGTCTACACCAAGGTGAGCCCCAACCTGAGAGGATAGGCAGGCAAAGAGAAGGTCCCCCAGGTGCAGAAACCTCACATGCTACTCGGAGTGTCCCATTGCCTGGGTATGACAGTAACAGTCCTTGTGCCAATGTAAGTAAACCTTTATAATTTCTAAGGAAACTTCCACACATTGTCCACTCAATTACCATTTTTTGAGCCTTTACCTTGTGCCTGGCATTGTACCTCGCTAATAATAACTTGAACAGGCACTGTGCTAAGCCCCTCACATGCATCGCTATTTGGTTTGTGAAGATGAAGACAACCAGAGTGTCCATTTCTCAAGGACACACAGTGCTAAGTATAAAATCAGAACCGGAATCCACCTCTCTCAGGTGACTCAAACGCCCCTCCCCCACTCTTGGGTGGGAAAGACAGCCTGGCTCTAATATCCATGTTGCCCCTAGACCCAAACCCGTCTAGAGTGTCCACTCTGCCTGGTTTGGCCTCCTGTCCCTAGGCTCCCTCCCAAAACAGAGGATGCCATGTCAGGCAGGAGACAGGCTCTGAGGAATGAGAATGTCACCCACCATGACTGGCTTGTGAGGCCTCAGCGCTGGTGGCCAGATGAGCTCCAGGGCAGGCCCTGGCCAGCTGCCGGCCCCTTGGGGCTCATCTCCCCCCTCAGGGCCCCCTCTACCAGGGCAGGAATGGCCCAGCATTCCTGGTGGCTGAGACACAGGAGCATTCTTTCTGAAATGTTCTTGCTTAATCCCTGCCTATCCAGCCACAGGCTTTGGGCTCCATGACAAGGTCAATAGTTACCCAAATGTCGTCAGATCAGATCTATTTGCAGTTTTCAGACTGGCCAGACCAAGCCCGTCTCTCACCCACCTCTTTCTACCCATTCTAGGTCAACTCTTTCCCTTAAATGCTGATGTCTCTCACTCAGGGCTTAAGGACTCTCCCTCCCAGTGTTTGGTGATGTATTCGGGTGGTAAACTGCCCACCAGAAGCAGGATGTGAATTTCCAAGAGGCAAACAGAGAGCAGGGTTCCCAGACCCTTAAATTCCACCCCAAATTATAAGATGGCCAGGTGAGCCCCAGGGAACCCCCAAAACCCATGGATCCTTGCCTCTAGTCATCCAGGTTAATGCATAGAGGTCACCTTCTCTTGGGACTTGGAAGCTTGGGAGGTCTAACTATTCAGAAACTTGAGGACTATAGAAGAAAAACAGTTACAGTAAGAAAGCCTGAACTCAAGCCTTATTTCTGGCCACTCATTGTGTGGCCTTGGCCAAGTCACCAGCGGCTCTGGGCATCAGTTGTCCTATTGATTTAGTCAGAGGGCTGGACTTTGCCTCCGAACACAATTCTGGCTTTGGAAATGGTCATGTGCTTTAACATGGCCAATCTAGGAAAACCATTCTGATGACAAAGTCTTGTTTTCACGGCGCTATTCTGTCATTCTATCTACTCTCACACGATCGCTGACAGCACATGGAATTAATTATCCAAGTGGAACTAAGAGTGACCATGAGATGAGGAAGAGAGGAGGTCTGACATTTATGGACCGCTTACTATGTGCCAGACCCCTTCTAGTGTGTTCTCTATGTAGGAACTCATGTAATTCTCCGACAAGCCTGCAAGACAGGTGTTGTGGTTACTACCACCCCTCCATCTTATGGACGAGCAATATGAGACTCAAAGAAGGAACATCTCATGCCAGGTCACGTGGCTAAAAAGCAGCAGAGCCAAGCTTTGAAGCAGGGCAGCTGTCTCCAGAGCACACACATTCAATGACCATGCCACACAGTCACAGCACGATGAAAGAGCCCCAGCCCAAAGGGAAGATAGGGCTTAGACATAAATTATTCTACTACAAGTTGGGGAAGTGATAAGTGACCAAGAGAGAAACAGATGATATCGCCTGGGAATTCAGATGAGAGAGCATTGCTTCCAGCTGCCGGAAGAGGGGGAGGGTTTATGGAGGAGGAGACATTGTGGTTGAGCCTTGAAGGACAGGTAGGATTGGGAGCCTCAGAGATGTGGGGCGAGGGAACAGTGGGGACCACATCGAAGGAGGGCTGTTGGCTTTGCCAGGGAACGACAGGCAACAGAGGAAAGAGGCAGATCAGAGATGAGAACACCAGCCAAGTTGCGGAGGCTTGTAAATTCCCCTCTTATACTGAACGAAGATGGTGGAGAGGCAAAGGTGTTTGTGATGGGAGCACAGTCAGGACCATGCTTTGGGGACTGTGTGCAGTCAACAGACACAAGGAGGGGAGAGCCTGGAAGTAGTAGCAACGTGCACACTCAGGGTTCTGGAGCTTAGGGGCTCAGCAGATGGGTGAATGAGTACACTGCTCATGGAAGGGTGGGTGGACCCAATGAGGGGTGGAAAGTACCCCCCACACACACACACACAAATCAGCAGTCAGAAGCTTTAAGCAGCATTAGGCCTGTGAGGCAAGGGCAAACCAACCTGCTTGTGGACCCGGTGAGAGCCAGAGGCGTGGACCTTTGGGGATGCAGTCACTGCCAAAAACATGGCCCAGAGCAGGGATGGGGCAAAAAGCACGCCTCTCGGATCTGCTCCTGGAACATTCTGTGGGCAGAAACCAGAAAGTAAGGAAGTCCCCATGAAGGACTGCAGGGGTCAGTTTCAGGGGACGCAGAGCAGAGCAGAGAAAGATAGAAAGAGAATGGGGGGAGAGGGAGGAGGGAAAGAGGCAGAGAGAGAAGACTCACCAGCCCAGACAAGATTTTGAAGGCGTTGTAATGCTTAGGGGAAAGAGACACTGAGACACCAGTCCACGGCAGGTGCAAGGGGAAAAGGAGAGGCTGGGGACACCTGTGCAGGAGTTTTAAGGAAGTAAGATTGGCAGACTTTGTCAGGTGCTTATCTGCAAAGCAGAGAAGAGCTTGTGTGCCTGCTAAATGCCAGGGGCACATTTAGCTGACCTTCTATACTGACTAACAAAACCAAACAAAATAAACCACAAGGACCTGTTCTGGCACAATATATATATATATATATATATATATATATATATATATATATGTTTAAGCAGGCTCCATGTCCAACGTGGGGATTGAACTCACAACCCTGGGATAGAGAGTCAAATGCTATACTGACTGAGCCAGCATGTCCTGGCATGATCTAAATGAAAAATGTGAATTCAACCCATAGGGATGAATGATATCCTAGACAGGTCCTCGTGGGAAAGGCAAGAAAGCAAGATCTTCTCTGCGCATGACAGTCACCAATCCCCTGGCCCTGTGCATAGGCTGCTGGGGCGAATTACCTTCCCGGCTCCGCAGAGGACGGAACGGAGGCCCCGGGGTGCGCGGTGGTTTGGGAAGGTCACAAAGCAAGACAGCCACGGAGCTGAAACTAGAAGCTGCCTCAGTGCTCCACCTGCCCAGCCAGAGTGTCGGAATGGACAACTGTCCACCCCAGCCCATCTGGGACTGGAGAAATCAGGGGACTTGGTTCCATCACCTTCTGCCCGGGACAGGCCTCATTCCCTCCATGCCCACCTTCTCTTTATCCAGCTCCTTTGCAACCAGGGTCTTGAGATGAATATATCTTTGCTTTAGAAAAGACACAGCAACTAACAGACAGGGCCTGGCCAGGCATCCCCCCCAAAGAACTCCTAGCCCTGGGGTCCCACCGCCTGGTCTCCATCCAGCACGCCACCAGGCAGCGGACTACAAGAGAGGATCGTGGAAGCAACGATACCATCCCAAGCCCTGTAAAGCAGTTTCATTATCCTGCCGCAGATTTTTGGCAAGTCCTCAAGTCTGTCTCGTTTTATGTCTAATTATGTATCGCTGTGCGTATCCCCCGTATGTGATGTTTCACATAATAAATACATGGAAAGTTTCCCTCTTTTTCCATTAGCCCCTGCCCAGAAATGAACAGATTTCTGGGGTGTGCTTACGCAATGAGAAGCAGTTGTTTCAGACACCATGACACTTCATAACCTGAACTTTATAGGCCCCTGTTGCTCTGACTCGGAGGGCTTGAAAGAGGGACCTGGGTTTTCCGTATGTGGTTTCTGTTCTGGGAGCATCTGCTTGTCAGGGGTAATGTCCTGGGCTGGCTAGAAACCCAGCCCGCACCTCCATGTGGGGACAGAAAGGGTGTCAGGCTATTGGAGGATGACATGTCAGAGGTGAGGCCTGGCTACAGTGTTTCCTGCAGTTGTAGTATTACTAGAAATCCCGGGGTCTTGTGACTATCGATCAGTCACCAGCTACTTCATCTAACAGACAGTCTACATGCATTTTTTAAGCACTTTCTGCATGCCAAGGTCTGTTCCAGATATTGAGCAGGGGAGAAGAGAGGTCAAGTATGAGGAAGAGAATGCCAAGGTGGGGAGATAGTTCATGATGTGGTTAGGAGAGCAGGATTTGGACCCGGCCACCCTGGCTTCAAGGCCAGGTTCCACTGCTTATCAGCTGTGGAATGTTTGACAAGTCACTGAAAACCTCTCTGAAACTGTCGCCGCGTCCGGTAAGTGGGGGTGCCAACCTATGGCCTCATGGGACTGTCAGGAAAATTAAATGAACTAATGCAAGTCAAGGGGCTTGGCGTGTGTGCTCAGAGATTTCTTTCACCACTGTTACAGTGCCTCACACTGTCTACCGTGAGGCTAGGCAGTGGTGGATTAGGAACCCAAAGAAGTAGAAGATGTGGCCCCGAACTTCACAGTTCTGGATTTGAAGCCCAGCTCGTGGCTGGAGCAGAAGGTGAGCCCTGGGACACACACAGGGGGAGACCGTACTAGCTGGAACTATGTGTCGTCAGCACAGAAGGGCTGGGCTGCTGTGGGCTGGAGTCCACGAGGGCAGCAAAATATGGGAAAAGGAAAAAGGGGAGCATGACCAAAAATAGGAAGGCACGATGTTTTGTGAAAGCATAAAACTATTTGCCACCAATGCCTCAAATGCCTATCAAGCACTTATTAAATAGTGCCCAGCGGCCTCCAAGGGACAGGAACAGAGCTTCTCACTCCCTGTCTAGAGGGGCCACAGCTCATATCTAGGAGACTACAGCACAGTGTATTGATGGAGGCAGGGCAGGTCCAAGGACCCAGAGGGGGTCCTTGGCTTCGCACAGAATAGAAATCAAACACGAGCGAGGAGGGAGTGAGACCAGAGTTTATTGGAGATATAGAGAGACTGCAGGTACCGATGGAGTATCTGGGAGACTCTGAAAGGAAAGGAGAGAGTCTCCTCTTTTCCCGGGGTCCAGGGTTTTTGTTGAGGATTGCGGTCTGCTGTGTGTGTCCTCTCAGGCATCCAGGAGCCAGCTGGAACAAGGACAAGGGTCCAGGTGTCCTCCACAAGTCAATTATTGCTTGGAGCCACAGGGTCTTGGGGCCAAGACCCTAGGTGAGCATGGCCTCGCCTGGTCATTCCTTAGACGTTATCTATTGGGCTAGAAGTCTCCAAAGAAATCACTAACTCCTTGATCTTTACAAGGAAGACATACGTTATTAGTACTAAGAAGCATGTGTGAGGCAAGGTGCAGGTCCTAGCAAGAACAGAAGCAGGCAAAGGAGCAAAGGGGCACAGGTATGGTGACCTGGGAGTTGGCCCCCTTGACTAGTGGTGAGAATGGGTACTGGGGGCCAAGGGAGGTCATAGTGGGCAGATACTCTAAGCTAAATGGCCTTTCCAACTTTGGGCCCAATAGCCCTGACGTCACGAGTACCATAACCCACTGAAAGTCCATGTCAGGCAAGGACTTTGCTATATTTGAACGTTAGCTAGAACTTCATAGATGCTCAAAAACCATTCATTGAATGGAGGAATTAATGGCAGTTAAATCATGTCCTGGGCAGTGCCTTCTGTCTGCCTCTCCGGGGCCACTCATCTTCCTGTCTCCACATCGCTCTCTGCCCAGGAGACTATCAGGCATGAACTACCTTAGTGGGCTCTCCTGCCCTCTGGCTGTGCTAACTTTGCCCAGTGGGGAACCCAGAGACTGGAGGGAGGGGGGAGAGTGAGGTCCTATGAGAATAAGCTACAATGAGCTCATGAGTGGACAGCAGGGAAGTAATAGGAGCGGGTCGATTGTGCTTCATAAGGGTTTCAACTGCCCTTTGCCTGGAGAGACGTCTGCCGGTTCCTCTCAAAGGAGCGCAGGAAGGTGGCGGGGCTCTCTGCCATCTTCTAGCCATGGGACAAAGGCCAACATTGGCCCTCGGGGTTCTGATTCAACCCTATAATGAAAGGATTGGAAGAGAGCAGAGGGTTTCGAATTGTGCCCTGAGGAAGTGCAGGGTCAGTCCAGAAGTGCCTTGAGGGATACAAAGGGGTAGCGAGAGCTTGGGAAGAGTGGGGGGAGGGATCCCCAGAGTCGCAGCTGCCCACCTGAGTGCCCTCAGCAGGGAGGGTGACTATGATCTCACAGCCAGTGCCTCTGGGTCTGACACTCTGGCTACACACACACGATGCATGCACACTGGGTGTGGCAGCCGGACCCCGCCCTGGGCCAGGCCCTGTGCTGACCCTTCACATGCACAGGTAGTGGGCACCGATCTCACACAGTCCATGATTCAGGTGTGTAAGAAACGGGACTTTCTTTAGTTTCTGCGACTCAGCCTTATTCTCATTTCGGATCCCCATGCCAGCGGTGGCCATGTCTTAAATAATGGCAAGTTTCATGCTGTCTTCCCCAGGAAGATGGCCCAGTTCCTGTGGGTGGGTGTGGGGTTGTCCTTAGAGACAAGGCACGGAGACCTGGATGTCATGAGTCCACTTGGTCACCGCAGAGCTGCCCCGTGATCCTATCCACATGATCCCTCCGATCTGGAAGGGCGATGGAGGTCTCTACTTCCAGGCCACGGTTGCACCGAAGACCCACTTGCTGCCTCTATGGCCTAATGGGGCAGGAGAACTCCCAATGGGGCTGTTTAAGATGGTGACCTTTTCATGACAATAGCACTTTCCTTTCTCTGGGCCTTGAGGCCTTCCCCCTTTGTCCCCCAGGGATCCACTCCCAGATCCCAGGCCCCGGGTGGATCTGTGGCCTTTCCCCAGGACCCAGCCGTGACACTGTGTTCACTGCCTCCTCTTCCTCCTCCAACCCTCTGCCCACCATCGTCCTTTTCCTCCCCATCACTGACCGCTTTCTAGTTCTTACTCACTCAGGATGTTTTCCTCCCACATCTGTTCCCTTTGCAGTTTCCCCTACAGCCAAGGCTTTTGCACACAAAAGTCCGGAAGAGACTCCTTCTCTTCCCTTTGCCTCCTTCTGTCACATCCTCTCCCGGAGGCCATGAGCCTGGCTGCTTGAATGGGACAAGGGTGGGGAAGGAAGGAAATACAATGGGGAAAAGATATCAGTCGATTTTTCAAAATGTTACGTGGTAGATGGTATCGCATTGATGCTGTAACATCAATACTAACCATCACGCCCACTTTACAGATGAGGAAACCAAGGCTTAGAAAGTCAGTGATGTGCTCAAGGTCTGAGAAGGGACCTTGTTGTCCTTTGAACCCTGGCACTTGCCTAGCTGATACCCTTAACCCCAAGTTCTGTGTCCCACCAGGCACCTGCTCTCCTGCCACCCCCGGGGCTACAGGAGCAGGATGCACAGGATGTCTGGACCCCCCCAACTCCTGCGGACTCCTGCATGTCCTCGGGTGGCCCCAAGGCCTCACCAGGTTCAGAGCCCAGCTCACAGGCATTAAAACACCATTTTTCTTTTTTTTTTTAATTTTTTAATGTTTATTTCTTTGTAAGAGAGAGACAGAGCGCAAGTAGGGGAGGGGCAGAGAGAGAGGGAGACGCAGAGTCCGAAGCAGGCTCCAGGCTCTGAGCTGTCAGCACAGAGCCCGATGCAGGGCTCGAACCCTCAGACCACGAGATCATGGCCAGAGCTGAAGCCAGATGCCACACAGAGTGAGCCACCCAGGTGCCCCAAAACACCATTTTTCGTAAGGAGCAGCTATTTGATGTGACTGGGACTGGCCGGTAATTGATAAAACAAATATTAGCCATTTTAGATTAGATTATTTGTAATCTCCTTTGAGCCTCCCAACAACCTAGTGAGAAAGCTAATCCAACATTCTGTTTGACGGAGCTTAAATCACTTACCCAAGGTCACAGGCAGCGGGGCTGCACCGAAACTCTCCAGCTCCTCGATGGGAGCTGTGTCCACCACATAGGAGCATCCAAAAATGCGGCCTCTTGGGGTTGTCCCTCCTTATGATTAAGGTCACAAAGTTGCCCCCTCGATGGTCCTGGATAAGAGAAGGTTGTCTCCCCACATCCCATATCCCCCACCAAGGTATTCGTCTTTGGAAGCCTTTGCTTTCCATGGTCTTCCAGCAAGGACAGGCCCTCGGAAACAGGACTGTTGGTCCCCTGGGTCAGAGACAGTCTCCTTCAGCCCTTAGGGAGGATCCTCCTACCCCAACCTGCCTGGGGCCCTGAGCACTTTGCAGACCAGCCCTCGCCCAGCAACCCCCACAAGCTGTGACTACAGAAAAACCAGGTGTGCAAGCTCTGAGGACCGGGAGCTGGCAATAAGGGGCCACAGGGGATGGGGAGATGGAGAGAGCACTGTTCCCTGGCTCCCAACATGCTCCTGACAGGGCTTCCTCACTGCCCTGGGGCTTCGGTGCTGGACAGCCTGTAGTCTGGCCCTGCCTTGTGACCACAGCACCCAAAAGACCCTGCCTCCTCCTCCCTGGGGCTCCAGTCTCCAATCAGGCTGAGCTGAGGAGCTCAGCACTTTGGGGAAAGCCCTCCCAGGCCTGGGGGATGAAAACAAATAGGGACTGAAACCTCCCCTCTCCCCTACTCCCCTCTGCATTTCCACCCAACTCTCCCAGGAAAGGCTCTGATCCTCCCAATCCGCACTGCTGCTGGACAGCCTCTGCTGAGCAAACATTTTCTGCTGAGATTCCAGACCCTTACAAACAAGATCCTCGAAGGAAGGATACTCGGAGATACGAAGGAGACCAGATTTGAAGCCCGCTGACCCAGGAAAAAAGGCTCAGGGTATCTGCTGAGGATATTCTTAAGATGCTAAGGGCAGGCATTCTCCATTCCTTCTACAGGTCCTTCCGAGACTTCTAGAGTCTTCTTTGAATATATCATTCAATGCGTTTTTCTTTCTGCCGGACATTTTCCACTTCAGGCTGGACTTCCTTTCTGTTAGTCAGTCAACAAATATTTATGGAGCCCCTTGGGATGGCCAAACAGGCTAGTCAATTTAGCAGAGGCTTGTCGACCTACTCACCCCGACACCCGGGGCCCACTTTCCAGAGACTTCCCACCAGTCACTTGCAGAGAAGACTCATGTGATTTTGGAGCCTGCAGGCCTCCATCTTCTCCAGGCCCCATAAAGTTCTAGAATCTCAACTTTCCAGCCAAGAGAGGCAGCTAGGAGAGTCGGCTGAGTCGTTCATGAGAACCTGTTGGCTGTGCGGGGCTGACCTATGGGTGCCCACCCAGGAGGGCGTGTAGCACTCACTCAGCCCTGGACACAGCCCCCGATGAGGCCGAGGGCTGCTACATCCACGGGGTCATTGGACAACACCCCACCCATTCCTCCTTCTGCTCTGGCCACATGCCTACCCCCTGTCTTGGGCCCCTCTCACATCTTTAAGTGCCTGGACCTTTTTTCCCAGTTGGGCCTAAAACCCACTGAAAAGCCCTCGTCCCTCACAGTGCTGAGCTCGGATGCTGATGTGATAAGGCGAGAAGTGATCCAGAGGCTGTCACCCCTAGAGGACCTACCTCCCATCCCCAAGGCTTTCTCGTGGGCCTCACAACCAGATTTCGGGCGTCGGGAAGAGTTGCCTCCAAAAGTGGTTAGCAGGGTGCACCCATTTGAGGAATCACGATCACCAACAGGAAAGGACCCAGGGGACTCAGTCGGGGGAGGAGCCACATGGTCCCCAAGCCCCTTGGGCCAAGTGCGGCCAGCCCAGGACCAGATGGCATAGCTGCTGTCGTGATGCTCCCTTGGCTGGCAGCACCCCGGGGCCTCCCTCAGTTTCCTCATCTGTAAATGGGAGAAGATCTGGAACATCGGGCTGAGCAGCCCGGCGGTGGAGCCAGGCAGGCCTGGATTGAAACCCCAGCTCTGAGCCGAGATCTTGGGTGAGGTCCCTAACTTATCCAAATCGCAGATGTATCCTCTGTAGAGGGGAAGGGATAAGGGTACTCTGCCTCTGTGGCTGTTGACAGGGCTACATAAAGTCCCTGGCACGAGCAGGCTCAGTACGCAGGAGTTATCGCAGTTACTTCATGGGCCTGTTCCGAGGACTACATCCAAGGAGATAATGCGTGTGCAATGGCTTGGTGAAATACGGTGTACAAATGGTAGCAGTCACCATTTATCGGCATGTCTTCCTCTCCCTGGCCTCACCCCCTCCTTCCCCCTTTCTCTGTCTAGTGTATTTTTCCTTCTCTGCCTTCACCTCCTCGTGGCCCCTCTTCCCCAGGGCCCCCCTGTCCTCTCCTCCCCTCCCCACAGCCTTTAGCCAACATCCAACCCCGGCTTTGCCTTCCCCGACTCCAGAACTACGAGGGCTCCACACTCTCCCTCACGTCCAAAGCCAGCAGCACCACCCAGTCCTTGGTTTTACCTTGCCTCCCCCTCCCTAACCCGTCCTGGAGCAGAGCCACCGCAGCCCCCATGGGCAGCCCTCCCCCCTACCTCCCCCACACCCACTGGTGGCCTCCTCCCCACCTTCACTGGCACCAGCCCCCAGCCCAGGGTGCTCTTGGGGGCTGGCTCTCCCTCTCGACAAATACAGTCCCACCCACCCTCCGAGACCTGATTAAATTCAAATTTCTGAATCAAGGTTTTCATCAGCTACTCTGTGGCAGGGGCTTTGGGAAGGGTTCTCCCCTTGGGAGGATCACCTTAAAAATGTAGCCATGATTTTCTGGGTTGTGTGACCTTGAGACACTTACCTACCCTCTCTGACCCTACCTTGTAGGGCAGTTGTGAGGATTAAATTAAAATAGTGGTCTGTAAAGTTTGGAGCACAGCACCTGGTTGAGAGAAAATGATTGATAAATAGTATCTACTTTTGTAATCCTGGGTCTTGGACATGGAGAAGCTACAGCTGGGAGTGTTAGACTTTTACTGTGTGTTTAGTGATCCTTTGGTTCAAATCAGTATCTCCTTACTCAGCAAGTGACTGACCAGGCTGCCAACGCTCCATGTCACAGTAGCCCCAGAGGTCTGGTCATTTGGCACTCATTTATACTCGTCCCATCTGTGGGGAGCTGTGCCGGGCATGGGACAGAAGTGACACTGCTATACAGGTTCGCAGGGTGAGTGGGAAGCAGTCAGTGAGGACCCAGGTCCCCAGGACGGCCCAGAGGGGCACCTCGGTGGACTGGAATGCAACCCCAGTTCTATCTACAAGGTCTGCCCTGCCCACGCCTACTGCCCGTCTCCTCTCCAAGCCCCAGCTCATTCTCCCTCCCCAGCTCCCCCTACCCTGCCTCCCTGGCCTGCCTTCTGTCTGGTCAACAGGGACAGTGGAGCCTGGCTCAATCTTCCTCTTCCTTCTGCCCAGGATAGGCTCCCAGCCACACACACCTCCACAGGTGGACCAACTCCAGCCCAGAGCCTGCCTCCTGCCACCTGGCGGGGCGCTCAGTTTCCTTTTAGGATGTCAGGAGAAGAGGTCAGGCCAGCTGGCCTGGAGCGAGTGGCAGCCCCCCCCCCCCCGCACCACAGAGCACAGTGACAGCACATGTGAGCCCATCCAGCACCTGCCAGGGGCCCAAAGACAGTGGCTAGTGGCGAGAGACACGAACGCACCCATGCACGGAGGCTGGAAAGGTGGGTGGGTGTCAGAGGGCTGAAATGCCAGGCAAAGAGCCGGTCTTTTAGTCCCAGCCAGAGGGGAGCAGGTGCCACTGAAGAAGGTCAGCTGGGATCTGGGCAGGATGGACTGCTGGGACCTCTGACCAAGCCCCGCCACCCTGCGCTCTGCGGCGGACCGGACCTTCTGTACCACGTTCAGGGCAACGTGGGAGCAGAGCCCAAGCCCCACAGCTCCACACCCCTTGAAGCTCTAAGGCAGGCTGGCTGCACAGAAGGCGCTCAGAGATCTGTCACCTGGATGCCGCAGTGAGGTGGCATGGGTCTCGGCAGGCCAGGTGGCACGGGCTTTCCGACTACACCTGCCCAGCATCCCTCCTGGTTAAAAAGATGGTCCCAGCTCCCTGCAGCCCCATCCCTCTGTTCCCCTCCATTAGATTATGTCTGTAAAACCCCCCAGGGCCAAGTACACTATAAACACAAGGCATTTCTATTAGATCCAGGCTGAGGAAGCCGTCAGGAGCCAGGCAAGTGACAGAGGCTCCGGGGGAGCCGTGCCAGCTGAACTGAGCGAGGCATCTCACGGCCCAGATACTGTGAGTCAAGACTGATGGCTACTGCCAGCTCCTCGGAGTTAGAGTAACCAGGGAGGGCAGAGGTGGCCGAGATTTGAGCTGGGCCAGCGCTTGGGACGATCTGTCTGATCCCTGCGGTTGGAGGAGGCCCCGGGCATGTTCCACTGAGCCACTCTGAGACTTTATTTTCCGGGCCATGTGAATTTAAGGAGTGGGGCTCTCCTGGACCTCACCTGTTGTGCTTGCTTGTGGTCAGTTCTCCGAGACCCTTTGACAACATCGTCCTGGGGCATGACGGGCACCACAGGCCTCCGCTTTGTTCCCTTCCTGTACTGGCCTTTGAACATCAGCGTGGCCTTTTATTCGTGAGGGTCTGGTTGCCCACTGCAGGGCACGCGGCCCGTGGCAGCCGGAGGCAAGTGGGCATTCCACCCACCTTGTCGTCGGGTAACAGAAGAGCCAGGATCCCGCAGGCGGCCTCGTGCACTGGCGAGTCTCTCCGAGACTCAGCCCCTCCTCTATGTGATCACCACCCGGGCCGCCACACCCGTCACCCTCGTCACTGCAGCCAAGCTCACGCCCCATCACATCCTCCGTCACCCCCCCTCACCTCGCTCACCAGCCCCTCCAAACTCCCACCTCCAGAAACTACCTCTGATGCTGATGCAGGAGCCCTTTGGAAGGAACACTTACTTCCAGGAAGACCCAGAGCCGGAGAGTGCAACCGGCAGGCAGAGGACCCCCGGGCGGTTATTTAAGGTCTGCAAAGGGTGCTGGGCATAGCAGGCTTCATCCGTGAGTGGAATGAACTCCCGCGGCCGGAAGGTGGGCAAAAGCTGGCCTGGGTGACCGAGGAACGGCCCATTCCAGATGTGCCTGGATTTTGAGTAGCCCTTCGTCATCCAAGAGGAAGAGCTATGGAGTACCCACGGCAAGCCCAGGAGGACACTCCCTGTCCCTGAGGAGCTCAGAGTGTCTTGGAAGAGACACAGTAAAAAGAAATAACCACAGGGGCGCCTGGGCGGCTCAGTCATGATCTCACAGTCCGTGGGTTCGAGCCCCGCATCAGGTTCTGTGCTTACGGCTCAGAGCCTGGAGCCTGCTTCGGATTCTGTGTTTCCCTCGCTTTCTGCTCCTCCCCCACTAGCACTCTGTCTCTCTCTCCTTCAAAAATAAATAAACATTTAAAAAGTTTTTAATGAAATGTTTAAAAAAAGGAATAACCACAGGAAAAAGTACAAAGTTGAATGAAGGAAAGGGACGGGTGCTGTGGGAGAGGGGAAGGAAGGGAACCGACCTCGCCGTGTGGGAAGGCTTCTCGGAGAAAGTGCAGGAGCTGGGTGCTGGATGCGTCCCCTCCTGTGTCCCCTCACTGCCTTGGCCCTTGTCTGAACGCTTGGCTCCACGTCCCTCCTGCAGGCACTGCCCGCTATGGAGATGCCCACATTTGCAAAGGTTCCCCTCCCAGCTTCTGGACCTCACATGCATCAAGCCTCATAACTGGAAGAGACCTCAAAGGCCTCCTGCCTGCAATGCACACTCAGAAAGGAAACCTCAAGGCAGCTGACTGGTCCAAGTTGAACAGAAAATAGACTCTCTGTATCACGGGCACACTACGATTAACCCACTTAACTTCTCTAAGCCTCAATGTTTTCATCTGTGAAATGGACCTGCCTCAAACGATTGCTATGAGGTTCAAGCAAGACATGGGTGGCGAAGGTCCCTGTGTGAGCTGGGAGCATCACGGACAGAGTGTATCGGAGCTCTGAAGGCGACAGATAGAAGCTGCGAGGATTTTCTCTCGGACAACTCCACCCCCAGAGACGCCGGTCCCACTCAGTGATATCTCTGACTCAGCAGTGACCTCAGTCAAGGGGCAAGGGGATGCTGGAAGGATCTGGGGAGGGTGGGGAGGAAAGGGTTTATTCCCATCCTGGGAAGGGCTTGTCCAACTGTCCATCAGTAACGGCTTTGGCGTGCAGACAACTGGAGACAGGGAGGCGGGGGCGGCTGGGAGGCTGAGGGAACAGAAAAGGACAGGAAGGTTCACACTAAGACGGGAGGGAGAGGGGCCCACGAGGTGGTGTGCATGCCGGCCTCTGGGCCTCCCCTGCGTTAAATATATCCTCAGTCCATTGTTTGCTCAGGAATTGTATTTTGCAGTTTTCCCTCTTGAGAGGCAGCCTAAATGAGGAATGGCCAAGCCAGGGGCCGCCTGGAAGTTTTAAGAACACAATTGTTTTCGTGATGAAAATTAAAATTGTATATTTTTTGTTAAAAAAAGCAAACACTCCAAGGTCATACGTTGGCCCCGTGCCTCCTGGAATCCAGGCATGTTTGCTATTCTTCCTCAAGGTGCCTGAAGAGAGGGGCCCAGAAGCAAGGGTCAGCCCGGGGCCACGCTGGGAGTCACACCCAGGGGGACATTCGGGTTCTTAAGAAACCGATCACCCCGGCCACGCAGGCCCCTGCAGCTCCCAGGCACCGAGGGAGGCTCAGAGGACAAACCCTGTGGAGGGGTCCACCCGACGGTCCAGACGCAGGGAGAGCCGATCTCGGACTCACTGTAAGGCGACATTGGCCTAGAAATGAGGCTTGCTGGCCGGGGGGTGACCTGGCCCCGGGGCTGGCAGGGCAGGGCACGTCCACTTCAGGGTGTAAGGTCCAGGGCTCCCCTCTCCTGAAGCAAGCGTGCTGTGAGGGGCAAAAGTACACACCAGCTGTGCGCTAGCTCCTCTCACTCTGTGTCCTCTCTCTCTACTTCCCAGTGCTCTCTGTTTCTCTCTGTCTCTGGCACTCTCCCTCTGTTGCTGATTCTCTGTCTCTCTCTCTGTCTCTCTGTCTCACACACAAACACACACACACACACACACATACACACACTCTCTTGCTCTCCCTCTCTCTCATATTTTTGCTTCTCAGAGAACCTCTGTTGAATTAAGAAGGCTTAATCCCATATGACAGGAGAGCAGGCGCCCAGAGGGATGGCTGACAGACCAGCTTGGGGTCAGTGAGTGGCAAAGTGAGGCTATGAATCCAGAGCTTGGAGCCCAAGTGGGTTGAGGGCTCCACCTCCCCACCAATGAGGGTTGACCCAGAGGAGGCTGTGGGTGCCACCTGGTGGGCCTACATCCTCCACCCACAGGTTTCTGGGGTACTGCCCTGGGGGCCTCCTCCCCACCACTCCCTTCACCCACTGCATCTTCAGCTGGGGGGCAGGGGGTGGGGGAAGATGACCCACACCCTTGCCCTCTGACCCTCTCTCTCCGGCAGCCTGGCAGCCTTCCCCACCTCGGCACTCCGCGGAGAAGCACTCAGAGGTCAGACCAGCAGGTTTATGAGGCCGAGTTCTCAGCGGCCACAGCTATGTGCTCCTGACAGGGGTGGGTTTGGCTCTCTCAGCCCCGGCTCACCCTGGGCTGCCTGCCTGGAGGCAGAGGACGCCCGGTGGACTGGGTCCCAGGGAACCATGCTGCCTTCCCAACATGGCAGTTCTTGCAAAGCTGAGCAGTCAGAGCCGGGACGGGGCAGCTGAGAAGGCCGCTCTGTGAGCTGGGAAGATGGGGACAAATTTTCACCCGAGAAGAGCGTGCATGTGCATGTAAATAACAACAGCAAACCTCTCTGTACCTGGTTCCAAGAGATTTACACATTAACTGACTTCGTTTCCACAATGGCCCTATTATTATTCCCACTTTACAGCTGACGGAACCCAAGTCCAGAAAGGTTAGATGAGGCGATCCCAGGGTCACTAGGTGGGACTGCCCTGGGCCAGCTGGCCTACAGTCTAGCAGAATGAGAACCTTCTGACCCCGAGATGGCACGGACAAGGCTGGCCTCACGGGTGTGCACGCGCAGGGACACTGAGTCACGCTGGGTTTCATTGCTCTGCCGCTGCCATCTTGAAATTCTAAATGAGTTTTGAAAAAGGGCTCTGGTATTTTCGTTTTGCACTGGGCGCCACAAATCATGCAGTCGGTCCTGGGAACGGAAGCCATTCCCGTCGAAGTCCTTCTCCGAAAGGAGACCTGACTGCCCTGCAACACTTGCCCCTCCATTTCTCGTTCACGAGTCTTCGCGTGGTCTTGTCGAGCTGGGCATCCGCAGAGGGCCGCTGGAGCTCGGAGCTGGTGTCTTTCTCGGAAGAGTGGCAACACGAGAAAGCCCAAAAGCTCCTTCCCCTGGCCCAGCCCAGCAGTGAGATGCGGGCACAGGGAGCAGCCTGGGCAGCTGGGAGGTAAGGCTTCTGCTCCGTCTCCTGGACCTGTTCCAGGAGCTGCTGGAGCCAAGAAGCCGGCAGGGATAGATGGCAGGGGCTGGCGGGACACTAGCCTTCCATCCCAGGTCTGCTGTCACATCCACGGGGGACTTGAGCAAGTGAGCGACCCCCTGGGCCCTGTTTTCTTACCAGGAACATGAGTGGTTGGACCTGGAGGGATTTCTTTGAGGCCCCTCCTCGCTCTGAGACGCAACGGCTTGAGAATTCCTGAACGTGGACATAGTACAACCCAGGTGGTACTTTTAAAGCCAGCACATGAAGACCAGAGTTCTTCCGGTTGGGAGGAAAGCCTGAGATGATCTCCAGCCTCTACGAATATCCTATGGCCTCAGCAACTCGAGACTCTAGCACAAGCCCAGGTGACGCTTTCATTCATTCGTCTACCTTGGGGTCAGAAGCCAGTCTTTGAGTGAATCAGTGTGGGCAGAGGAAAGGGACGCTCTGGCTGGCCCGGCCTGCCCCACCCCCACCCCCCGAATGGCCGGGAGTGAGAGCTGGCAGTGGGAGAGAGGCAGCTCTCAAAGGAAAGCTTGGTCAGGCCACCATGACAACCAATGCTTGTCCCATGCAGCCTCACCGACCCCCCACAAAGGGGCCGCCCCCTCCCATCTGGGGACACAGAGCCCTTGGTGGATCTCTGTCCTACAGGATGGCAGATGAACTCATCTGGATCCCCTACAAGGGATGAGTCTCTCCGGGGGGACCACATTTCATTCGAGCACCTCAGCATGCTGCTGAGGGCCTGGCCCACAGTCACTGCTCAGCACACGTGTGCCGCATGGCGGCTTAAATCAGAGGGCTCCAGACAAAAATGCTCTGGAACATTCCAGAATGCATGCTTCAAGATCCGTCTCCGGTGTCAGCTTCTTTGGGGAGCAAAAGCCTACATCACTTAGGACTTTGAGTTGGAAGTAACAACCACAAAAGCGGTCTCAAATGGATTCAACAAAAAGGAATGCCCTGTTCGCAGAAGGTGGTTAAGTTCAGAAATAAAAGTGCGTCTCAGGATTTGTCTGACCCGGGGCTCAAAAATGTCACCAAGGACCTAGTTTCTTTCTTTCACCTCTTTGCTACACATGATATTATCTTTCCCCTAAAGCCGACGTCCTTTGTGAGCTCAAGGTAGTTTCCAGAGTCCCCCCTGACTACGTCTCTCTGGCAAACGCTGTGGCCAGGGGATGGAACATGCTAGCTGGCTTATACCCAACAGCGTCCCTTTCGGCTTAAAGCTAGAGTCCATGTGTCCACAGCTGAAAGTTCTCTGTGCAGAAGCCAATGGATGCCCAAGCGAAGACGGGGTCCTGTCAGGACAGCAGGAGGACAGGCAGAGCTAACGCCAGAGTCCTCCTACACCTTCCCTTCCTCTCTGGTCACCCCAATTCTGGGCTCCCAGAAACATCGTTTCCTACTTAATCTGTATACTTGTCTCCCTGAAGTTTAATGTAGGCGTTTACCTATTTGTCTACCATGTTAGACTATGAACCTGTGGAAATCCCAGGCCACATCTTATCTCCTTCCGTGTCCCCTGTGTCTCAGGACCTCACTTGGGGGCTGGTTCCGTTCGTGTTTGTTCTATGACAAAGTTCCCAGAGCAGGGCTCTCATGAAATAGACATCTCCCTGCCCCAAGGAGGCCATAATATAACTTCCTGTTTGTTTTAAAATAAGCATGTGTCGTCTTTTCCTTAGCCTGGTTTCTTAATTTTATCTCTTCCATCTGGAAGAATAGCGCCCATACGTCCAGGAAGCCAGTTTGTGTATGCCACACGGCCCGCGCTTCCTGCTCAGGCGCAGGCGGGAGGGAGTGGCTCGCAGGTCTTCAAGGTGCCTATTTCCCCCTCGGGGTGGGACCATGGACAGGGACATGACCACACCCTGGCCCAGTCACGACACCCACTCACAGGAAGCCTGGCAGCTCCGAGTTCTGTGCATCACAAGCCTAGACCGGGACTAAAAATGGCCTCAGAAAGACCAGCCACCGTGGATCAAAGAGTTCTCCCTTTGGAGGAACTCCCCCCACCCCCCCCACCCCCGCCGCCGCCCTGGAGCGTGAGATCATCACACGCTGTTCCCAGAAGGATTCTAAACTGCCAGCTGGGAGGCAGGCTGCTTGACCAAACTGCCCTGTCTCCCTATTGATGCTCTCTTTCTGATCCTGGGGTTCCCATTGTGACAGGAGGCCTGAGGCTTCCCTCTACCCCGCCAGCCTCACCAGGCCTGTCCCCAGGCCCAGAACGGTGGGGAGGACCAGTGTCCAGCTCCCAGCCTCTGCCCGCCCATCAAGCAAGGCCCCCAGATGCAAGCAAGGACACTCAGCCACGTGACAGGCACATCCCAGACCTCCCTGGAGTAAACCTGCTATGTGAACCTGTCCCTCGCGAGCTTGGTGGGAACCGGGTCAGAGCACAAGAAACCACTAGGAACGGAGCCGTGTGGACTGCCGCTCTTCCTCAAGGAAGCGGAAGGCTCCGCCTGATGGTCACCGAACTTCGTGTTGCTGCTTGGAACGTTTGGACAGGAAGGAACACAGCCGTGTGAGCCCCAAGGAAGAAGGGCAAGCGAGTGCTGAGTCTGCAGGAGCCCCGCAGCTGGAGTTCCGGGAGAAAACTTCTGGAGGCCTGGCGGGTGGCCTTGCTCTTCCACAGCTTCTAGGCCTTTCCAGGGGCAGGAGGGGCTGGAGCTGGCTGGAAGGAGAGGGAAGCTTTCAGCATTCCAGGATTCAGGACAAAGCCCTGGAAAGCAGGGGGGAGGTCTGCATTCTCGTCCTGGCTCTGAGTGGAAGTAGAGGCAGAGGGATGAGGCTCGGGGCACCCTCACCCCGCAAAGACCTAGCCAAGCCCCAGCAGCCTCAAACGGGGCCTCTGAACGAGGAGCGGAAATACAGGCGTCCATTGCAAATGGGTAGTGTTTGCGAACCCCCTCGATGAGCATCCACAGGGAACCCCCCCTCCAGCCCAGAGGCCCCAGGACTCACACTGTGGCTTCACAAGGGGTTGTTGCAGGGGTGAAGGATGCAGCTAGTAGAGCTTCCAGAATTGCAGATGCACAGACCCTCTCCCCATGCACAGAGCCCCCCCCTCCCCGTAGGCCACATCCTGGGAGAGCCTGGCGCTGGGCAGCGGCAGATGGTGGTGAAGGACTCAGCCCAGATCCCACGTGTCCAAGAGAAGGGGGCTGTGTACAAAACCCCACTCATCTGTTTGTCACTGGGGGGCGGGGGGGGGTCTTGGATAGAAGTGACATATAACACAATGTTGGTTTCAGGCAACAGCGTAATGATTCGATATTCATGTATGTTACAAAATGATCGCTACAGGAAGTCCAGTTAACACCCGTCACCACACGTTGTTATAAAAATTATCTTTCTTGTGATGAAAACTTTGAAGATCTGCTCCCTTAGCAACTGTCAAATACATAATACAGTATTACTAACTACAGTCAAACTCCACTTCTCAAAGCCAGTTTCAGTTCTGGGCTTTGTCTTGTGGGCTCAGAGTTGGCTGGGGCTCTGGCCTGCGGGGAGCTAGCTGGAGATTCCCCATGGGGTCAGGCTCCCAGCTCACCCCGTCCCCCAGCAGACCCCTCTCCCCTGCCAGGCCCGCCAGGGTTTCTTTGGAAAATTCTACAGGTTACTTTGCATTTATCCCCACAGGCTGCCCCCCGCCAACACACACACAAATACAGACTTCTGTAAAACACACATACGCCCTTTCTATACCTCTGTGGGTTCCCTTCTATCCTTCCTAGTATATACATCCCTTTTCAGACCATTTTATGGATTATGTATAAAAATTATGTATGTATTTTTATGCTGCCCTGTCCACCTAATAGATCACATACGAATTTTTATGGATAAACATTGTCTGTCTTAAAGAAGAACCGGTGATTCCTAAGTGGGATCATTCCAGGCATTGCAACCTGGCAGTAGGGAGGGGGAGGGGGAGAGAGGGGCCTCAAGAGTCTATTTCCTGCAAACCCTTCAGCACTGGACCCACCACACAAGATGAACCCAGTGGTGCGGAGCAGCAGCCCTGGTCCTGAGCCAGGGGATGCTCTGTTGATCTCTCCGCCCCATCTGCCTGCAGGTGGAGGACATTCTCAGGGAGAAGACTGCAAAGGCTCTGGGGCCTCCTGTTCTGACCCCGAGGACACCCCCTTGATCACCCGTTCAGCTCTGGCCACGGAGGATGACACAGACACCCTCCTCAGACAGGGGCAGAGCCCAGATCTACCCATGCAGGCCACGGGTAGATCTTAAAACAAAACAAAAATGTAGAAATCCAAAACCAGAATTAGGTACAAAAGGGAAAACTTATTTAGAAAGAGGAAAAATCAAAACAAATCACACATTTTAAAAGCTGACAGATCCCACAAATGTCACAAAATCCAGAATGATATTCCAGACCAGGCTTTGCTAATTCAAACCTCATCCCCCACCCCCTCCAACTCCCTACCTGTCACAGGGCCTTTCAGGTCAACCCAGGTACTGTGTCTCTTTGCCCGGCACAGGGGTGGGTATGAAGGCACCCAGGAGCTGTTCCCATCCCCGGCCGGCCAGCTCAGCTCTGGCCACACGTGGAATGCCACCTAAGTACATCTCCTTCGACCCAAACGGGCTCTCTCCAGCTAGGCATCCGCTTAGCCCAGCTACTCCAAGGTACAGCAGACGGAGAAGTCAGAGGTCTTAACGGATTATAGTGCAAGTATTTTACATATGCCACAGGACAGAACTGTGACCACGGGGACAATGCCAGGGCCCCTCCCGGGTCCTTGGAAGGCTCCAGAGCACAGAGGGGCCCTGGGGTTGAAGCCTCGTCAGATTCCGGTGGTCCTACCTCTGCTGGGAACCCTCACCCTTCTCTTTGTCCAGTTGACTTCATCAGTGTAAAAGTCATGTCCTGACTTCAAACCAGAAACAGGACCTTGCTCTTCTCTCTGCTCAGCATTTTCCACAGTCTGTAGCTCTGTTTTTGTGTGTGGGTATTGACGGGTCTGTCTCTCCTGCAGACTGTCATTCCCCAGAAGGTAGGGAGCACATTTGTCTTGTCTAGGGTGTGCCCCCAAAGTCTAGTCTCTGCTCGGCTCCCATCCATAATAACAGGGTGAGTAAACCATGAGCTGCTTTGTTACATCTAGAAGGTGTCAGAATATAAAGCACCAAGGTGCCCGAGGGGCTTCTCCGCATCTCTTGTGCCTGCTGAGTCATCTGCACTCAACAGGAAGGGTACACAGAAAACCTAAAATATAACAACAGAAAGGAAGAAAAGATTCGGGGGGTGGAGGGACAGATGATGTGGAATCACCTATAGAGAGTCACATCTTTTGTAACGTTTATTAAAAATATCATTCAAAATATGAACACACAAAAGCAATGCTTTTGAACAAATCAGAGCATCTGGAAGGCTCAAAAGCAAGCAAGACAAAAACACTGAGTGGAGGGGCGCATGGCTGGCTCGGTCGGAAAAGCGTGTGACTCTTGATCTCAGGGTGGTGGGTTTGAGCCCCATGTTGGGTGTAGAGATTACCTTAAAGATAAAATCCGAAACAAACAAAAGCACAGAATGGAACGAGTTACATCCATGATGTCACATATGAAACATGTTGGATTACACGAATATTTCCTAGAAGTACAAAATTAGGCTGGAAAATTGGTTGGCCCACGGAATAAGAGAGAAAAACGGAGGGAGGGAAGGAAGGAAGGAATCATTAAGACCTCAAGATGTGGCAAAATGAAACAGGTTACCTAAAAGACTGTAACAATTCTCAGCTGGGCTAAAACGGACATGCCACCCTCGCACTGTGGCACATCTGATGAACAGACTTCGGGCTGGGTCGCCAGTACACTGGTCACGCAGTGAGGGGCGGGCTCGAGGGGGCACGAGGCAGAAAGACCCCCTGACCGCGCTCACCTGGGCTGAGAGAGCTCTGGCCCTGATCACACACTCAGAGGATGATCCAGAGGGTCCGGGAGGAATGGTGGATACTCCTTCCCGGCACCCCAGGCCTGTTCCCATGGTGACAGAGCCCCTCATGCTGTGTCAAACAGGGGAAGCTGAACACAGGTTCCTGGAAGCCAGCAGCTCTGCTCCTCCCTGGGGCCTCCCTGCGGGCCCCTCCCAACACCCCCCCCCCAATAAGGTCGTTTGTCTCCAGCTGTGTCTGTAAATGCCTCTCTGTGCACCCCCCCCAGCCCTTTCTTCTGTCTGCAGGGTAGCACATGTCCCCCTCCACCCCCCTGATCTATTTGGGGAGAGTGGGGGGGGGAATGACTCTTTAATTAATCTCCTGCCTTAATTAATTATCATAATGGCTTTCAACTTGGGGGAGAGAGGGGCACAATGTGCCTAATATGTTTTTATGTCGACAAACACATTCGCTCCTTGGCGGAGGAAGAGGCCAGTTTGGGCGGGGGCTGTCGAGTGATTTATAAGGAGGTGCTCCCGCTGCTAATGCAAGGTCCGTGTTCTGTGGCGAGGTGGTCCCCCCCACCGTGAGACCCCAGCCTCCTTGCCTCCCTTTCCCCCGCTTTTCAAAAGTCCTCCCCCTCTTAACCCACCTCTTACCCCTGCTTATATGCCTCATTTCCCCACCACCCCACGCTTGCTGTCTCTCTCTTCCTTTCCAAAGCCTGGAGGATTCTTAGCGAAGGTGGCTGCCTAGCAGACACTCTAGGGCTGACTTCCCCCTGCCGCCTGGGGCCTGAAGGGCATGGTGAGCAGAAGAGGTGGGGGCCCAGCTCAGCTTTGGCCTGTTCCTCTGTGAGACCCCTCAGCTGGCCTTTAGGGGCACCTCACTCGTCCCCAGAGAGTGGGGACAGGTTGCCAGGCAACCTTGTGCGAACAAAGCGCTTTCTAGGTCTTGGTGGCCCTGGGTGGGGAAGCCCTTCGGAGAGGGCCTCCAGGTCTGCTGTGAGTGGGGAAAGGCAGAATTTCTGGAAAGAAGGAAGGAGATGAAGTTAAGGAAGAAAACCGATCCCACAAATCACTCTTTGATGAGGTGCAAGTCTCCACGGCAACCTGCCTGTGGCTGAGAACTGCGGAGGCCCGAGATGCACCGTTGCCGTGGAAACCACATCCTAGAAACCCACCGGTATTGGTCCCTGTTTGCCTTTGCAGATGAGCACTGGGGGCAGGGGCGGGGGCTAGACCTGCTGGGTCGGGTCCCTCAGGGGGAACTGGGAGGAGGGAGAGAGCAAGGGAGTGAGCACAGAAGGAGAGGAGGAGGAGAGGAGGCCCAGGAGAGGGGACAGGGAGCGGGGAGGAGAGAGAGGGAGACGGGAGGAAGGAGGAAGGACAGGGCAGCGCCAGGAATCCGGCAGCCTCTCTCAGGGGGATCCTGAGTTCTCTGGGCTTTGGCCAGTGGAGAAGGAAGCCCCGTGGGCTCAGTGTGGGCATGTGCCAGCGAGCGGGGTGAAGAGGCCTGAGCTGGGACCCAGGCTGAGTCTCATGCCAGTTAGAGCCACGCCACCCACCTGTCCTCACCGCTTTCATCCCGCCATGAGTCCAGATGCGTGAGTGCTGCACATCCTGGGTGCCTGTTCACTGACCTCAGAACAACCCCCCGAAGGTTCTGGAACTGGAGGAACTCAATTTGAGGCTACCAGGCCTCCTCGTGACCCACGGTGCCCGAAGCACAAGGGTTCCAGAAGCACAAGGGTTCCAGAGCGAAGGCGATTGGAAGCTGGGCCCCAAAGCCGGCCTCTTGCCCGAACTATTCCCAGGCTACGGGTCGGGTTCCCTTCTGGGAGCTCGCGGCCACTGGGTGCCTAGCGCCACCTGCTGGTGACCACTGGAAGCACGGCGGCAGTGACCAGAATTGGAGGGTCTCAGGGTGTCCTCAAGCTCGGGGTCTCCAGGACCCCTTCAAGTGTCAAACGGGGACCCTCCTCCAAACCCCACTCAGATGGCCTGTGGGCCAGACGAACTCTTCAGTCACGTGAGCCCCAGAACTCATTCAGCACGTGATCTTGGCCAGTCAGTTCCCTTCACCGCTTGGAAATTCTCTGATTCAGTTCCCTTCATGGCTTGGAAAGTCTCTGATTCCCTCACTCAAGTTAGAATTTAGTTCCTCCCTGGGGTGCCCGGGTGGCTCAGTCAGTTAAGCGCCTGACTTCAGCTCAGGTTGTGGTCTCATGATTCCTGGGTTCAGGCCCTGCTTGGGATTCTCTCTCTCTCTCGGCCCTTCCCCCACTCTCTCTCAAAATAAATAAGCTGAAAAATAATAATAATAATTTAGTTCCTCCCTGGAGTATTTTGTTGGGTCTGAGGGGAGAGACTAGAACCTTCCCCCAGTGTCTCTCAGTACTGCTCCTTGGGCTGGGGGTTCTGTAAGGCCAGCATGGTTCAAGGGCAGCCTGGCCCAGAAGGCGCCACAGCTTTCTGGCCACCTGCTCCTTACCAGGTGGGCCCCACCAAGAGGGAGGCAAAGCTGAAGCACCAGTACACGTGGCACTCGCTGAAGGATGTACCCCAGGCCACCGGGGCCCCACCTGCCTCTCCTCCGCGGTCTGAAAAAGAGCCTGGGGCTATAATGGCTCCTAGAAATATGCTAGGGAAGGGGAAGTGAGGACCCAGAGTTCCATTTGATGCCGGCACCCTCTACCTCTGCACCTCCGAGGATTCCTCTATTTCCAACGGGGCAGATGCCATGTTGGGACACCCTCGGAGTGGATAATGCTTCCTGAGTACCTGTGACTGCATTTACAACTGCTAAGTCTGCTCACAATGAAGAGAGTTGGCCAGGGCTGCCAGAGAGGGGGTCTGAAGCGGATCGTGGGCACCAGAAAGGCAGGACGTAATGAATAGAGGCTTTGAGTCAGGACGGCCAAGTTCCAGTCAGAGCCTTCCCACGTAGCAGACCCATGATCTTGTGCTGTTTTCCCACTTGCTAATTAGAGATGACAGCAGTATCAACCTCTCAGGGTTCTGAGGGGCATTAAACGAGATAAAACATACGAAGCCCTTAGCACAGAGCCTGGCCTGTAGCGGCACTCATCATCCGCTCAGTTCAGAAGACTCTGGATTTGGGTCAGGCTAACGCCGGCTCATTGTAAGATCAAGAACGTGCACAAAGTGTTCCTCCCATCAATAACTATTCATTGAGCACCTACTATTGGGCCAGGCACTGTGCTAGACAGTGAGTCTAGAGCAACAAAGAAGACAGATACAATGCCAGACTTCATGGAGCTTCTAGTCTGGTGAGAGGCAAAGGAAAGTGCTGGATGGGCATCAAACAAACAATGACGCGAAGAATGAATTACCCTCCATTTTGAATAAGAAGCCAAGGTGCCAAGGGAGCATGTGACTAGGGAGCTCACCAGATCTGGGTGGTTAGGGAGCATTAATCTTTGCTTCTTCCTCCTTCCTACTGACTGGAATGAGGACATGACAGCTGGAGCTTAACAGCCATCTTGGGCCATGAGGCAGAGCTGCTGGATAAGAGGGGCCCCCATCCCTGATGACTCTGTCAAAGTGCTGAACCCCTTGTGTGGCCTATACCTGACTTCTTTATCATCTCCTTGGGGGAAAAAATGACTTTTATCGTCTTTAAGTATGGTAGTATTTTAGTGTTTTCTGTCCTTGTCTTCAAAAAGCTTTGAACCACAAGGCTAGAGTTAGTAATAAACACGCTGCCTCCTAATTAGACCATAAGACCCATGGGGCAGAGCGAGTACAGCCCAGCACAGCGCTCTCCTCAGTAGCCATTTGTAGCATTCGTGTGAGTGGGAAGGATGTGGCAGAAGAATCATTGGACAGAAAGATCGAGGTGGATATAAATCTGGGGCAAGAAGCAGGAATCATTCCCAGAGATGCCTGGGGACAGAGCTAAAGAAGGACGGACCAAGAGAAGCTCAGAAGCCAAAGGGGCAGAACCTAGCAGAACAAGAGCTGAAGGACTTGAACCCAGCGAGAGAACTGACCTCCAAAGCAAAGCGCTTTAAGGTGTGAGAGGTCCTTGGGGATGGCTTCAAGGTGGCCCTGACTTTGAGTGTGATGTCAAGGGCAGACCCGAGACAGGGGCAGCAGAGAGGCCTGGGTTTAGATCCTGCTGCGTCACTTGCTAGCTGAGTGAGTTCAGGTAAGTTTCCTGGCCTGAGTTTCAGTTTACCCACAAAACAATTAAAATAGATGGAATAATATATATGAAATCTTCACACGCTGGTACACGGTAGGTGCCCAGTCTACTGTAATAACGGCCAACGAATTTTGGGTGCCGTGGTGGACTTTTTCGGGGGGGGGGGGCTGTGATCCCAGTTCCCTAGTGTTCGTGCTTTTCTGGGATCCCCTCCCCTTGAGTGTGGATGGGAACTTGTTTCTAACCAAGGAAATGTGGCAAAGGTGATGGGATGTCACTCCTATGATTATATTACATTATATAAGACTCGGTCTTGCTCGTGGACTCACTCTACAGTCTCTCTCCATTGCTGGCTCTAAAGGAAAACCTGCCCTGGGGCTCCTGGGTGGCTCAGTCCATTGAACGTATGACTCTGACTTCGGCTCAGGTCATGATCTCGCAGTTTGTGACTTTGAGCCCCGCGTGGAGCTCTGTGCTGACAGCTCAGAGCCTGGAGCCTGCTTCAGAGTTTGTGTCTCTCTCTCTGCCCCTCCCCTGCTCACACTCTGTGTGTGCCTCTCTCTCTCAAAAATAAACAAACCTTAAAAAAATACATATGTGTTCTTTTAAGCTACTAAGTTTTCGGTAAATTGTCCCACGGCACAGAAAGTAAATATAGATGCTGTATCAAGAATATTTTATGCAACATTTAAAAAAAAATTTTTTTTAATGTTTATTCTTGAGAGAGAGAGAGAGACAGAGCATGAGTGAAGGAGGGGCAGAGAGAGAGGGAGACAGAATCCGAAGCAGGCTCCAGGCTCTGAGCTATCAGCACAGAGCCCCATGTGGGGCTCGAACCCACGAACCGTGAGATCATGACCTGAGCCGAAGTCAGACACTTAACTGACTGAGCCACCCAGGTGCCCCTATTTTATGCAATATTAAAGAAATAAGTCACTTCACTCCTGTCTGTAAGTCAGCCCTAAGAGGAAGTATTATTACCCCCATTTATAGAGGGAAAACTGTGGCTTGGGGCTAAATCGCCTGAGGCCACACAATGGCTGGAGGAGAGGGAGAAAGGCTCCAGAGACCACATGGTGAAGAGCCCGGAGCCCGGCTAGAGCAGCGGCTTTAGGCTTAGCCGGCCCTGTGCCCTGCGGCCCTGTAGCAGCGTAAAGGCCTTTGGGAGAGTGCCCTCCGCAGGGTTCTCTGCAGGCCCCACCCCTCCCTCCCGCCTATGAGCCTATGACTCAGCTGCTACACACGGTTCTCTCAGCCCCCCCCTCCTCCGCCAGGCTCCTGAGGGCATGTGAGTCTCCAGCTCACAAAACTAAGGCCATGGGAGGTAGAGCCCTGTGTCGCCAAGACCTTGAGAGTAAAGGGCAAGAGCCTAACTCTCCTGGGAATGAAGCTAGGGAAGGAGGCAGCCGGCACTCTCCAGGGGCAATGCTGCTCTCCTTCCTGGGCTGTGAGGCCACAGTGCATCACTTCCGCGAGAGCTGTATACTGCAGGGTCACTGCACCCTCTGGAGCTCAGGGCCGGGCTGAGCTGATGGCCCTGTACCACGCAGAACAGAGGAGGGACAGGGACGCACCAGGACCCCAGCCTTAGAGGGGACCCCCAGCTCCTGGTGCAGGGACAGGTAAGGGGAATAGTGGGGGAGACCTCATGCGATGGTCTCCACAGGTTGCTATTTAAGAGAAAGGCAGAGATGGGGGCAGATGTCACAGCAAGCCCTGGGGCCCTAACTTGGACTGCATTTACACTTTCAACCTGCTTCTTTCATTTTCTCTTCCTCCCTCCCTCCCGCCTCCTTTCCTTAGCTCCTCCCTCCCTCTTGTATCATGTGTGCTGGGGCAGAAGAGCCTGCACTCATAACCTGAGAATTTGGCCCACGCACACAGGTGACATTTTCTCCCCAGCTCCACCGGAAGTCCTGGAAGGAACAGGATCCACACTGGAGTCACTTTGTCAGAAAAAGGCAGGTTCTCGGCATTAGCTGAGCTCAAAGCTGCAAAGAAATGCCCTCCCTGGGCCACTGAGGGTTCTAACCCAGGCCAGAGCCTCACAGCCTCTGGAAATTTCTTAACTGTGTTATACTGGCAAGTAGCCACACTGGAAAATTTTTTCGATTTTTTTTCTCCCAGAATTTCAAAAGCAGTTACATTTTAAATATTCCTGGCTTAGGGCAGCTAATCATCACTAACATGCGCTGCAGGGAGTGATGTGATTGTGGCTCGCTGTGCTGCGCCCAGGGACTGTGTACACATCTGCCACCCGGACCTCACAGCCAGCCTGGATGGCACCTATTCCCATTTCACAGATGAGGAGACTGAGGCATGGTAAGTAACTTGCCCGCAGACACACAACCAGCAAGTGGGCGGTCTGACTGCACTGCTCCTTGCTTCCTGTGAAAAAGGCAAGCATGAGGCAAGGGACACTGTGTCCTGAATGACAGCCAGGTCACAATATCACGTTAATTGAAGGAACCAGGCTGAGCAAAACTAAGTGTATGTGTTGGTGGGCTGGCAGCCCCCAAACTAGAGACGGTCCAGCCTTAGAGAATGAATGGGCCCCTCCCGCTGGGGTCACCCTCCGTGATGACAGCAAGCCTTCTTCCACCTCCCACTGTGGACGCTCAAATAAATACCAGGAAGTCTGCTGCACAACAGAGCCTCTTCCCGGGGCCTCAGTCTCCCTCCTCCTGCCACCAGGCTGAAGGCTCCTGCCTGGATGTGGACATTTGAGTTGCTTTAACCTCTGGTTCGGCATCTGTGCAAAAGGGGTGACATCTATTTTTCTTTGTTTGGGGGAGGATGAAACGAGACGAGGCTCTTGGCATAGGGCTTAGCCCAGCATGAGACCATAATAAATGAGTTTCCAGTGGAATTGCGTGCTTCCGCACCAGAAACCTTGAGTTCTTCCAATCACTGAAATATAAGGTAATGATAAGCCTGGGGTGGTTGAGGTAAAGGGTCATCTGGTCCGGAGGGAGGATGATTTGCCACAACGCGATACTAGGGACAGAGGTTGTGCTCCTGTACAAACTCTCCACCAGGTGGCGCCATGGGACAAAATTCACAGCTCTTTTAAGCCCAAACCCAGAGCTGCTGGGGTTTCCAGGATCTCCCTGCACAAGAGGAATGGAAATGTATTCCCCCAGGCTAAAGAAAGCCTGAGGCTGTGTCACTCTTCATGGCTTTCTTCAATGTCCTTACTCTAAATCTGCCTAAAATAAGGAGCGGGCCGGGGGCTGGGAAGGGGGCGGGGAAGGATGGGGGTACAGACCGCAACACTGGCAATCAAGCCATGTCAGCAGCGACGACAAATACCATGCCTCCTTGCTGAGCCAGACAAAGCCAGGTGAAGACAGGAAAGGCATCATAGCCAACTGCAAATGGAACCAAGAAAGTCAACTGAGTGGGACTCCAGAGGCTATTCCTGCCTTGACCTCTCCCGGCACACAGGAGACGCTCCCTGAATGTTGTTAGGACTTAGGACTAAGTCCAAACCACCCGAGGAACTTCACCCCTCAGGCTTTGGAGAAACCCTAATGCCATTTCTCTCAGGGACCCCACAATTCAGAGAAACAGCCCCATGGAGTGGCTCAGGGTCAGAGCTATAAGGCCCTTGGGGGTCAGTTTTGTCAACCCCTTAGGGTACATATGACTTCATGGAGGCCAAAGAGGGTCACCAACTCACGCAAATACCAAAGCACTACAGAATTAAGAAGGGGTCTATGCACTAATAAGAAATGTGTCCAGTCCAGGATGTACTGTTAAGTAAAAAAGTGAGAGCAGATATGTGTGTTTAGTTTTCCATTATTTGTATTTTTAAAAAGAGAAAATTAGTATATTTATGTTGCTTATATTTGTGTAAATGAATTCTGGAAGGATTGAAAGGACATTAAGAACAGTAGTCATGGGGTGGAGGGGGATAGAAGGATGGATGGAAGGGAGGGAGGGAGGGAGGAAGGAAGGAAGGAAGAAAGGGTGGGAGGGAGGAAGGATAGATGGATAGAAAGATGGGAGGATAGATGGGGGAAGGATGGAAGGGAGGGAGGAAGAATGCGAGAGAGGAAGGATGGAAGGGAGGAAGGATGGATGGAAGGATGGAAGGGAAGAAGGAAGGGAGGAAGGCTGGAGGGAGGATGGAAGGGAGGAAGGATGGATGGAAGGATGGGGAGAGAGGAAGGAAGGATGGAAGGGAGGAAGGATGGAAGGGAAGAAGGTTAGAAGGAAGAATGGGTGGATGGATAGATGGATGGATGGAAGGAAAGATGGATGGAAGGAAGGAAGCAAGGAAGGATTGATGGATGGACAGGACAGAAGAGGGAGCTGAGACTTCTGTACACATTTGTACATTGCTTGATCTTTAAACTTGCAAACTTCAAAGACTAACCTTTACAAATAGCTTGCTCAATATCATACAGTATTTCGCACAGTCACAGGATGCTCCTACCTGACAGCGTATGAGTGATTTGGGGGAGTATGCAAGATGACCAAACGATTCACAAACACAGCGCCGAATCATAAAATGAGAAAGAAAGCCCTTTCCCCTTCATTTCTCTTCAGTCTTTTGACTCCACCTAGGAGAATGTCTCAGTGAGAGGCTAATAGGTCTTTAACTCTCTCCAAATCCTGGTAAACTGCCTTTTCAACCAAGAAAGCAGGCGTCAGGCTCAGAGCCTCGGCCCAAAGCAGTGGCTAGCTAAAATGGAATCATGTTATTTTCTCTACACTGAATTTACTTGTTTATAGTAGATATTTCTACTATGAGTGGCAAGGGACACTGGCTCTCCATTTACAGTAGTAATATGAGGCTTCCTTTTCAAAGAGATTTAAGTAAAATGTGAATTGCTCTAAACAAAAATATTAAGTAAACCCTAATGCCATTGTTTTGTGCTAACCTTGTGCCAGGAACTGCTAAGTGCTTCCCACGAATTAATACTTAATCCTCCTGCCCCTGCGAGGTGCAGAGGAGGACAGAGGGGCAGAGAGTGTGTGGATTGTGTCCAAGGTCACTGGTAAAATGGGATGGAGCTGAGAATGTGAAGTTAGGCATTCAGCCTCCCACAGGGCGCCCCCGGCCTGCCCCCACACCAGAGGGACCAAGGTTGGTGGTCCGGTGAATGCAGCCCAGCCCTCCTGCCTCCCCCCCAGAGCCCAGCCCACCCAGCACTTGAGGAAGTTGCCCTAAAGGCTCAGGCTTCATTTTGGACAACTTCCTCTTCCTCTTCCCAAACTCTGGGTCCCAAAAGTCAAATGGTTTCAGCTCTTACCCATGCCCAAACCTGAGGCGCGCTCTCTCTCTCTCTCTCTCTCTCTCTCTCACACACACACACGCGCGCGCGCACACACACACACACTCACACGCACACATGCACTGCAGTTCCATCGAAGTGCTCAATCTGCTTCTTGAACTTTCTCTTGCGGTTCCTTTGGGCCCTGGGCACAAGGAAGGGTAAGCTTTGCCTCCCCATTGTCATGCCCTGCTGGATAGGCTTCTCTCTCCATCACGTTTCGGCAGCAAAGCCCTCGGCACTCCCTCCCCCACCCTCACCACCCCTGCACAGCCCTTCTGGGACCCTGCGTGAGGTAATTGGATTTCTCCCCTTGTCAGTTTGCAATGAAAATGTCATGCGTTCAGGAATGCAGGGAAGAGGGTTACACCCCTATTAGGGACCGCTGCCCAGAGCTGGAACGCTATGGAGGCCACCCAGCCGGACAGCTGCGGCCAATGTCCTCGCGCCCTCCCTGCGCCCTCTGCCCTCCAAGAGCTGATCTGATGGTCACAGTGGATCCCAGCAGGTAGTGAGGCCTGCACCTGTCAGGTCTCCCTCCTCTCTGAGTGGCCGAGGCGGCTCCCCTCCTCTCTCTGCAGAGAGAGGCACCCTCTGCAGATCAGGGGCCCTACCATCCCTCTATTCCCAACATTTGTGTCAAAATCCCCCGCTTTGTAAGAGGCAGGCTCTGGGCCGTGTCCCTCAGCACGTCGGAGAAGGTCTGCGGTGAGGTCTGGGAATCTGCCTCTGTAACACTTCCTCGGGTGATTCTGACATCTGGCCAGAGGGGAAATTGAGGAATGGTTAAGAATGGGGCCTCAGTTTGATCCTCGCTCCTCCCCCTGGTGAGCCAGGGGTCCCAGGGCAACTTGTAAATGCTCCCCAGTGTGCTGAGCTGGGAAATAAAAGGGACAGTGGTAGTGCCTGTGTCATAAAGCTGGGGGACAAATCACCTTGTCCCCACAGGAGCCCCACAGAAGCAGCTGGACCTCTCTGACGGCCGGGGAGGGGCCAACACTGGTCTTCGCAGCCCAGCACTACCCCAGCTGGGGGACCCAGGTGCCTGTTACCTTGCGGCTACATTAGGCCAAAGCCCACAGCACAGGAGCTGGGGTCCGAGGCGCAGCTTCTGTGGAGGAAGTGTGGGGGTGGCTGCGGCCCTTCCTTTCTATGCACCCCTCTCTCGTCCAACATGCAAGGGTGAGCATGAGGCTCCAAGAGGCAGGAGGGACCCTGATCATCATCTGTCTCCTTAGAGTTAAGGAACAAGACTGTCCAAAGGCTGAGTGAACTGTCCAAGGTCATGGACCCACAGGGCAGAGCAGGGCCTGCAAACAGACAGGCTTCCTCTGGGGCGGCCTGGCCTGGGTGGGGGTAGCCTTCCCTGCTGGCAAGGTCAGGCACCCAAGGGCACAGGCTCTGACCACCACACCCAGGCTCCTTCCTCAACTGAGAGCCAGAGCCCCCAGTCAGGGACGGTTGCCAAAGGGCCGGGTTCCAGTCCCAGTCCCAGAGAGCCGGGAGCCAACGAGGGCTCCCTGGGGAACCTGGCAAACTGGAGGCGCCATTTGGCCCCATCTCAGGCTTGGTATCTCTTGTGGGAAGACAGAAACGTGGCCTCCACCTGCAGCCTGGCTAGATGGTGGGGAGAGATAGGGTTTGGAGTGTGAAGGCCTTGGAACTGACGGAAGGAGGGCCCAGGAGCCAGGGAGTCTGGGAGATGGAGCGGGGACAGGCGGTCAGAGCCCGGCAGCCCCACTCATCAGGTAACCCCCACCAAGGAGTCAAAATAACTCCACAGGGGAGGGGGAGCTCCCCTTCCCACAAAGGCAGCAAAGGCCTACGGAGTCCGAGTGCAGCTCCCACGGTGTGGGGGGCAGCTCTCCCCAAGGCAGCCAGGCTGAAAATCCAACCTGACGTGGAGACACAGGGCTTCAAGGATTAGCCCTGGAGATTAGCAGAAACCGTCCCTGAAAATGTGCCCTCAAAGCAGCCCAGCCTGGGGGGTCCTGTCACACAGCAGGCAGGGCAGGGGGTGGGCAGGGGGTGGGCAGGGCCCTCCTCCTCCTCAGACAGGAGGACTAGGAACAAGATGCCCAGTAGGCCGAGACAGCCTTCGGCCTCACTCCAAGCCTCACCGGGACCTGTGTCCGGCCACCGGGAGGAATAGGCCTCTTCCTGCTCAGAGCCTACCGGTGCCACGCTTTCTCAGGGCGCGGTGAGAGCCTCCCTGAAGCCACTCAGACAGGAGGCAGGGAAAAGGCCACCAGACACTCACTGCTACACAGGCCACAACCCCAGGGGGTACTCTACCTCTGCACACCGCCTCCGCCTGTAGGCCGGACTGGCCCGGGGTACCTGCAGACCCCAGCTTTAAGAAGGTAAGCAGAGCAACAGTGAGCAAACTCTGCCCAGAGCCCAAGGGGCACAGGGAAGGTGGGTTGAAAAAGGAAGCGTCAAGAGGTGGGCTCCTAATTCAACCAGAGCCATTCTGTCAGGGCTGGGTTGTGTGTGTTGGACAAGAAACAGAACTTCTTTCCCAAACAACTCATCAGGGACGCCAGCCAGACCTGGGAGCCACCTCCCCTCATCCAGGCCCTGACCTCCTTTTCCCTCTCTGCAACGCCCCCAGGGGCCCAGCCCCCTCCCCTCCATAGCCCATCACAAAGGGAAACCGTGTTCCAACAGCTGCTGAAAAATAAAGACACATAAAACACCGAGAAAGGAGTCCTGTTCCAACACCACAAAGCTCCTTTGGGAATGTCTGTGATAAAGGCCACCAGCCCCCTCAAGGGCAGCAGTGAGCATGGGGTGTTTTGGGGGGCGGGGTCCTGTTCCTGGACAGCACAGTAGGCTCTCAGGAGGAGGGGCAGAATCGATCTCAATCTCAAACTACCCCCCATCCTCCCCACCTACACCCCATGATGGTTTGCTCCACTAGCCCTGGGCTTCAAGAAGCACCTCCCAACCTGCCTTCCTCCCCCGGCCCCAGGAGGATCCTAAGAGGAGGTGAAAAATCTGGTCCTGGTCCGCAGGCAAAGGAACCCCCAGGCCCCCAGCCTCCCTCAGGCCACCGTGGGCCCAGAGCCCTCAGCCATCTGCTGCTACCCTCCCCCTAGTAGGGCCTCCACACAGACCCAGGGCTCACCGGCCAAAACTCAAGGCCTCCACTCGTGAAAAGCAGGGGACCCTTACCCCACTCACACAGAGCAGTCAGCGCCAAGACCTCCTGCTTTTTAAGGAGAATGAGCCGCAAGAGGGAGGCCGAGCAGCCTCTAGTCAGAGCTCCCGGGCACAGGAGCCTTGCACTCCAGCTGTCCCCACGCCACAGCCTCATCGGGCATTCTGGCCACAGGACTCCACCGCCCACAAGGCCGACATCTCAGAGTCAGCCAGAAGTCATCCAAGCATCAGACAAGGGGCCCGGGCCCACGCTTCGCCAGGACCCCCTCTAGCCTCTCAAGAAAAGCTTAGAAACCCTGGACCCCACCCCCCAGGGTCAACTGCCCACCTCCAACCTGTTCCCAACCCCAGTCACTCCCAACCTCCTTCCTCATGTCTTCCAGATTTACGGGCAGCCGTACAATTATTTACGAATGTCTTTACAGGGATTCCTTTTTAGTTAAATGTATTTATTGAAAACGCCACCGGAGTAAGTAGATGCCAGTAAGACTTGTCATAAATAAAAGGTAGCCAATTAAAAATATACCATTAAAACAAAACAGAGCTATAAAAGTCTGGAAACTTTTCCCAATGGCCTTAAGCCCAAGGCGTCCTCGCTAGTCACGGGGGGGGGGGGGGAGTCGTGAGTTCCAGAGGCATGAGAACATACTGGAACCAAGCTGAGACTTTCTTCTTGGCATGAAAGGACTGGAAGAGACTCGGACAGGGAATCCCTTTCTTGCTCTGACTTTGTGCTTAACGCAGGCCCCCCGTGCTACCCAAAAACATCCCAGGGGAAAGAGGGGATCTGCCCAGTCCTTTGGGAATGCAGGACTAGGGGCTTCCTGCGCCTGGTGCTTAAGGCGACGCGAAAACACATTCTCTGAGCGCACCTTCAAGGCACCACCAGACCCCTCCCCGTGTGCCTGTTCCTCCCCCCCCACCAGGGACCCCCAGACTCCCTCTCCTGCATGCCTGCCCCACTGGCTGCCAGAGGTCACCGCTGACTCAGGTGGGACACCAGGTAGATGAGGCCCACCAGCAGGAGGCCCCGCACGCCCAGCATCATGAGCAGGAAGAGGAGCAAGATGGAGGTCACGGGCTCCACCGCATGGTTGCCCAGATGCCACTGGGGGAAGCCCATGTTCACCAGCTGCCGGTTGAGGTCATTGAAGGGGGACTGAGCGGCACCCAGCCTGGCACCCGCCTGCTGCTGGCGAGGGCCGGACCCCCCCAGGGGGGTACCATGGCCCCTATTGAGAAAGCTCTGGAAGGTGAAGACAGAGAGAGATGAATGAATGTAGAGAAAGCTTCTCTGGCGTCGAAGTGCGAGACACCAAGGGAATCCTCCGGGCTCGCCTCTGCCCTCCCCTCCGGCCCCTGAGGGCCACACCTTCCTTTCTCAGCAATCTCCAGATGCCGCCCCTAGGGATGCCAATCACTGAGTCACGAGCTCTCAGAGCACAGAAAGTGCCGGTCTAGCTTCCCCTGTGTCCTGCCAGGGAGGAGGTGCCAGGGAAAAGAGGGAGGGGTCGAGGAGGACTGGACCACAGGGCACAGCTTCTGAGCAGGCCGTGCATCGCTCCTTCCTTTAACACCATCATGATGCGGCCGCGGGCCCATCTTCTCCGCCTTCCCCGGCTTCTCTCCCAGCCGGCAGACTCTTAGAGGAAGATGCCCGCTCCAGCAGGGTTAACCAGGCTGAAGGAGAGGCAGCCGTTGGACTCAAAGTCTGAGAAGGCTTCCAGAAGAGTAAGAGTTGGGGAGGCAAGGGGCTGGCTGGGCAATAAATCTGCAATTTTCCCCAAGTCCTGACCCTCGTGTTCCCTAGCCCGGCTCTCTGCAAAGAGGGCTTCAGGCTACAGAGGGTTAATGACTAGGAAGAGAGCTTCTGGGAGCCCAGAGGATAGGAGGCCAGCAGCTCCCCTGCCACGGGCACCGGGCACCTACCTGTCGAGGGGTGCTGCTGCGCGAAGGGGCAGTGTTCCTGACGCGAGGGTCGTCATCCTGCACGATTTCCCCATTGGCCAAGATCCGCACCATCCTCCCACGAGCTACGGGTCCCTGCTGGGATGCACCCTTCCCCAGACCTGAAAGAAACACCTTATCAGAGATAAAGAGATGCATGCCTTCAGTGGGAAAAACTGCGATTCTAGGTGCTCACACCGGTTACCCGTGCCCGGCCGGCACTGCGCCTGAGAAATAAATGCAAGTTATTTGACAGACAAAAATCTTTCAGACGTGGAGTCCACTGGGAAAACTACCGAAAGGATCCTTGGCGATGGACGTTCTAGCCAGCAAGCACAGGGATGAGAGCCCATGCTGTGGCCCAGGCCCTTGTGGGAAGTCCCCCGAGGCCCATCCCATTACACCTCCCAACAGGGAGGCAGGCACAGCTAGAGATCCAGGGAGGTCTAGCCGGCCTGCCCAGGACCACTCAGGTAGAGGCCAAGCCAGGAACTCTGGCCCTGCGTCCTTCTCTCGGCTCTAAATATGGAGTCCAGGACACCAAGACCCCCGGTGTCCCCATTTCCCATCCGTGAAAAATGGCCCATTGGGAATAAATGCCAAGGGCCCGGGCCTTCTCCCCACAGAAGCTCTGGGCCCACTCGGGAGCTACTGGGGGTCCACCGCCTGGCAGCAGACCTGGGGGGAGGGGCAGACCTTCCCCGCAGAGGGCACGCCCCTCACCTGGCCCTCATCTCTCAGAAAACACCAGTCCCTCCCCGTGACCACGGGGGCGGGGCCAGCCTTCCCAAAATATGGGAGGGGGGACGCCGCTGGGGCTCTGGGCCCGCCCCACTCCGCAGAGCCCGAGGGTGTCTGTCCGTGGGCTGGAGGTGGGGGTGGGGTCCTTCCGTGGCTCTCCCCGAGTCTGTGTAAAGGCCATTTTCTCTAAGGAGATGAGCCACGGTTTTCACCTAAATTCTGAAAAGCTCTTGTGACACACGCGCCAGAGGGGGTTAGGAGCCCCTGCTCTGCTGCCCTTGGCCCAGAGCCTGAGACAGGTGGGTCCCCGTTCCGAAGCCCGTGGGGTCCCGGGAGAAGCCCAAGCGGGTCACGGAGCTCCGCAGGCCCTCGGGCTTTGCCACGCCGAGCCCGCTGGGTGGGCGGTGGCCTCGGCTGGCCCTGGGGCACCTGAGTCGGGAGCTGGGGGGTGGGGGGAAGTGCTGCAGGGCGTGCTGCGGGGCGGGGGAACGCGGGCTGCGGGGAGGGGGCGCCGCCGCGGCGACCGAGCCCGGGGCCCGGGGGAGGGGAGAGATGCGCGCCCGCTCGCCCGCGCCCCAGGCCCGGACACCCACCTTCGGGCGCGGCTCCCGGGCCTCGGCTGCGTCCACTCCCCGCGGCTCCCGGGCCGCTTCCTCCCACCTGACCTCACAGGAAGCTCAAGCCGCTGCGGCACGGCCAGCGGGCGGCGCCGCAGCCCCCTCTTTAGGCCGCCGGGGGCACTGCAGCTGCCGGGCTCCGGAGCGGCGCTGGGCAGGGAGGAGGGAGAAACCGGGCGCCACCGGGAAGGAGGAGGAGAGAGAAAAGAGGATGGGGAGGAAAGAACGGAGGAAGTAGGAAAAGGAGGAGGGAGAAGAAGAGGAGGAAGAAAGAGAAGTGGAGCCCATGGAGGACGAACCCAGAGTGTGGGAGACCCTCTGCCCTGGGTGGAAGGATGGCACAGGCTCAAGCCACCGGATGCCTCTTGAGTGGGACCCAGCCCGACCCTCAAGGAGCCCCAACTTCCAGTGGGGAAGACGAGGCATGAACCACAAGGCAGGTGCAACTAACTGCAGCTTGAAGAAAGGCAGGCTTCCTGGAGGAGGCAATATTTGAGCTGGGGCCAGAAGTGTAAGTAGGATATATAGGGACGGGCACTCCTGGCAGAGGGTACCACCTGTCAAAGGAGCAAACAATCAACCACCAACCTCTGCGTCTTTCCTGACGTCTTCATACCCCCCACCTACTTTCATAAGCGGTTCTCTGGACCGTTTCACCAGTGGGAGAGAATGAGCTCTGTGGTCCCACAATTTGGGTTTCAGCCTCTGGCAAGTTACTGGGCGGCTCAGCCTTCTCATTTGCAAAATGGAGATAATCCTCTCCGTTACTTCGCAGGGTTGTTGCACAGATTACAAATCAGAGTTCCTGGCACACGACAACTGTTGATAAACATTGGTTATGATTATCAGTCAGTAGAAGTTTCTGGGAGACGGCAGACAGATATTTGTTGAGAGGTAGCCAGATGCCCACCGGCCCCTAGTGGGGAACAGAACAAGAGTACGATTTAGATCTCGCCTTAAGGACTCATCATCCACCATCATGGTTTAATTATTTGATTATGAAATTTATCAGTAAAAAATGTTGAGCAGGTCCCCCTGATATCTGTATCTTACTTGTGTATCATTTATTTGTGGATAAAAGGTGGTTGCTAGAGCCAACCTGGTTTGAATCTTGGCATGGCTGCTTTTAGTGGTGTGATGGGCCAGTTACTCGGCCTTTCTGTGAGTTCCTTCACGTGCCAGATGAGGATAATAACAGTACCTTTGTCATCAGGGGTGTGTGGAGCACTACGCACTTTCGGTACCGTATTCACTTCGACCAGAGCCCGGCCACAGGAAGTGCTCGGGGCTGCCAACCATTATTGTCATCACCACTGCTCCGCCGAAGTAAGTCATTTGTAGAACGCGGACTCTAAAACAAGAATGGGATTTCGGAGAGATATAAAGTCGAAGTCCTGATGCTTCCTTCCTGACCTCTGATGCGGTGGGGGGGGGGGGGTGTACACATGTGGAAGTGGGGATGCCAAGGCAGGATTCCTGGTTGTCAGAGACAGTCTGTGGATTACAAAACTGGGTGCATCTTGGAATCATCTGGGATGTTTAAAACCAATTCCAATGCCCGACACCTACCCCACAGGTGCAGTGCCATCGATCTAGGATGCAACCTATGTATGGAGACGTTTTAAAAAACAAATTCTAGGTGATTCTAATGAACGGCCCCAGCTGAGAACCACTGCCTTCCATGAATGGAGCTCCACAAGTGGGGCACACAACCTAAGATCCCCAAGGAGGGAGAGACCTCAGTGGGCTGGGGAAACTGGGGAGGAAATAAGGGCTGCTTCCAGGAAGTCTTGAGCTAGTATACGACTGCTGCCAAAGAGACACACAATCCAGCCAGAGATAACCATGGGAGCCCAGAGGAGGACGTCTCTCTAGAGAAGGTCAAGAACAGCTTTAGGAGGTAGGAATGTTTGACTAGACTTGGAAAAGACCTATCATTACCAACTAAAACAGCCTCAGGAGGCTGTGACTCACTCTTCCTACCTCTCCACCTCTTTCAGGTAGCTCCCCTGCTCAAGAACCTGCAATGGCTCCCTACTCTCTGCTCCAACAAGACCCAACTCTTTGGCAATCTCTGACAACCCTCTAAATCCAGCTCCAGCACACTCTCACCACCCCCTCCCTCGGGTCCAACCAGCTGGTCTCCTTCACTTTCCCTGAAGGACGTCACCCAAAGTCCTGCTTGGCTTAGGCCTATCCATCTGCCTGAAGGACCTCTCCACCCAATCCAAATCCCCCCAAACTTTTATGCCAAGAGCACAAACTTTGACTCTGAGTATTCCATATAATAATAGTAACCGCTATGGGTGCAGAGTCCTTACAATTTCCAAAGTGCTTTTCCAGAGGCCACATCATTCTTTTTTGGATTATGACATCGGAAGCGTAGGTGTTATTTTTCCCTGTTGCTGATAAGAAACTGAGACTCAGAGAGATGCTAGATGGCCAGCTCAAGGTCAGTGGCAGAGCCAGGATTCAAATGAACACAGATTCCCCCTCCCCTTCAGGCTTGTCTCCTCTCGCCCACCTCTTTATTTTGTCCCTCCTACACCCAATGCCATTAGCATGAGACTGGACCCCTGGACATGCCTTATTCCCAGCAGGTGCCCAGTAAAACTGTACTTTTGGTTTTTATGGTCCTTGCACAGTTACTCTTATACACGCTGAAGTTTGAGAAGCACTGCTTTAGGCCAGTGGCTTTGCAAACTCCTGAAAGCAGTACATTTTACATCATGACCTAGTAGCCACACACATGTGAAACTGAATTACAGTCACTTGCCTCCTCTGTATATCCAAACACCAGCAGCAAAGACCAGCACTGAGTCTCCGATAGAGCACCGATCCTCAAGGAAACCCTCTGACTACTTGGTGACAAGTTGACTTCATTGGGCGCCTTCCACCCTGGAAGGGCCAGAAAGTCATTGGAGCAGGAAGGGACATACACTCCAGGTGTGTGCTCGCCTTTCCTGCCTGAAGGGCCTCACCTAGCACCACACATCATACAGCATGTTTAATCTACTGGTCCAGGATCCCACATAACATTGCATTAGACCCAGGGTCCTCCTTTATTTCAAAGCAGGTGCAAGAGTGTGCCCATAACCATACGATTCACTGGTTACATCACATACTACACCAGCAAGAAGTTACTGGCCTAATAGAACGTTAGAACGACCCCCTGAAGGCTCAGTCAGGGGCCAACTCAGAGACAACCTCAGCAAGAGTGGTGCACCATCCTCAAGGATGCATTCTATACCTTGAACCAAAGACCTGTACAAGCTGTTGTGTCTCCAGTTGGAAAATACTTGGATTCAGGAACTCAGGGGTAGAAGCAGGGGCCCCACTCACGATCATGCCCAATGAACCTCTTGGGGAATTTGTGCCTTCCATCCCCACAGCTCTGGGCTCTGCAAAGTTAGGAGTCCTGCACCCCAAGGGGGAACGCCAATGCCAGAGAATATAGCAAGAGTCCCATTGAACTATAAGCTAAGGGCGCAGTCTGAGTACCTTGGGTTCTCATTTCTGGAAATTAGCAGGCAAGAAGAGGAGTCTTTGTTTTGGCAGAAGTAACTGGTCCTTGTCACTGAGAGGAGGTAGGGCTGCTCTTACATCTTGGGGACAGGACAACCATATATGGCACCCACATGGTCCACTTGGATGCCTCTTGGTTGTGGTGGTAAAGGGCAATGCAGCAATTCTGTCCTAAGAAGGGCTGGGGACCAGAAGCTCAGAGCCCTCAGGAATGACGGTCTGGGTCACATGTCCAGGTGAGTCACTGAAACCGATAGAGGTGCCGGCTGAGGTGCAGTGGAGGAGGGAGACGATGATCGTTAGCAGCTACAATGGTGGGGACTATAGTTTGTCCCACTAATATTTCTCAGGAAGAGTGATCCACCAGAATCCTGAGAAAGTGGATCTGTAGGATATGAAGGGTGGACTGTTGGAAACGTGAGGATGTGCTGGCCAGACCCCCTCCAGGGAAGGACTTGTTGCTCTCACTTCTGGGAGGACATCCGTGAAGCCTTCAGCTGTCAGCCTCTTCACAGATCGCTTTGCTGCAGAGACACTTCACCCAAAGTCAAGCCCTTCCAGAGGCTGCCCACATTCAATGACAAATGGACACAGGCGATATGCATGGGCTGTTTCAGCTCCAGAGATCCTCTTGAGCTTGGCTGAGGTTGTCAGGTTTTCATCATAACATAAATTTCCCCTCTGCCCAACCCCACTTCCTCTGCCTCCCTAGTAAATATACCGAACTCTAAATTCTGTCTGAATTTGCTTCCTGGAGAACCCAAAATGAAACAAGTCCCCATTCTGCTGGAGTAGGAGAAAATTAATCTCATTTATTGTGAGATAGCTCCTTCCCCTGATGTAGCAGGCACAGCCAAATGTCCTTTAGATTCATAGTCCCCTTTTGCCTTTATTTTTAATGTTTATTTATTTTTGAGAGAGAGAGAGAGAGAGAGAGAGAGAGAGAGAGAGTGCAAATGGGGGAGGGGGGGGCAGAGGAACCGCACTGACAGTAGAAAGCCCCATGCAGAGCTCCAACTCACAAAGATCACGACCTGAGCCCAAGTCAGATGCTTAACCAACTGAGCCACACAGGTGCCCCGTCCCCTTTTGCCTTTTAATTACTGAGCCACCAAAGTTTGACAGGTAACTAGACATCCATGATATGATTAGGTAGCTGGGAAATCCAAAATAAATGATCAAAATTAGTCATTTTAGCAAGATTATTTAGCAAGGTTATTGTGTATAAATCAATTGTATTCCTAAGGAGTCAGAAAATTAGATTACAAAAATAATACCAAATGAAAAGAAACTTTAAAAAAATCTAGAAAGCACCTAGGATTAATCTAACAAAAGATGTGCATAGGGTCCTCTATTCTGTTCCATTAATCTATGTGTTTATACTACTGCTAATACCACACAGTCTTGATTATGTAGCTATATCATAATTCTTGAAATCAGAATGATTCTTTCCCTTTTATTCTTCCTTCTCAAGATTGTTTTCATTTTTATAGTTCCTTCATCTTTCCATGTAAACTTTAGAATAATCTTGTTTATATCTATGAAAAAATCTTACTGGGATTTCGGTAGGAATTGTGTTCACCTGAGCATCACCTTGGGGGAAATTGATATCTTTTTACTATGTGGAATCTCCCAAGCTGTAACACAGTTTGTCCCTCTGCTTATCTCCATCTTTTTCTTTTTTTCCCATCAGAATTGTGTATTTTTCAGCATATAAGGGCTATACATGTTTCATTAAACTTACACCTAAGTATTTCAGGGGCGCCTGGGTGGCTCAGTCGGTTAAGCGTCCGACTTCGGCTCAGGTCATGATCTCACGGTCCGTGGGTTTGAGCCCTGTGCCCAGCTCTGTGCTGACAGCTCAGAGCCTGGAGCCTGCTTCGGATTCTGTGTCTCCCTCTCTCTGCCCCTCCCCTGCTCACTCTCTGTCTCTCTCTCTCAAAATAAAATAAAGACATAAAAAAAAATTTTACCTAAGTATTTCATTTTTAAATGATTGCAAACAATATTATATTTTAAATTTTACTGTCCATATGTTAATTGCTAGTATATAAAAATGCAATTAATTGTATATCTATCTTATATTCTATGATCTAGCTGAACTCACTAGTACTAGGTGTTTTTGTAGATTTATTGGAATTTTCTATGTAAACAATCATGTCATCTGCAAATACGGACCATTTTATTTCTTCCTTTCCAATCTTTGTCTTTCTTTTCCTTTTCTTGCCTTAATGCACCGACTAGAACTTCCAATACTATGTCGAATAAGAATGGTGAGAGTAGGGGCACCTGGGTGGCTCAGTCAGTTAAGCGTCTGACTTCAGCTAAGGTCATGATCTCACAGTCCATGAGTTCGAGCCCCACCTCAGTCTCTGTGTCCATGAGTTCGAGCCCCACCTCAGTCTCTGTGCTGACAGCTCAGAGCCTGATGCCTGCTTCAGATTCTGTGTCTCCCTCTCTCTTTGTCCCTCCCCCACTCGTGCTCTGTCTCTCTCTCAAAAAATAAACATTAAAAAAATTTTTTAAAGAACAGTGAAAGTAGACATCCTTGCTTGTTCCAATCTTAAGGGAAAAATCAGGTTTTCACCATGAAATACTAGCTGTAGGCCAATATTATATATATATATGTATATATTATATATAAAATTCTGTCAAATGCTTCTCCTGTATTGATTGATATGATCATGTCATTTTCCTTCTTTAACATGTCAATGTGGCAAATTATATTGAGTAATTTTCAAATATTGTATCAGACTTGCATGCCTAGAATAGTCATGTTGTATAATTCTTTTTATAAATTACTGAACTGTATTTGTCAATATTTTCTTTAGGATTTTCACATGCATTCTCATGAAGGATATTGGGGGGTTTTGGGGGGTTTTTGTTTGTTTTTGGTACTGTCTCTAATTTTGTTGTCAGGGTTATATTAGCTTCATAAAATGAATTAGTAAGTGTTCCCTCCTATTTTCTGGAATAGGTTATACAGAATTAGTGTTAATTCTTTAAATCTTTGGTAGAATTCACCAGTGAAACCATCTGGGCATGGAGATTTATTTGAGTAGTTTTAAAATTCTGAATTTAATTTCTTTAATAGTTATAGAGCTGTTGGAATTATCTATTGCCTATTGAGTGAGTTGTAGTAGTGTGGTTTTTGAGGAATTGGTCCATTTTGTCTAAATTGTCAAACATTTGTAGAATTGTTTGTGATATTCTTGTTTTATCTTCTTAGTGTCTGCAGGGTTTGCAGTGGTGTCCCATGTTTCATTCCTGATATCGGTATTTGTGTCTTTGTTTTTCCTTTCACTCTTGCTGGAGATTTGTCCATTTTATTGGTTTTTTCATGTTTTTTTTAATATTTATTACTTTGGGGAGAACAAAAGTGGAGGAGGGGCAGAGAGGGGGGACAGAGGACCCTAAGTGTCTCCTCGCTGACAGGCTGACAGCAGTGAGCCTGATGTGGGGCTTGAACTCATGAACTGCACCTGAGCTGAAGTCTGACACGCAACTAACTGAGCCACCCAGGTGCCCCCATTTTATTGTTCTTTTCAAAGAACCTGCTTTTATTTCACTGGTTTCTCTGTTGGTTTTTTTGTTTTCAATTTCACTGATTTGTGCGCTTTGTTATTTCCTTCCTTCTGCTTGCTTTGGATTTATTTTGTTCTTTTTTTTTCTAAGTTCTTAAGGTAAGAGCTTAGATGATTTGCTCAAGACTTTTCCTGTTTTCTAATGTAAACATTTACTGGTATAAATTTCCCTCTCAGCTTTAGCTGTGCCCTATAAATTTTAATCTGTTGCATTTTCATTTTCATTTAGTTCAATGAAGTTTTAATTTCCTTTGTTATTTCCCCTTTGACCCAAGGATTATCTAATAGAATGTTTTTAATCTTCAGGTGTTTTTGGAAATGTTCCTTTTATCTTTCTGTTATTGATTTTTAGTTTAATTCCACTGTAGTCAGAGAACACTCTCTGTATGAGTTCAGTTCTTCAAAATTTGTTGAGGTTTGTTTTATGGTCAAAGATAAACCTTTTTTTCCCCACTATTATGGTTAGAAGTTGGCAGCATGAGAAAGGGGAGGACCAGGTGGAAATTTGGGGTGTCATTACAAAATACAGCCCCCCCCAAACTGGGGGGTCTGGGGAGAACTAGAACTGCCTCAATCCAAGAGGAATCAGAAGATCAAAAGTGGTTTGGGAAGACTGAGCTGTCAGGGACGGAGGAAAGAGGAAGGTCCAGGGGGTGAGAGGGATGTTTGACGACTAGGGTGTGAGCTTGCCCTCTCCCTGCTGGGATCCCCATCAGCCTTTCTGGTCTGGCAGGAAGAGGGCACCCTGAAACCCCCATGGACAGGTCTGGAGCTGGCAGATGCTTTAAGTAGGGGACTGTAGGGGGCTCACAAAGGCTTGCCCTCCGGGGAGATGATGACACTGATCTCCAGCTTTTCTGCCAGAGAAGCTATTGTGGTGGATATTCCCTAGGTGACTGAAAAGAATGTGTGTTCTGCTGCTTTCAGGTCTATCAATCACTGAGAGAGAGATATTGAAGTTCCTAACTATAATTGTGGATTTGTCTACTTCTCCTTTCGGTTCTACCAGTTTTTGTTTCCCATATTTAGAAGCTCTGTTATTCGGTTTATTTATGCATTTTTAGGTGTGCTATATCTTTTTGGTAGATTGACTATTTTGTCACATATAATGTCATTCTGGTAATATTCCTTGCTCTGAAGTCTACTGTATCCTGCTTTATTTTCATTGATGTTTACATAATACATCTTTTTTCATAATTTTTCTTTCTGCTTGCCTATATTGTTATATTTGAAGTGAGTTTCTTATAGATGGCATAATTTTAAACCTACTCTGCTGATCTTTTATATGGTATATTTAGACCACTTACATTTAATGTAATAATATGTTAGGGCTTATGCCTGACAATTTTATTTTGTTTTCTATTTGTTTTCTCTGTTTTTCATTTCTCTGTTTTTGTTTTCCTGCCTTCCTGTAGGTTACTTGCCCATTTTTTAGAATTCCATTCATATTTATTTATACTATTCTCTTGTTATATCTCTTTATATAGCTTACTTAGTGGTTTCTATAATTATTACATTACACATACAAAATTTATCACAGCCTACTGATGACACTATTTTACTAATTTGAGTGAAGTAAAAGAATCTACTTCCTTTCATGTCCATTTAATCTCCCATTTATAGTGTAATTCTCTTAAATATTCCCCCTACATTATTTAGAACCACATCAGACAATGTTATTATTTTAGTTTCAACTGTCAAACATAATTTAGAAAACTCAAGGGAAGAAGGAGAGTCTATTTTATTTGCCCATATTTTTGCTTGCCATGGTATTTCTTCCTCTTGGTATTTCAAGGTTCTTTTATTTTTTTCTTTTCTCTTTGAGAACTTCTTATAGTCATTCTTTTAGAGTCAGTTTCCTCGTGACAATTTATTTTAGTTTTTGTTCCAGAGAGTGTCTTCATATCCTCTTGCTTCCTGAAGGGTATAGGACTCTGGGTTGATAGGTCTTCCTTTCAATGTGTAAAAAAATATTGTGGCATTTCCTCCTGGCCTCACGGTTTTCTAGCAAGAAATCTGCTGTCGTTAGAATTGTTGTGCCCTCAACTGTTGGTTGAGGTATTGGTTTACTTCTGGCTTCATTTAAGATTTTTTTGTCTTTGTCTTTAGTTTCCAGAAGTTTAATTATGATGTGCCTTAGATGGACTTCTTTGGATTTATCTTCTTTGGAATTCATCTGCTTCTTTAATCTTTAGATTACATCTCTTGCCAAACTTTGGGAAGTCTTCAGTCATTTTTTTCTTCAAGTACTTTTGCAGCCCCACTTTCTTTGTTTTCTCCTTCTGGGACTTCATTGATATATGTATATATATCTTTTATTATTTTATATATAATCTATACCTATATATATATATACAGATAGATCTTTTATAATAATCCCCACAGTCCCTGAAGCTCTGTTCTTTTTTTCCCCCTCCTCAGTAGTTTCTATTGTTCAGAATGCGTAATTTCTATTGTTCCACCTCCCAGTTTACTAACTCCATTCTGCTGTTAAACCCATCTAAATGTCTTTTCTTTCAGTTATTGTTTTCCTCATGGTCTAAAATTTCCATTTGATTTTTCTTTATGTTTTCTATTTCTTCATTGAGGCTTTCTCATTTGTTGCAAGTGTGCTCATTATTTGCTCACTGATGCATTTTTCATGGTTGAGTTAAAAATTTTGTCAGACAATTCTAGCATCTCTGACATCTCAGTGTTGGATTCTACTAATTCTCTTTTTTTTTTTCATTCTTTGATAACTTCTTGGCTCTTAGTTTTAATGAGTGATTTTCAAATGAACTCTGTACATTTTCATATTATGATATGAGACTCTGACTCTTATATAAACCTTCTGTTTTAGCTGGCATTTTCTGACAATGCTCCAGTAAGGGATGGAAGGAAACTGCCTCATTAATGACAGGTGGGAAACAGAAAGTGCAGGTTTCCCACTCATCCTCCATTGGCACCCAAGGAGGGGCCTGAGGGTGGAGAAGAGACATTCTTCATTACTGTTGGGTGGGGATGGGAGTTTTATTTCCCAAATCATCTCCACTGATACAATGGGTGGAGCAACAGGGACTCATTATGAGCTAGGGAGGATGAAAGTGACTCCCTACTTGGATTTCTCTTTTTTACAGCATCATGAGGGCCCTGGCAGGTGTGGATGGGACCACAGCTTTTTCTGTGCTGTTTGGCTAGAATAGTGCAGTTTTAGACAAAAACTGTTTCCTGTCTTGCTAGGTACCTTTCCTAGTACTTTGCTAGAGACAGCAGGCTCCTTCGGGGCTTTTATAGTCTGTACCCTTGACGGTTTCCAGGTTTCCAGCTTCTTCACTTCCTACCCTGGGATACACAAGACTAGAGGGAAATTCAGGGAATTTACTTCTGTGTTGTGGCATTCCTCAGATCTCCAAATCCCCAGCGAGTCTGCCTGCTTGTCTCCACCTGTCAGTCTCCTTATGTTGATTTTATACATAATATCCAGCGTCATTAGTTGTACTTAACAGGAGAATAGAGAAAAACATATTCACCCCATATTCCCAGAAGCAGGTATCCAAGGCCAATTTTATTTTTTATTTTTTTTATTTTTTTAAATTTTTTTAATGTTTTATTTATTTTTGAGAGAGAGAGAGAGAGAGAGAGAGAGAGCGTGAGCAGGGAAGGATCAGAGAGAGAGGGAGACGCAGAGTCTGAAGCAGGCTCCAGTCTCTGAGCTGTCAGCACAGAGCCCATGCGGGGCTCGAACCCACGAACCGTGAGATCATGACCTGAGCCGAAGCAGGACACTCAACCGACTGAGCCACCCAGGCGCCCCTCCAAGGCCAATTTTAAAGTTATGGAAATGAAGACACTGTGATCTAGGTATAAGAATAATAACATGACCAATGAATAAACAGAATCTAGGGACAAATCCATAAATTGGGATTTTTGGTAACATAGAACTGCAGAACAGTAGGGAAAAGATAATCTTTTTAGTAAGTGGTGCTGTGGTAATTGGGTATCCATAGCAGAATAAAATTAATTTGGACCCTTACTGCACATATTTATACATGTACCAAAAATAAATTCCAAGTGTATTATAGACCTAAATATGAAAGATAAAAGAGCAAAGAATTAAGAATGTAAACCACATTTTATATATATATATATATATAGAGAGAGAGAGAGAGAGAGAGAGAGAGAGATGTTCTAGACCTCAGTAGGGGACATTTTCTTAATGTGTCATAAAAAGTAACAATAAAGGAATGATAAATTTTACTACATTAGATTTATATTAAAAGTAAGAACTCCTATTGCTCAAGATACTATTTTTGAAAAAATAAAATGTCAAGGGGAGCCTGGGTGGCTCAGTGAGTTAAGCATATGACTCTTGATTTCAGCTCAGGTCATGATCTCATGGTTCGTGAGTTCAAGCCTTTGTGTTGGGCTCTGTGCTGACAGCATGGAGCCTGCTTGGGATTCTTTCTCTCTCCCTCTCTCTCTGACCCTCCCCTGCTCACGCTGTCTCTCTCTCTCTCAAAAATAAATAAAACATTAAAAATAAATAAATAAATAAAATGTCAAGTACAGTATGCAAGAAAAGGTCTCTGCAATACATACAGCCAACAAAGGACTCAGTTCCAGAATATATAAAGAGCCTTTACAAATAAACAGTAAGATAGACAATCAATAAAAATGTGGGCAAATGATTTGGCTGAGCACATTACTGAAAAGAAGAAATCCAAATGGCCAATAAAATTTTGAAAGAGTTCATCAAGAGTTCATTAATAATCAGGGAAGTATAAAGTAAAACCATCATAAGATGCCACTCATCAAATAGATTGTGATTGAAAAGTCTGACAAATGTTGGTGATGATGTACAGCAATGGAAGTTCCCATACACGGCTGGTGGATTTGCAAATGGGTAGAGCCACTTTGGAAAAACCATTTGGAATTGCCTAAGAAAGGTGAATATTTGCACTCTTTATGATCCAGGACACAAAATGAATGCTCATATGCATCAGGTCATGTGTACAAGCACCTTTCAGAATAGGAACTAGAAACATTTCAAATGTTTATCAAACTAGAATGGAAAAATTAATTGTAATAGTGTCATACAATGGAATACAATGCAGTGTAATTAAATCTTAAAAATACTATATTGAAGGCCTGCCTGGGTGGATCAGTCGGTTTTAGCATCCGACTCTTGATTTCGGCTCAGGTCATCATCCCAGTGGGACTGAGCCCCACGTTGGGCTCCATGCTGAGTGTGGAGCCTTCTTGGGATTCTCTCTCTCTGTCTCCCTCTCTTTCTCTCTCTCTCTCTCTCTGTCTCTCTCTCTCTCTCTAATTAAAAAAAACTGTTGAAAACGTACAGCATAGAGAATGTAGTCAATGGTACTCTAAGAGCATTGTATAGTGGCAGGCGGTAGCTACACTTGTGGCAAGCGCAGCATCACATAGAGAGTTGTTGAATCACTCTGTTGTACACCTGGAACTAATGTAACATTGTGTGTCAGCTCTACTGCAATTTAAAAAAATACTATACTAGGGACACCTGGGTGGCTCAGTTGATTAAGTGGCCGGCTCAGGTCATAATATAGCGGTTGGTGGGTTCGAGCCCCGCGTCAGGCTCTGTGCTGACAGCTTGGAGGCTGGAACCTGTTTCAGATTCTGTGTCTCCCTCTCTCTGCCCCTCTCCTGCTCTCAATCTGTCTCTCTCTCTCTCAAAAATAAATAAACATTAATAAATAAATAAAGAAATAATACTAGTGAACAAAAGAAGCCAGAGCAAAATAAATCTCACTGCATAGTCCATTTCTGTAAAGATCAAAAGAAGATAAAATTGAATTATATTATTTAGGGAAACATACTTGTGTGGTAAAAACCTAAAGAGAAGCAAGGATATTATTGCCAAAATGTAGGGGTTGGCTCTAGCAGAGAGGAAGGAATTGTGTCTGGCTGGGAGCATGTACGCGGTAGGCGGCGGAGGCTAGGCGGTCCTGCAAATATTCTATTCCTTGATCTGGTTGGTGGATTCATGGATGTTCACTTTATGATAATCTGTTAAACTGTGCAGGGAAGAGGGAGAAGCAGAACTGAAGAAGGAGTTTGTTTAGGGCAGTGGCCAAATGGCTCTATTTTTTCATTAGAGGCAGCCAAGGTAGGAATTAAGGGTATGGCCTCTGGGGCCAGTTGACTTTGGTTTGAATTCTCTGGCCCTGCTACCTACTTGCTGTGTGACCTTGTGCAGTTTATTTAACCTCTCTGTGCCTCAATGGTCTCACCTGTGAAATAGATAATACTACCTAATGTGAAGAGTAATAGCTCCTAGGCATAGAGTAAATGGTACATGTGCTTTGTTAAATACGTAGAAACGCATAGATTCGTTCAACATAAAAATTCTCTGAGCACCTGTGCTGTGCTGGGTCCTTCCATAAGCCTTCACAAGCCACTGGACTTGGGCCCAAGGGTGAACTACAGAGCTCTTAGACCTGAGGCTCCCCCTTAGAGTCAATGCAGTCACCTCCCCCTGAAATCCTGGTTGGACTGCAAGCCTCGTCGAGGCTGAGCCCACAGGTTAACCAGGGGGGCCCCAGCTTGCTGTAGTCCTGGGGGGCCTAGAGGCCAAGCAGGCTCTTGTGGGTAGGCTGCTTCTACAGCTGGACACGGGGCCTTCGGGCAGTCTGGCACCAGAACCCAGGCAGCCTCGTCTCCTCCAGGGCTCAGAAGAGTAGAGGGAGGTCAGATGATGAGAAAAGAGGAGCGGGAGAGAGCAGGAGCCAAGGGTCTGCGACGCTTTTCATCCCTTCCACAGACGGAGCAGCAGAAAGAGGCGTGGGGGCGGGGTGAGTGGAAAAAGGAACCAAAAGCAGAGAATGAGGCCTGCCCAGCCGAGCCCTTTTTGTGGGGTCTTAATTAAGCCTGGAGGTCCTATTGTTCCTTTCATGGTGGAACATATGTTCAGGGCCTGGCTGAGGTTTGGGGATGAAATTTCAATGGTGCTGGGCCCTATGGCCTGCTGGGGAGGGGGGCTAGGAGAGGCAGCAGGGTAAGGGGGAACTGTCCCTAAGCCCTGCCTGAATTGGTATCACCTCCCAGAGTCACCTTCTACGGGGGCAGGGGATAACACAACCAGAAAGGGCAGCAGAGCCTCCCCGCAGCCCCACCCGCAGCTCTGTTGCAGGGAAATGTCCGTGAGGTGGGTCAGAGTTACCTTCACCTTAGCAGGCTGTGTGACTTTCGGTGAGCCTCAGTTTCCCAATGTGTGCCATTCAGATGAGGCTGGCCAGGGTGGTAGACAGTCACCAGCATCTGCCACTGCTATGAGCAGGAGCCCCAGGTGGCCAGACAGCCCAGTGGTGAAGGACGTGAGCTGATCGCCTGTCAAACTTCCATTTGAAGGCTCACTCTGCTGCTCACCAACTGAGTCCTCTTGGCCAAGTGACTCATCTCTCTGAACCTGTTCCTCTATAAAACTGGGGTGATAACGCTCATCCTCAATGTTTGCAACGGGAATTAATGAGGGTGATCTGCGTGTAGCCCTCAGCACATAGTGCCTCGCGCGTGCTGTTATCAGCAGCCTGTCGCCTCCTGGAGTCCTGACACAAGCCCATGAGCACACTCTGTAGAGTGAAGAAATGGACAGTCGGCCACAGAGATGACCATAGCACAGCCCACCCAGGCTGTAGGAGCTCGAGATGAAGAGTGAACTCTGTAGATGGAAGGGCGGAAGGTCTTGTAAAAGCACAGCAAGTAGAGGGCAGGGGTGGCCCTGAGCAGGAGTGCGGCATTGCAGAGGTATGAGGCTGGGGCTCTGAGCACCTTGTTTAAGGACGGAGCAGGTTGACCTGGCTGGTTGGAGATCCTGTCGGGGAGTGGTGGGACAGAACGCTGCGAGCGTTGTTTGGGTCAGAATGTAAAACACAAACATGCAGACAAGCCAGGACTCTGGGCGTCTCTACCACCTTAATCAAAGCTCGGTCCATTCGTGGGCCTCAGTGTCAAGGGAATCGGTCAAGAGAAGGAAAGTAGAATGCAAACAAGCAACGGGTCCGTGAGTTTCCCTGGGTCAGATGTGGAGCCTGAAAAAGGAAGCCAGGCTGGGTCACCTTAAGAGTGTAGAGGGACTAGGTGACTCCCTAGGAACTGAGGGGCAGAGAAGGGACTCACACAGAAACAGCAAATGGAGACAACATCTGTGCCAAGGCAAAGATAGGTGAGAAATCCTTAGTGATAGGGACGGTGTCCAAAGAACCCAGGAAGCTATTCCTAGAGGAGGAGGATCAGCATTTGGAAAGAGCCGCACCCAGCAAGCATCAGCACCAAATTACACCTACCGCAGTCAAGTCAGAACCGTTTCGATTCTTCCCACCCTGGAGCACAAGCCAGCAGCTAGGCAGATGGGCGGGAGAAGGGTAGGAAGAGAGAAGCTGATCACACCTTCCGCAAGCACGCTTGTCCCATGCAGGGCTCCCAAGACTCAGGGGTCTGAGCTGCAGGAAGGGAGACACCCTAAATAAAGTTGGAGTCTTTATATTCCACTGGAAAAGGGTACTATTCATTACCTGTCAGTGACTGGGAAAGCCCTGAGAATGGCCAGAGATTTCATCCAGGGGAAATGAAGAATAAGATGGGAGGGAGAGACAGTGTGAAGGGGCAGTGGGGAGAAATGATACTTCCGGTTGCATCCTAGCACATGTAGCTCATTCGAAATCCAGTTACAGGGGCACCTGGGTGGTTCAGTAGGTTAAGCGTCTGACTGCAGCTCAGGTCATGATCTCACGGTTCGTGAGTTCAAGCCCTGTGTCAGGCTCTGTGCTGACAGCTCAGAGCCTGGAGCCTGCTTCGGATTCTGTGTCTCCCTCTCTCTCTGCTCCTCCTCCACTTGCAGCCCCCCTCCCCCTGAAGTGAATAAACATTTAAAAAAATTAAAAAACAAAATCCTGTTATAGGTACGCAGCTATGGAATGCTGATTGCCAGGTGCAAAAAGCAAAGTACAGAACAATGCATAGTATGGTGTCGTCTATCTAAGAAAGGAAGAATATAAATACAAACAAGCAAGTAAATAAATTCGCCTATGTTTTAAAAAATGAAAAGATAAACCAAAAACTAATAAAAACGGTGTCCAATAAGGGGAAGGAGGAGACAGGTTGGAAAATAGACTTCACTAAAAGTACCTTGGTTTATAGTTCTGAGTCTGGAGCCATCTAATATCTTACATAATTATAGAACAAAATTAAATCAATACTTTAAAAGTAACAGCTAAAAATAACAAACAGAATGAAGCATATGAACTTAACTATATATTGGTGTTGTAGCTATACTTCAGAGAATTATTTCAAGCAGTTTTAAAGCACAGAATTATGTAACAGGGACAAAAATGCAGGCGTTTGGTATGGAGAATCCTCTAGACTCCTCTAATCTTCAACTCCACCCCCAGCCCCCTGGAGTGCCTCACTCTCAAGCTAATCCATACATAGACACCAGCAATTGGTCAAAATTACCACTTAAGTGTAACTACCAGTTTGTGGCTCTAGCAGCTTCTATTCCAGGTAAGCTGATTCTGACTGTGATTCTTTCTATTCACCTGTCTCTCCGGATTACAGGGTGATGGTGTGCCCTGGGACCTCAATGCTCCCATGGATGTAAGAAAAATGGTTGATTTTCAATTTGTTCACCTTTTTCTCATTGTAAGTATGAAATGATGACTTCCAACCTCTTTACGTGTTGAAACTGAAATGAGAACTCCATCCATAAATTCATTAGTTATTTTAAAAAAACACAACAAGTCATTGATTACTTTGGTGGTTCCTAGGTCTATCTGTCAGAATTCAATCAGACAGGCAGAACCCATCAGCAGATATTTACAATAAAGGGTTTATTACTTTCACTGTGTAAAAAGGTGTGCATGGGAGGAATTTGTAGTGATTTTACAATCTACCATAACTACCCTGCTAGATGTTTTTTAATTAAACCTTATATTTTAAAATAATTGTACATTAACATTCTGTAGTAAGAAATAATGCAAAGAGAACTCTTATATATTTCATCCAGTTTCCTCTAATGGTAGCATATTTTCAGAACTCTGGGACAATATCACATCAGGATACTGACATTGACACAGATACAAAACACTTACATCACCACAGAGATTTCCGATGTTGCCCTTTTAGAGCCACACTTCCCTCTTCATCCCTAGGAACCACTAATCTGTTTTCCATGTCTATACATTTGTCATTGAAATATTATATAATTGGAATCGTATAGTACATGATCTTTTGGAATTGACGTTTTTCGCTCCAGAGAATATCTGTAGGTTCATCCAGGTTGTTATGTCTATCAGTGGTTCATTCCTTTTCATTACTAAATAATATCCTATTGTATGGACGTACCACAGTCTGTTTAACCATTCTCCCATTGAAGGACAATTTGATTGTTTCCAGTTTGAGCTTTTAGGAATAAAGCTATTTGTGATATTGTAATTTATAATAATAAGAAACATGTATTTAATCTTCATATTCTTTTCTGATACAGAGCTCCTAAAACCCTTGGAATTTCCCCCATGATAAGAGAGGTAAAGATGTCTTTTGTTACCCATACCAAGTTCCTTTCAACCACACCTGAGTTTATGTTAATAGGTGACTTTTGAAAACCTTCTAAGGATGAGAGCTAGTTGCCAGTGCAACCAAACACGTGATTAGAGGATTGAAACATTAGCCCCAACCCCTTGACCTCCCGGGAGGGGAGAGAAGATGGAGGTTGAATCATTCAATCTTCAATAGCCAATGATTTGATCAATAGGTCTCATGTAATGAAGCTTCCTTAAAAATACAAAGGACAGGGTTTGGAGAGCTTCTAGATGTGTGAGCACGTGGACATGCTGGGAGGGTGCAACACCCAGGAGGGGCATGGAACCTCCATGCCCCTTCCCATTTACCTTGCCCCATGTATCTCTTTCATCTGGCTGTTCCTGGGTTGTATCCTTTTATAACAAACTAGTAATCTACCAAGCAAACTATTTTTCCTGAGTTATGGGGGCCACTATAGCAAATTAATGGAACCCGGAACCAGTCAGTCAGAAGCACAGGTAACAATCTGGACTTGTGATTGGCATCAGAAGTGGCAAGGGGCAGTCTGCGAGACTGAGTCCTTAACCGTGGCATCTGATGCTAACACTAGGTAGACAGTGTCAGAACTGAATTGAATTGTAGCACACTAAACTAGTGTCACTGAATTTCTTGGTGTGGGAAAAACTCCCCCCACATTTAGTGACTAGAAGTATCAGATGTGGAGGAGGGTATTCTGTGGGTTGACAGAAAACAGAGAAAATTTCCCATACACTACGATAAGCATTCATGTACAGATTTTTGTGTAAACATAAGTCTTCACTTCTCTGGGAGAAATATCAGGACAGCAATTGCTGAATTGCATTGTCCTTGTATGCTAACTTTATAGGAAATTGCCAAGCTGTTTTCCAATGTGGCAATACCATTTTACACTCCCACCAGCAATGTATGAGAGACTAGTTTCTCTACAAGCTCACAGAAATTTAGCATTGTTGCTATTTTTATTTAGCCATTCTGACAGGTGTGTTGGTATATTTCATTGTGGTTTTAATTTGGATTTCCTGATGGTAAATAGTGTTGAACACCTGTTTCATATCTTATGTGCTATCGCTATCTACATATCTTCTTCAGTAAAGTATCTGTTAATGTCTTTTTGTCCATTTTCTGATTGAATTGTTTGCTTTTTTTTTTTTTACTGTTTAGTTCTGAGTACTATATATATTCTAGATTCTAGTCTTTTGATGGATATGTGCTTTACAAATATTTCCTCACTCTATAGCTTGTCTTCTCATCTTTTAACAGAAACTTTCACAGAACAGAAATTTTTAATTTTGATGAAGTCCAATTTGCCCATTTTTTTCTCTTAAGAGTCTTGCTTTTAGTGTCAGATCTAAAAGCTTTTTGTCTAGATCCTGAACACAGATCCTGAGAAATTTCTTTTTCTATAAGTTTCATAATTCAATGTTTACACTTATATCCAGGATTCATCGTGAATTAATTTCTGTATAAGACTTGAGATTTAGGTGGAGAGCTTTTGTTTGCTTGCTTGCTTTGTTTTGTTTTCCCTATGGATGTCTACTTGCATCAACACCATTTGTTGAAAAGGCTATCTTTCCTCTATTGAATCGTCTTTACACTTTATCAAAAATCAGGTAGGCATATTTGTGTGGGTCCACTTCTGGGTTCTCTATTCTGTTCCATGTGTCTCTGGTCTGTGTGTCTGTCCCTCCACCAATACTGTATGGTCTTGATTACCATAGCTATATAATAAATCTGGAAATCAAGTAGACAATATCAGTCTCCCTTTTCAAAACTGTTTCAGCTATTCTAGTTCCTTTGCCTTTTCATATAATTTTAGAATAATCTTGTCTATATCTGCAAAAAAATCTTTCTTTTTTAAAAAAGATTATTTCTTTAGGTAATCTCTACACATGACGTGGGGTTCAAACTTACAACCCCAAGATCAAAAGTTGCGTGCTCTACCATCTAAGCCTATCAGGCATCCCTTGCTGGGGTTTTGATAAGAATTTGTGTTAAGTCTGTAAGTAATTTGAGAAGAATTGACATCCTTATTACATTGAATTTTCTAGTCCATAAACATGGTATGTCTCTACATTTATTTAGATCTTCTTTGATTTTTTCCATTGGCATTTTGCAGTTTTAAATATACAAGCCTTGTACATATTCTGTTAGATTTATTCCTAAGTATCTTATTTGTGCGGGGTGTGTCATTGTAAATGGTATCGTATTTTTAATTTTGGTACCCACGTGTTCATTGCTAGTGTATAGAAATATAATTGGCTTTGTGTGTTTATCTTGTATCCTGCAACCTTGCTGAATTCACATATTAGCTCTAGGAGATTTTTGTATATTTCTTAGGATTTTCTGTGCAGATAGTCATGTCATCTGCAAACAAGGACAGTTTTATTTTTCCTCTCCAAATCTGCATGCCTTTTTCTCCCTTGCCTTATTACAGCAGCTAGAACTTCCAGTACTATATAGAGTGGTGAAAACAGATATATTTGTCTAGTTTCCAATATTAAAAGGAAAGCATTCAGTTTATTACCATTATGTCTTTCATCATTTAATTTTTCACCATTATCTGTAGGTTTTTCATAGATGCCCTTTTTTAACTTAATTAAGTTCCCTTCCATCTTAGTTTGCTGAAAGTTCTTATCATGATTGGGAGTTGGATTGTGTCAAATGGTTTTTCTGCCTTGACTGATATTATCATATAATTTTTATTCTTCAGTCTGTTGGTATGGTGGATTATATTGATTGATTTTCAAATACTAAACCACTTTCACATAACTGGTCATGATGTATACATTTTTTATACATTGTTGGAATTAATTTGTCAAAATTTTTGAGGATGTTTGACTCTAAGTCATGAGAGATACTGGTCTATAGTTTTGTTTTTGTTTTACAATCTTAGTCTGGCTTTCTTATCAGAGTAACACTGACCTCTAAATGAGTTGGGAAATATTCCCTTGTATCCTCAAGAAAAAATTATGTTAAGTTGGTGTTAATTCTCAAAATGTTTGAAAGAATTCTCTAGTGAAACTATTGAATTTAGAGATTTCATTTTCAGAAGGTTTTTTTTATGAATTTAATTTTTTAAATTATTGTACAATTATTCAGATTTTGTATTCCTCTTGGCTGGGTTTTAGTAGCTTTTTGTTTAAAGGATTGATCTATTTCTTCTATTTGAGTACATAAGCATAACATTATGGTATTCCTTTATTAACTTTTAATGGCTGTAGCATGGACAGTCACATCTTTTGTAATTTCTCACATTGGTTATTATACTCTTCTCTCCTCTTACCTTTGTCAGTATTGCTATATGTTTATCAGTTTTAATGATTTTTTCTAAAGAACCAGATTTTTGTTTTATTTTCCCTATTGTTTTCCTTTTTCATTTTTATTGCTTTCTGCTCTGATCTTTATTATTTCCTCTCTTCTTCTTGTTTTGGGTTTATTTTTATTTTCTTTTTGTAGTTTATGAGGTAGGAACTTAGATTTTTGATTTGTGACCTTGTACTCTTTTCCAAGATAAGTATTTAATGTTATAAATTTGCTCTAAGCATTGCTTTAGCGGCATCCCACATATTTTGGTATGTAATATTTTCATTTTCATTCAGTTCTATGTATTTTTATTTCCTTTGCTACTTCCTCCTTGATCCATGGATTCTTTAGAAGTGTGTTGTTAATTTCCAAGTGTTTGGAAATTTTCTTATGGATCTGTGTTGCTGAGTTTCTGTCTAATAGTTATATCTGTTGCTCAGAGTAGAGTGTTGAAATTCCCAATTCTGAACACGGATTTGTCTGTTTCTCCTTTAAGCTTTATCAGTTCTTATTTTATGTTTTTTTGAGGCTCTGTTGTTTGGTGAATACACATTTAGAATCATTATGCCTTCTTGATAGATTGATGCTTTTATCATTGAGTAATGTCCATTTTTGTCTTGAGCAATTTTCATTGCTCTAAAGTCTCCTTTATCTGATATTAATATTGCCACTTCTACTTTTTAAAAATTAATCTTTACATAGCATATCTCTTTTCATAACTTTACTTTTGATCTACCCATGCTATTGAATAGTGAGGTATTTGTAAACTACATGTGGTTGGGTCTTGTCTTTCTGCTCCATTCTTTCAACATCTGCCCAGTAGTATATCTTAACCATTTACACTTAAAGCATTAAATGTAAATGGTAATAGTATATGTAGACCATTTATATTTAAGGAAATTATTGACATTTTAGATTTTACTCTGCCATTAATTTTTTGTTGCTTCTTTCTTTCTTTTTTTTTTTAAAAATTGTTCATTTTTTAACCTCAATTTCTGTTCTAGGTAATTTTGGTAAAAAATTTATGATGCAGTACCAATCAGTTGCTTTTGGTGAACTGAGGAAAGAAACTCTTCCACTAGGCAGGCAGCTACAACTTTTCAAAGGAGGCTAGGTTTCTCTTTCCTTGCTTTCCTGGGGGTTACTCAAACATTTTTTTAGGATCCCAAGTTAACTTACAGTGTTTTTGAGTACATCACTTTGTATAGTTTTCTTAGTGGTTGCCCTTAATTTATAATATACACATGACTCACCTCAGTTTACTGGTATCAACATTTTTCCATGTCAAGCACATTTAGGTGTCTTTAACTTCCCCATTTAAAAAATGTAATTGCCTCAAATATCAATGTTCTTATAATTTTTGTTTCAATTCTTATATATAATTTATAAAACTTATAAGAAGGATAATCTATTGGATGGGCCCGTATTTCTGCTTTCTTGGGGTTTTTTTTTTTTTTTCTTATTTTCTAATACTCCAAAGAATTTTTATCATTTCCCTTCTGTTTGAGGAATTTCTTTTACTTCGCTTTTGACCTTCTTCAAGAATAGGTCTGCAAGTGATGAATTGTTTTGGTTTCCCTTTATCTTTTTTATTCCTGAAAGATAGTTCTACTGGACATAGAAATTATATTTGAGTGTTTCCTTCAGCAGTTGAAAAATGTGTGCCACGTTTTTCTGGGCTCCACATTTCAAATAAGAAAACTGTTTTCATTAGAATTTCTGTTTCATGTAGGTTAATGTGTTGTTTTTCTCTGGCTGTTTTCAAAATTTCTTCTTTGTCTTTAGTTTTTAGAAGTTTAGTCATGATGTGTCTTGGCATAGATTTCCTTGCATTTGTCCTATTTGGAGTTAGCCCAGCTTCTTTAACCTGTGGGTTTATGTCTTTTACCAGATTTGGGGGGTCTTCAGCCATTATTTCTTTGAATATTTTTTAGTCCCACTCTCTTTCTCTTCTTATCTGTGATTTGAATGTTATGAATATTGGATCACTTGTTTTTGTCTCATAGGTTCCTGAGACTAATGAGAAAAAACACTTTCTTTCTCTCTCCCTCTCTCTCTTTTTTTAAATGCAATTTTGTTTCTGTTGTTCAGATTGGGTAAATTCTAAGCTGTTCTCAAGTTCACTGATTCTGTCCTCCTCACTATACTGTTAAACCTATCCATTGAGTTTTTATTTTCTGTTATTGTATTTTTTCATTCTATACTTTCTAGCTGTTTCCTCTGCTTCTTTGCTGAGATTTTTCCAACTTGTTTCAGGATAGTTTACAATTGCTTGTTGAATCATTTTTATGATGGTTGCTTTAGAAATTTTCATCAGATAACTCCAGCTCTGATTCATCTTGGTGTTGTCATCAATTGATTATCTTTTCTCATTGAAGTTATTGCTTTCCTTGTTTATGGTATGGTTTGTAATTTTCTTTCTTTCTTTTTTTTTTTTTTTACTTATTTAATGTCTTTAGACATGAAAAAATGTGACTATAATTACATCCAGGTGACAACTTTTACCAAGAGTGGCCAAATATTTCCTCTGTTTGAGGATATCGTGCCACACCAGCAGCAGCCAAGAAGGAAAGATAAATGAGTGAAAGTGGACCTGTGACAAGCCACGGAAAGCAAGTCTATAAAGGACTCCAGCCAACTGTGGCATGAAAGAATAGCAGCCCAGCATTGCTATCACTATTAATTCTTCAAAAGAAACTTAAAATTTAGATTTTTAAGAGAGATCTCTTATTTTTTAAATATTGGAAATCCATTCTTTTTTTGTCCTCCAAGAATTTTCTGGCCAAACATAACAAGATTGGATTAGGCTTTTAGGAAGTCCTTTTATCCCTCATATTTAGAAAGAGTCTACAAGAGAAAAGGGAGAGAAAATGCTAGGTATGCAATCAATCAAACTGGACGTGTCACTCACTGAGTACAGTGACATAGCCAGTACAATGCAGCTTTCAAGGATACTGTTGTGACCTGAGTGTTTGTGCGTCCCCACCCCCACCCCCACCCCCAATTCACATGTTAATTCCCTAAACCCCAGTGTGAAGGCATTTCCACATCCACCAAAAACACCCTTCAAGTTGAATATGGAAAGGATATTTGATAAATGAAATTTGACATAATTTGTCTCCGGTGAACCTGGGCTCTAAGAAATGCTAATGGAGGCTCTTCAAGCTAAAGAAAAATGATATCTAATGATAACTCAAATCTACAGGAAGAAATGAAGAGCACCAACAGTTGTAAATAAATAGGTAAATATAAAAAGCTATGTTTTCGATGATGTGGAGAAACGGGCACCTCCCTACACTGTTGGTGGGAATGTAAACTGGTACAGCCGCTCTGGAAAACAGTGTGGAGGTTCCTCAAAAAACTTTCAGTAAAACTCCCCTATGACCCAGCAATTGCACTGCTGGGGATTTACCCAAGGGATACAGAAGTGCTGATGCATAGGGGCACATGTACCCCAATGTTCATAGCGGCACTTTCAACAATAGCCAAATCATGGAAAGAGCCTAAATGTCCACCAACAGATGAATGGATTAGGAAGATGTGGTTTATCTATACAATGGAATACTACATGACAATGAGAAAGAATGAAATCTGGCCATTCGTAGCAAAGTGGATGGACCTCGAGGGTGTCATGCTAAGTGAAATAAGTCAGGTGGAGAAGGACAGATACCATATGTTTTCCCTCATAGGTCTAACAGGAGACCTAACAGAGGACCATGGGGAGGGGAAGGAGGAAAAAGAGGGAGAGGGAGGGAGACAAAGCACGAGAGACTCTTGAATACTGAAAACAAACTGAGGGAGGAAGGGGGAGGGGGACAGGGGAAGGGGAGTGATGGTCATGATGGAGGTCACTTGTGGGGAAGAGCACTGGGTGTTATATGGAAACCAACCTGACAATAAACTATAAAGTTAAAAAAATAAATAAAATAAATAAAATAAAATCTTAGGAAAAAAAAGCTATGTTTTTTTTATTCTTGTGATTTCCTTAAAAGACAATATACTGTTTAAAACAAAAATAATAATAATGTAAGAAAAACAAAAATGATAGTAATGCAAGATAGGTTTATAAAACATGTCACAAACATAGCACAATGAATGGAGGGCACAGGTAAAAAGATAGGTTTATAAAACATGTCACAAACATAGCACAATGAATGGAGGGCACAGGTAAATGACTTCATATTATTGGGAGGAAATAATAAAAAGGTATAGAATTAAGAAGCAAATAGAGGAAATTAGGTGGAATGCTAAAAACATGTGACCCAAAAAAAGGCAGAAAAAGAGAAATGGAGTAACAGAAACTTGAAGGAGCAAATGAAAATTATGTAGCAAAATGATAAACTTACACGCAACCATATCATTAATTACACTAGAGGTAAACGTATTACACACTCCAGTTAAAAGGCAGAGATTGACAGAAGAGACTAGATTATTTTTTAAGCCCAACTATATACTGTCTATAAGATAGATAATTTACATTTAAAAACACAGATATATGTGTTTTTAAATATATGGAGAAATATACAATGCAAACACTAAACACTGGTGTAGCTGTACAGTAAATCCTTGGTTTGTGAGCATAATTTGTTTTGGAAACATGCTTGTAATCCAAAGCACTTGTATATCAAAGCAAATTTTCCCATAAGAAATAATGGAAACTCAGATGATTCATTCCACCACCCAAAAATATTCACATAAAAATGATTACAATACTGTAATATAACAAAATAATAAAGAAAACACAAAATATAAGGAAAAATAAACAAATTAACCTGCACTTACCTTTGAAAACCTCCATGGCTGGTGTGAGGGAGAAGAGAGAGGAGGGTTATTGTGTAGGACGATTTTCACTATCATTAACAGAATCACTGCTATCTATTGGCTCAGTGGAATCTTTTTACTTTTGTGCAAGTTAAATGAAGAACCTAGTCAATGACCTAATGAAGCACATCATTCCTAAGCTTACTCTTGCATGGAAAAGCAAAGAACTGTCCATAGGTACTTTGAGGTGACAAAAAATACACTAGTGTCAGTTGTGGGCACCTGCCAACATTCTGAAAAATCACTGATTTCTGCCAAACACTGTGGCCTGAGACTCAGATTCTGAGCATGGGGTGAGCATGCTCACCCACAATCCCACAGCAAAAAAGAGAGAGAGAGAAGAACCATTGGCTCAGTTGAGATCATGTGACGTCTCGTGTTACATATTACTCAAATTGCAAGACAGCATTCATTTATCAAGTTAAAATTTATTAGAAATGTTTTTTCATCTTGTGGAACACTTGCAGAACAAGTTACTCGCAATCCAAGGTTTTACTGTATTAATGTCAGACAATATAGATTTCAAAACAGAGCTTATTACAGGAGAAGGCCATTTTGTAAGAAGACCATTTTGTAAAACAAAAAAGGACAGTTAATTAACAAGATATAACAATTCCTAAAATGTATGAACTTAATAACATCATTTCAACATGTATGAAGTCAAACTGACAGAACAAAAACAACAAAAAAAAAAGAAATACATACGTCCACAATCATACCTGGATATTTTAACACTCTCTCTCATTAACGGATTGAAGAAGTAAGCCACCAAAAAAAAAAAAAAGTAAGAATATGGAAGATCTGAACAACACTATTACCCAATTTGACCTGACATTTGCAGACTGTTACATCCAACAACCACAGAATATAAATTAATTTCAAGTGCATATGGAACATTCAAGAAAGACCATATTTTAGACCATAAAATAAGTTTTAATGGATTTCAAAAACTTGAAAATGTATAGACTTTCTCTGGTCATAAAAGAATTAAATTAGAAATCAATAAATAAGATATCACAAGAGAACTAAATAGATATTTAGATAGTTTAGATAATATCTACTAATAATATTAGTAAAAACTAAATAGCATACTTCTTTATAACTCATGAGTCAAAAGAAAAAAACACAAGAGAAATAAAGTATTTTGGACTAACAATGAAAATACAACATATCAAAATTTGAATACAATAAAGAAGTGTTTACAGGGAAATGTACCACTTTAAATGCCTATATCATAAAATAATTATCTACGTTTTCACCTTAAAAAGCTAGAAAAATAAATGGAGGAAACCGAATCCTACGTTAATAGAGAAACAATAATAATTAAGAGCAGAATTCAATGAAATGGAAAGAGATGAAGAAGAAAATGAATAAAGACAAAAGTCTGTTCTTTGAAAATATTAATAAAAATTGATAAATTCCTAGCTAGACTCATCAAAAAGAAAGAGAACACAAAATCCCAGAATCAGGAACGAGAATCACTAGAGATCCTGCGGACTTTAAAAGAATATTAAGGAGGGGCGCCTGGGTGGCTCAGTCAGTTAAGCATCTGACTTCAGCTCAGGTCATGATCTCGCAGTTCGGGGCTCTGTGCTGACACCTCAGAGCCTAGAGCCTGTTTCCGATTCTGCGTCTCCCTCTCTCTCTCTGCCCCTCCCCCGCTCACTCTCTGTCTCTCTCTCTAAAAAATAAATAAACATGAAAAATTTTTTAAAAATGAACATTAAGGAAATAGTGTGAACAACTGTTAGAGATTGAATAGTATCCAGGTGCATGGGTGGCTGAGTCAGTTAAGCATCTGCCTTTGGCTCAGGTCAGGATCTCACGGTTTGTGAGTTCGAGCCCCCCATCGGGCTCTCTGCTGTCAGCACATAGCCTGCTTCGGATTCTCTGTCCCCTCTCTCTCACTCTCTGCCCCTTCCCTGCTCATGCTCTCTCTCTCTCTCTCTTTCTGAAAAATAGATGTAAATAAAACTTTAAAAAAAGAAGATGAAATAGTATCGATCTTAAACCCTCCTTCAGAAAATAGAAGAGAAGGGAGCACTTCTGTATCACTCAGAGTCCAATCAGGAGACAGAAACTGCACAGTAAATGGTAATTTGAAGCTTACGATAAAGAAGTATGACTAGAAGATTGGGAAAAAAGGGAATTGTCTAGTAAGAGTCAACAAGAGCCCTAAAGAATATAGGAGTAGCAAACATAAGGAGTAGCCACTAACTCTAGGAGCTTATCTAGAGTGATCATAAAGATACCCCTCCTTGGGTTGAGATCCAGACCTCACTGAAGAGGACATGACATGATTCATTGGATGGCGGAGAGATGACTGAGATGCCTGAGGTGCCATGCTAGTGTGACCTGATGGAAACGTGCCCTCTGAGATGCAGAGGGAAGTCCTCCACGGCGAGGTGGGTGCCTTAGAACCTGCTATGTATTTGCTGGGGTGCCATTCATGGGGCAGTGCCTCACGAGCTGCACTGTAGCGTCCCCTGGTCCACCTGAGGAGCAACCCAGGAGAGCTGCTGGCTGCCGCATGCTGCAGGAACAGGGAGCTGGAGGAGCCACCATGCTGATCTAGATAAGCACTAGAGAAAGCTCACTGTGCAGGAAAAGAAAATCCTTTACTCCTCCAGTGTCTCTCCAGCACCCTCTACTGACAAGGCTTAACATGGTGCCAGCTGCTAAAGGGAAATACACCACCATCTCCTTTATCACAGAGCAGGCAAAGAAGGGCTTTGGAGCTGAGAAGCAATACATTGATAACTGACACAGCCTCCCCTTTCATTTTATGTGACCAGAAAGATTCTGATAAAAACCTGACAAAGACTACACAGAAAATTACAGGCCAATATCCTTCCTGACCATAGATATAAAAAGTCCTTAACAAAACAAATCAAACATTAGCAAATTGGTTACAGCAGTGTATGCAAAGGACGATACATCACAATTAAATGGAGCTTATCCCAACAATGCAAAGTTGGTTTAACACTTACAAATCCATCGGTATAATTCACCACATTAAAGAATAAAAGAGGAAAATTACACAATCATCTCGATAGATGCACAAGCCTTTAACAAAATTCAACAGTCGCTCATGATTAAACTCTAAGTGAACTAGGCACAGAAGAGGATTTCTCGCTGTTTAAGGCCATCGATGACATTATGCATGGACGTGAAACTAGAGCCATGGAAGAGACGTTAAAAAACTTAACTGGTAAATTTGCTGCTGGAGATGCCACCTTAGATAGACAAGAAAGGTGAGAAATAGACTAATTTCTCTTCCTCCCACCTTTTATCTCCCACCAGTGTGTCCCATTGGCTGATCCCGGGCAGAAACCGTTCTCCTGAGAGCCCCAGAAACAGCCCATGGGAATTAGTTCCCTGCAACTCAGAGCAGAGGCAGGGAAAGGCAAAGAGGAAATGTGAGGGAAGACAGGAACAGCGTCCAGAGACACTGCTGCCTGCTGGGAAGTCTCCCATATCTCTTGGCAAAAGAGGGAGCACTTGGCCCATCACAGCCAGGGCAGTTCGTGGTGGTCCAGCGGCATCTTCTTGCTATCTCAACCCCTCCTGCTGCAAGTCTGGATTCTCTTCCTCATCCTATAATCAATCCCTCTTCACACAGCAACGTGTTGAGTCACCAAGCATACCTACGTCTGACATACTTGGCAACCTAGCCTCACCCCCACACCATGCCCCCTCCGCCTTGCCTGATGTTGAGATCACCCAACCAGCCACTCTGCCATGTGAGTTTTTCTGAACTCTGGGTGCTTTTGGGCTCATAGTGTCTCCAAACCCAACATGGTAGGCACAGAAAGCTAAATTCCTCAAGTGGGTCACTGAGAGTGATAGAAAATGGGGCTGCTCTTGCTTCCTCTCTCTCAATTCCTTGATTCTATCCTACTGAAGACACAGCACCATATATAGTGTTGATTATAGTATGTGTACAATGGTCCAGAGGATGGGGTCCCATCCTTGTTGATTTTGCAGTGCCTTCAGGGGCCCTTCCAAGGCTCTTTTAAGCCAGCAGCTAATGTCCTTGCAGCATTGCTGAGGTATAAAATATGGACCATCAGAGACAAGCTGAAAAATAAGATCAGTGATGAATTCCATAGGGTTTCCCTGCCCTGCACTCTGAGTTCTCACCAACCACTCCAGGTGGGGAGTAAAATCTAAGTCTCATTTGCAGAGCCCTCTGCTGTTCATAGACCGCTTTCACCCACATGCTACCTTAGTAATGACACTGCTTTCTTACATCTATATAAAACATCCAACTCTCTCCGTCAACCTGCTTCACACACGATGTCCTACTCCAGCAGAATTGAGAGATCCTGCCCTTGGCCTTCAGAATATAGCACACCTCCTGGTGCTCCCCCTCCCTCTCTGGCCACTCCCCCTCAATCACCTTAGCTCCTCCTCTTTCCTTCTGCCTTTAAAACTTGGAGTTCCTGGGTCGCCTGGGTGGCTCAGTTGGTTGAGTGTCGGACCTCGGCTCAAGTCATGATCTTATGGTTTGTGGGTTCGAGCCCTGTGTCAGGCAGGCTCTGTGCTGACAGCTCAGAGCCTGGAGACTGCTCCGGATTCTGTGTCTCATTCTCTCTCTGCCCCTCCCCTACTTCTGCTGTCTCTCTGTGTATCTCAAAAATAAATAAATGTAAACAAAAATTTTTAATAACAATTGGAGTTCCTGAGGTTCATTCCCTGACCCTCCTCTTCTTCATTCCTTGCTTATTCCCTAAACTAATCTCATCTCACTCAAACTCTGGCTATGCCCAGATGATTCACAAATACACATCCCCAAAGACAAATACCATATAATTTCACTTACAGGTGGAATTTAAGAAACAAACAGATGAACATGGGGAGCGGGAGAAAGAAGCAAACCAGAAAACAGACTCTTAACTATAGAGAGCACACTAAGCGTTGCGGGAGGGGAGGTGGCCAAGGAGATGGGTTAAATGGGTGGGTGGGTATGAAGGAGGGCACTTGCTGTGATGAGCACTGGGTGTTGCATGTAAGTGATCCATCACTAAATTCTACACCTGAAACTAGTGTTACACTGTATGTTAACTAACTGGAATTTAAATAAAAACTTGAAAAAAGAAAAAAAAAACACAAATACACATCTCCAGTCCAGATCTCCACCAAGACCTGTGTAGCCAACAGTCCACTCCATATCCTCACTTGGACGTCTCAAAGACACCAAACACAACATGTCTTCTGGCAATCTTCATCTCATTGACAGGTGTCACCATCATTTCTATCACCCCTTCCCTAATGCCCTGCACTCGATCTATTGCTGGACTCTGCCCACTCTCCCTCTCTCAGCTAAATCCATTCATTTCTCTCCATTCATTTGCCCTAAATCCACTGATTTGCCCTGTTCCATGCCAAGCCCCATCCTTTTTCATCCAGACAAGCCTCTTCATTTCTCCTCTGTTTATGCCAATTTTTTCTTCGCATACACACTGATCTTCTCATAAATGTACATTAGGAACATGTCAGTCCCCAGTTCAAAACCACTCTGTGACTTCCTATTGCTCAGGGTAAGCCCCCACAGAGCTCTGCAGGGCCCAGCCCAGTCCTATCAAGTAGAGCCCTGTCATCCCTCCAACTTCATCCTAAACCTCTCTCCCTCCTTCTTGGAGCTCCCTCCACAGGCCTTTCACTTTATCAAAATGTTCCATGCTTCTTATGCTTCAGGACTTTATGTATGTTGGTCCTGCCTCTAGAACCCCTTCCCTGACCCCAAGCATTCATTGTGCTCTCAGGCTTGTCATTCAAAGCTCTTCCCAGGTTCTGTTGTCATCTATTCCTATGAATGCTTTGTTAACATCTGCCTCTCCAGTTAGACTAGATGTCAGCCCCTTAAGAGACTATGATGTTTTTCCTCCTACACAGCCTTATCAATGACCCAGTGGCCAGTACACAATAATCTTCAATAAAGCATCGCCTTTGCCATGAGCTGGGCGCTATTCTAAGTACTAGACATCTACCAGCTCATTTAATCCCATAACAACCCTAGAGGTGAGTACTATTATTGCCTCCATGTCAAGAATCAAGGCCAGAGACCATGAGAAAGAATGAAATCTGGCCATTCGTAGCAAAGTGGATGGACCTCGAGGGTGTCATGCTAAGCGAAATAAGTCAGGC
>CM053561.1:28014945-28072185 GCA_028646485.1 Cryptoprocta ferox | reverse complement strand
TGGCCATTCGTAGCAAAGTGGATGGACCTCGAGGGTGTCATGCTAAGCGAAATAAGTCAGGCGGAGAAGGACAGATACCATATGTTTGCACTCATAGGTCTAACAGGAGAAACCCAACAGAGGACCATGGGGAGGGGAAGGAGGAAAAAGAGTTAGGGAGAGGGAGGGAGACAAAACACCAGAGACTTTTGAATACTGAAAACAAACTGAGGGGGGAAGGGGAAGGGGGAAAGGTAAAGGGGGGTGATGGTCTTGGTGGAGGTCACTTGTGGGGAAGAGCACTGGGTGTTATATGGAAACCAACCTGACAATAAACTATAAAGGTTAAAAAAAAAAAAAGAATCAAGGCCAGAGAAATTAAACAAATTGTCCAATATCACTAAGACCATAAGATCCATACATAGCCTGGATTTGGATCTACCTTGCTGACTCCAGAGTCTGCACCTTGATTACTCCCTGCATGCCTCTTCATGGATGGGTGGGTGATAATTCCCACCTAATGAGAGGAGCGCCGTCTACAGCTCCACAGAGCAGAAATTAGAACGCAGAACCCAGCACTCATCCTGCCAGACTTGGTTCCTGCATCTTGGCCTGTAGGGACCTCATCAAAAGCTTGTAAGCTAGGCATCTATGGTCTGGTCCCAACACTGGCTTCAGATAGAAAGCACCTGAGGGATTTGCTACGTGTACAGACTCCTACGCTGTCAGAGGGCCTGGAACAGCAGGCTCAGAAGGGTTCTCTAATTCCTGTAAACTCCACTGTACCTGTCTCACCACTAGACTCTGAACTCTGAAGGCAAGGACTGGATTTAATTCCAGTGCTGACTATGGTGCTCGGCCCACTTCAGACCTCGGGAAATACGTGCTAAATGGCTGAAAGGCCTTCATCGTGTTTTGTCACAACTCTTACCCAAAATTCTACATTCATTCAAAGCCTCTGCACATCTTTATAGAAGAGAAAAGAATTCTAAAAAAAAAAAAAAAAAAAAAAACAGAAAGATTGTATGACTTGCTCAAATTTGCTCAGCAACCTTCAGACCGCTAATTCTCAGTATTTGGGGAAGGGCACAATGGACCCCTTAGATGACCTAATGAAACTGAATCTTCTTCTCAGAAAGATGTACGCTCACATAGAATGTTGCCTGCCATCTTCTGGGGTTCACAGTCCACCCACTAAACTGGAGCAATGGGGGTGGGGATGGACACTACACTGTAGTCCAAGTAGGAAAAGTTTAAATTTTCTAATAACTAAGCATAATAAGGACCATTGATAATAGATTTTTCCAATTAATAGCTGGGCATATGGTCATCCAGACTTCAGACTCCATTTCCCAGCCTTCCCCCCTTTGCAGCTAAATGAAGCCATGTGGTGCTTATGCAAGCCAATGTGCTGATGTATACAACTTCCAGGTTGTGCCCTCAAAGGGAAGGATGTGCCTCTCCTTCTCTGCTTCCATTACCACCCGGGTCTTGGCTCCATCACCTGCATCAGAGTTTACAGCATATGGGTCTGATCAGCTCCTTCCACTTACTCCACATCCTGCCAACCTCCTTCTGGCTGCCCAGATACCCAGGTCTCACATAACCTTCACCTTCCTGGGACCATTTAGCCAATCTCTACCAGAGACCCACCGTTTACAATTTCCCTGCTAAATTCTCAACATGACACAGCTGGTGATCTGAAGGACTTCATCTTCTTTTGAAGGACACATGGGACAAAGGACCTCCACATGCCAGGCAGAGAAAAATGGGGATCAAATGAGAGCAACTCAGAGCAAGGGCTCTGGGGCTTGGTCATGGACTAATGAAAAGGTACTTGGGTCCTTCTGACTTGGCCACCCCCAGCATGGCCTTAGACAAGACACATTTCCTTTCTGTGTCTCAGTTCCCAATCATTTGTTAACTTAGTGTTGGGGACTTCATGCCAGGGAAGGTCTCACTCAGCGCTAACCGCTGGTCCTTGGTATCTCTCACAACACCTAACATGACTTGGGTTTGTGTTACTGTGCTATAATTCTTTAGAAGGGGACTGGTGTTCATTTCAGTTCACTCAGGTTAAGAACTGGAGCAATGAATTCTACCCATGATCTTTAAGGGCTTCTGGGGCAGGTGACTCCCCAAGTGTGTTCTATACAACTGAACAGTCATCCTAAACCCTAAGTAGCCTAAATCCCTGCGTTTTCAATTCAAACCACTTCCCACACCCTAATCTCTGTGACTGTGGGGAACAGCTGGTCACCACCTTCTCATAATGACCCTTCATAAACATTTATGAGACAGAGGTAAGGTGTGCCCAATTGATCCCGGGCCGTCTTGGTATCTGGGCAATTGCATTGACAGGAATTTGATTTGTAGTTTCCTGTGCAGACTTGAAGCTATGCATAAAAGTGCTGTCTTCCATACTTGCCTCTACAAAGTGGACCCCACCCATCAAATAAGGTTACATGCCAGGTTGCCTCCAAGCCCTCTATGGTTTCTGGCGGACAAGAGTAAATCATCCATATGCACACACCACCAGCTGGCTTCATTGATCAGTCCACATCCCCTTTTTTGGTAGTTGTTCAACAAGAGTCTAACTGGATGGGTGTTACAACCAGTTCACAAGTTGTAGGACCCACAATATAACAGAGAGTGAGGGTGGATGAGGCATAGACTTGAGGTCAGAAGACCTAGATTCTTATTCCCACTAACCCATACAAACTGGGTGTCCTTGGGTGAGTCACATCAGCTCTCTAAAGCCTCAGTTTCCTCCTATGTAAAATGGGATGCTAATCTCTGACCGTGCTGCCTCACTGGTTTGATGAGAAATATTAATGGGTGAGAATGTGCTGAACAAATATAAACCTGTGTCCTACCTGTTGATGATACTGTCATAGCAGTTGCTTAGGACAGCAGGACTCAAATCAGGTTGCCTGGAGAGGAGAGCACAAGAGTCACATATTAGAACTTCTAGTTATATTTTAATTCCATTTCCTGGGTGCAAATTTATTTGGAGGTATGTTTTATAATGTCAATATCATCAATGATTGTATTCATAAATGATTGAGCACCCACTACATGTTGATGGTGATCACTTTACATGAATTAAAATCATTTCAGCCCCATGAGGCAGATACTCCATTATTATCCCCATTTTATAGGTGAGAAAATGGAGGTGCTTCAGAGAGTTTGTGTCAATAGGCCAAGGTTACATAGCTATGAGGCACAAAAGTCCAAATTGGAACCCAGGGTGTCAGGCTCAAAATCACATTTCCTTAGCCACTACTTGTGCTGCCTGGAACAGAAATACATCTATAATTTATAACAAATCCTATTTTGCATATGTTTTATATTGCATATAATATGTGGAGAATAATGAATAGCTATAAAAACATATTATTATATATAATAGCATATCATTATATTTTTCAGGGGTGTGCCTAAAAGAGTATTCTAATAATGCCACAGAATCAAAAAAAAATTAGGACCACCAGGTTTTAAGGTCTAAGCAAGGGGGAATATGAAGCTCATCACCTTCAGAGCAGAGCTGGGGCTGGAGTGAGGCAGATGGGGTGCCTTGGGCACAAAATTTAAGAAGGTACTCACCCTCAATACCCCATAAATCTGGCCCTGCCTCAATAGCATTGCCAGGGAGCTAGGAGAAGCTTATGGAAGCCATAGGAAGAAAAAAATGAAAGAGGAGAAAGTCTCCATTGTTTATTGCTCCCAAATCCTTCAGCTCCTGAACCCCCAAAACTCTGACAGATCTGCTCACCTCCAAAGGGTTCCTGGAGTGTGGGCAGTGGGTAGGGGGCCAGGAAGGTGACAAAAGGAAGATGTTCTGCCACCTAGCTGGAGTGGACACAAGGGAAGAGGAGTTCCCATACTCAGCTCTGTGACCTTGAGTCTCAGAATGCTTAAGAATAAATTGGGAACGAGGAAAATCCTATCACACCACCTCCCCCCGCCCCTGTCAGTGATATGAGAGGGTGAGCTGCCTCCTTCAAAGTTCTGTATGGATATTAAAGTTACTGGGGTGCCTGGGTGGCTCAGTCGGTTAAGCATCTGACTTTGGCTCAGGTCATGATCTCATGGTTCGTGAGTTCGAGTCCTGCATCGGGCTCTGTGCTGACAGCTTAGAGCTCAGCGCCTGGAGACTGCTTTGGATTCTGTGTCTCCCTCTCTCTTGGCCCCTCCCCTGTTTGCGTGCACTTTCTCTCTCTCTCAAAAAATAAATAATAAAAAAAACATTTAAAAAAAGTTACTAAGTACTGTGTGGGAAAGAACACTGCATGACATTCTATTGTTTCTCCACTTAGTCTAGAATTAATTCTTGACCCTCCCCACCTTCCACCGCTGTCCCCTTCCTGCCTTCCCAAACTGATAACTGGAGGTGGGGTGAGTATTTTATCCAAGGTGCCCTAAAAACGTGAGGAGGATAGATTTCTCCTGCTGTCACCCCCAACTCACAGCAATTCTGACAGCCTTTGGTTCTTACTGCTGTTGCCTAGGCGTGATCCCCGTGGCACGGGAAATGGGTGGAAAGAGGACATCGGAGCTAGAGAACAGAGGCACCGCCAGGCAGAGGGCTCCCCTGATTTGTACAGAGGAGATTTCTCCCAAAGAAAAGTGTCCCCTGCCCTGGGCCAGTGGATCTCAGAAATGTCAGGACCACGTTCCGTCAAAACCAAAAACCCACAGGGAAAATAAAAACAATTTGTATAAGGATGAGGGAAGGAGCAAAGCTCATCCAAAGTCACAGTGAGGATAGGAGGAGCATGTTTTTCTCCAAAATCGGGCCTGGAAAGAGGAAGAGGCTTAAGAGTCACATGCCCACCACCCAGCTTCCCAGCTCCACCTCAGTCCTGGAAGAAATGAAGGGCTGAAAGCCTGGTATCAGCAGGCATGCTGTCACTGAGTGTCACAGTGGTCCAAAGGTTGCCTGTGCTCCAAGAGTTGAAAGACGCAGAGGACAGGGGATTGCTTCCTACACCCCTCAGTGCCTATCTTTCCCCACTACATCACTGCCACCAGCACCTCAACTATTGGTGAAAGACCCATTGGCCAGAAACTCAGATCTGGCGAACCGATTGTGGGTATTGGAGGAGAGACTGCCCTCTCTCTGGGTTTCCTCCTCTCCTCCCCTAAGACCTGTTGATATCCAAGGTTTCCAAATCTTGCAAAACTTGAAAAGAAAATGACAATGGGTTTCCTTTACAGCTTTTTCCTTTAATAGATGGGAAGGGGGCCCAGGTGAAATAATTTTCTCAGGGCAGCACAAGGACAGCGGCAGAGCCAGCCCCCTTCCCCCCACCCACCCAGTGCCCTTCTCATTACGTTCTGTTAGGAAAGCCCAGCTCCGTGAACTTGCAAGGGACAAGGAGATAAGTGAGCAGAAGAATGTCAAACGGACTCCTCCAGGGGTACGGGGCCTGCCCTTAGTGCGCCTCAGGTGGATGTCTGCTCCTGGGAATCCTGGGAAGAATGGAGCATCCTCACCACTCAGAAAAGTCCAGAAGTCAAGCAAGGACCAGGGAGGTCAGGCAGTGCCCTACCGGCACCTCCAGAGCTACTGGCCCTCTCTGCTCCTGCCAGGGGCCCCTTTCCCGCAGCCTCACGGTCTGCGCCCTGCGTCCACAGCCGCGCGCTCTCCAGGCTCTAGCGCTGCGTGGAGAGGTGCCGTGCGCCCTGGTACCAAAGGGCAAGCGTTAAGTTAGAGGCGCCTGGAGGTGGCCTCCCCGCCCGTGGCAGTTTCCGTTTATTCTGGGCTGGGGAGAGAAAATCGCACAGTCTTGTTTGTTTCCCCAGCCCGGGCGGACGCGGAGCCGGGCATATGGACATCTTGCGCTCCGCATCTGTGTCATCGCTGGCGTTTTCTGTGGATGCCTGCGTGTGTGCATGTGTGTGTGTGTTTGAGACCAGGCGCTGGGAACAAACGTGCATCTGTTAAATTTGACAATAACGTCCTACAGCGAAGCTGCCAAGATTGGGGCGGCAGGTGGGGGCGGAAGGCAGAGAGGGTGGGGGAGAGCCGGAGTCTCAAAAGGCGACGCCAAAGCGCCCGGCCCAGGTATTATGTCGGGAGAAGGTGAGGAGAGCAGCTGCTCTTTCTCGCGGGGTGTGTATGGGAGCGAGGGTGCGTGTGTCCCTGTGAAGAGTACACACCAATCTGCTCAACATATGTCGCCACAAATCACAGTATCTCTCCCTCCTCCCGCCCCCCACTCGCTGCTGACCGAGGGCAGAACCGAGAGGCGCTGAGAAGAGGCGCCGCTTCAACAGGTGTCTTGGTGAGCAATGCACCTTTTCACGCATTCACTGTCTCGGTTGGCGGCTGGCATAATGTGGACACTTTGTTTCCAGGCGCTGCGCGCAGAGCTATGGACATCCGGAGGGGGGGAGGTGGCCCTGGGCAGGGAGGGGGATCTGGAAATAAAGACCTCGGGCGCTCCTGAGGTCCCGAGCCTTCTCTTCCCTTTGTTCGAGGACTCCCTGGGCTGGAGTTCCCTCCTACGCCCTGGGGGGTGGCATATGGCTCCCTCTCACCTACCCAAGAAAAAGAACCAGCCACCCACTCAAGAGCGCACAAGGTCTCTGCGCCCGGGGAGGGGGAGTCTCTGAGGGTATAGTTTCTCTCCTAAAGCGAATGAGGAGCCGGCCTTATCTCTCCCCACCCCACCTCCACCATGCCCTCAGCTGGCGCGGCAGCCGTTCAGTGGTGAGCAGCGCGCCGGGCAGCACCAGCCTGCGGAAGCGCCCCAGCTCCCGGCAGATGAAATATGGGGCTGGTGAGCCCCTGGAGACCATATGCTTTCAATAAAAGAAGACAAATAGGACCGAGATAGGCCTTGCAGCCAACCTGTTATAAATGGGTGGCAATTGGGCCAATGTACACGGAGGCAGGGCCCCCGGGGGGAGGCCTGCTTGGTGCCAAATCCATGTGTCAGCTTCTGGGACAGGTGTGCCCAGGGGCCAGGGGCCAGGTCTTCCCCCTCTGGGTTTATCACGGCAAAGGTAATATTGTGCTAACTATGAGTAAACAGTCATTGTGAAAACGAGGGAGAGTTTATCAGAGGCAAACTAGTTGGGGGGTGGCTTAACAATAAAGTTGTCCGCCTTGGGAGCAGGTGACGGCTGGCTGCGGGACTCCCGCGGTAGATGTTTTCCAAAGCACTCCACTTTACAATCTCTTGTAATTATTTATTAAACGAAATCTATTTATTATTATTTTAGCAAACACTGGAGACAGGTGGGGCTTTCTTTTCATCGTCTCCTTTTGTTTGAAGGGCTGTTTGAAGTGGCCAGTCTCGGCCCAGGCAGCTCGCTCGCCAGATTTTTGTCTTCCCCTCTTTCAGTGCCGAGGCAAAGGCGAGAGAAAGAAGCCCCCTCCTCTGGAAAGCCATTAGCTATTCAGCTTCCCATGGCCCCCCTCCCTCCCGCTTGTTTCTCAAAGAGCCCCCAGTCACTGCTAAGATTCCCCCCGCCGACAGGAAGGCGTCAGGGCGGACCGCGGCCTTCTTCCTTCTTTTCCAATCTGCCCGCTGTCTCCAGGCGTCAGGCTGTCGCCTGTCTCCAGGGCCCCCTCAGCCTCCAGACATGCATAGGTCTCTGAGAGTAGAGGCGGGCACGTCTTGGAGGCCTTAGAGGCGGTGACTGGTCGGGGAGCTTCAGGAACAGCCTCTGCTCCCCGCTGGAAGGGCCGTTTCACAAAATACCGGCTGCGCGCACTGAGTTACCACTGCTTTGCGCCTCCGCCACCAAAAGCACAGGTATTAACTTTGGGGAGAAGTCTGTGCGTCCCCTACACCGGAAAGGGAGGGTGTGGACCCTGGATCTCTAATCCCCCAGGACTCTTTGACCTCGGACCTCGCCCTCCTGGCCAGAAGAAGGGCTTTGGAGAGTTGTTGGCGTCCCTCAAGGACACCGCTGCTCCTGGCCGCTGTGCGCTCCTCGCCCTATTTTGTGCGCAAAGCTGTAGTGGTGGCGGCCTGCAATACCTGAAGAGCCCTGGGCCAGAGCTGCTCTGGGGGAGCTGGATAAGAATTCCACGTGGGTCCCAGAATTCCCTCCCAGTTAAGAAGGTTCCCAAGAATGCCCAGAATCTTGCCCGACGCAGGAAGATCACCCTGCAGCTCTTACCAGCGCCTATCAGCCGCTTGAGGCAAAACTGAGCCAAGTGAGTCCTGCCTTTGCCTTTTATCTGAGAGCCACTGCCGGGTGAGAGTTTTGGTTTGGAGCTGCTCTTCAGGCCTCCCGGGACCCACAGGGATGTTTTGATCCCTTGTCGCCAGGGCTAGCTCCCCGGAGTGGGGCTGGGTCCCAGAGCCCTAGGGAAGCATGCTTTGGGTTTCCTGTCAGTTCATAATTTGCAAGATGATAGAAACCAAGCAAGGCTCAGGTATAGGGCAGGAAAGTAGAAAGATGAAGCACAGGTGGACCCTGGCTCCCTTGGCACTGGGAGATGAGGCCACTGTCCCTTTTCTACTCTGACCCTGTCTTCTTCACAGATGCAGGACTTCTCCTACTTTCTACACTTTGGGGCATCTGGTTTTGCCTTGGAAAAAAAATATTGTCCCCCAATCAGGGAGAGGCAGCAGGTGCAAGGAGAGACTCTAGAAGTAGGAGTCTTAGGACCTGAGTTCTATGTGGTTCTGACAGAACTTGCTGTGTGACCCTAGGTGAGTCACTTCCCCTTCTGGGCCTTGACCTCTCCATCTGTAAAAGGGGCCTCCGGTTCTCATTCTTATGACTAGAAAACAGATTTGGAGCAATCCTCACCAGGGAGGAGCAGCAGCAAAATGGAATCCAGGAGTCTCCTTCCCTTTGCTCTTCCGGAGCCTGACCCCTAGCTTCAGTTTGAAAGCAGAAAGGGAAGGAACCTCTGCTAACAGCGCACCAGCTGAGATCGGAGGACAGCGCCCCCATCCCCATGCAGTCCTAAAGCCCTCTCTCCCTGGCTCCCAAGCATATCCATCCTTTCTTTGCCCTGGAGGTAACTGCACCCTCTAAGCAGCCTGGGAGGTGTGGAGAAGCAGTCGCTGGGGCAGACATGCAGACTTACCTCCTCCCTTCACCCCATCCCCTCAGTTTCCCAGCCCGGTCCGGCCCCCCTCCGCCAGCTTCCGGGAGGCACTGGACCGGCTAGGAAGTAAAGCTTTCTCAGCCTGCAAAGATGTAACCAGGGCCCCAGTCTTCCCACCCTCGGCTTCCCCCCCCCCGCCCCCACCCAACACGTCGCGGTCAAGAGAGGAGCGGAAGCCGTGACCCCTCACCCAGAGTGACCGGAAGCAGAAGACCACGGGGTGTCTGAGGCGGGGACAAAAGAGAAGGGCGGGGAAGAAAAGAGGGATGATGTGTTCAGACTCACTTTGGGAAGATTTCCAGACGGCGCTAACAGGGGCCTGCGGAGTCCCTGCATGGTGCTCCGGGCAGGACCCCCGCCTTACACCGGCTGGAGCTGGACCAGGTAGTGCTGGCAGCCCCTGCCCGCCTGTGATTGGACAGGAGGACGAAGGGAAGAAAGAAGTGGTCTGTTTCTCGCAGCGCCAGCACACCACAGGCATTTAAAAGACAAAGCCTTGCTGCAAACTCCCAGCCCTCTCTTGATCCCTTCTCACCTGAGCTCTTCCCCGTAGACCCTGGTCCGAATGCTAAGGGACTGTCCACGATTGGTAGTGGTAGAATGTCCCCTGGAGGTCCCACTATAACCTCTGGGACACGCTGGAAATGTCTTAGGTTCCTGACAGGGGATGGGGAGCAGAGGTTCTAAGCGCCACCCTCGGAGGAGTGTGGGGCATTGTCTCAGGGCACTGTCATGGGAGGTAGGGGGGCTCCTCACCTCCAGGGAAGGTCTCTAGTGGCAGGGACGTAGGCAGGATCTGTTTCTATGGTCGCCCCATCCCTCCTTCCAGAATGGAGAAGGTCAGTGAAACATCACTCTATGTGTGTCTCCTAGCCTGACCCTTAGCGAAGGAGAGCAAGGTGGCTTCAGGAATTCGTGGACGTTCCTCCAAGCTGGTAGTCAGGACACGTTGCTCCTTGTCCCATCTCCTGCTGAGTGATTTGGGGCAAGCCTAACTCCCTCTCTGAGCCTAAATGTCCCTGTAAGCTTCCCAAAGCCCTCTTCGAGGTACCAAAAGAGGGTCTGGACAGATGCCAAGGAAAAACAGAATAGGAGCAAAGCGGTCTGGGGCGGCCAGACGCGAGCCAGACGAAGCTCCTCTCACTGGGCGAGGCTCTTTGAGGAACCGAGAGTTGCTGGGACAGAGCCCGCGGGGAGAAAGCAAACAGAGCGGCGCTCCCCTCCCCCGACCCCGGCCCTTTGTCCGGAATCCAGCTGTGCCCCGCGGGGGAGGAGCGGGCTCGCGTGGCGCGGCCCCCTGGCCCAGTTGCTGATTGGTCGGCGGCTCGGGGAGCAACGGGGCAGGCACGCTCCTGGCCCGGGCCGAGCAGATAAAGCGTGCCAAGGGGCACACGACTTGAGGCTCAGAAAAATCCGAATGGTCTCGCAGCCGCACCAAAGACAGCAACGGTGGCCCGGGACCCCCTTTGCTCTTCGTTTCTCTTGGGCTGGGGAAACTTCCAGGCAGCGGCACCTGCATCTCAGCTGGACTTCGAGACGAAAAGGCCAGCTAACCTCACCATTGCGCTTGCTGCCCACTGATTTCTACCCTTTTGCGCGTGAGAACAAGGTAACACCTGGAGGTCACAGAGCGACGGGTGGAGGGGGGAAAGGGGTCCTGTGATCCGGCGGGAGCGGGGGATGGCTCTTTCTCGTTTTTTATTTTCTCCCAAACTTGACCCGGGGACCGGGATCTGCGCGCGGGTGGCCCACCCACGCTTACCCGGACCTCTCACCCCAGCCCCAGGATGGCGCCTCATCCCTCGGGTGTGCTAGCTGTCCAAGTGACTCACGAGACAGAACAGCCCTTCCAGGGCGCCTCGGACGACGAAGTGACCTGCGTTTCGTCCGCTCCGCTCAGCCCTGCCCGCGCGCAGGGGACCTGGGCGGAGGAGGAGGGTGGCGGCTGCCGAGGAGCCTCGAGGAAGCTCCGGACGAGGCGCGGGGGGCGCAGCCGGCCCAAGAGTGAGTTGGCTTTGAGCAAGCAGCGGCGGAGCCGGCGCAAGAAGGCCAACGACCGCGAGCGCAATCGAATGCACAACCTCAACTCCGCCCTGGACGCGCTTCGCGGCGTCCTGCCCACCTTTCCGGACGATGCCAAGCTCACCAAGATCGAGACGTTACGCTTCGCTCACAACTACATCTGGGCGCTGACGCAGGCGCTGCGCATAGCCGACCACAGCCTCTACGGGCTGGAGCCGCCCGCGCCGCCCTGCGAAGAGCTGGGCAGCCAGGACGGCGGCTCCCCGGGAGACTGGGGCTCCCTCTACTCTCCGGTCTCCCAGGCGGGCAGCCTGAGCCCCGCCGCCTCGCTGGAGGAGCGTCCCGGGCTGCAGACGCCTGCCTCCCCTACCGGTCTGCGCCCCGGCGCCCTAGCTTTCTCAGACTTTCTATGAAGGGCCCTGCGGGTCTCCGGGCGCTGGGTACTTGGGAGAGAGGGAGGGGGCGGTGGCCGTCAGGGATGCACCGCGGTTGCGGGGGCCCTCCTGAGAACTTGCTCCTCCAGTCTCTGGCTCGCTGACACCCGATGAGCCCAGGCGCCTACGAGGGTGACAGGCTGGATTCAATCCCCCGGTCCGCTGCGTCGCGCCAACTTCAGCCCACTGCAGCAGGTTGCTGAGCAAGCAGGTGGGCGTTGCAGGCTTGGAGCGTTCTCCTCACTGCAACCACCCCAAGTCTCATGCAAAGACATGGAGAATGGTAGCACTATGCAGCCGGAGACACTCACTGTCTCCAGCCATCCTACCCTCACTCGTCTGTCAGTCTGTCTCTTACCAATCCTCCAGCCAAGGTGACTTAATCCAGTTTTTGATTTCTCACCGTTTGCTCTCCTCACCCAGTATCTCTTCTGGAAAGGTGCCGCTAACCCTCTCCTCTAGTCCCTACCAAGTTCTGGTTTCTGGCCATTCCTCTGCCTTAATCCACGAAGGCGATCCTCAGCCTTCTCTCCGTGCACTTTTCAGAGCCAATGCCCTCCTGGGGGAGGGAGACCAGGCTGTGAACTGGGGAAGAGACTTCCTGGTTCGGGAATGTCTCTCTTCCCTGCGACCTGAAGCACCCCTGTCTTTAAAAAAAAAAAAAAGAGAGAGAGAAGAAGAAGAAGGAGGAGGAAGAGGAGGAGGAGGAGAAAGAGAAGGAGAAGAAAAAGAAAGAAGAAAAAAATCAGTTTGTAAATTATATGATATCTTGTGAAATGAATTTCGATACGGTAAATTATATACCCCCCTCCCTTCCTTTACACGTTTGTATTTATTGATGAGATTTCACAGCAGGGGGGAAAGTCTATATTTTGTATATAAGATTATTTAGAGACTGGTGAATGAGATTTTGAGCCAATAAAAAAAAAGGTACCCTCAAGAAGCCTCAGCTAAGTAACTGGATTGTGCGGAGGGAAGGGCCACAGCCTCTGGGGTGCGGGTGGGCCTCACTCCTAGGAGAAGGCTGATACTTTCTGGGGATGAAGGTCTCTCCTCCAGTTTGGGCTAAAAGATTGTGGCTAGGCTTCAAGGCGAAGAAGATTGAGTCCCGAGGGCAAGTCAGGTAAATCTTACTTGGAAAGTAAGAGCTGGAAAGCTCTTAAGAAATCCTTGGTCCAGTTCCCTATTTTATTTATGGGGCAGTGACTTGTCTTATTCCAGACAGTGATTTAGATCAAAGACTCTAACTAGGGTACTTGCTGGCCCTTTCCCCAATGCCACTAACCTGGACTTAGAGCGACTGCTGCATTTGGGGAGGAAAAGTAATAGCCTGGCCACACGGTCAGAGCCCTTGGAAACACGGACCACGGACTGGGCATCCCAGGAATTTTCCCAAAGTGCTTACAGATCCCGCACATCCTCCGAGCTCATTTTACGGAGCCGGTTCAGGGGCGGTGGCTTCGTGACTCGTAAAACTGAGCAGCGGGGAGCAGAGAGGGCGGAGGTTCCTGCTGAAATCTCTGACACCCTGGACCCCGGCAGTCTTGATTGAAAACTTACCAAGGAAATGTTCAAGGTTTCCAGCCATGCATTCTCTATTACTCCCAAGGTAGAGTTGGGCTGGTGAGCAGCGGGGCCCGAAGCTATCCGAGGGGTGCTATTGGAGCGCCTCTACGTGGCTTGTGGGACCCCCAGATCTCCAGAAACCGGTTGAGCTGTAAGAATCGCAGAGTCGGCCAGGTGCTCGGGAACAGGAAAATGGAGGGTGGGCACCCTACCCTTTGAATTGAACCCCAGAAGCCTCCTTGGATTGGCCAGGGGAAGAAGCGGGCCAACCCCAGTGAGGTGAGGCACCCGTTAGGGGCTCACAGCCCAGCCGGATGGTAGGTAGGTTGCTTTCTCGTTAAAGTGCAAAGGTGGCAGCTTAGTCGGGGTCAACACCTCTTTGGTCTCTCTTTTGCCCTCCCCGCTTCCATTTGCATTTTTCCTCTTCTCTAATCCCGGTAAAGGTAGCTCTGAGGAGATAGGTCTCAGTTACCAGGGACTGGATTTGGGGGCGGGGAGAGGGACCCGCAAACAAAAGAATGAATGAAGGTGTTGTTTCATTTCCGGGCTGTAATCTGGGGGAAGATTAATGAGTTCCTGGTGACTTCTGCAGCAGCCAACTTTCCACCTGGGGCACCACCCAGGGACAGGTGTCCGCAGCTCCTAGCTGCAGGGATCAAGCCAGTGCCTGCTACTTGCTGGGCGTTTGGGGCGAAGAGCGTGAACAGACAAAAAGCAGGAAGGTCTGTCTCTGTCTTTGCAGGAAAGCAACAAGTATATAGACAAAATTATTCAAGGCCAAAAATACTGGTGCTGGGTAGAGGTACAAGGCACAGGATGGAAGAGGAACAGTTGTTGCCTGGGGCTGGATTGGGAGGCTTGCGAGAGAAGGTGGTGTTTGGGCCAAGGACCACAGATTTAGAGAAGTCCTTAAACAGGAAGGTCATTCTTCCTATGAAAGGCTCTGGAAACTAGTGTTCAAAATAGGTGGGGGACTCTCTCAGGTGCAAACGACTCCCTGAGGCTGCAAGAGCGTTGACTCCATGTTCCAGGTGGATGAACGCACTGCCCAATCCCCCTCCTACTTTTGAGGGTGCTCATTAAGGAGCCATTAGTCACTAAACGCACACAGACTGGTCCTCCGCCCCACAAATTAAAAAGGAAAAAAAAGTACGTTTTAACCAACTTGACTGCTGGGCGGCCACCTAGGGTCTGGGTGGGGGTGGGTGGATTTGACCCTGGAGCTGTCTCGTCAGTTCTATATTCCAAGTCAAGAGGAAGCGAAGAAAGGTTTAGGGTTTGCTAGAATCACTGCAAAGGTTAGGGCTCCTTTGGCCAGGGTGAGCTCCATCACTGCGTATGGAATTGCTTTGAGGTAAGAAACCTCGTCCACACCTCTTTCCAAGGAGCTACTCATCTAAAAGAGTTCGGAAACATTTCTGTGAGTGGCAGATACAACCAACTAGCCCAGCCTCGCCATCACCACGTCCCCCACCCACCGAGGGCATTTTGCTTTCAGAGGCTTTTAAAATCACTCAAGCTGCTCTTGGTCTCGGCTGGAAGCCCGCGCTGGCAGACCAAGCCTCAGCTCCTACAGCGGTAGGGCCTCCCAGCAGTCTGAAGTCGTCGCCCGCACCCGAGCTCTCTGAAATCCAGACAGGGTCCCAAGCGGGGCCAGGAAAGACCCTCGGGTCTAAACACTCTTCCCCCTCTTCTGCCTTTGTCTGAGCCCAAGCTCGACTTCCAGAAAAACAGCACATGAATCTTGCGCCACCCCCATCAGCTCACACAAGCAGGTAGATTTATGGTGCCCTGCCCCCATCCCACTCCACCCCCAAGCCAGCCTTGGTCGGAAGACAAAGCGTCCCGGGGCCATTGGAATGCTAATGTCTGAGAGCCTGGCTGCTGGGCTGGCACAAAGGCTGGCGGGGCGGGGCGCACTCTGCCCCTCCTCTCCCCGCAAGGGCCACTCTGCCTGGCTGTGTGACCTTGGATAAGTCCCTGAACCTCAGCTAATTCACTGGAGAATATGGAGGGAGTCCTTAATACCCTTTCACTAGATTTCTGGGTGCCTGAGAGATGGCCATGCTTGTGGTGGACTCAGTTACAGCGCCCCGCACATACACACACACAACCAGAAGTGGTGGAGAAGACCCTCAGGCCTTAGTAGTGGTGCAGTGATGGCAGGATATAAGGAGATTCAGCTGAGAATGTGGCACAGAATAAGTGCTGAGTATATTATAATTGCAACTTTACATCATGTAATTACTATTCTCTGTTGTGTTTATTTCCCCCTCTTCCTCCTTTTTAAATATCTGCAGGCTGTGCTTAAGAAAAGGAAGGGAGCATTGACTAACCATACCTTCCGCTCTGCCTCCAAGGGGCCAAGAGCACAGATAGTGGGAGACTTGACACTGGACACTTCTCCTCCTCCTCCTCCTCCTCCTCCTCCTTTGTTAAATTTATTTATTTATTTTATTTTGAAAGAGAGAGAGAGAGAGAGCAGGGGAGGGGCAGAGAGAGGATCCCAAGCAGGATCTACGCTGTCAACGTGGAGCCCAATGTGGGGCTCGATCCTATGAACTGGGAGATCATGACTTGAGTCAAAATCAAGAATTGGACGCTTAAACCGACTGAGCCACCCAGGTGCTCTGTGGCTGGACACTTCTTATCTTAGGTCCCTTCCTATAGCAGTCGACGAGGGCAAGGCAGAATGTTCACACTCATGGAAACTGACACCCAAAGTCTTGGAAGTAGGTGACTTGCACAAGGCCCTCTATCACTTGGCGTTTACTGGAGCAAGCAAGCTAGGATTGTGACCTGGCTCTAGACTCGCAGGTTAGAGCTCTTTGCTCTGTGCTGGGACAGTTTGTAATAGTTCCTGCTTTGGCTGTAGCTGGGTCTTCTGTGTCTTGTAAGGCCAAAGACTGCCTTGCGCCATTGCCTTTGGCCGCCCCACCCCCTTCTCTGACAAGGTCCCAGGCTGCTCTCTGCCCCCTCTGCTTCTGGGATCTTGAGGGCCAAGGCTGAAGCTGACGGCGGCTGCCTGGCTAAGCCCGTTGGACACAGACGTCCTGAAAGCGGCGGCGCGCCCCTGACCATGGTGCTGAAAGTACCGTGTCGTTTCAGAGCGAGACACGTTTCCGGGAATTTAGTGTTCTCAACACGGAAAACCAACACCCCCACCCGCTCTGCCCACGTTTTGAGACCGCAGTCCCTGGGAAGACCCCTGTGGATGTGTAGATCCAGAAGAATATCAGGTTTTCCTGGTGTAGTGGGGAAAGCATAGACTCCCTTGCAGTTTACTGACCATGTGACCTCAGAAAGGCCCTATTTTGTCTAGCCCAAAAGGCTCTCCTTTGTTAATGATGGAGCTAGAATTGAGTGACCACATTCGGAGCTTCTGACAGCATCTGAGAAGTCTGAAGTGGAGCAACATTGGAAGTTTAGGCTGCGGCACCCCTAACTGGGGAAACTGGTTTGGAACTTGGCCTTCAATACGGGTCTTGTTTTCTATGCGTTACAAAAACTTTTAGTTATTCCAAGAACAAAGGCTTAAGGAACCCCTCCAAATGCATACCTAGGATGGCAGAGTGGTTAAGAATAGTTACTTCAGAACTACACAGACATTGGTTTGAAGCCTGGTACTTCCATTAGCTGGTGGTTTTCAATAACTGTGAAGTTGGGACAATAAATAGTAGCAGCCTAATTGGGCTTATTAATGTGCTTGCTTTTAGTGCAGCCTAAGCTGCCATAAATGGTAATTATTATCATTAGCATCTTCATCTGTCTCAAATCTTCTTATTCTCCTAGAAGTTTTTAGGAGGGGGTGCGTTTGTATGAGGTTGAATTTCCTCTGCACCCCTGTACAATGCAAATTGCTACAAAGGCCAAGGGCCACTTGCCCCTTCCTGGTGACCCTCCTCAGTGTTTATCTACCCTTCCTGAGCTCCCAGATTATATATCCAAATGTCCCCTGGGCACCCCAAATGAGACATGTCCAAAATAGAATTCCTCTCCCCTAACTCCAAACTAATGCTGCTTTCTGTTCCTGATCTCATTGTCACCATCTAAGCATACATACTAGAAATCTAGGTTTCATTTTGACTTTTCTCTCTCACTACCTGCATTCAGTTAACCCTTAAGTCCTGCTGGTCCTGCTGATTTGTCCTTCTCACTATTTCTTGAATCTGGCCTTGCCTTTACTTCCTTATGACTACTGCTTTATTTAGGCTTTTATCCTTCACATGGAAAGACTGCTTATCTGATCTCCATATCTCTATTTTTAAAAGTTTATTTATTTATTTTGAGAGAGCAAGCAAGGGGAGGGGCAGAGAGGAGAGAGAAAATCCCAAGGGCAGAGCCTGACCAGGGGGCCCCCGTGGGGCTCAACATGGGGCTCGATCCCACGAACGGTGAGATCACAACCTGAGCCAAAATCAAGAGTCAAATGCTCAATCAACTGAGCCACCCAGGCACCCCCGATCTCCCTATCTCTAATCTCAACACTCATCCCTGCATCCTCCATGCTACAGCCAGAGTAACGTGCAAAAGAACACTGTCACACCCCTGTTTAAAATCTTCAAGTGGTTTTCAATCATCCTTGGGATAAAGCTCGTGTTCCAATAAGGAATGATGGTATGCAAGTAGAAGTGCAATGTGCTACTTCTGAGTCTAAGCTTTAAGACTGTGGGTGAGGTTCCTCCATGCCATATTTCCCCTCCCAACTGGCTGCAACCCATGACAATGCAGCCTCAAGAGGAAGAAGATGGAAGGAACCTAGGTTCACGAATGATGTTATGGAGCAGAGCTTCTACCCACCTGGAGTACTCGCCTCAGTTTGAATTATTGGTGACTGACTTTAACCTAAACCCTATAAAGCAATATTGTCTCCATTTTACAGATGAAGAGATTGAGAGAAATGTTAAGGAACATGTTCATGGTCATACTGATAGTGAACCAGCTGAGAACTGAACCCAGATTCATATCACTTCACAGCTCACATTATGGTCATATCACTGCACCCACTGGAAGAGGAGTTATGTGCCCAGGAAGAAGTGAAGAATGGATTCTGGTGGTTAATGAGCAGTCTGCACCACAGGGTTGTTGTCAGGATTCAATTGGATTATATATGCTATTATTATTTGTTTTTAATCATCACAAATCACACTTATGACCAGGGTACTGCTGCACGAGCCTCTTTTCCACAATGCTTTACTTGCCTTGACATTTACCATCCAGAAATACCGCCCTACTTGAAGGTTTTCCCTTACATATACTCAGATATCCCTTCCATGCTTCCCCCCCCCCACACTGCTCTCTGCCCAAACTCTCCCTCTCTCCTCCTCAGCCCCCACCAAATCTCTAACACAGACATCACCTTTCCCAAGAAATTCTCTCTGAACATTCCTCCATTTTTGGTCCTGCTCCCATAATATCCTGTGCATATGAATGTCCTTGTAAGTACCTGTTTGTTCATCTGTGCCTTCCACGGGTCTGTGGGATCTTCACATGGACAAGAACTGTCCTTCGTGGCTCCAATATGTGCCCACTCTCAACCATCTGCTGCATGTTTTTAGAATGACTTAATGAGTTAGGATGCATTAATGAGTAAGTGAATTGACTAATGAATGAAAGGCATTTCAATTATTTGTTTACAAATTTCAATCCTTCCCCAGACTAGCTACCACATAAGGCCAATGAATATTTGAATAAATGAATAATTTATATAGAGACCCATTATCCTTCCTGCATCATACCCTCCTCAGCACCAAAATAACCTGTCCTTGGTTGCTTCTGAGTCTATTTTAGAAGATGCCCCACCTGATTAGGTGAGACTGGGTTATCACAACAGTATGATTATTTCTGAGATCACTAATAACAATGCCAATGGTCCAGTGGGTGATCCCTCCTGAGATAGTCCATTAGAGCATAGGCCTTGATATCTACCGCAACCTCACTACTTCCTAATTCTATCTGCTCGAGCAAGTTTCTTAGCTTCTCCAATCCTCAGTTTCTCCATCTATCTATCACAGAGGGTCTTATGAGGATTCAAATGAGATGACAGATGTGTCCACACACTTCATGTGCCTGCCAGCAATTTGAAGCAGAACCCATTATAGTACCTGCTCCATCTCCAACTTATTCCTACAGATGATTAGCCAAGAAGGCATTGATTTTCCCACATCGACTAAGGAAAGATTATATGACATGCACAAGCCCTGTTAATTATGGAGACAAACTGAGGTTCCTGCTATCCCAACATTATGTTACCTCGATTATACTAGTTAGCTATCGCTTATGCAAATAACAAAAAAAAATTAACTGCTTAACAAAGAAACGTTCATTATGTGGGTCTTCTGTGGGTAAGGAATGCGGGCATGGCTTGGCTAGGTTCCCCTGGCTCAAAGTGTCTCATAACTGTAGTCAGGATGTGTCAACCAGGAATATGGCCTCACTTGAAGAGACTTCCACTGGGGGTGGATCCACTTCAAAGCTCACTCATTTGGGCTGTTGGCAGGAGTCAATTTCTTGAGGGCCATTGGACTAAGGGCTTCAATTCCTCAGTGGCTTTGGATCAGAGCCTTCCTCAGTTACTTGTCATGGGAACCTCTCCATAGGGGAGCTTACAACATGGCAACTGGCTGTCTTCAATACAAGTAAACAAGAAGACTCCAAGACCAAAGCCACAATCTGTTGTAATCTAATATCAAAAGGACATCCCATTACCTTTGTCACATTTTATTTACTGGAAAGAAACTACTAAATCCAGCCCAAAGCCAAGGGAAAGAGATTACACAGGACATAGATACCAGAAGGCAGGAGTCATTGGGGGTGCTCTCAGAGGCTACCCACCATACTGGCAGTAGCAAAATTCTGCTGCCTGCTTTTCACACCCCACAGACAGACAGACACACGTGCATGTCACACACACACACACACACACACACACACACACACACACACACACCTCTTCCAGGCAAAATACACCAGGATTCAAAAGAAGAAAACCTAGATGATTTAACTCCTGGGGCTAAAGCAGACGTCTCCAGTGCTAGGTTGGCTTCCAAGGGCCGAGGAGTGTGCACATTTGAGCCACCCCAGCTGATCTCTGACATCCATTTACTTTCACAGGCCTCCCCACCCCCACTCCTGGAGGCAGAGATTTAGGATGTCTGGGGCCTGGACATTGTACCCACTGAAGAGAAATTTACTGCCTCTAGAGAACCAGGGCCTGACTTGGGGTCTTGAATGCATCTTTTTCCCCTTTGCCTCTGCTTTATTAGGTTAATCATTGCTTGAATCGGTTGCCATGGTTTGGGCAAACCCATGGCGACTCTATAATGAAGCCTGAAAGACTCGGACCCCATTTATCATCCTTGGTGTTTGGGAGGCCCAAAGCCTCATTTGCCTCCCCCAGGGTCTGGGCACCACCCTTCTGCCTGGGGCCCCCAGTCCCCTTTAGAATGAGGAATGAACAGGTGGCGACTTGGAAAAGAAGAGGAAACCCACACAGGTGGAGTGAGCAGTGCACTACACATCCCTCCCACACACACTTCTATTTTTCACTCCAGGAGTCCAGACTCAGACCAAACAGACAGGCAGCCCTGCCAGGCTTTTTCTTCCTGGAGAGTGGGAGGCAAAAAATGATCTTCAGTTGGAAGGGTCCATGGCTGTCCTCAGAAAGGGAACTTGTGTCTCGGCAGACCCAGGTGTTATTACACTCTTTGTTTCCTGGGCACAGATTGAGCAGGGTTGTAATCCTGAAACAGATGGGGCAAGGCCCAGTGGGGAAACTGAGGCATACAGAGGTTCAACAACGTGTTCAAGGTCACCAAGTGATGGGATACCCAAGGCAGAACCCAGAGCTAGGAAAATTTATTATGGAAAATTTCACAAATAGAAAGAAGAGTATAATGAATTCTCATGTTACCTAACACCCAGATTCAACAGCTACCAACTCAGAGCCAAGTATGTTTTACCCACATATTTACCCACTTCCCCCAGCACTACGTCTGTAGATTATTTTGAAGCAAATTTTCCACATCACACAACTTTAACCACACATCCTTCCCCAGTATCCTTTTTGGCTCAGCATAAATTGCATAAGAGAGTATAGCAGGTGAAAGCACTGACTCTGAAGAGAAAAACCCTGGGTTCAAATCCAAGCTCTGTCCCTTCCCAGCTGTGTGACCTTCAACCAGTGACCAAATATCTCTGAGCCTCAGTTTCCTCAGCTATAAAACGACATATTGTTACCTTTCTCATAGGACAATTGTCAGGATTAGATGAAAGAATACAAGATGAGTGCTCAGCACCTGTTCCAGATGCAGCGGAAGTAGTGGCTTTTGTCGTTCCCATTCTTGTCACCACTGTACCATCAGCAGTGGCTGTCATCGGGCAGAAGGTTGGTTTTTGGCCCCTAAAATCCAGGTCTCTTGGTTAAATCTCCTGGCATGGAGGCAAGTGCCTTGTCATTACCCTGCCTGCACTGGACTCTGAGAACAGGTCTCAACAGTGAACCTGGCTCTCGGTGCTGATGGGCTACAGACTCTGCTGCTCACAGCCCTGCTCAGCTCTGCACCATGCACCCCTGCCCCTGACCAGCAAGGCCAGCACCCTCCCTTCTCTTCTCGTGCATCTTTAGACCTTTTTTTGCACATATTGAAATGTTTATTTATTTTGAGAGAGAAAGAGAGAGTGCAGGGGAGGGGCAGAGACAGAATCCCAGGCAGGCTCCATGCTGTCAGCGCAAAGTCTGACTGGAGGGAGGCTCGATCTCACAACTGTGAGAGCATGACTTGAGCTGAAATCGACGCTTAACCAACTGAGTCACCCAGGCTCTTCTGACCTCTTTGCTGCTGGTCCCACTTGTGAGCAGATGCCGATATACCTGCATAATGTTTGCATGTGTGTGCATGCATGTGCACATGCTTCTGCGTATGTGTGTGTGCATGTGTGTCTGAGTGTGTGTGCTGTCCTCACATGTGAACTAGCATATTTTCACACTTCCTTGGGCTCAGCCTGTGACAGAGACCCCAGAAGGAGAGTAAGACCTGCCCTCTTGCAGTTCATGGTTGACTGACAAGAGAAACTATTCAAACAAAGGCATGAAGACACAAGCATAGACATGAAGACCTGGAGGAGGTGAGGAGAAAACTAATCTCTGCCAAACACACGATGTTGAAAACAGAAGAGAGGGTAGGCAGGGGGCTCCGTGGGAGCCGAGGGCATGGGAAAAAAGGCAGCCCATCTGGGTTCATCATTTAGGTAAGGCCTAGCCCCCATAGTGGACTTCTCCAGGGAAGGTTTATTCCGGGAAATCACACACACCCCCAGGGAATCAAAGCTCTGAAGCATCCTCCTGGCTGAAAGGATGTGTCCTCCCCCAAAGCTCCCCTTTTTAATGGTAATTAATTTCTGTTGAGTGTTTACAATGTTTAATCACAATCTTAGAATTTTCCGTTAGTTAGCCTATGCAAGTGGAACTGATATTCCCATTTTACAGATGATGAAATTGAGGCTGAGAGCAATTCAATGACATGTTACACATTCCCTGTTAAGAAGTGAAGTTGCACTGTCCAGGCTGTCCTGACTTAGAGCTGGAGGCCTTGACCACCACTGCTACATCGCACCACTGATGTGCTCTCCCTTTCCTTTCTTTAAATTGTGACTTTAGATATTTTCAAACATGTACAAAGTGGAGAGAGAGAATATGTGAGCACTGTCAGTCAGCCTCCATAGCCACCAATTCAGAGCCAAACTTGTTTCATTCGTTTGCTCCAACCTTATCAACACCAATCCTGCAAACACATGTTTATTTTATGTGTGGAATATGGAATATTTTTAAACACATCCCAGATAGATATCATCCACCTTGTAAACACTTCAATATCCATTTCTAAATGATAGGATTTTTTATGTTTTTATTTTTATTTATTTGGAGAGAGAGAGAGAAAGAGAGCATGACTGGTGGGGGTGGGGGGTTCAGAGAGAGGAGAGAGAGAATCCCAAGCAGGCTCCATGCTATTAGTGCAGAACCCCACCTGGATTTCAAACCCACAAACCGTGAGATCATGACCTGAGCAGAAATTAAGAGCCGAAGGTTTAATCAACTGAGCCACCCAGGTGCCCCATGATAAGACATTTTTAGAAAACAGAACCACTGAGCCATTTCCATACCTGATGAAATTAACAATTCTGTAATATGATCTAATATTCAGTCATATTCAATTGCTTCCAATCGTCTCTTTCACAGATGTACAAACAATGAACCTCCCACTTTGTGTTTTTTTTTTTAATGTTTATTTATTTATTTATTTGGAGAGAAAGATAGAGCATGAGCAGGTAAGGGGCAGAGAGAAAGGGAGAGAGAGAATCCCAAGCAGGCTCTGCTCTGTCAGTGTGGAGTCAGACATGGGGCTCAAACCCACAAACCATGAGATGGTGACCTGAGCCAAAATCAAGAGTCGGATGCCCAACCACCTGAGCCACCCAGGCACCCCCAAGAACCTCCCATTTTGGATTCTCCTCTCTCCCAGCCTGAGCAGATGAGCCAGTGAGCCTGCTGGAGGCCAGGACCAAGGCCAAGACCAAGACCAGGCCAGCCCTGACTCTATGTTTTGGTAGGACTGGCCTTGGGTAAGTCGATTCCCTCCCCCCTCCTCCAACCAGCCCCGCCCTCCACCTAAAGTTTGGTTACCAGCCATCCTGGTTTGGCCAGGACTTTCCCAGTTTGTGCGCTGCAAGTCCCTGGCAAACCCAGATGGGTGGTCACCCATGAGGAGCTGGAAACCTGGTGCCCACCCCAGCCCTCCCTCCCACTCCTAGCTCCAGTGCGGTGTTACCACCGAGAGCAGGGGGAGCCTGCCACTGACTTTCAAGGGCCCTTGAAATAACCAATAATTAATTTACCGACACCTTTGAGGAGAGGGCCCCAAACCCCCCGTCGCCAGCAGAGAATCAAGATCTTTTCATAACCAGGAGGCCAAATTCAGCCGTCTCCTCCCTCCGTCTTTTTCCCCTCTCCAGATCTAATGACAATCCAAAGAGTTCCTGATAGGGTTTTAAAAGATGCTCTTCATTCACCGTCCACCAAGCATGAAAATCCAGCTCGTTTGTCTCCATTCTTCACCCGAAAGGCCTGGCCGGCCTCAGGCCTGCAGCCTCAAACTTGTCACTCACTTTCCGCGTCCTTTTGTGAGTTTGCCTTTATTTCATTCTCCTGTCTCCTCCTACGCCCTCCTCTCCCCCTCCTCAACGCCATCCTGGTCCTTCCCCTCTGCCCTCCCCCAGCGTTCCCCAGGTCCTCTGCCCACACAAAAAAGGCAACAGACCAGTCTGGGAATTTCTTTACAGTCCCTGTGCCCCCCACCCCCACCCCTGCCTCTCCTCACTCACTGCTTTTAAAAAGTGGGAGCAAAAAGCCAGCAGTAGCTCAAAGGGCTCAGGATCCAGGAACAGAATTGCCTCATGCTCTGGCTGGAAATGGCCTCAAGGACCCCTGAGTGCTGACCTTTGGCTTCACAGCTGTGAAAACCGAACCTCAGGGAGGGGAATAGACTGGCCCAAGGTCACACCCAGAGCTAAAGGCGAAGCAGGGCCCAGAGCCAAGTGTCCCAGCTTCTCCACCTGGACTCCTCCATGCAGAACTGATGGCTACTCCTCCGTCCCCATGGCTCTGAAAGTATTCCCCTTTTATTTTATGACTCCTAGCTGTCTCACCCTAGGGGCATAGCTTCAAGGCCAGGGCCATGTCCAGGGCATCACTGTGCCCCTTGCAGGCTTAGCACATGCTAGGTGTTTGGTGGTGGCAGTGATGTGTGTGTGTGTTTATGTTTATTTATTTATTTTGAGAGAAAGAGAGAGAATCCTGTGCAGGAAGGCTCTGTGCTATCCCTCTCCCAAACTGTGAGATCACGATTTGAGTCAAAATCAAGAGTCTTGGGGCGCCTGGGTGGCTCCCAAACTGTGAGATCAAGACTTGAGTCAAAATCAAGAGTCTTGGGGCACCTGGGTGGCTCAGTCTGTTGAACGTCCGACTTCGGCTCAGGTCACGATCTCACGGTTCATGGATTCAAGCTCCATGTCGGGCTCTGGGCTGACAGCTCAGAGCCTGAAGCCTGCTTCGGATTCTGTGTCTCCCTCTCTCTCTGCCCCTCCCTTGCTCATGCTCTGTCTCTCTCAGTCTCTCAAAAATAAATAAACATTAAAAACAATTTTTTTTTAAATCAAGAGTCTTGATGCTTAACCAACTGAGCCACCCAAGCATGCTGCCCCACCAGTGGTGCTTTTAATGAAACTGAACTGAAAGAATGCGAGCGCCAGGTGGCTTCTTATTCTTTGGATCTCTTATCAGCCGCCTTCTGGAGTGTGGGTTTGTTGCCAGGCTCAGGGTGTCCACCTGGGCCCAGGGGAGATGAGAGGGTGAGAACCCTTAAGAAAAGAGTATGTGTTTCCCAGCCATGTCCCCTCCTAAGAGCCATCTGACAGTAGGAAGAAGGGAGAAGGGTGCCCCCCCTTCTCCAGGGGCAGGGCTGAAAGAGCTGGGGTCCTCGGAGCGCAGGAGCTGGCGATGGGCATCTCATCTTGAGCAACATGAGGCAGAAGGGAGTAGGAGAGAAACAGGACGGAGTAAGAGAAAGCAGAAGCGGTTACAAGGGGGTCTGGCCCTGCCAGTCTCTGTGAGTGTCATCTATGTGCCAGACCCTGTGAGTGATAAGGAAAGAGGCAGCTGCTGGCTGTGGAGCCACGTGGGCCTTGGAAGGAGGGGAAGGTCAGGCTCGAAAGCACATCATCAGTGAAGCATGGCCTCTCTTCTGTGACCTTGCCCACTCCTCTTCCTTGAGCCTCCACTGCAACGTCACCACTTAGCCCCCCACCTGCCCAAGCTGGAAAGCTGGATGCCAGCCTCACCTCGCCCTGTGGACCCCACCCTGGCCTGTCCTTCCCAGCTCTCATCTCTGGCTCTTGACTGCACTGTTGTCCCAGACGCACAGAGGCCCCTGCTTGGAGCCTCCCTATCACGTCTCCTGGTCCAGCCCACCATAGCCTAATCTCACTGCAAATCATGTCTCTCCTCCACATAGAACTTTCCATGGAGGCGAGAGAGTGGCTGACAGCTTTAGTAGGTTGTGGTGGTCAAGACCATGGCTTAGGAGTTAGTCTCCCTGGGTTCAGATTACAGATCTGCCACCTACCAGCTTGGGGACCTTAAGCAACCTCTTTAAGCCTCAAGGTCATTTGTGAAATAGGGCTAATTATAGTACCTCTCTCATAAGGTGGTTATAAAGATTAAATATAGGATCTACAATATAATACATTGAGTATACACTATATACAATATAATAATATATAAAAGTAGGGGAGACCTACATGAGACCATCAATGCATGTCAGTTGTTGCTATTAGCATGATTATTGTCCTTCTGGACTTAAAAACTTTTTATTATCCCCATATATTACTTCAATTCTTTAAAAAATTGACCTATCCTTTCTTCTTGGCTGTATTATCAAATACTTAAAGTAGCCAAATTCTTGGCCCAGAAATTCTTCCAAGAGAAACCATCAGAAATTACATGAAAGTGTGTCAACAAAGGTATTCATTACAGCACCTTTTATAACAGTAAAAATTAGATACAAAAGAAATGTCTAACCATAGAAGACACAGTATATTATTACATGTTAGATACATTAATGATATATTATATATTAATATTAGATTATTATATATTAGATTAGTAGATTATTCTTTATATCTAAAATCACATGTTTTAGATATGTATTACATATATATAATATATCTAAAAATAAGATATAAAAGAAATGTCCAACCATAGAGGGCTGATTAGATTATTATGTATATTCAGTGGGACTGTGTCCCATTGAAAATTGTGTTGAAAAATATAACACCTGTTGACATGAGGAAGTGTTCACAGTATATTGCCAAGTGGAAAACACAAACTGGCTTGTAAGCAAGATGGCAGGCGAGGCAACTGCAAACTTCTCCACGACAAAATATCTAGAAACTCTGGAGAAGAGCTAATAAGCATTATTTCAGAAGTATAGTACGAAGCCATTTGCACAAAAGATACATGCATATTTATGCTTAGGAAAGAATCTGGAAGGACATCCACTGATTTATTGACTAGACAATGACATTGTAGGATTTTCTTTCGTTTCTAAATTTTGTGAGTTTTTTGCACTCTGCTTGTATTATTTTCTAATTAGAGGGGAATGTTATTATTTAAAAGCTTTAATTGATGAATGCAGTGATACTTTGATTTAAAAAAATGCCTTTGGTGCAGTGGCAAAAATGGCTTCTTTTTTTAAAATTCATTTATTTTTGAGAGAGAGAGAGAGAGAGAGAGAGCCTCCATAACTGTGGGAGAATAAATTTCTGTTGTTTTAAGCCACCAGCGTGCGATCGTTTGTTATGGCAGCCCCAGGGAACGAATATATATATATGTATGTATTTTTTAAATATTGCATCTTTCCCTACCTCTTTACCCAGAACGCACGCCACATGCCAAGTATATGGCAAATAGAAAAGCTCAGCAAGCGTTGGCATCCACACTCACCTGTTGTGATGGTCAGGAAGCCGCGGTCTAGCTCTGGGCACTCCTGGAGCTCCTGAAATGTGCCCAGCCCCTGTCACGTGTCTCCAGGCTGCTGTGAGGATGGAGCTCTTCTCTCTGCTGTCCTGGCTTCGGCTATTTTAGGTTGCCTGGCTCTGGCAGCTGGTCAGTCACCCATTTTCTAGTTTGCTGCCCCTGTCACCTACGGCCTGGGGAGCCAGTTATCCAAGCTCAGTGGGATTGCATGCAAAAGAAGCGAGGCTCATCTAAGTGAGGAGTCATGGAACTTTCCTTTGAATGGCATGTGTGAGCTTTGGGTTTTGGACTTGATGTCATTGGGATGATGGCAGCGGATGGGAAGAAGGGAGGCCTCATCTAGTCAGTGGGGCAAAGACCCCAGGTACCAGCTGGGGGCTCTCAGAAGTGTAGCTAATCAGTGTGAATCCCAACTTGCTATGGTGGGCACAGCACCAGCCTTAATGGCTTGTCTGAAGACAGGTTTCTAGGGGCACCTGGGTGGTGCAGTCGGTTAAGTGTCCAACTTCGGCTCAGGTCATGATCTCACGGTCCGTGGGTTCGAGCCCCGCATAGGGCTCTGTGCTGACAGCTCAGAGCTTGGAGCCCGCTTCGGATTCTGTGTCTCCCTCTCTCTCTGCCCCTGCTTATTCTCTGTCTCTCCCTGTCTCAAAAATAAATAAACATTAAAAAAAATCATTTTAAGAAGACAGGTTTCTAGAATGACTGAGATGGTGCAAGCCAGGTTTGGAGAGGAGTCCCAGAAGGCCACCTAGAGGAGGTGGGAATTTGAAGGAGGAAAGAATCTCAGGACAAAGAAGAGGCAATGACAGACAGTGAAATGAACATGGGATTTGAGCCCAAAACCCTGGATCGAATCCCAGCCCAGTCACTGTTAGCAATTGGTGGGTATTTTACATGCATGTGAAGAATAGAGAGAGAGTAATCTATAATAGATTATAATTAGTATAGAGTAGTATATAATAGAGTATATAAATACTGTATATACTCTACTTTTGTCATACTATGCTTAATATATTACAAACACCTTTCAGTCTTAATGAAATACAGATCTACCTTGCCAGGGGAATTGCTTCCATGTTCGCATCTATAAAATGGAGATTACCTGCCTTGCTGTTTTCTTGGGCTGAGGGGAGGTTTGAACGAGAAAACTTGCGGTACCGCAGATGAGCGTTGGAAGAGGGGTCTGCGTGTGGTTCACGGACATTTGTCAGCCAGCCTGCTCTGAGGAGCTGCACGGGCCAGGGGAGGTGGGGGGGTCAGCGACAGGACAGGGCAGGCTTCCTGCAGCTCATCCATCAGCACTGACAAACCCGGCCCCCCGAGGGCTCCTGCCTCAGCTGCTGAGCAACGGCAGGTATGGGGCCGGAGCCCCTCCCTGGGCCCTTGGCACCCTCCTCTTAGGTCAACAGACAGAGTGGGCTCTGTTGGCCAGGTGAGGACAAGGAAGATTAATGGAGCAGGTGCAGGCTGGGGCGGGACAATCACCTGTCCAGACAAGGTCCCCCCTGGAGACTGAGTGCCCCACACAGGCCAAGAACCAAAGCCAATGTCATTCGGCCTGGCTTGAGCTTGCCGGGAGGTGGACTGGAGCCAGCCACGCCGCCTCTGGCTCCCATCCCTTCCCCAGTCTCAGCTGGCCTCACCTGGCCTCATTCGGTCTCCAACGTGGGGGCCTGGAGAGGCGCCTGGAGCCCACCCTGTGGCACTCGGCTTTAAAATAAATGTTTTTCTTATTTCTTTAATTTCCTAAGTAACTCACTGCAAAAAAGTGTAGATTAGCAAAATACTATAAATCGCCCATTAATCTCACCACCCAGAGATAACTGTGTTAACATTTCGTTGATATTACACTCTGTCTCTACCTACACACACACATTCACACACGCACACACACACACACAGAATGCACTCTAGTTTTTTGTCCTATAATCTTCCTTTTACACTTAATGTATTACAAACATCTTTTGGTGCCGAAAAAATACTATTTCATCGTTTTAACTGCTACATTACATTTGATTGCTACCTGAGTGTTCACAACATATTTAATCATAGATATCACTATATATTTAATCAAAAATATGTTTAATCAAATATATTTAATCAAAAATCCCCTGCTGAATATTTAGGTCATGTCCAATGTTTGCCTTTTATAAATAACATTGAGATGAACACGTTTATTATTTCTTTAGGAAAATGTCCCAGAAGTACAACTGTTATGCCAGCGGGTTTGTGCTTTTTAACGCTTTTGATGTGTACAGCTACAGGTTTATACCTGTGTTTACTGGAGCTTGTGGATGGTGCCTCCTGCAGCAGGGTGAGGGGGAGACGCAGGAGGAAGGCAGCCTGGAGGCGGAGGCTGGAAATGAGGCCAATCTAGCATGGATCCCACGGTGCAGGGGTTTGTGCTCCAGCCTCCCCCCCTGGGGAGGAGAAGCCCTTGAAGGGGCACGTAAGGAATGTCGTGGGCTTGGGAGTGAGCCCCTGGGCGCAGCCCAGAAGTCAGATTGAAGAAGGAGGAAATCTTCAGGGGACACGAAATCAGAGAAGACTTCCCAGAGTAGGCGAAATTTCTGACAGGTGAAGAAAGCGAGGCTCAGAGTATCCAGTAGTTGACGTTGGGGGACACAGCTGGTGGACAGCCAGGACTCAGTTCCAGGTCTCTCTGGCCCTGCAGCTCGTGAGCCTTCCCTGGGCCGGGCTGCCACCAGAGCTGAGATTACTTCTCAACATCACTTGGGGTAGGAGCCCTTTGGAGTACAGCTGGGGTCGCCAGGGGCCAGGGAGTGTGGGATCTGAGGCTGTGGGGATAGAAAGAAGGCAAGGGCCCCTACCCGCTGACACCACCACCACTGGCCTCCTCTGCAGGGGGCAGCCAGCTGGTGACCCGACCTTGTGCCTCTGACAATGATTTAACCGCACTAGTGGGGGTTTGGGGGAGATCTGTAAAGCTGTCAGTAGGGGAGGGGCTTGAACTCCAGCCTCTTGGCTCAGCCGCTACTTGGGGGTGGGAGAAAGAGGACCCAGGGAGAGGCCAGGGGACCTGGCGGCTCTGTTTGCATTTCCTGCATGGGGTCCACCATGGAACACCAGGGACCCACCGAGCCCATGCAGTTCTGTGGCTCTTCCCCCACCCTAAGTCTGGCTTTCCTTAGTGTGACCCCAGGCAGCTCTGAAATATTGTCACTCTTCTCTCCTGTCCCACATAGGGAGAGCCCAACTGGCCATAAAAAATAGCAGAAATCACATTGGCAAGGGAATCCAGAGACATGGGTTTATATCACAGCTTCCCTATTGTCTGTGCAGGGGCCCCAGGACAAGTGCACTTGGGACAGGTGGGCAACACGGATGAATGGGACTGACCAAGTGGAGGCTGTGGTCACCTGGAGAGGCGACCCATACCCATAAAGGGGCCAGCTGGTACCTAAGTCCAACTTATTATTTCTATGCAACAGTGAAGACTTAGAATTTTTCAAGAGAGCTGGAAATTCAGATCTGTATTGTGAAATCTGTCCAATGTTACCAACTGATTGGAAAAATAATCAAACGCTATAGGACAAACAACAAAAATTCCAAAAGTAGCCTGAGGCTAGAATCTTTGGCCTAGACACAGAAACAATAAAGGCCAGAGGAGCCGCAATTCAATATTGTCTGGCATAGCCCTTTTGTTTTAGATGGAGAAACTGAGGCCAGACTGGCCAAGAGAGGCATAACTTGATTAAAGTCACAAGTCACATAGTGAATTAGTGGCCCTGCTGGGCAAGGAATCCAGGCCTTCAGCCCCTGGCCTGTGCCTTTGCCATAACGTGCCTGGGTGAGGGGCCAGCAGGGAGACACTGGGTGTTCTGAACCGGGGTGGGGGGTTCAAGGGAGGAAAAGGGAGGAAAGCTGAGCTCCCCTTTCTGTGCCAGACTCACTTCAGTCCTCTATAAGCCCAGGGATCCAGCACCCAGATCCACCATCGCTCCCTCTCTGTTCCAGAACTTTGTGTTCAAGTCAAACACACAAGGCAGGTAGGGGAAGGGCCTAGTACCCTTGCCCTGACAGGGACTTGACTTACAAGCTACCCACAGTGGTATATGGTGGTGGGGGGGGGTGTTATCTCAACAAATACAGATTTCTAAACCAAGTAAGAAATTAGACAAAGAAGCAAGGCAGATAGAGGCCAAATATCACACTTACGACGGATGAAGCTGATTTTGAAGAACATGGCTCATGGCTGTGGGCCAGTGGGCTTCCTAACATGGACACCTAGAATTGTAGTCAGACTTACCAACGAACTCACAGGCAACTCTGCACCATCACCAGCCTCCCCTAACCACACGGGGAGAACAAAAATATGTGTTCCTTGAAGGTAGCCTGTAGTCAGAAAAAAAGGGTTGGGTCACTTTAGCCTGACTCATCAGCTAACCCACACGATAGTCCCTGGAGCAGAACGAGGGAAAACTGCAGAGAGACCAGGAATGTTGTGTCAGTGGGGCTCATTATGCACAGAAGGAACTATTAAGATTCCATTTTGTCTCTGCTTTTGGCTCAGTAGCTATACTTATTATTCTCTTAGTGATCACTTAAGCGCTTACAATAGGCTTGCTTCCTATCACTTATCACAGTCAGCCATCAATGATATGATACCATTTCATGTATAACATAAGGACTTTTCACTTCTATTCTCCCCTGGTATCCTTTATGCCATTGTCATATGCCAATGTCATACATTTCCTACTGATAGTGTAAACCTCCAAATATAGCATTATTATTTTTGTTTCATACAACTATCTTCAGAATATTTTATACTTATCCAAGTGTTTATCAGCTCTTGTTTTCTTAATTCCTTTGTGTAGATCTAAGTTTCTACCTGGTATCATTTTCCTAATACTGAGGAGTAGGAGTTTCCTATAACATTTCTTTTTTTTTTTTTTTTTTTGAGAGAGAGAGAGAGAGAGAGTGAGAGCATGAGTGGGGAAGAGGGGCAGAGGGAGAGAAAGGGAAGAAGAGAGAGAGAGAGAGAGCGAGAGAGAATCTTAAGCAGGTTCTATGCTCAATGTGGAGCTTGACATGGGGCTTAATCCCATGACCCTGAGATCATTGACCTGAGCCAAAAATCAAGAGGTGGACACTCAACCAACTGAGCCCCTCAGGTGCCCCCTGTAACATTTCTTATACAGCAGATCTGGCAATGAATTCCCTCACCTTTAATTTGTACAAAAAAAAAAAAATTTCATCTTCTTTTTTTAAAGTATTTCCCCTGGGAATAGAATTCTAAATAAACAGGTCCCCCCCCCCCCCCAGCAGTTTAAAGATGTTGCTTCACTGTCTTTCAGCTTGCATAGTTTCTGATGAGAAGTCTGTGGTACCTATATTTGTTCCAGGGTGCATGTTTTGTTGCACTTTTTGTTTTTTCATCTCTCTGATCACTTTCAAGGTTTTGTCTTTATTGCTGGCTTATAGCCATTTGATTGTAGAATTCTTTGGTCTGATTTTACTTGTGTTTATCCTGCTTGGGGTTCATTGAGCTTCATTAGTCTGCAGATTTATAGTGTACTGCAAATTTGTAACTTTTGCCCATAATAATTTTTTTTTTTTAAAGTGAGCTCTATGCCCAACACGGGGCTTGAATTCATGACTTCAGGATCAAGAGTTGTATGCTCTACTGACCAAGGCAGCCAGGCAGCCCAGGGCCCATTATTTTTTCAATGTTTTTTCCGTCTCCACTTTCTCCTTATGGAACTCTAGTTTCATGTATGCCCCACTACTTGCTATTGCCCTGCAGGTCACTGAGACTCCATTGAGATTTTTTCTTAATCATTTTTTTCTGTTTGCTTCATTTGGGACAGTTTCTAAGGCTATCTTCAAGTTCACTGAGCTGGTCTTCTACAGTGTCTACTTAGCCGTTCATCTTATAAGTGAAATTTTCATTTCAGGTACTCTATTTCTCATCTCTAGTAGTCCATTTGGGTCTTTTTATCATCTACTTCTTTCCTCCTTATGTTTATGGAGGTTTTTTTTCCAAATCATTGAGCATAAGTGTATCTGTAAGAGTTATTTTAGTATCCTTGAATACTAATTCCAAGGTCTCTGGAATTTCTGAATATATTTCCATTGATTTAATTTCTCCTTGTTAAGGGTAACATTTTTCTGCTTCTTTGCACTTCTAGTCATTCTTGATTGGATGCTGTGCAATGTAAATTTATGTTGTTGAGTACTGGATTTGGTTGTAGCCCATTGAAGAGGGCTGGACTTTGTTTTGGCATGCCATTAAAAGACCAGATCTTTCAGAGGCTTGTTGTGAAGCTTTTTAACAGTAAGACTAGAGTAGCCTTTATTTGACAGCTAGCTTAGTCCCACTATCAAAATATGACCTTATGGTATCTCTCGTAAGACTTGCCACATTTGTTTCCTTCTCTCAAAACTCACAATCCTGAGTTGCCTGATTTCTATTGTCTAAAAACTATTGTATCATATGGTTTTTTATTCTTTTTTAAGTTTATTTATTATTTATGAGAGAGAGAGAGAGCACATGAGCAGGGGAGGGACAGAGGTTCTGAAGCAGGCTCTGCACTGACAGCAGTGCCTGATGCAGGGCTCAAACTCACAAACTGTGAGATCATGACCCGAGCTGAAATTGGATGCTCAACCAACCGAGCCACCCAGGCATTCCTGTTGTATCATATGTTTTGTCCAGTTTTCTAGTTAAGTCCACCCCTGTTACTCCCTTATGACTGAGAAAAGTCTAGAAAGAAACATTTGGAACAAGGAAATGTCTTGCCGTTAATGTTCCTGTATGAGGGTGAGCAACAAGGAGGACCTGGACAATTTTAGGATCAAACCTGTGCTCTGAGGGATGTTCTATTTGATCGTCTAGCTAGCAGACCATGTGGTGCAACAGACAGAATCATGGATCAGGGATATGTTTCTGCCCCCCTCACTGTAGTGTATTTTCTTTTGGTCTGTCCCACATCATCTCCTCCTCCTGGTCACGACATCTGTCTTCCTTTGGAGAACTGCTGCTCCCCTATTCTCTATGGTTCCATTTGGGCTGACAATCACAGTGCCCTCCCCTCCAGGCAACAGTGATGAGTATGTGCCCAGACGATCAGAGTTCTTAACCTCCCTTCTTCAGTCATTGGTTTAGGGATGAGTACATGATCCAAGTTGGGCCAATCACAACCCTTCCCTAAGATTTTTACATAGATGTTAAGAGAGAGAGATTTTCCCTGAGGCATTACTAGTCTGGATTGATATAAGCCTATAGTTTCTTGTGGACATGTCTTACTCCTCTCTTCATTTCCACAGTAGAAGATATCAAGGCAGAAGGCCTGAGAGGAGCAGAGGGAGTCCTGGCAACATGAGTGATGTCCATGCAATCCCAAAGGCCAGCTGCACCTCTGCACTTCCTGTTTATATGAACCAATAAATTTCCTTTTCTACTGGTTTCACTCGTTTTCTGTCATATTCAACCTCCCCCCCCCCATCTATTTACATCCTATTTAAGGTCTTGGCCCAAGTGTCTTCAAAGTGCACTATGTATATTCTAAGGAGTGCACAAGATGATCCATTGGTATATGGGAAGAAAATATAAGATCCACTTATGAGTAGGCATTTTCCAGATAGGAAAAGAATATCTGCATGGCAGAATAGCATGTGTGAGCATTAGGACTAGATTCCATCCTCCATGAAGGCAGGGCCAGGATCTGTCTCATCTCTATGTTTCCCAGCACTGAGCACAGGGCCTCACTGATAGTTGACATCAAATAAATTTTTGCTGACCTTTCCAGTATACCCAGAGAGAGGTCCATACAGCATTGTTCTGGGTCCTGTCATAACTTAAAGAGGAATTTCACAAGGTCCAAAGCCCTTGACATCCTGCAAATGAAGGAGGAGGATGTCCTCAAATTCCTTGCAGCAGGACCCCACACAGTGGCGCTAACCTTGACTTCCAAATGGAACAGTACATCCGCAGAAGGAAAAGTGATGGCACCTATACCATAAATCTGAAAAGAACTTGGGAGAAGCTTCTGCCGGCAGCTCGTGTCACTGTTGCCATTGAAAAATGGTGGTGGTGAGAGCATCCTACCCCCCAGGAATACCGGCCCAAGGGCTGTGCTGAAGTTTGCTGCTGCCACTAGAGCCATTCCTACTATGGGCTGCTTCACTCCTGGAACCTTCACTAACCAGATCCAGGCAGCTTCCCCAGTGTCTTCTGATGGTTACTGATCTCAGGGCTGACTACCAGCTCCTCCGAGAGGCATCTTCTGTTAACCCACCTACCATCACTCTGGGTACCACAGACAGATCTGCGCTGTGTGGACATTGCCACCCCTTGCAACAACAAGAAAGCTCACTCAGTGGGTCGGACGTGGTGGATGCCAGCCCGGGAAGCTCTGCACATAACGTGGCACCATCTTCCGTGAACACCCATGGAGGTCTGCCTGATCTCTACTCCTACAGAGAGCCTGACGAAACTAAAAAGAAAGGAAGAGCAGGCTGCTGCTGAAAAGGCTGTGACCAAGGAGGAATTTCAGGGTGAATGGGCTTCCCCAGCTCCTGAATTTACTGTTGTCCAGCCTAAGGTCTCAGATTGGTCTGAAGGCATGAGGGTGCCCTGTGCCCCCATCCACCCTGAGAAACACTGGAGTACTCAGTCCGCCACTGATGATGGCTCTGCAGCTCCCACTGCTCAGGCCACTGAATGGGGAGGAACCACCAGAGTGTTCTTAAGCTGTTAACAGAAAAGGGAAATATGATTGATGGGAAATAAAACTTCTAAAAGTAATGAATGAATGAATGAATGAGTATCTGTTAGGTAAACCAATGAATAAATATACAGAGACAAGTGGTATTTAGACAAGTGCTTATAGTAGGGTGTAGGCTACAGAGCAAATGCACGTGGTAGGTGAAGAACAAAGAATGTGAGTTTCGGTGAGGGAAGGGCACAGAAATCATTAGTAGGGAGACATCGATGCTAAGATTTGGGTTAGAGGCCTCTCTTTGCAGAAGAAAGACTGAGCAACAACAGTTATTACGAGCCTGCCTCAGTCAGGTGTGAGATGAGGGAGACGTCGAGATTGGGGTGCTAATTTCAGAGAGACTTAAGAGGCAGACCCACCCTGGTGACTAGATGTTAGGGTTGTATGACAATGGGCTGGGGTAGGTGTGGGTCAGACAGTGGGGCCAGAGGCATTAGGAGAGAGGTGGATCAATGAAGACCCAGGAGGTTCCACGTTGGGAGTTTGAGACAGAAAGTTTCATGGTGAGAAGATAGTTTAGAGGGAACATGAGTTCGGTTGACAGTGTCTTGTGGGTTTGAGTTGGGACATCCAGGTGGATGTATCCTCGAAGCCATGGGATTTGTTGGGGATGGAAGTAAATTTGGGGATTGTCAGGGAAGAGATAACATTAAAACAATGAGACTGATTATAAATGAGAAGCCTAAGGAATGAATCCGAGGCACATTCGATGCATAGGACCAACAATGCAAAATTACCTCACTCCAGAAGGTATTGTTTTGAGATTCTATATATTATACACACACAACACACACACACACACAACACACACACACAAATGCACACACACACACACACACATACACACACCCTGACAGCAGAGGCCTGGGCGAGGTCCATAAGAAGATGCATGTAGCATGCTCAAAGAATTAGGAAGAGGCCAAGGAGACAGTGGATTCCTGGAAACCAAAAAGACGGAGTATAAAAAGGCATGGCTTTCCACAGTATCAAATGCCACAAAAAGGTGAAGAATAGGGACTAGAAATGGGTAGATGGCAAGGAAATACTGGGCAAGCTCTGCCCTGACTAGCTGGTATTCTTGAGCCAGCCCCCTGGCCTCCACTACTTCCTAGAGCAGGTAAATGAGCTGAGCCCTTGGAAGTGCCTGGCACGCGCTGAGTAAATGTTTAGGAAATGCTGGCTCCTGCTTCATTGGTTATGATTATTCTCTTTTCACCTTCTCTAAGCTTCCTTGACTGCTTCAGCCTGTGCAAACCACCCCCATCTTGGACCTCCCTCTCTGCGTCCCTCTCCAAGCATCCCATTGACTGGAGATCTCCTTGAAGACTTCGGGGGGTGCCCCTGTGTCTGTCATTCAGACTTGTATCTCTCCAGTCTCCACTCCACCAACCATTCTGAAGGTAGAGATGGCCTGGAGGAGTAGGTGGGATCAAGAAGTCCCCAAAGCCCAGAGTGCTCCCTGATTGGTCAGTGTCCAGTGGGCAGGGCTTATTCTGAGCCACGCCTTTGCCATGAGCTGCCCTTCCCCCAGCCTTCCCAGTTTGCCAGAACTTTCCCAAGGGTGGGGGTGTGTTGGCCTGTCCTTGTGTTCTGAGCTCTTCTGGGGCCAAAACTTTTCAAAATGTCCCCGTGGGTTAGGAGAAGCAAGCAGTGTTTTCGGCTTGGAGAGGGCATTGGCAAGGACACCTCTAAAATCCTGAATCCTCCACACTTCCAAGTCCCTGTGCGTCAGGAGACTCCCATCCACATGTCCTGGGCAAAAAAGTTCAGTTAACTGGGAATGGGGGGAAAGTGGACAGGGAGAGAGCCACAAAGGGGCGCACTGTGTGGCCTGGAGGTCGGCTGGCTTTTACAAGCTGATTACCTCTGGTTGGGCTGGAGGAAGCAAATGCTATTTTCTTCCAGAAGAGGGTCTGCTTTCCAAAGGAGAGGGAAAAGGGGAGGACTTTCTCCTTGACCTGGGACCAGCATCATCCTCCACAGCCCCCGGGCTCCTCACACCTTCTGAGACCCCAGTGAGCACAGACAGCAGTCCCATCCAATATGTAGTAGTCCCACTTTGCCCCTATTTCCAACTCAGCAGTTGGGCAAACGAAGGTTAAGGGCAGCCAGGCTGAAGCCACCACAGCTGAACCGCTGGGGAAAGAGGTATTCTTTTTTAATCCTTTTCATCCTTCTAGATTAGGCCCAGGAAAAGTCTGGGATTGTTGCAAACACTTGCTCACACCCAACCCCAGAGAGCCTCGGGTTTCTAGCTCCAAAGCCCTTAGTCGCCCAAGTATCTAGCTGAGGCATTAACAACATTGGGATGTTTGAATTTCTTTTCTTTTTTGAATTAACTTCTACTTTCTCTACTTGCAGTTAGGATATAAGCCGTTCCTTTTAAACACTAAGCCTGAATAAAACACTTTAAATAACACCAAAGAGAAAGAATTGCTAGTTTAGGTGGGTGTGGCGAAGGCAGAAAGTGTGCAGTGGGTACCTGAAAACTGCACTCGGGGAGCCCCCTGGAGTGTTGGGTGGAGAGTGGGGTTCAGAGAAGCTGGGGCTTTCAAGGAAGGAGCTGGGGGGGGCATCTCTTGCACCACCCATGTAGCTCCAAAATGGCAGCCTGGCTGACCAGTGACTCCAGGGACCTGGAGCTTCTGAGGCAGGTCCCGTGGCAGATCAGATCCACTTTCCTGCCTGCTTGCCCCTATCCCCCATGCTTCCTAGGGCTGAGGGCTTTGTTTCTTCCTGGCTTGGATGGGAGCCTCCCTACACACACACACACACACACACACACACACCATCTCCCCATCTTCCCCTCCCCTTCTCTCCCTAGGCTGTGAGGCCCCTTCAGGAGCCCCTTTGTAAGGTAATTGGATTTCTCCCCTTGTTAGTTTGCAATGAAAATGTCATCTATTCCAGGCCACCGCCGAGGAGGGGCCAAGCCCCCATTCAGCTAGCCTGGCGGAACTGTGAAGCTATTCAGGAACTCCCTGCCTCCCAGTCGGGCAGCTGGCTGCTTCCCTGACAATGCCCCCCTTCCCCTCCACCCCTACTAGTGTACCCAGCCCACTGGGGAGTGGCTCTGACAGGGCCAGGCCTTGGGGGGCTAGAGTCTGAGGTTCCTAGGTCACCACCACCCACCTCCAACAAGTAGGCGCTGGAGGAATTTGATTTTAAGAGTATTCCTCACCCCTAAGTGTGGGCACTTGGGAGGAGGGCGAGAGAGAGGGAAAGGGCTAGGGGGAAAATTCCAGAAGTTCTAAGACATTAGGGCACTTGTAAGGCAGACTGAAACAGACTGCAAAGGGAAGATGTTGGGACAGGTGGATGGACCCTTTGACCTCCCTTAGGAGATTGCTAAGTATGACATAGCCGACCAATCCAAAAGCCGTGGTGGAGCTACCTAACCTTGGCTGGAAGCACCTCGGACACCGTGCACACTCCTCACCCTCAGGGCTCCTAGTTGGAAACAGCAGGTGAAAATGGCTCACACCCTCTCCAGGCATCTGCTAGTCCTTCCCCCAGACTTGTGGACGAAGTGAAAAACTGGACAGAAATGAGACAGAAAGGCAGTCATATGAATCTGTAACCTGTTCCCCCAAAGCAAGAAAGATACATCCCCCACCCTTACCGTCCCTATTCAAGTGTAGAAACTGAGGTCCATATACTGCCTGAGTAACGTGCTCAAAGTGGCACAGCCGACAAACGGCAGAGAAAGGTTTCACACCTGCATCTGTCCCATTCTTAAGCTGACTGTTTAAAAAGCAAACGCGATTTTGGATGGCATTGACATTCCTTTCTCCCATCCCAGGAGCCCCATGGCCCCTTTTGTCAGGTCATGCCGGGACTATTGCCAGAGCTTCCTGTGATGGGCTGAACGGCCACTGCCCAGAATTCAGATGTTGAAGTCCTAACCCAAGTCCCCCCAATGTGTCCTTATCTGGAAACAGGGTCATTGCAGATGTAATCAACTAAGATGAGGTCATACCAGAGCAGAGCGGGCCCCTAATGCGTCATGACTCGCATGTCCCTATTAAAGGGCAGGCACACGGGAAGAACACCACATGAAGATGAGAGTTCATGCCACAGACCGGCAGCCAGCAGCCACTCTACTCACAGCAGGGAAGCCTTGAACGCACCCTCCCCTGGCTGTGGAGGGAGCATGGTTGCCCACACCTGGATCTCAGGCTTCTAGCCTCCAGAATTGTGAGACGCACTTTGTCCTAAGGCCCTTGCAGTTGGGGCTTTGTCACAGCGGCCCTGGCAAATTACTATGCTTCTTAACTGGTTCCCCTGACTCCTACCTTGCTGCCATTGATCCATCCCTCACAGCTGCCCGGGGGGTTGGCAACAATAGAGACCTGACCGGTCACCCTCCTGCTTCAGAAGTCATCAGTGGTTCCATCACCCTCAAGTGCAAATTCCGAGGCGTGACCTCGCCCTGGTTACTGCTCCAGCCCATCTACTGTCGCCCCTTCCTTCTATCCTATGCCTCAACCACCCACAAAATCTGGCTATGTTCTGGTATTTCTTTTCCTTTTTTTTAATGTTTATTTATTTTTGAGAGAGAGAGAGACAGAGCATGAATAGGGGAGGGGCAGAAAGAGAGGGAGACACAGAATCTGAAGCAGGCTCCAGGCTCTGAGCTGTCAGCACAGAGCCGGATGCAGGGCTCAAACTCATGAGCTGTGAGATTATGACCTGAGCTGAAGTCGGACGCTTAACAGCCGGAGCCCCCTAGATGCCCCAGTCCTAGTATTTCTCACTGGTATGTCTGCAATGCTAGAGTGTTCCTTCTCTGCCCAGCCCACTTGTTCTCCTGAAAAACACCTGCTCAGTGGCCTAGTGAAACTTTCCCAAACTCCCTTCTCTGAGCAGTGGCCTCGGAAGTTATCCGGAGTCAGATGGTCTCATTGGGAATCCTGGCTCTGACCCTTGGGCGGTTTATTTTCCCTTTCTCTATGTCTCAGTCTCCTCATCTGTAAAGTGGGGCTAACAATAGCTGTTACCCCAAAGGGACTGTTGGAGGATCCAATGAGTTGATGGTAGCTGGTCTCCCAAGACAACCGCCAATGATCCATGGGTCTAGGCAGTCTCCCCCAACGTTGAACCTGGGCTGGCCTGGGACTAACAGAACCTGGAAGGAGTGTTTCTTTGCCAGTTCTGAGCCTAGTCTTCAAGATGACTTGCAGCTCCTGCTTTTTCCCACTTGGAAGGTATGGACACGAGCTGCCATAGAAGAGGTCTAGCTATCCTGCGGGAGGGGAGGCCACCTGACCAGGTCATTGAGAAGAAGTCCTAAGACTTCATGGAGAAGGAGTGAGGACCAGCCATGCCAACATTCAAGAATTGCACTCCAAATGACCTCAGGTCCAACTGTTATCTGACTGCACCTGCATGAGACACTCCGAGAAAGACCAGCAGAAGAACTCTCCAGCTGAGCCCAATCATCCCATGGAACTGTGAAGGATCATTAAGCCACTAAATTCTTAGATGGTGTGTTATACAGCAGAAGCTAGCCAAAGCACAGTTAAGCAAGCGATATGCTAAGAACTGTATCTGGCTCACAGTAAGCACTGAACATGTTGGTTCATTGCCACGAGTCCTAGAACCCTTACGGCTGTCATCTACACCCAGCTCTTGAGGACAGGTGCTCTTGCACCTGTAGAAGCCAATAGGAGAGAAATGTGGCATCTGGAAACGTACCCTGGTGAAGGTGGTCCTTGATATGGGTTTGGCTGGAGAGTTGATGCCTTGGTGCTAGATGCCATACAGCTGGAGTTATCTTCTTCCAAAGTGGGAATTGGTTTCAAGGTCACTCCCACCCTCACTGGGTACCATAATGCCCTGAGCTTCCCATATTTCCCTTACTGAGCCCAATCCACCATATTCACATAAGCTCAAGACTGTGCCCTCTGGGGACCATATGCTGAGTATCTCTAGGCCTATAGATGCTGTGGCGCATGTGCCTGCCTCCGTTAAGTGCTCTGGTGCCTTAGATCTAGGGCTGGTTTCTCATGGAGGCATTTCAGACACCAAGCAGGCTAATGGGGAAAATGTTTTGTTGGGGAATAGGTGGGTAGAAGCCCTTACATCATACCAGATACTCTATTTTATCAGCTGGAATAAGTTTAGAAAGCAATAGTTCCTTTCATTTATTATTTGGTTCCTCCATGGTAGCATTCTTATAAGAAAATTGGTATAAATGCTTGATTACTTCCATTTATTTATCAGGTTTTATGACAGTGAATTGCTTTCCTGTCATTCTTCAGAAGAAACAAATTAATTTTGTGGGTTTTTTATTGTTGTTGTTCAGTACCATTATGAAGTCATGGGTCAAACATCCGATAGATTTCAACCCATTATCATTATTATCCTCACTGAAACTCAAATTGTCCCATTTTGGCAGTGGAAGCCTCTCTCAGTTGGCTCTTGGGTCCCTTTGACATAACCTTAGTAGCTTGATAAATTTCTCTCTATCTAATATAGCAAGATGTTCCAGACTCATCTTAGCTGTTTCCTGCCCCAAACTAGGAATCTTCTATTTCTCCAAAACCCTAGTTTCTTTTCATGGGAAGTAGGAAAGATATTGTAATCTGGGCCCTAGGAATAGTCATTGCAGCTGGCCATTGTTCCTAGATGCTTTCAGTGGACAGAGTTTGAGCATGTAAATTAAAAATATATACATATTTTAGGATCAACTACTTCAACAGGTTCATACTGGGTCTTCCAAATCCAAATCCAATATTACAGAGTTGTTATTTTAGCCTCTACTGTATTACACCCGTGTCTCCTTTTTCCATATCAAGATTCCTAGTTCCCAATACTTGGGAGACGAAGAATTAGAATATCCCATAAACATTTACTTTACCAAAGTCTGCATATACAATAGTATCAGAATAGCAATACTAATATTACCCCCATCAATATGATTATTGAAAATTGTTTAAAATATCTCTGCATATGCTCTCACATTTCTCCTCCTGACCCATTATCTGTTGTAGATGGGGGAGACACAGGATGGAAGGGACATGCAACATCAAGTACCAGTGGGAGGCAGCCACCCACCAATGAGGAGCATCTGTTTGGGTCTCTATGTGAGTAAAACATAAACTCCTACTGTGTTCAGCCCCTGAGATTTAAGGAGGGGGGTTACAACAGGCAGTATTGTTTTAATATTGTAATTAACAGTAAAATTATCTTTTTTTTAAGTTTTACTTTTTTTTAAAAATTTACTTAGAGAGAGCACAAGCAAGGGAAGGGCAGAGAGAGGGAGGGAGAGAGAGAATCCCAAGCAGGCTGTCAGTGTGGAGGCCTGACGTGGTGCTCAAACTCATGAACTGAACCATGAGATCATGACCAGAACCGAAATCAACAGTCGGACACTTAACTGACTGAGCCACCCAGGTGCCCCTGGCTTCTTTCATTTAATGCAATGCTTTAAAGCTTTATCCTTATTGGAGCCTGTGTCAGAATTTCATTATGTTTTATGGCCAAATAACATTCTATTGCATGGATGTAACACATTTTATTTATCCATTCGCCCACTCGCTGACGGACATTTGGGTTGTTTCCACCTGTTGGCTGTCAGAAAAAATGGCTGCCGTAAATATTCATATGCAAGATTTTGTGTAGACATGTGTTTTCATTTCTCTTGGGTACATTCGCAGGAGTAGCATTGCTCGGTCATATGGCAATTCTATGTTTAATTATGTGAGGAACTGCCACACTATTTTCCAAAGTGTCTGAAGCATTTTACATTCCCACCAGGAGTGCATAAATGTTCCAATTTCTCCGTATCCCCATGAACACAGAGCCACCCGGTGCCCCTTGGTCGTTTTTAAATTAGATAGTTTATCTTTTATTATTGAGTTGTGCTAAGTCATAGATCTTAATTACCTTTTAATCTTGCATATTGTTATGGGTCTATGTAATTTGGGGGAGGGGATGAGTTTGGGTGATTTCTTCATTTTTCTTGTTCCTAATATTATGCATTTTAACTTCTCCGCTCCTCTCCCGCAAACTGAGTCAGGTTTGTCAGAGGTTAGCTCTTTTATCTTTGTTAAAAGCTGAAGTTTTATTTTATAAATTGTTTATTATTTTTTACTTATTTATTTCCCTCTTGACTTTGTAGATATTCCCAATACAGTCTTTCTATTTTATTTCTTTTATTGTCATTTATCTTGTTTTAAATCTTTTATTCTGAACAATAAAAATGTTAAGTCTGTATATTTTCTCTTGTGAAGACTTTTGAATGTATCTGGAAAGTTTTATATAATTTGTAATAACTTAAAATTTTAGTTTTGATTTCATCTTAGATACAGGGTTTATTTTTAAAGTGTTTGGGAGCACGAGGGTGGCTCAGTCAGTTGAGCCTCCGACTCCTGATTTCAGCTCAGGTCATGATCCCAGGGTCGTGATATTGAGCCCCACATCGGCTCTGTGCTGAGCATGGAGCCTGCTTAAAATTCTCTCTCTCTCTCTCTCTCTCTCTCTCTCCCCCTCTCCCTTTTCCTCTCTCTCTCTCCCCCTCTCCCTTTTCCTCTCTCTCTTTCTCCCTCTCCTTCTCTCTAGGGACAACTGGGTGGTTCTGTTGGTTGAGCGTCCAACTTCAGCTCAGGTCATGATCTCACGGTTGGTGAGTTCGAGCCCCAGATTGGGCTCTGTGCTGTCAGGTAGAGCCCACTTTGGATCCTCTGCGCCCCTCTCTCTCTGCTCCTTCCACTCGCTCATGCTCTCTCTCTCTCTCAAAAATGAATAAACATTAAAACATAATAATAATCTCTTCGTCATTGAGGTACCTGGCTGACTCAGTTGGTGGAGGATGTGACTCTTGATCTCAGGGGTTGTGAGTTCGAGCTCCACGTTGGATGTGAAAATTACTTTAAAAAAACCTTTAAATTTTTTTTAAATAAAAATAATCTTTTCATCATTTAATTATCATCCAAATGAATTTAGATTAAGTGAATTTGGCCTATAAAATCTCTACTTTTGGAAATTTATTGTTTATTAGTGTTTCATACAGTTTTACATCTCACAACAATGTGAGATGCATATATATGTACATATAAGATGCATTTATATATGATCTTGGTATTTTAATTATTCAGATCCTCCGCTTCCTTGCCTAGTTTTGTCTCCTGAACCGTCCAGTTCCAAAAGTTTTGTATTTGGATGGTGGGGCCTTTTCAGTTCCTTATTTTTCAGTTCTGTTTGTATTTCTAGAAGCTTTTGCTGCGCTTATTTAACTGCTGTGTGGTTCAGCACATAAAGGTTTAAAACTGTTTTGCATTCTTCATGAGGAAGGAATTTCTCTTTTAGAAATGGGTGTTGAATCTGATCTACCAACACATCGGAACTGAATCTCCTAACACCAGACCATCAAGGGAAGCTCTCCGGAGCCCTGATACATGAGCTTTGGTTCCTTCGTGTTGAGAGCCCTGTGGTATTTCCCACTGCAGGAACACATTAGCAGGTGTCCTCTTGCTCTCTCGTGGTGAACACTTAGGAAGTTTCCCATTTTTCACTATTACAAACAGTGTCACAAGGAATATCCTTTTGTTTTTATAGTTTATTGTCAAGTTGGTTTCCATAAAACACCCAGTGCTCATCCCCACAATTGCCCTCCTCCTTGCCCATCACCCCCCTGCCCCTTCCCCTTCCCCCTTCAGCCCTCAGTTTGTTTTCAGTATTCGAGAGTCTCTCATGATTTGCCTCCCTCCCTCTCCCTAACTATTTCCCCCCCTTCCCCTCCCCATGGTCCTCTGTTAAGTTTCTCCTGTTACACTTGTGAGTGAAAACATATGGTATCTGTCCTTCTCTGCCTGATTTATTTCACGTAGCATGACACCCTCGAGTTCCATCCACGTTGCTACGAATGGCCAGATGTCATTCTTTCTCATTGCCATGTAGTATTCCATTGTGTATATAAACCACATCTTCTTGATCCATTCGTCAGTTGATGGACATTTAGGCTCTTTCCATGATTTGGCTATTGTTGAAAGTGCCGCTATGAACATTGAGGTACATGTGCCCCTATGCATCAGCATTTCTGTATCCCTTGGGTAAATCCCCAGCAGTGCTATTGCTGGGTCATAGGGGAGTTCTATGGTTAATTTTTTGAGGAACCTCCACACTGTTTTCCAGAGTGGCTGCACCAATTTACATGCCCACCAACAGTGTAGGAGGGTGCCCGTTTCTCCACATCCTCACCAGTATCTATAGTTTCCTGTTTTGTTCATTTTAGCCACTCTGACCAGTTTTTTTTTTAAATAGTCTATTGGCAAGGAATATCCTTGTAACCACTCCCAGGTCACCTATGTGAGTGTCCCCAGGGCTTGCCCGTGTGCTGGGAGCGGACCACTGGCCGTTGAGATCCTGGTGCCTGAAGTCCAGCGCCTGGGTGCCCTTACTCTTTACTCAGGGAACTCAAATAATATCACTCTCTATTAATATTGAAGAAGAAACACTGAAGAAAATTAGAAAGAATTGTCATAAGGTTTAAACATTTGTTTTAAATGTTTATTTTTGAGAGAAAGAGAGAGAGAGAGAGACAGAAATAGAGCAACAGCAGAGAAGGACAGAGAGACAGGGTGGGGAGGGGGGACAGAGAATCCCAAATAAGCTCTGCACTGTCAGCATGGAGCCCAACGAGGGGCATGAACTCACGAATCATGACCTGAGCCAAATTCCATCACTTAACCAACTGAGCCACCCAGGCACCCAGGCACCCCAAGGCTTACATGTTTTTAACTCTGCTGGATTTTTCTTTTTTCAATCAAGAGTTTACTTCTTTTATAACTTTAATGCCTATTTCCTTTACCCCCCCCCAACTGTGTGTGTGTGTGCATGTGTATGTGTGTGTGTCTGGTGGAAGGCAAGGAATGCCTGTCACTCGGTGAGCTTTCTGTGGCCCTCATCCTAGTCAGTTCTCAGTTAAGCTCTGCCCTTATGCTTTTCCTCTGCATCCTGGAGATGTTTCTCCATCTGGTCCTTTGTATCTTTCATCGGAAATTTACGCTTTCCGTTCAACTCTCTATTGCATCCAGTGTGAAGGTAATTCGGCCACTGTATTTTTTGTTTATCGCTGTCCCTTACCATGAATGGCCCTAATTTCATAAAAGCAATATTCTCTTGTACCTTATGTAGAGCCTGAAATATGAATATTCTAATTTTGCCAGTAAAATCTATTGCTGAGGAAGAGTATACTGTAACTCATGTATTCATCTGACGTATTTATTGAGCACCTACTGTGTGTCTGTGAGGTGCCACAGCGACAGTGATCATAGGATGCCACCCCCACCCATTTCCCGCTTTGCTGCGCTGTTTCCCGTTGGCACACTCATGAGGAGTTCTTTCTCTGGCGTCTTGTCGGTGCACGGATTGCGCCAGCGTCCACATCGAACCCTCAGTTCCCATGGAATCTTCCTCACAGGTCTAAAGTGGAAGCTGTTGAGTATGTGGCACTCAGCCAGGCCCTGGCCAGTATTCTCTACGTGCTGACTCCCCTTCTGGGTGTGAGACCCTGTGCTAATCCTCCAGGCAATGTGTGCCATGAGCCCTTGGGTGGCATCTGTCTCCTGCTCCCACTGCCCCCTCTCTGACTGGGCAGCTCTTCTCATTGGAGCTCTGAGACCCACTTTTGCTGCCACAGAGTCCACGTGGGTCTGAAGGGACCTCTACTGCCTTGCTCCGGAGGTCCTGAGCATCCCCCAGGTCCTCCTCGGGAGGACAGCCAAGCCAGTCATAAAACCCCATCCAGGGGGCCCAGCCCCGCCCGCCCCTCACTCACAGCATCTTAGTCTGAGTCCTTGCTAGAAGCCGCTGCAAGATCTGCCCCGGCGCAGGCTTAGTCTCTTACATCGATACAGATACTGTTTTTATTTGCAGCAACCTAGGCTTTTCATGAGATATTGGGAAGAGGAGAGGAAGCCAGGACATGTTTACTTTAGAGATGGAGGAAAGGATACAGGAGCAGGAGTGGGAGGGGACTGCGCGGCCATCGGTAGGGTGACGGTGACATTAAAGAGCATCCTTACATCTGGCATGGCTGTTCCCCGAGCCACCACACGTGGAATGCCTTCGATGTTCCCCCTGGAGAGGCGACAGAAGGCCTAAGGGGGACCCAGGTTGGACTAGGCTGACAGCCCTTGGCCCAGGGGCTCTCGGGCGGAATGCCGTGGGCCCACTGAGTCCCAGGGGAGCACCCAGCACAGGTGCCCCGTGCTCCTGGCCATGTCCATCCCTCACTCAGCACCTCTTAGTGAGCACCCACTGGGCGCCAGGCACCATTAGCGAAGCCCTGGGGGAGACAACAGCACATGACGCAGAGCAAGATCCTGCCCGGCAGAGGAGGAGACCAGAAATACTCCGATCCGTAAAAGAGGTAATACACTCAGTGACCACTATGTTACAATTGTTGCTTGTTAGCATGGCCGCCTAGGTGCAAGGGGCAGGGGGTGGGGTGCCGAGCCCTCACAGGACAGTGGCTCTACATGCGTGGTCTCAGTCACTCCACAGTGACCTGGCCAGCTGGGAGTTCCTATCCTTTTTTCACAGACCAAGAAAGCGCCCTCCAGAGCCCAGGTGCCCGCACTGTCTCACTCTGACAGGTGAGTCCCCACCACCCTCCCCTGGCTCATTCCAGGCCCTTCCTTGGCTGCCGTGGCCTTGTAAAGGTGGAGGCTTCCCCCTGGCGGTCGCAGGATGCCAGGGGTGCTAAGGCTGTGCTGCCGGAGCCGGGGAGGGGTTCTTCAACAGGGGGCCTGTTGGGGTGGGGGAGGGGAGGCACTGGAACTAACTGGTGACCCTGCGAAGACGCAGGCAGCTACAAGCCCCTTTATTCCACTAACTGGCCTCTCTAAGCCCTGGCTCCTTACCCGCAAAACGGGAATTATGGAGCACCTGCCTCATTACTCAAGTGACAGCTAAACAGGATGAAGAATAAAATACACTAAGCACGGTGGATAATAGTAGTGTTGGCATCTGGCCTCAGTTTCCTAGTCTATAAAGTAGGGTTGGAAAATCTCGTTTACGCCAACTTCGCAGACCATATATGGAGCGCCTACTATATGCAAGCACTTATGGTGTTTGGGCCTCCCTCACCCTGTGTCTCACTCCTGGGGGTAGGGGGTGGGGGGCACACTCCAGCTGCAGCCCCAGCACCCCAGCCGAGGGTGGGGGAGCAGAGGGGAGGAGAGGGTGGAGGTGAAGTGCTGGGCTCCAAGCAGCGGTCCACAGCGCCACCTAGTGGCGACATGCAGCCACGCCAGAAGACTTGTGCTGTTGTCTTTCTGTTCTCTCAGGACTGCAAATCAGGCTCCCTTCAAGAGCTCACAGACTGTGGGGACCAGGACCCGGTGCCAGAGCCAACGACCCCATAATATTTCTGGGCGCTTTCCAGGCCCCAGGGAGGTGGTAGGCAGATCAGGGGCTTGGAAGGAGCCAGGCTCTGGGGTTGCTGGCAGAGCCTCTTGGCATACAACTTACCAAACTAGTCTGATCTTGGTTTCCTTCCTCTGCGACATGGGTAATAATAAAATAAGTCCCTCCACACACAGAATGGAAGGGAGACTCAGAGGAGATGGGAAAGAGAAATGTGGAATTGTTGAGGGCCATATCTTTCTCATGAGATAGTACCGTGTGAGCTAGAAATGAACTGGGTAAGTCCAGGGACCTACTGACTGAGCCAGGGTCCAGGGATGAGGTTGGAGTGGTCGATAGGCCTTCCAGTGCCAGGCTGACACAATGTGTGGGAGCCCGGGCTGCTTGGGGCTCATTTCCCCACGGAGCCCATCTCCCCAGCTCACCCTTTCTTGCCCCTCATTCAACCCGTCTGAGCTGCTCTTGTGTGTCAGGCGCTGGGTGGGTGCTGGGAACACAGTGGGGACCAGACGCCTCTGTCCGGCATTCTGTCCAGGACTGCCTTACCTCTAGCCTGCCCTGGGGCTCCTCTGAGGCCGAGGGGGTTTCAAACTCAAGCATGAACAGTATAAAGTGCAGGGGAGTTCATGCTGGTGGGGCCGCTCTTGACTAATGGGAGCTGATGGAGAACTGTTTCCTGCTTTGATCCCACTGTGGAGAGTTCATTCCCAAGCCTTTCCATGAGGTCCCAGGGGAGTTAGCAACCCACCCCCCACACTGCAGTGGCTGATGCAATAACAAATTCTCTCTCTTTTTAAAAAAAAATCAATTTATTTATCTTGAGAGAGAGAGAGAAAGAGAGAGAGCTCATGCGAGGGGCAGAGAGAATCTCAAGCAGGCTCCTCATTATCAGTGCAGAACCTGACTTGGGGCCTGAGCCAAAATCAAGAGTCGGACGCTTAACCGACTGAGCCACCCAGGTGCCCTGTAATAACACATTCTTGTATTAGCCTTCTCTTCCTCCTTGCCTCTTCCCCTTGCTCCTTACTCCTGTTCCCCGGAATCACTTCCCAAATAAGTTACCTGAAGCATTTGCCTCAGGATCAGCTTTCAGGAGAAGCCAGGCTGAGGCAAATGGTGAACAGAATACGCAAAAATCCTCACCTTCATGGAGATTTTGCTCCAATCATGGAGACGGAAAACAAGCAAGATTAACACGCATAGAGCAGCTACACAGCGATAAGTGCCGGGAGGAAGCCAAGCCGGGAAGAGGGCAGAGAATCAAGGAAAGAGACAGCCGTTTTCTGAAGGGTGGCCGAGGACCGTCTCACCAAGGAGGCGACATTTGATGAGATGAAACTGAGAGCCAGCCACGCTGCCATCTGAGAGCGGAGCACTCCAGGCATAGGAAACAGCAAATGCAAAGGCCTGGCACATTCGAGAAACAGCCAAGTCTGACTCCAAGTTCCACTAAGCAACTGGAGTAGTCGTTCCCTGAGATGTGGAAGGACAGGCTCAGGTATGTGAATGTAGGTGTGTGTGTGTGTGTGTGTGTATGTATTTATATGTGTATGTGTGTATATGTATATATATGTGTATGTACATACAGACACACACACACACACACACACACACACACAATGAAACATTATTCAGCCATAAGAAAAGGAGGGGCACCTGGCTAGCTCCTTCAGTAGAGCATTGCAACACTTGATCTTGGGGCTGTGAGTTTGAGCCCCACACTGGGTGTATAGATTACTTTTAAAAAAATAAAATCTTTTTAAAAGGAGGCACGTGGGTGGCTCGATCGGTTAAGCATTCAACTTTTGATTTCAGTTCAGGTCATGATCTCATGGTCATGGGCTCGAGCCCCACGTTGGGCTCCTTGCTGAGTGTGGAGCTTTCTTGAGATTCTCTCTCTCCCTCTCTCTCTGCTCCTCCCCCATCGCACTCGCTCTTCTCTCTCTCAAAATAAATAAACACTTTTTAAAAAAGACACAGAGAACAGATTGGTGGCTGACAAAGGAGAGGGTGGGAATGGGCAAAATGAATGAAGAAGATCAAAAGGTATAAACTCCAGTTAAAATGAGGAAGTCCTGGGGACGTCCTGTACCACACAGTGATGACAGTTAACAATACTGTGTTGCATATTTGAAAGCTGCTAAGAAGGGCGCCTGGGTGGCTCAGTTGGTTAAGGGTCCGACTTCGGCTCAGGTCACGATCTCGCGGTTCGTGAGTTTGAGCCCCGCGTCGGGCTCTGTGCTGACAGCTCGGAGCCTGGAGCCTGCTTCGGATTCTGTGTCTCCCTCTCTCTCTGCCCCTCCCCCGCTCGCACTCTGTCTCCCTCTCTCTCTCTCAAAATAAATAAACATTAAAATAAATAAATAAAAATTTAAAAAATGAAAGTTCTTAAGAGGGTAGATCTTAAAAGTTCTCATTACAAGAAAAAAAATGTAACCGCGTGTTGTGATGGACGTTAACTAGACTTACTGAGGTGATCATCTTGCAATATATACAAATATCATATCATCTTGTACCTCTGAAAATAATATGTTATTGCTATTTCTATATATGGGATATAATGCTAATATAATGTTATATGTCAATTATATCTCATTTTTAAAAAGATAAATAAGTGAGGTGATGGACGTGTTAATGACCTCAACGGTGGGGATCCTTTCACAGTGTTTATCAGATTGTCACATGGTACACTTTAAACACATTATAATTTTTTTTTTGTTAATTATACTTCAATAAAGTTGGAAAGTAAAGTTTTTAATAGAATGAAAAAATAAATTAATGAAGTGAATCTGAAAAGAAAGAGTGAATGAGAGGAAAGGAATCAGAGACAGAGTACGGACACTCTTCCAAAGCGGCTGCAGCAGAAGGAAGGCAAGAAATCGGGGGGGGGGGGCAGGGGGCTTCGGAGGAAGTAGGATCAAGGGGGGGGGCCTGTTTGTTTCCAGGTGGGAATAGCAAAGCTTGTTCGTATACTCATGAGAATGATCCAGCTGGTTCTTTGAGGAGATCAATAAAATTGCTAACCCCCTGGCCAGATTCACTAGCAAAAATAGAGAAGTCAAATTACCAATATCAGGAATAAGAAAAATGTGATCAGTACACATTCTGCAGCTGTTAAAAGGATAATAAAGGAAAGTTCTGAGCAAGTTTATGCCCATTAATTTGACATCTTAGATGAAATGGACAAGTGCCTTGAAGGACTAAGCTGCCAAGCTCTCAAGAAGAAAGAGCCTAAGTAGCCTGATATTGTAAAGAAATTGGAATTATTGTGTAAAATCTTCCTACAAAGAAACCTCCAAGTCCAAGTAGCTTCGCTGGTGAATCCGATCAAACCATTAGGGAAGAAATAACACCAACTCCACACAAACTCTCCCAGAAAACTGAAAAGAAAGGAATATTTCCCAATGAATTCTATGAAGCCAGCATTACTTTGATACCAAAATGAAAGACATTACAAGAAAACTACAGCCCAAATCCCTCCTAAGCATTGGTACAAAAATTCTAAGCAAAATTCTAGCAAATCAAACCCAACAATTATTAAAAAAAAAAAAAAAAAAAGTGAGGGGCACCTGGGGGACTCTGCCAGTTGAGAGTTCAACTCTTGATTTCGGCTCGGGTCATGGTCCCAGGGTTGTGGGATGGAGCCCCATGTCAGGTGCCACCTGCTTGAGATTCTCCCCCTCTTTCCCTCCCTCTGCCCCTCTCCCCTGCTATGCGCATGGTCTCTCTCTCTCTCTCTCTCCCTCTCTCTCTCTCAAAAATAAAAATAAAGTGAGTGGAGCTTATTTGAGGAACATGAGGTTGACTTAACCCTTGAAAATCAATCAATGTAACTCGCCATGTTATGAAATTTTAAAAGATGCAGAAAAAGTATTTAATGAAACCCAACATCCATTCTTGATAAAAATTCTCGGTAAAGTAGAAACATAACAGAACTTCCCCAGACTGATAAAGGATATCAATGAAAAATCCACATCTGACGTTATATTTAATGATGAAAGACTGAATGCTTTCCACATGAGATCAGAAGTGAGCCAAGGACATCTATTCTCACACTTTCTGTTCAACATTGGATGAAACAGAATAGAAAATCCAGAATAAACTCACACATATGAGGATAACTGATTTTCAGCAAAGGCGCCCAGGCAAGTTGGTGGAGAAAGAACCGTCTCTCGACAAATTGTGCAGGAGCAACTGCATATCCACTTACAAAATAACCGAATTTTGATCCATACCTCACACCATATAAAAAAATTAACTCAACATGGGCCATTGCCCTAAATGGAATAGTTTTTACATAATTATAAAGCTTCTAAAAGAAAATATGAGAGAAAACCTTTGCGACCCGGGTGTGGCAAGGATTTCTTAAATGCGATACCAAAAGTACAATGCACAACAGAAAAAAGGTGATAAATTGGATTCCATTGAGTTAAAATCTTCTGCTTCATGAAAAACACTGGTAAGAGAATGGAAAGCCAAGCCGTAGGTGGGGCAAAATCCTATATCTGATAAAAGACTTACATTTAGACTTTAGGAAGAACTCTCAAACATCAATAAGAAAACAAACAAGACAACTTTTTGAGAAAGATTTGAACAGATACTTCAGAGAAATTAGTGCGTGGTGAATACACCCCTGAAAAGGTATTCAACATGGTTAATTGTTGAGGAAATGGAAAGTAAAACCAGGATGAGGCATCACTGCACACCCACAGCAAATACCGGGAAGGACATGGAGGAGCACGGAGGACGTCTACATGGCTGGTGGAGGTGTAGGATCATGCATCCACTTTGGAAAATACTCTGGTAGCTTCTTATAAAGCTGAACATGCACTTACTGTACGACCCAGCTTTCCACTCCCAGATATTTACCCAGGAGAAACGAAAGTGTATGTCTATACGAAGACATGTACATGAATGTTCACAGCAGCTCTGTTTGTAGTAACAACACTGAAAACCTGGAAGCAACACAAACAGCCATCAGTAGGTGAATGGATAAATAAGCCATGGTACATCCATTCGATGGAATATTGCTGAGCAGTAAAAAGGAATGTGCTACTGACACATGCTACAAAATCAGCGAACCTCAAAATAATCATGTTGAATGAAAGAACCCCAACAAAAAGAAGAGTACCTACTGTATAAATCCACAGATATAAAATGTTAGAAAATACAAAGTAATGTATGGAAATGGATAGCAGAGGGGCACCTGGGTGGCTCAGTTGGTTAAGTGTCCGACTTCGGCTCAGGTCATGATCTCACAGTTTGTGGGTTTGAGCCCCACATCGGGTTCTGTGCTGACAGCTCAGAGCCTGGAGCCTGTTTCAGATTCTGTGTCTCCCTCTCTCTCTGCCCCTCCCTTGTTTGCATTCTGTCTCTCTCTGTCTCAGAAATAAACAAACATTAAAAAAATTTAAAAACAAAAGAAATGGACAGCAGATCCATGATTGCCTGGAGATGGAGCAGGGGTGTGGTGGGGAGGTGGGTAAAGAAGGGATTCCCAAGGTGGGGTGCCTGGACGGCTCAGTCAGTTAAGTGGCCGACTTCAGCTCAGGTCATGATCTCGAGGTTCACGGATTCGAGCCCCATGTCAGGCTCTGTGCTGACAGCTCAGAGCCTGGAGCCTGCTTTAGATTCTGTGTCTCTGTCTCTCTCTGCCTTTCCCTTGCTCACACTCTGTCTCTCTCTCTCTCTCTCTCTCTCTCTCTCAAAAATAAATTTAAAGAAAAACATTAAGAAGGGATTCCCAAGGGGCAAGAGGAAATTTCTTTAGCATGATGAAAATGTTCATTATCTTGATTGTGGTGATGGTTTCCTTAGTGACGTTTGTCACTTTAAATTTGTGCAAGGGGGGCCCGGGTGGCTCAGTCTGTGAAGCATCTTGATTTCTGCCCAGGTTCTGATCTTACAGTTCATGAAACTGAGCCCCATGTCGGGCTCTGCCCTGACAGCACAGAAACTGCTTGAGATTCTCTCTCTCCCTCTCTCTCTGTCCCTTCCTCTCCCTCCCTCTCAAAATAAATAAATAAACTAAAAAATGTGTGGTTTATTTTACCTCGAGTACACCTCAAATAACTGTTAAAAGATAAGTTTGGGGAATATTGTATTTGGAATTTTTATTCAAAGCCAGTCTTCCTGGATATATTTTATTGGTTTGTTTTTCTTAGAATTACGCAACAACAACAAAAGTCCAACATGAAAGCCTACACACGTCTCCCAGTTTCACAACTATGGTGGGCTGCAGTAACACGGTCAGTTTCTGTATGTGCCATGGTGAGGGAACAGCACTAGTCTTGAAGGTCATGCTTCCATGCTTGTGAGGTGAGGGGTCGAGCAGAGGTTGTCGGCTCTGAGCACCCAAAGAGTGCAATAGCATCCCAACCTCAGGACTGAAAAGGTCCCTTCCTTGTGTCCCGTTTTGCTTTCTAGAGAGGTGAGTGGCTGCAGTTTGGAAGAAAAAGATGAGTAAAGTACCAGCCGGAGCTCTGCTATCTGTGGCCCCCCCACCCGGTTCCCTGGTCTCCGTAAGCAGCAGGTCAGGTAGAGGGGCGTCTGCGCATCTGCTCGTGGTGGCAGAAAGAGGGAAGACAAGGTGACCAGAGGTTTTCAGGGTACACGGTACTAAGACTTTGGACAGACACACTCAGTGGAGTCCCAAAGTTGCTCAGTGCCTCCGCCATCTTGCTGCCCCAAAAGACAACCACCTCCCACTCAGGACGGAGAGAGTCCTCAGAGAATAGCCAGAGCCGGAGAGCCAGGAGGCCACCAGCCAGATGCGGGGGTGGGTCAAGAGGGGACCGGGTGGAGGTTCCAGCAACAGCTGCTGTGACCACCCCTTGGGGACAGCTGCAGGAGCGGCCGTCCATGCGCTGCACACCCACTACCATGCATGCGTCCACACTGCCGCGGACACTGTACGTGGCTTCACATCGTGGCTTCGTCACTTACCAGCCCTGTGCTTTGGGCAAGTTACTTGACATGCCCCAGTCTCTCCATCGGTAAAATGGAGGTAACACGAATTACCACACGCAGTTGCAAGATTTAAAGGAGTTGGTAGCTGTCAGATGTTTGGACGACCTCCTGACACAGAGCATGCTTGCTGATGTGTTTGCTCTTGTTACGTTATTCTATCCCTTTACAAACCCCTCTCCTGCCCTTGTCTACATGCATCAGAACTCAGGCCGACCAAGCATCCCACCACTTCACTTCTGGGTGTGGCGGGCAGTTGGCTCCGTAACACACTTAACCCGAGTTCTTCAGGTCTGGGGCTCTTGCTGCTTATTTCTATTGCTCTAGCTACCGACAACGGCACAGGAAATCTGGAACCCAAGTCTTGGGGCAGGAAGGCTTGGGGGGGCTGATCCATGCAGGGCCTGCCATCTCCAGCAGGGGGAGATCGGCACCAAGCTTAGCTGGGCTTTGAGCATTGTTCCTCCAGACCCCGGGGGC
>CM053561.1:27982725-28014845 GCA_028646485.1 Cryptoprocta ferox | reverse complement strand
GGCGCTAATTGGGGTAGCACATGCAGCAGCCTGTGCCTGCCGCCTCCACGCTGGCCTTCGCACCAGGCCCCAAGAGTCCATCGGTGACGGAGTGCTCCATGATGATGTCCTCTACCCGGGTGATGTACAGGGCTGTCAGCAGCACCCCCAGGAACTGAAGAGAAAGGGTGAGAGCATGCTGGGGTGCTGGGGGGCTCTCTTTGGCGGCCCCCAGCCCAGGCACTCCTCTCCTCTTCCCAGGAAATCCCAGAGACCCTCCGTGTGCCCCATCAGCAGAGGCCCCTCCGCTCTGGGACCCCTGTCTCCACCCCAGCTATGCCACTCACTATCTAGGGGGTCTTGGGCAAGTCACTTAACCTTGCCAAGCCTCAGTTTCCTCGTCTGTTAAAAGGGCATGATTATAGCATCTACCTCCCAGAATTGAAGAAGGCAGTGCCGGTGCAGCCCTTGGAAGAGCTTTATAAGCAAGGCTATTGCCATTCACCCTCTCTGTCCAGCCCTCCAGCCCTCCAAAGTGAGCGCAGATTGATGGTACAAGAGCATTCTTCACCCCAGACCATTGTACCCTTCCTGCTGTCTGTAACCACCAAGCCACACTTTCTCTGAAACGACCCCTTGCCCACCACCCCCCTGGGTGGAGGGGGACCAGCCCACCTGGGGGAGCAGGATGCCCAGCAGGAGACCCGCCATGATGGTGTAGTTGTCCATGAACCAGATGAGCACGGCGTTGGTGCAGCCTCGAACGTAGATGACATTCTGCACGCTGAGGCGCTGCCCGGGGAGGAGCCTGGCTGACACCTCACCTGGCGGGGCCCCAGCCCCCGCTCCACGACTCACTCGATGTCCAGGCAAGTCCCTCCCCCTCTCTGAGCCTCAGTTTCTCACATGCACTACGAGCAGGTGGCTCTAACCAGTGGGTCTCAGCGGCCAGCAGTGAGAGCACCGAGGACATTGTGGTGGCACTTCTGGGTGTCACAGCGGTTGGGTTTGGGGGCTAAGGGACTGCAGGGCTAAGGACAGTCCTATTCCACACACAACGGCCCTGCCTTCCTGCCTCTCAGAAGTCCCCTGGGAGCATCTAGATGGCTGGAAACCCATCCGTAATTATCTGAGCCAAAAGCCCAATTTCAGGGGCTTATAAAAACCACAGTGTTTTCTGCGTAGTTTTACAGTGCACAAATACGTAGTACACACACACACACACACACACACACACACACACACACACACGCTATATAGAACTTTGCAGAAATACTACAATGTAAATTAAAGAATGATTATATTGTATTTTGTCTGGAATTTTATCAAGAATCACTCACCATCTTTGAAGACCATGTCCACGGGATAAATGATGCCCGATGCCCGTGGTGGACACATTACCAATCCCCCCCACCCCGCCGGGTGTCGGCTGCCCCTGTGGTACAAACACGGGACTGCTTTTTTAGTGTCTTCTGTCGCATCTAATGCCTGAGCATTTCCACGTGAAGTGTGCTATAGGATTGTGAGTTGTTCGAGTTCGCCTTTTATCTCAGGTTCACCACTTACTCTGAAACTGGGTGTGTAGGTAGATTATATTATCTGTGAATTTCATTCTGAGATAATAACAAGGACGAATGATTCTTGTAAAACCTGGGCACCAGGTCTGATGGCTTGAGAACCTCTGCTAGTCTATGGCTCTCCAGCTGAAATGGGCATCCGATGTACCTGCCAGGCTCTGCCCCAAGAATGTGTGTTTCTAGCGAGTTCCCAAGGCTGCTGTCACTGCTGGTCCAGGGACCTCACTCCTCACAGGCACCTCAAGTCATCGTGATTTTTAGCTCCCTCTCAGAACCACCCCAGCATCACTCTTAGCCCTGGGGAGTTGCAAGGCAGCCCGGTGCTGAGCACGGCTGGGCACACGGGCATGCTGGGGGCACTGGCAAGGGCACGCTGGCCTCACACAGACAAGCCCACAGTAGGTGCTCAGTAAACACAGGCAGGCAGCCTTTCCCAGCCTGGGGGATTCTTGGCTCCCTGAGTCCTTCTGTATCTGGGCACAGGTGGAAAACCCTGACAGCCCCTGACTCCTGTTCACAGCCAGGAGCCCCACCCCCAGGAGCTCCTCCAGTCCCCCAGGGGAGGGGACAGGAAGAGCAACCTTTCTCAAGGAAAGAGATTTCAAAGACATTACCTCCTTGTCAATAGTTCTGTAGCCACACATGGTGTTGACAACTTCTGTCTGAAACAGAAATGTGTGTTAGCGGACACTTACATAACGCTTACTGTAAAAGACACTGTTATCGGGGCTCCTGGGAGGGGCTCAGTCAGTTAAGTGTCCAACTTCGGCCCAGGTCATGATCCCGTGCTTTGTGGGTTCAAGCCCCACATCGGGCTCTGTGCCGACAGCTCAGAGCCTGGAGCCTGCTTCAGATTCTGTGTCTCCCTCTCTCTCTGCCCCTCCCCTGCTTGCACTCTGTCCCTCTGTCTCCCAAAAATAAATACACATTTAAATTTTGTTTTCAAAAAGACACTATTATTCTCCCCTTTTACTGATGAAAGAACTGAGGCACAGAGTCCGGTATGAATGGAGCTGAGACTCCCACCCAGGCAGTCTGGCTAGAGTCTGCATGTTAACCTCCCCTCCCTCAAGAAGTGCGCAGGAGGAAAGACGGAAAGGCTAGTTCTGGGGCATTTGGGAAAGAGGACGTCTCCTCCACCCACAGCAGCCCAGGAACCCAGAGAAAAGTGTGTCACCCCAGGGCCACGGCTTTGCTGACACGGCCGTGCATGGTCTCAGAGGTCAGGGCTGGGCTGGGCTGTTCTTGCTCCACTGACTCCTATGAAGCAAAACCTCGGCCGACAGCCAGGACCCCGGCCAGCTGTGCTTTACCTGAGGACGAGGCTGAGGCCGCTGACCTCACTGCCCTGCCCCTGCAGACTGCCACCCCACCAGTCAAGGCACCGCTTTCCCAGGAAGAGAGTTGCTCTCAGGAACTCCCAGCTGCTGATCAACCTCAGGGCAAGGAGGGCTGGGGTCGGCCCTGGACCCGCTCAAATCCCCTCCCAGCAGGCCTGGGTCAGAGGACTGGCAGGCCACTTCCCTCCACTGTCGATGCCCTGTGCAGCCTTCTTCTCTTTCTACAAAGTGACAGAGAGCCAGACGCCCCAGCCCCGCCATGCCACACCAGCTGAGAGCTGCTGTGGGCTCGGGCGCTGCAGGGGCCAGTGGCAAAGTGGGAGGGCAGGAGAGGGGCCCCGACAGCCTCTGGCATCATGGTGCCTGGTCCGGGCCTTGCTCTGCTACTTATGAGCTCTGGGGCCAATCTTAGATGTGCTGTCAAGGGACGGAACATGGAGGTGCTCAATCAGTATTTGTTCAGTGAATGAATGAATGAGTGAATAAGGTTCCTTTGGTATCTCCCATAAAGCAGTGGTGATCAGTAAGCCCACGTCTTGGGGCAGTTTTGACCATAAAGGGAGGTACACCTGTCAACGGCTTATCTCAAGGCAGGGCACATGGAAGAACAAAAGGACACTGGCTGGAGTGACTTTGGACGTGATTCCAGCCCCTGGAAGGCAAGGAAGGCTGTCAACTCCCCTTCCTAAAGAGCAGGCTGGACCGCAGGCCTCATCTCAGATATCAGGACCTGGTTTGTGGGCCAAATAACCTCCCTCAGTGTAGACTGTACCCCAGGCGCCCTCTGACCCCAAACTGGCCAGCATCCACTGGACATAGGTCAGCGTTTGTGGCTCCTCTAGGCGGTGAACATGACCCCATGGAGAGGGTCAGGCCTGGGAAGCAGGTGCATGATAGAATGATGGGAACGGTAGAAAACGGTAGAAAACGCCTTATTTGTTCATCCATTCACTGAACAAACGTGGATTGAGCACCTATGATGTACCAATCGCTGTTCCAGGCATTGGGGATGCAGAAGAACAAAGGAAAGTCCTTGCCTTCATGGAACGTGTATTCTAGAAAGGGAGACCCACAGTGGACATAATAAAGAGGTGGCATACATAGTCTGAAGGTGTCAAGAGTGCCCACTTCCACTGTGCTTCCAGCCCCGGACGCATCGCGCCTGCCCCCAGGGAGCGAACAGGTGCCACCACAGCCCAGAGCCCTCCTCGGCACTCCCCTCCCCTGCCAGGAGAGCCCCCCCCCCAAGGAGGGGATGAGAGACACGCATGGCTCTTTCCAAAGGTAAAGCCTCCCTCGGTCTGAGCACAGAACCAGTATTCTCCAGAGCCTCTGCTGAGGGCTCGCGGGCCCCCAGACCAGTACGCGGTGGCCTCTTCCGTCTGACACCGGGCCACAGACAGGAGGTCAGGAGGGGCACTGAGCAGCCCGAAAATGAACTCAGCAAAGTTCACAGGGGTTCCTCACATGTGCTTTCTGTCCGGCCCAGGGCTGATGAGCTTCGGGTACATGGGGTCTGAGAGGCCAGGGGGAAGGGGGAGGGAGGCCTTGAGAGGCCCCCAAAGGGCAGCCAAAAATGAGAGGGTGGATATCTATAACAAACGGGCACAAGAGTTCAGCAGGCACAGCGGTCTGAGGCCATTTAACGTAGAGGCAAACTGCCCTCTACACCAACCCAGGCCTCGGGGACGTCACTCAGCATAACCGAGTTTTATCTGAGGGATCCCTGTTGTTTCCAATCTTCTGTAGGAAGCCTGGTGTAAAAGACGTTCCTTTTAATGCTGAGAGCAAGGGGGGAAAGTGACTTTCCCTGAAGCCCTGGTTTGCTTTCCTCCGTTGAACAGGAACAACGTACCACACCACGTCTCCCCTTTTCCTGTGGCCGCCAGGGAGCTCTAAACCACCACGCCTAAGGCTCTGGTTTCCGCTTATTTTTTGTTTTAGTTTTTTCTCCTATGTGTTTCCTGCGTGTCCGTTCAGATCCGTGGCTAAATGGAATAGGGTAAAATAAATAGATTCGTACACAGATTCACACACACGGATTCGAGGAAGGAAGGAAGCACCCTCTTTTCTATCTAGAGAAGAAAACCACGAACCCACCAGTGGTTCTGTGATACGGATCCAGAGATAAACCCGCCGGGGGAGTGTCCCCTCCCCCCACACTGTCCCATCCAGACGCGGGCTTTCCACTCCACGGCTCTGCAGGGCCCGTGTTGGTGTGCCCAGCCTGGGCTTCTCCCCACCCTCCAGGCCCCTGTATCCAACGGCCTGTTTGACATCCTGCTGGAATGTCGCCCAGCTCCCAAGCTCTATCTGACCACACGGAACCCCAAACCTGCCTCACCGCTATCCTCCCCTCTCAGCCAATGACAGCCCCTTCTTTCTTGTGGCTCGAGCCAAAATCCGGGAGCCCTCCTTGATTTCTCCCTTTCCCCTACCTCCCATCTGATCTGTCAGCGAATCGTGTTGACTTACATGTAAAACAAAGCCGGAAGCTGACCAGGTCTTACCACCTCCGCTACCGCCCCCTGACTCTAAGCCTCTGTCTTCCCCCACCTGGTGTGGTGGACTCTGAGGAGCTTCTCGGAACCCCGGAGACACTGGGAGCACAATCGGTTGGGGCCTTAGCTGTCAGCCCTTGTGATGATTGTCATATGCTATTAACTTTATGTGTCAACTTGACTGGGCCTGGGGTGGGGTGCCCAGATATTTAGTCAAACATTATTCTGGGTGTTTCTGTGAGGGTGTTTTTCAATGAGATTGACATTTAAATCAGTAGACGGAGTGAGGCAGATTGCTCTCCCTGGTGTGGGTGGGCCTCACCTAAACAGTTGAAGGCCTGAATAGAACAAGAAGGCTGCGCCTCCCCCAAGTAACAGAGAATTCTTCCTGCCTGACGAACGGCAGACCTGAACTGAGACACTGGCTCTTCCTGGCTCTCGAGCCTCCAGCCTTCGGACAGGAACGACATCGTCAGGTCTCCTGGTTCTCAGGCTGCTGGTCTCAGACTGGAACTAAACCACTGGCCCTCCTGCATATTCAGCTCGCTGACTCATCCTGAAGAGCTTGCTCGCTAACCAGCATCTCAGAGCCTGCTTCCCGGACAGCCTGACCTGTGTGACACACGGACCGCTGCACTAGCCCCTAACCAGACTCACCGCGTCTACCTCTGCGCCCCCCCCCCCCCCGGCAGTCAGCGTGACCCTAGTAAAGCCTCGGTCAGATCTGCCACTTAGCCACTAGAGCCCTCCATTTGACTCCTTGTCACTCAGGGAAAACCAAAGTCCTGACCATGGTCTTTAGGGCACCCATGACCTCCCCAACTTAACCTGTTGCTATTCTCCCCCATGCTGACTCTGCTCCAGCCACATTGGTGTCTGTGCTGTTTCTTAAACACGCCAGGGCAATTCCCACTCCAGGGCCTTTGCACATGCTCTTCTCTGCCAGGAATGCCCAACCTCCAGATATGCATGGCTTACTTCTTCACTTCCTTCAGAATTTCACTGAGAACTACCTTCTCAGTATCTAAAATTGCAATCCTCCACGGCCCTGCTTTATTTTCCTCCTTAGCATTTACCACCTTCGAGGGTACAATGTGGCACTTATTTTGTGGGCCACTCATGCAGACAGAGTTCCCCATGTGTCTGTACCCCCAGGACCTGGAATCACATCTGGCACATAGCAGGTCCTCAACAAATACACGCTGAATGAATGAACACACGTAGGGTTTCCATGGCTTGGCTTGGACATTCGGGTGCCACCGCCCTACATGACGAAGTTCAGGATCACACTCCCCCCCCCCCAGGCTTCTCTGAAAATGCTGGGCTGTCCTCCAGCGCTCCCCTTCCCAGAAAGCTACCCTAAAATGGCAGCTAAACTTCCAAACAAACCTTCCCTCCTGGTTCAGGCTTTTTTAGGGCCGATGCGCTCGGCCCTGGCTCCCTGACTCAAGGGTGAGGCCCCCACCCCCACCGGCAGCTGCTTGGGTTACAGAACCCAGCAGTGGGCACAGAGTGGTAGAGATGTTTGAAAAGAAATTTTCCATGACTCTTCCGGGCATGAGTAATTGCAAAGCTCTCCACCTCATTCCAATCCAGAAACCAGGCAGCGTGGGGGCACATTAGTCAAACACAGGATTGAAGAATCCCTTCGTTTAGAAGGGGTGACTACATGGGACAGCCTCCCCCGTGGCATGGAGGTGACAGAGCTGACAGGATCTTGCTGGGGAGAGGCAGCGGCTGGCATTTACACCACCAGACCCCTTCCAAAGGTGCCCTCCAGCTTAGGCTGCGGAGCTGGCCACCCCGAGAAGCCCCCCAGCCAGGAACCCTCTGGGCTCCTCGCCTGGGCTGGGGAGAAGGCCAGAGCACAGCTCCCACATGGCTGCCTCTATTTCATGCCATCCTTGGGCAAGGCAGGCACCGGATGTTTTGGTGCCTCAACTTCTTCATCTGTACAGTGGGTAAAATAACAGGACCTGCCCCACGGGGCTGTGGAGAGGGCTAAATACTACAACCAGAGAGCCTAGAACAGGCCTGCACATGGGAAGTGCTCGCTGGCTGGACCACTGCCCCTAAAGACCGGCCTTCCACGCCCCCACCCCCAGATGTACCCATCAGTGGCCCTGGAGACTCAGGAAGCTGGGGCAACGCCCACCACCTCCTGCCCGCCCCCCCCCTTCCTGAAAGACAAGAGGCGCCTGGCCAGCCGGGGAGGCCCCAGGAGCAGTGGGTACCGTGTTTCTGACGCAGCAGGTGTAAGGCACCCCGCAGGCCAGGGGTCCGGGGGCGTTGCAGTCATGGTACTGGTTTTTGCTCCAATCCCGGTAGTCTTCCCCGCCACAGCACTTAAACTGAGAGGGAGGCAAGGGGGGGGGGGTGTCACCGCTGAGGCCCCAGGCACACACCAGGAAGACCCCGTGGCTTATGATGGGTCTGCTGGTAGGGGAGCACCGTGGGCTGCACCAGGGTCCTGTGCTCCCCCAGGAGGCAGTGAGCACCCCATCGCCGGAGAGGCGCACAAGCCAAGGCTGGGAAGCCTCTCGGGGTGGGTAGGGGGGAGGCTGCTAATACTGGAGGGAAAATCGTCTTCGATGCCCCATCTTCACGTCCCCCGTGCGGCTGCTCAGCCCCTGAAGGTTCCAGAAACTAGGATTCCAGGGACGTCCCCACAGCCCAGTGGTCCTATGTCACAGCCACCCTAGCTCCGCCTGTCGGCCCTCAGCAAAGGAACACACACACACACACACACACACACACACGCTGTCATGGGCTCGGGACCGAAGTTGGGGGGCAGGACGGGCCTCATTGCCCCCCTAGCTTAGCTTCTCCCGGCACCAGCCCCTGCACTGGCACGGGTCCCACAGCCACAGCCGAAGCAACACAGCCGTGGGGGACACGCTCCCCGGCGGAGACAAGAGTGGCTGCTCCAGGAAAGGGTCAGCGGCCAGTGCTGTGCATCAGGGACTGGAAGGGAGGAGGGGCAGTGGGGGAGGGGCGGCCGTAGGTTGGGAGGTCGGGGAGGCCCCTCTGAACACATGACATTTAATCTGAAACAGGAACAGCAGGAAAAAGCCAGTCAACAACGCACAGAATGAGCTAGTTGTGTGTGGGTAGCAAGCCCGGGGGCCAGCATGTCAGGAGCAGGGCGAGCGAGAGGGGAGGGATGCAGTGGGGAGGGATGCAGTGGAGAGGGCGGCCTGGGCCGCACCACGCTGCGCCTCACAGCCAGAACGAGTGGGGAGCTGAGATCAGATTCTGAGTGGCGGGAGTCACTGGAGGGTTAAGCGACAGTGCAGAGAAACACAGAGCAGACACCCTTCCGCAGCCCCCACAGAGCCCTTCGGGCTCTCAGGTTTTAGGACCTGGAAGGGGCTCCCCAGGGTGCAGTTCAGAGAGCATTTGCTTTGCAGTCCAGGAGACCAGAGTTCAAATCCTCAGGCTACCACTCCTAGCTGTGTGACTTTGGGCAAGCCGACCAGGCTCTCTGGGCCTCGGATTCTCATCTGCAAAGCCAGCTCTGCCCAGCTGAGCTGGGGATCACAGAGCCACACAACAAGCACTCAGCACGGGGGCCTGGCACCGGGCGTGAGTCACCCCACACCCCACCCTGGGAGAAATGAAATCCCCAGGCTGGTGGAAGGCTGGTTCCAGTAAAAACATCATGCTTCAGCCGACAGTCGGAGCTGGCGGACACGCCCCAGGCAGAGAGGCGCCTCCCAGAGGCTGCACCTGTTGTGACCACAGTGAGGGCCTGAGCCAAGGGAGTGGCCACTGCGGATGGCCCCGGGTATGGTGAGATTTGGTTCTCGCTGACGGCCAGCACGGGAAACAGGTCCCGAGGCCATGTCCCCGGAAGCGCAACATCAACACACAAGGACATCAAGATGTCAAGAGGGAGGGGTCGTCTGTCTCCACTCCCCCCTCCCCCCCCCCGCCCCCATGCAGATGAGGAGCCTGAGGCTCAGGACTAAATGACACTGGGGTGTAGAAGCCGCCCAGGGCTTATCATTACACTGACAGACTTGGGTAGACGTTGTGGGGAGATGGACAGTGTCCCAAAACGATAATCATTGCGTTCACAGAAGTGAATGGAAGAAAAGGGGAAGTCGTGTTCTGTTCCCCAATGCAGGGGGAAGTGGAATCGGGGAAGAGCTCTTTCCACATCAGGGCTATCCCTGACTTGGTAGGGAGTGAGCTCCCTGTCACTGGATGGACTCTGAACTGGGTGGCTTGGAGGTCACTCCCACCTCAAGGAAGGATAATCTTTGCCCATTGGAGAAGGGTACCCTGGGACCCTGCAAGGTGGCTTGTAGTTTTACCTGGTCTTATTCTTTTTGGGGGAGGGGAGGGTGGTCCATGTAACTAAGGTGAGACAGGAAGAGTAAGGACATTCTGGGCCAGGCACGTGGGCAGAGGACTGGTTGAGAAGGTCAGGCCCCACACTTGATGGCCAGCCATTGCCTCCCAACTTGGCCAGCCACCTGCTTTGGGAATGGACAAGCCACGGCTCCATCACCCTCCCCCTCTTGAGCAGGGTCGTGAGCTGGGGGGCAAAGGACATGGCGGGTGTGTCTCTGACCCACAGCGCCTGGCTCACCTCCTTCTGAACAAAGTCCATGATGTTTTTGAAGTCCAGATCATCATAGTAGTTCTCGATTCCTCTTCGAATGTTGTCATTCAGAAAGTCGATGGTCTGTTTAGATGGAGACATTATGAAAGAAACAGACCCCCCACCCTGAGCCCAACCCGAAGTCTCCCAAACTCGGGACTGGAACGGAGTGCCCACATGCCCAAGTCGCTCCCACCCTGCCTGCATGAACACCCTACCGCACCCCTGCCCACAACCCCTCTCTGTGCCCCCCATGCCCATCTGATGCTTTAGACCCTCTGCATGTCTGAGCAGGAGCGATTCACACGCTTTCCTACACAGAGCATATAGGCCAGGACCCAAGAGACAGGGCCCTGCCCGGGGAAGCAGCCGTGCCGGGCTGGGACTGGGCTGGCCCCGGTCCCTGCCTGGTGCCCCTTTCACTGTCCAAAGACAGGCCTGAGCTGAGGCTTCCTTTCATCCTTCAGACCTCCTCTGCACTCTTCTCTGCTACCCAAACTCTTGTGTTATGGATAAAGACACTGAGGCCCAAAGAGGGACCTGACTCAGCCAGGGCACAGAGCAGGCAGGCTAGGGGCCCGGCCAGGACTGGAAACCAGCTCTCCTCGTGTCCCTAGTGGTTCATCGCTGCGGGGCTCCAGCCTGAACAAAGGGCCCACCTCCTAGCTCGGACAGGGAGGGGTGCTGGCACATCGCCCTCTCCCGGTCACGCTGGGCCTTCTGGATCAACAGCCCGGCTGTTGTGCTGAAATCCAGGAGCACAAAAGGCCCCACAGCGGGCAGGGGTGGGGGCGGGAGAGGGGGCAGCCCAACCCCAAGCTCAGAGCGACAATCACGGCTTTCAGAGCAGGGAGCCCGGCCCATCACCAGGGATCGTGCCGGCACAAAGCGAGCATTCTTGGCTCTGGAGCCAGACGATCCCCAGGGGAGGCGCCTGCGGGCACCCCTGGGAAAACCGGGCCCTGGGTGCCAGGCCTGGTCCTGGGCCGCAGGCCCCACCACAGCCACTTCCCCGCTCTGAGCCGGAGTTACCCACCGGTGACCAAACCTGCAGGCCTAACTTTAAGATCACTCCCGGCTCTGAGGACCAAAGACGAAGCTGAGAGATACGGTCAAGGCTCACGGTCAAGAGCAGGGCCCACAGCCAGCCAGGCCTCGGACGCTGCATTTCATCTCTGAGCCTCCACTTGCTTACCTGCAAAATGGGAGGATGGTCCTCTGCCTTGCAGAGATGCGAGTGTAGATAAATAAAGCTACAAACGTGCTCAGCACGATGCCAGGCACATCGCAGGCCATGGTGTTATTATTATTATAGATCTTTGTTGCCTTTTCCGGGAGACCCATACTGCCCCTGCATACCTGTCCCATCACCAGTGGGAAGTGGCTAATCCCAAGGGCAAACCGAGGCCTCAAGTCTTATGCAAAAGGCCTCCTGCAGTGGAAGCAGCCTCCGGAGCCAGAGCCAGCCACAAGCCGGGGACCCACAAACACCCTGCCGCCCAGGGAGGCGACCTGACCAAAGTCACCTCACTGGTCACTGGCAGAGAGATGCTAGAATCAGGGTGGCAAACTCCCAGCCTGAAAACACTTTAAGAAGCCAAAGTAAGAACTCGAGGTTCCGTTTGGGGTCCTCTCCCCAAACCACCTCCAGTATCAGGAAGAGAGGAACAAAGGATACATCAGCCACGTCCTTCTCGACACTCACTGCTCAAAGCCAAGGCAAGAAAGGAGACTGGCTCAGGGAAGCCTATCTCTGTGGCCAGAAGGAAAACCCTCTGCTGATGAAGACCAGCCCCTCAGAAGCAGATCTGGGAGCTGACAACCTGCTGGCAGCCTGGGGGGGACCTGGGGCAAGTTCGCTCACGGGCGCCCGAAGAGCGTGCGCTCACCAGCCCTCAGTCCTGCACTGATCCCAGGGCAGGGGCTTGCTGGGCCCATAACCTGGGCAGAGCAGGGACCTGCCTGGCCTCAGGCCCACCCTTCTCAGACGCCTCAGGTCGTGAGACCTTTCCAACCTTGTGTGCCTGCTCCTCTGGGTGAGGAAGGGACAGGCCAGCCAGCTGGGGCACGGTTGGGGGCATCTAAGAAATAGGACGCTAGGGTGGGGTCAGGCTGCCACGCAGGGTAGGGCAAGGGAATGAGCTCATGGCATTGGACGGCATGCTGCAGGGAGCCCTTGGGTGAGCGGAGGTGCGGGGGTGATGCCAAGGTCAGGGCCACGTGCATAGGGGCGTGTTTCAGTCTACTCTCAAGGCATTCCAGACACAGTCCTTGTCCACCACGTCCTCCTGGACCTACTCCAGCCCAGGGGCCACCTCCTAGCCCCTCTACTGGGTCACACACTGTTGGGAGTTCCCCAGGGCTAGAGCTGGGGGGCAGCAGGCCCAGGGCAGGGTCAGCAGAGGGGATGCCCCGTGGTCCTACGGGGAAAGCCTCTGCCCTCTTTGGTGAGCAGCTCTGACCTTTCTCTCCAAACCATCTCAGTCTCTGGGCACTTTCCAAACATGCTGACTCCAAAAAAGCCCTCTGTGAAAATCAGGCCTCCCATCTGGTAAGCTGAGCCGGGCCCCTGCAGGGAAGGGGGGCCCCGCCGGAGGCCCTTGGAATGGGCAGGAGGAACAGAGGGTCCCAGGCTCCATGGAGTGTCCCCAGGTCCTCAGGGCCCTCTTTGGATCCTGCTTGCTCTTGTGCTCTTGTGTTTGCTGCCTGGAGCACCATGCGTGTGTGTATGCATACTTGTGTGTGAGTGCACTGCCTGGAGCACCATGCGTGTGTGTGTGCATGTGTGTGCATGCGCTTCCTGGAGCACCGTGCGTGTGTGTGTGCATACACGTGTGTGAGTGCACTGCCTGGAGCACCGTGCATATGTGTGTGCGTGTACTTCCTGGAGCACTATGTGTGTGTGTGTGTGTGCGCATGTGTGCATGCATGCGCTTCCTCGAGCACCATGCATGTGTGTGTGTGCACATGTGTGAGTGCACTGCCTGGAGCACTGTGCATGTGTGTGTACATGTGTGTGCATGTGTGCGTGCACTGCCTGGAGCACCATGCGTGTGTGTGTGCGCGCATGTGTGAGTGCACTGCCTGGAGCACTGTGTATGTGTGTGTACATGTGTGTGTGTGTGCATGTGTGCGTGCACTGCCTGGAGCACCGTGCATGTATGTGTGCATGTGTGTGTGCACTGCCTGAAGCACCGTGCGTGTGTGTGCATGTGCATACGTGCGTGTGCATTGCCTGTGGCACCACGTGTGTGCACACGTGCATCTGTAATGTGTGCAGTGCGTGTGTGCGCTGCCTGTGGCACCATGCGTGTGTGTGTGTGCACGAGTATATACCAGAGAGATGGAGGATACTTAGGTAACCCTCGTGCCATGACGGGGCTGGGGATGGATGAGAAACTCCAGTCAGGGAAGCGGGCAAGTTGCACAGCTCACGAGTGTAACTGTTAAGTGCTCCACGACATTCAGCCACGTTCTGTGGATCTGGGGGCGCCGTTCAGGATATGCCATGGCGGGTGCGGCAGGGAATTCCAGCTCCTCTGCAGCCCCCAGAGACCAACCGCACTGGACCAGTGGCAGCCCCGCGCTGCTCGGAACCAGCTCACGGCAGCAGGGGCAGCTCCAAGCAGGGCGAGAAAACCACCTTCCCTCAGGGCTGGCGTGGCCTCCGGCCCCGTGGCCTGGGCTAAACTATGTAAAGAGTAAGCAAACATCAAAGGCCACAGGATTTTCAGAGCACACTGTTTAAACCACCAGAAGCAAGCTACAAAGAACTGTCCTTTCTAGTTCTTTCTTTTAAATCTAGTTTTAAAGCCATCCAAAGCCTCCGCAGGTCCCCTCCCAGTAGAGGTGCTTTTATTTAAAAAAAATTTTTTTTAATGTTTATTTATTTTTGAGAGAGAGAGAGAGACAGAGTACAAGCAGGGGAGGGTCAGAGAGAGAGGGAGACACAGAATCAGAAGCAGGCTCCAGGTTCTGAGCTGTCAGCACAGAGCCTGGCGCAGGGCTCGAACCCACAAATTGGGAGATAATGACCTGAGCCGAAGTTGGATGCTTAACCAACTGAGCCACCCAGGCGCCCCTGCTTACTGCCTTCAAATGAAATCGGGGAGCCCGAGGAATCAGGGAGCCTGGGTGGCTCAGTCGGTTAAGTGTCTGACTCTTGATCTTAGCTAAGGTCATGATCTTAGCTTGGGTCATGATCTCATGGTTTGTGAGTTCCACCCCCCATCAGGCTCTGCACTGACAGCGTGAAGCCTGCTTGGGATTCTGTCTCTCCTTCTTTCTGCCCCTCCCCTGCTTGTGCTCGTCCTCTCTCTCTCTCTCAATATAAATAAATAAACGTTCAAAAAAATGAATGAGGAATCAAGGGAGTAGGACCTGTGGCAGCCGTTCCCCTGGGCTGGGAGGCTGGGAGGCTGGGGAGCAGGCAGAGAAGGGAGGAGGGGAAGGACGGCGGCAGGAGCCTCCTGCCTGGCCTCTGGGGATGGAGCTTCTGCTGCCTTCTCCTCGGCTCCTGAGACCCCAGGCTACAGCCCCACCAGCACCAGGGCCAGCCCGGTTCCCCACAGTGTGGAAGGGGGTCCTCAGCCCAAGGCCTTCCTTCTGATGCACCTGGGCCGAGCCAGCACCTCTGGGTTTCCCTCAGTGCCCCAGACTGTAGGGACTCATCCTCTTGCCTCCAGTCCTGAGATGGGCCCAAATCTAACAAGCAAGGCCAGAAAACAACCCAGGAAGCAAGAAAAAAGGGGAGAAAGCTACAAGGTTCTCTGGAATATGCACTAGACCCTTCCTCAGACCTGGCCAGAAGTCACAGGCTTTATCCCGAGGGAGAGGAGGCCATGCTTCAGCTTCGCAGGTATTTAGGGCTTCAGCTGTCCCTCCCACACTCTGTCCACAGTGGGGCACACCAGCTCTGAGGGTCTGGCCAGATCTCTGCAGAACCTTCTCTACTTTGCTCCAGGCAGGAAGGATGGATACGTTCATGTGCTCAGCCAAGCAGGCCACGGTGCCTTCTCCTTTCTCCCTGCCCCTGAACTTCAAGGGTGTGTCCACAACCAGCGAGTGCCAGGGCCATGATAACAAACAAGCTGGGTGCTGTCCACTGTTCCCTGGCTGGCTGTTGGCTGTGACCACAGCACCCTCTGATCAAGGCCAGGAAAGAGGCCACTCCTCACCCCTGCCTTGGTAGCAGAGGGAAATTAGAGGCAAGGAGGCCCGGGACGGGCGTACAGGTGTACCAGCTACAGCCGGGCACCCTCTGGGCGTCCCGCTCATCTCTGCCTGACTGGGAACACATGGGGAGGAGCTGCCCTCCTCCCATACCCCTATACCCTCGGGAGAGGCCCTGGAACAAGCTGGAGTACTAGGAGGTCAAGGTGAAACGCAAACCGTTGTGGAGGTCACTCAGACTCTCCTCCCATTGGCTGGGGTCAGGACATTGCACCTCAGATGTTCAGGCCCTCGGGGCTCTGTGCCACTAGGCTCTGTACAGACGGAGAAGCCACTTCAGGCTGACCGCAGTCATGCCAACAGCAGAAGCCCCACCCAGGGTCAGGGATGGAGAGTTCCCTATATCCAGGACCCTGTTCATTGCCTCCCGGGCTGCAGCCATGGCCTGTGCACCTGCCTGAGAACCCAGCATGAGGCTGTTAGCCTAATTTGTCCTCATTTGTCACCAAGAGTGACTTAGACTTAACAGATAGCCTGTGGGGCCAGACTTGTTACAGTGTGCCTCAGGGAGACATTTCTTCTCCTCTTGGTGAGGAGAACACAGAATTGTGAACTCATCTCTTCCGGAAGCTGACCTTCGTGGCTCCTCACCTTTTTCTCCACCTTACACCGCCCCTCCCCGCTGCCATCAATATGTATATGTATGTGTATATATGTATGTATGTCTCATACATATATACATATGTATATACATATACATATACATACGTATACATATATACATATATATGTATGTATATCTCATCACAGGCATATGAGAACGTGGCCCACAATAATCTCTGATGGTGAGGGTCCTTTGTGGGCTGCACACAGAGACCCTCCCCTGACAGGGCCCCATGAGGGGACATGCCATCCAATCCTCAGGGTTTGGGGATGATGAGATACTGAGAAACTCTCAGCCCTGACCTCGGTCCATGGCATCCTCAGCAGTGAGGTCTAGAGGGCTGAGGCCTATAGCTGGAAGGAGGGTGGGTGTCAGGGGCCCTGCTGAGCTACAGGGCACTGGGAAGATGGCAGATCAGGTGGCCTTTCGGAGCGCCCTCTGGAAACCAGAACCGCTGCTCACTCAGGGGACCATTTATGAAAACAATCACTGCTGCTGACCACAGCCTGGACCTGGCTCTAGCCAGGAAAGCACTATTCCATGGCCTCTGGAAAGCCACAGGCTGGCGGGGAGCCCTGCGGCTGCACAGAAACACATCCCCATGGACAAATGGAATAAACCCCTCTCCCCTCAGGCTGCTGAGAAATGAACCAACACCCTGCTCTTCCAGCTCAGAGAAGACAGTCTGAAAAGCAGAAAAGGGGAAAAGAGAGGAACAGGTAGTGACACTAGAATGAAAAGACAACTGATGAGGCAAATAAAAAGGGAAATAAAAGAGTATTTTGAGACAAATGAAAATGGAAACACAACATACCACGACTTTGGGGATGCAGCAGAAGCAGTTCTAAGAAGGAAGTTTATAGCAATAAACATCTACCTTAAGAAATAAAGAGAACAATCTCAAATAAAAAATCTAACTTTACACCTCCAGGATGCAGAAAGAGAAGAGCAAACCAAGCCCCAAGTTAGTAGAAGGAAGGTAATAACAAAGATCTGAGCAGAAATAAATGAAGTAGAGACTAGAAAGACAATAAAAAATATCTACGAGGGCACCTGAGTGGCTCAGTCGGTTAAGCTTCTGACTTTGGCTCAGGTCATGATCTCACAGCTAGTGGGTTCGAGCCTCGCCTCGGGCTCTGTGCTGACAGCTCAGAGCCTGGAGCCTGCTTCAGATTCTGTGTCTCCCTCTCTCTCTATGCTCATGCTCTCACTCTCTCTCTCTCTCTCTCTCAAAAATAAAATAAGCATCAAAAAAATTAATAAAAGGATTAAAAAATGAAAAAATAAAATTAAAAATTAAAAAAGAAATAGAAAATCTGAACAGACAAATCACAGGTCAGGAAGTAGGAAACTAGTAAAAGTCCAGGGCCAGATGTTTCACTGGTAAACTCTACCAAACATTTAAGGAATAGTTAATACTAATCTTTCTCATTCTTCCAAGATATTAAAGAGGAGGAAACACTTTGAAGTCATTATGAGGCCAGCATTCCTCTGATACCAAAGCCAAACAGGAGACTATAAGAAAATAAAATTATAGGCCAATATCTCTGATGAATATAGCTGCAAAAAGCCTCAGAAAAATATCAACAAACCAAATTCAACAGTACATTAAAAGGATCATACACCATGATCAAATGGGATTTATCCCTGGAATGCAAGGATGGTTCAACATCTGCAAATCAATCCATGTGATAACCACATTAACAATGGAGGAATAAAATCATATGATCATTTTAACAGATGCAGAAAAGTATTTGACAAAATTCAGCATCCTTTTCTGATAAAAACGCTCAACAAATTAGGTGTAGAAAGAATGTACCACAACATAACAAACGCCATACATAAGCCAATAGCTGACGTCATACTCAATGGTGAAAAGTAAAAGCTTTTCCTCTAAGATCAAGAAAAGACAAGTGTCCACTCTCACTACTTCTATTCAACATAGTCCCGGAAGTCCTAAGCCAAGAGCCAAGAAATTAGGCAAGAAAAAGAAATAAAAGTCATCTAAATCAGAAATGAAGAAGTAAAATTTTCTGTTTGCACATGACATGATCTTATATATATAGAAATCTTCAAGACTCCAGCAAAAATCTGTCAAATAAATGAATTCAGTAAAGTTGCAGGATATAAAAATCAACATACAAAAAGCATTTGCATTTCTACACACTAACAATGAACTATCCAAAAAAAGAAATTAACAAACCCATTTATAATAGAATCAAACAGAATAAACTATTTAGGGATCAATTTAACCAAGGAAGTAGAAGATCTGTATACTGAAAATCATGAAACACTGATGAAAGAAATTGAAGACAACACAAATAAATGGAAAGTTATCCCTTGTTCATGGATTGGGAGAACTAATATTACTAAACTATTCACACTACCCAAGATGATCTACGGATTTAATGCAATATCTATCAAAATTCCAATGGCATACTTTCACAGAAATAGAAAAAAATCTTAAAATTTGTATGGAACCATAGCAGATATCAAACAGCTAAAGCAATCCTGAGTACAAAAAATAAGCTGGAGGCATCACATTTTGATTTCAAACTATATTACAAAGCTATAGTTATCAAAATAGTATGGTATTGGCAAAAAAGAAAGAAAGAAAGAAAGAAAGAAAGAAAGAACAAAGAAAAAGGAAAGGAAAGGAAAGGAAAGGAAAGGAAAGGAAAGGAAAGGAAAGGAAAAGGAAAAGGAAAAGGAAAGAAAAAGAAAAGAAAAGAAAAAAGAAAAGAAAAAGAAAAGAAAGAAAAGAAAAGAAAAAGAAAAGAGAAAGAAAAAGAAAAAGACATACAGATCAACAGAACAGGACAGAGAGCCTAGAAATAAGCCCAGTCATACCCACTAATTTTTGATAAAAGCACCAAGAATACGCAACAGAAAAAAGACAGTCTCTTAAATGGTGCTGGGAAAACTAGATCTCCACATGCAAAAGAATGAATTGGACCGTTATCTTACATCACACACAAAAGTCAACTCAAAATGGATAAAAGACCTAAACATAAGACCCAAAATTATAAAACTCTTAAAGGAAAACATAGGGGAAAATGTCCTGCACATTGGTCATGACAATGATTTTTTGGATCTGACATCAAACGCACAGGCAACAAGGGCAAAAATAAACAAGTGGGACTACGTTAAACTAAAAGGCTTCAGGGCGCCTGGGTGGCTCAGTCAGTTAAACATCTGACTCTTGATTTCGGTTCAGGTCATGATCTCATGGTTTGTGGGTTCAAGCTCCACATTAGGCTTTGTGCTGACAGCGTGGAGCCTGCTTGGGATTCTCTCTCCCTCGTTCTCTTTGTCCCTGCCCTGCTCACACTCTCTCTCTTTCAAAATAAATAAACATTTTTTTAAGTTTCAGAAAAAATCATCAAAAAAAAATGCAAAGGCAACCTACAGAATGGGAGAAAATATTTGTAAGCCATATTTCTGATAAGAAGTTAATATTCAAACTGTATAAGGAAACTTTACAACTAAATAGCAAACAACAGTGGCAACAACAAATATAACCTGATTAAAAATGGGCAGAGGAACTAAATAGATGTTTTGCTAGAGAAGACATCCAGGTGGCCAAGAGGTGTATGAAAAGATGCTCAACATCACTCATCATCAGGGACATGCAAATCAAAACCTCAATGAGGTATCACCTCATTCCTATTTGAATGACTATTATCAAAAAAACAGGAGATAACAAATATTGGCTGGGAGAAAAGGAAACCTTTGTACACTGTTGCTGGGGATGTAAATTGGTACAACCATTATGGAAAGCAGTGTGAAAGTTTCTCCAAAATTTAAAAATAATGCTGCAATATACCCTTTGGCTTATATTGCATCATTGTTCACAATAGCCAAGCTATGGAAACCTAAGTATCCATTGACAGATGAATGGATATATATATCTATAGATAGATATTTTATAAAAATAAAATAAAAATATAAATATATAGGTTATATATATATATTTATACCTATATATACACCTATATATTTATATTTTTATTTTATTTTTTTAAGTTATTTATTTTTGAGAGAGAGAGAGACAGTGCCCAAGCATGAGTGGGGGGAGGGCAGAGAGAGAAGGAGAGAGAGAATCCCAAGCTGTCAGCACAGAGCCTGACAGAGGGCTTGATCTCACAAATTGTGAGATCATGACCTGAGCTGAAATCAAGAGTTAGATGCTTAACCAACTGAGTCCCCCAGGAGCCTCTATGTATTTTTATTTTTATTTTTTATATTGTATTGTACATATATCCATTGCATATATACACAATGAAATATTCTTTAGCCATGAAAAAAAGAAGGAAATCCTGCCATTTGTGACAACATGAATGACCTAGAGGGCATTATGCTGAGTGAAATAAACCTGACAGAGAAAGACAAATACTGTATGGTGTCACTTATATGTGGAATCTAAAAAAAAAAAAAAAAAAAAAAAAAAAAGTTGCCTGGGTGGTTCAGTCAGTTAAGAGTCTGACTTCAGCTCAGGTCATGATCTCACAGTTCGTGAGTTCGAGCTCCGTGTTGGGCTCCGCGCTGGCAGTGCAAAGCCTGCTTAGGATTCTCACTCTCTCCTCTCCCTCTTCCCCTCTCCTGCTCATGCTTTCTCTCTCTCTCTCAAAATAAGTAAATGAACAAACAAATTTTTTTAAGTGAAACCCACAGAACCAGAGAGTAGAAAAGGGGTTACCAAGGCCTAGGAGTGGGGAGATAGGGAGATGCTGTCAAGGGCACAACTCTCAGTTACGTGATGAATAAGTTCTCAGGATCTAACGCATGGCATGGTGACTATAGTTAATAACACCATATTCTATATGTGCGATTTGCTGAGAATGTCTTGAGAATTCTCGCTAAAAAAAAAAAAAAGGTTACTGTATGAGGTGATGGGTGTGTTATTTAACTTGATTGTGGTAATCACTTCACAATGTAGTTTAAATATATTACAAGTTTATTTGTCTATTATACCTCAATAAAGCTGGGGGCGGGGGAGGAAAAAAGAAGAACTGAAAAAGAAGCCTGAGCTGACTCCGTCTTGCTGTGTGCTCTTGGGAAGTTTTCCTAACCTCTCTGAGCCTCACTGACTCCACTGATATTTGGGAACCTCCCCTCCCCTCTCCTGGAGTTCATAATGCGGAAAGAAGACCCCTGGATTCCAGGGGTGTAGACTGGCCTGTATTTAAGGCCCAGCCCTGCTCCCACCTGGGCCAGGATCCGGCTGCGCCCACGAGGAGTTTGGCAGGAGTCAAACTCCGGGTCATTTGAGGGCTCGGCACAACCCTGCATCTGGGATCATGGTGCTGCCTTGGGCTCAACTTCTGATAAGAGGGACAACGTGGCCGCAGCCCTGATGCACCTGGCCAGCCGCAAAGCCCAGGAGCGCCAGGAACCAAGCTGTCTGGGTGGGGGAGGGAGGCCGGGGGGTGGAAGGAGGCCGGGGGGTGGACAGACAGAGCAGAAGTTGTGCAAACTTGCCCTGCTCCCCAAGTCCCACCTCCACCACCAAGGCCAGGATGAAGACAAAGGAATGGGATTATGGGAGAAATGACGGAGCCCCGAATTGGACGTCAGCCCTGCGCAGCCACTAGCTTCTTGCGGGACCGTGCGCCGGTCCCGCCTCTCCTCCAGGCTTCAGGACACAGGAGCTAATGTCTAGCAAGGGTCTGACTGGGGGTCATTACCATGCCAGGTTCTTCACATGCATTCTCTCATCAAACCCTCACTCAGAATCCCGAGAGCCAGGCACCATAATGCCTTGAGAACCTGAGGATCTGAGAGGCTAAGTGACTTGCTCAAGGTCACCCAGCCCGTATGAGGTGTACACAGCCTACACTAGAAGGAGCTGGAGACCAGAAACCCTGAGAACCTTGCCAGCACAAAGGGGCCCTGGTTCTGCCAACCCTCCACAACCAAGCCATCATCCTCATTTCCTCAGATGACTGTCACAGCCTCCAGCTGGTCCCTCCACATCCCCCCCTCCCCGCCTCCCTACTGTCCATTCTCCACTCAGCAGCAAGCAAACTGGAAATCATGCAACTTCCCTGTAAAACCCTCCAAAGGCTTCCTACTGCCTTTAGGAACAATTCCGAGCCCCTACACCATGGCCTACGAGGACCTAGGAGGTCTGCTTGGTGGCCCTTCCCACTTTTCCTTCCACGCCTCCCCACTGGACACTGGTGTCAGCCAGTGGCCCACACACTGGTCCACAAACCTGCCAAGCTCCTTTCTGCTTCAGTGGCTCCCTCTGCCAGGACTTCTGGCCCCCCTGCGCCTTGCCCACCCCAGGCCCTCCCCTGTCACCTGCACAACATGTTCTCTTGTTCTCTTCTTTACTCGTTCAGTGCCCGTCTCCCCAGCAGAAAGACGCTCCACAAGGAATTGTCTACCCTACTCTCAGCCCAGGGCAGGCACAGCAGGTGCTCAGCAAACACATGGCCGATACCCGCGCCAGAGGCCCACCTGGTTCCGGAAGATCAAGGCCACCACGCCACCAATGAGCTCAATTATGAGGCAAATCCCAAGGATATACATAAACTGAAAAACAAAATTCAGAGATTCACTTAGAGGGACGAGAGAAGCACCCTTGGCTCCGAGGTCAAGTGCGATGGGGAGAATCCTCTCTGTGGGAGCTCTTACTGGCTCCTGGGCCTTCTCCTCCTTCGTCCTGGGAGGGCATGGGATGTGGACAGATATTCCCCGGGAAAACCCATGTCTGGGGCCAGTCAGGGGTCAGGAAGCGTGACTCAGCTGTCCAGGCCAGATTGTTATTGAGGTTTGTCCCGTGGTCCTCAGCAGAGTCGAGGCGGAAAAACACCCCTCCCACCGCCACTGCCACCACGAGGAGGGCTGACCCAGAGTGGGCAGACCTGGCTGGCTGGGCCACCACCACAGCATTTCCAGCTCTGCCCGCAGCGCCCCTCAGAAGTTGCTTCCCAGCGCCCCCCCCCCCAGAGTGGGTGAGGGGATGTCTGAGGCCTGAAGGATATATACCCCCACCCCCGCCCCAGCACAAAGCAGGTATTGTCCAAACTGATGCCAGCAACTTCCAGCCTCGAGCAGCACCATCACCCTGCTTATCAGGGCTTTTAGAAGCTTCCCACGTGAGGGCTGACAGTGAGGTCAAACACACACGTGGGCACAGAGTGAATGGATCTGCCTACCCAGCACCCCCAGCTTCGGGGAGCCACCCCTCAATGCACAGAAAGGGGGGCAGGTGAGGCTGGCCCCAGGGCAGGCACTTGGCCCAGGCAGGCCCGTCAGAGTCCTGGGACTTTGGCCAGAGGTTACCGGGAAACACTTCCTGGGATCAAGGGCCATAAAGCCTCTGTTGGCCTGAGGCGGCTAGTGACACTTACAAAGAAAGCCTGAGGACCCAGCCTGGCATTCAGCTGGGAGGTGGCAAAAGACCAAGAGCCCAGGGTACCATCTAAAGCCCTGGTCTCAGTGTGGGCTCCCTAGTTACATGAGCCACAGACCCACCACCACCTCTGGGGTTTGCTTGCTCTCACTTGAATATGGTTTCTCCCACTTGCAACGGAGAATCCAGACCCACACAGGGTTTAAGTAAGAGAAGAATATTCAAGTCAGCCTTTATGCAAAAGTGGACGTGGCCTGCTCTCTCTTGGGCCAAGGTAACAGAGAGGTGGATTCAGGAGACCCTCTAGAAAGTGTGGTTTGAGGCAAGGACTGAAAAAATCTGGGCTGCCCAAGGGCCCAGGGGCAGTCTCCCCAGCTCTCTTAGGGACTCCAAGGACTCCCCCCTCCCCACTGGCTTAGGGGCGCATGGGGCCGACTCACCGCTTGGAGAAGGCACAGGTTGTCACGGAGGGAAGCCAACACGCCAATGAAGGAGACGATGAACATGATGACCCCCAGGAGGATGAGGATGATGGCTGGGGCCAAAAAGGCACTTTCAAGGGTTTTATATTTCTGCCGCTCAACTTCTGCATAGATCCCCACCGACAGGATCAGGGCCCCGATCAGCTGCAGCAAGAAAGCAAGGAGTGAGAGAGAGGGACTGGCAGTCGCTTGATTTTCCTACAAAGAGTTTGTCTGGGGGCTGCGGTGCCTGTCACTGGGGGGGCTCAGCCCAGATGACCGTACATGAGGGAACGTGCTACGGGCTGAACTGTATTCCCCCAAAGTTCATACAGTGCGCTGCTAACCGCCTAGACCTCAGAATGTGACTGTATTTGGAGACAGAACCTTTAAAGAGGTAATTAAGTTAAAATGAGGTTATATGGGTGGGCCTTAATCCAGTTTGACCGTTGTCCTTGAAAGACGAAGAAATGAGAGACAGACACACACAGAGGGAAGGCCACGTGAGGACATAGGGAGAAGGCAGCCATGTACAAACCAGGGACACAGGCCTCAGAAGAAACTGACCCGGTGAACCCTTCACCTTGGACTTGTAGCCTCCAGAGCTGTGAGGAAATACATTTCTGTGGTTGAAGCCACACGGTCTGTGGTGTTTTGTTACAGCGGCTGTAGCACACTGATACAGACTCTGGAAATGCCGCGTGAGAGGAAAGTACTGGTGAGTCGGGAGAAAGGCCACTGGTTGGAGCGTCAGAGGACATGGGTTTGAGTCCCAGCTCCGCCAGGTGCTAACCATGGGCCTCAGACAGGTATGTGAGCCCACAGTTCCATGTTGCCCTCTAAACATGGGAGGAAGACACTTGTTTCTGTTGCCCCAAGTTCCGGCAAGGCCTTCGTGAGGTAGGGAAGGTGGAAATACTGTAAATCTAAACACGCAGGGCCACTGTAAGGATGACTACCCAGGCAGGTCACCCCAAGGACATTTCAGAGCTGCTCAGGGAGACGGGCACTGTGCACAGCACCGCAAACACAGACTGTATTTGCGGGAGGGCCGTCAGGAAAGCCGAAGGTTAGAGCAGGAGGGGTTTTTGAGAAGCCTTTTAAGTCAAATTCCTTGTTATCAACTTTCCCAACAGTGGAAAGATGACTGTTGTAGCAGTCCATCAGGAAAATCCAGGCGACGAAGCCCCGTTGGAGGGCCCCTCTTTTCTCTGGGCCTGAAAACTCGCATACTAAATTTTCAGGGATTGTTTGTTTTTTATATAAAGTTTATTTATTTACTTATTTTGAGAGAGAGAGACAGCACGATTTGGGGAGGGGCAGAGAGAGAGAGGGAGACAGAGAGAATCCCAAGCAGGCTCCACGTTGTCAGCACAGAGCCCGATGTGGGGCTCAAACTCACTAACCATGAGATCGTGACCTGAGCCAAAACCGAGAGTCAGACACTTAACCGACTGAGTCACCTGGGCACCCCTAAATTTTCAGGGAGTTTTATCAGCTGATATTACTCCCAACCCTGAGACAAATCTGGGTCTACCTCACCCTGGGATCCCATAGTAGTGTCCTGACTGGCTCCCTTCAGCTCATTCTCCACACCAGAGTGACCAGGCAAACCCTCATCGGAGCAGCCTGGTTCTCTGTGAGAATAAAAACATCAACCTTAATCACAGATGACAGGCCCACATGACCTGTCTGGGCTCACCTCTCCCTCTCCTCCCTTCTTCACGCTGCTTTAGCAGCACTGGGCTCCTTACTGCTGGTAGAACACACTAAGTGCACCACCCCAGGGCCTTTACACAGGTTGTTCCCACTCCCCAGAATGCTCTTCCTCCTGACATCCACGTGGCTCACTCCCTCACCCCCCTCTTGTCTTTGCTCAATTGTCAGCTGCTTTGTGAGGCCTTTCTGGGCCATCTTATTTAGAAGGAGAAAATCCCTCCCCCGAAACTCCTGACACCATTCCCCATTTTATTTTTCTCCTTTGCACTTACAGTATGTAACATGCAACTTTTTTTCTTTTACTTTTTAATTGTCTTCCCCATAAGACTATAAGCTCCATGTGAGGAGGGATTTTCCAACTATTTTGGCATCCCCAGCACTCAGGACAGTCCTGACATTTAGGTACCATCAGTGTTTACAATCAGCGTGCATTGAATGCATGCGAACTGGACTTTCCAATCGACGCCCTTGGGTTTGAGTCTGACACCATTGACCCAGTCTCCTGCCTGTCCAAGGACTCTGACTTTCCAGGCCACGCATTCCTGGGGGCAAGGACAAATCATTAGATATGCTGGACTTCCCCTCCAAGGAGAAGGGGGTGTGAGAGAGTAATCGAGCTGAGGCCCAGCCAGCTGAGGTCCCGCAAAGGAAACGAGGAATAATACAGACAGGATGTTGGTGAGATACACCATGGACATAGCTACCCTAGGGTCACATCCAGAACACTGAGGAGGCCGCCCCTCCAGTTACTCATGGGTCTTAAATTGGCTCGGACAAAATAGATCTCCGTGACTTCCTTCTAAAATTTTTTTTATAGTTTATTTTTTTTTTGAGACAGAGAGAGAGAGACAGAGCACGAGTGGGGGAGGGGCAGAGAGAGAGGGAGACACAGAATGCGAAACAGGCTCCAGGCTCTGAGCTGGCAGCACAGAGCCCGATGTGGGGCTCAAACCCACAAACCGTGAGATCATGACCTGAGCTAAAGTCGGACGCTTAACTGACTGAGCCACCCAGGTGCCCCTGTGACTTCCTTCTAAAGAGCACAGGGACTGTCCTGGGTGAAGGAAGTGCCTGTTTTCCCCTAATTTTTGACAAGTAGTGAGGATTCCAAAAGTTAAGCAGCCCAAGCTTATTTAGAAACACCAGGTAACAGGATTGCCAGGAAGCCATCTCCCTCTGGGGGTCCGCCCCATTTGAAAAGATAATCCAGGATTACCGAGACCCACTTCCTCTAGTCTGAAAGGAACCCCTTTCCAACACAGGGGGTGCAAAGGGGGCCGAGAGACTCAGCCAGGAGTTACTTATTAACAAGTTGACCGTATCGGGAAAACCATGAGTGAAATGATGTCATCGAAAGTGCCCACTTGGGTAAATGTTTAAATTTATGAGGCAGAACACACACATACACACACACACACAGGAAAATTTCTACAGGAAGATGGTGATCACAGGAAATAAAATCTACCTTCAACAGAGAAAGATTAACCAAAGGTTCTCTGGTCAGTTCATGCTCCAAAACCCTGAACAAGGTAAAATTATTGCTCAAGGCTGTCCTAAGCCCCGTGGGTCTTTTGAGAACAGGAACGAGCACTTTAAAAAGCCCAGTCTCGTCCTTGTGAATTACTGGACTTCTAAGGAATCGCCCACTGAACCCTAACCCTGAACCTGACACAGAGCCCAGAGATCCCTGGGCTGAAGATCATGGTTAAAGACGATAGTACAGGATCGAAGTCTTCACAGCCTAGGCTAAGGGAGTGAATTAAATATGCAAGGACACAGTGTACTTGAGGGCTACAGAGGTGGGGTTCTATCCTCTGTCTTGATGAAAAGTGTACTTCTTCTGCTGTTGCAGACCCAACAAGATAATGTCTAAGGATTTTCAGAATTGCTTCCATATACTTCTGCGAATTTTGTGTTTCCTGTTTTAAGCGTTTTTTTAAGTTTATTTATTTATTTTGAGAGACGGAGAGAACACACGAGCATGGGAGAGGCAGAGAGAGAGAGAATCCCAAGCAGGCTCTGCACTGTCAGCACAGAGCCCGATGTGGGGCTAGAACTCGTGAACCTCGAGATCATGACCTGAACTGAAACCAAGAGTCGGACACTTAACCAACTGAGCCATCCAGGCATACCAGCGTTTCCTGCTTTAAAGGAAAAATAGCTCTTCTGGGCTGGAGGGACCCGGGCCCTGACATCTAGCCTCTATCCCTCATTCCTGCCTAAGGCTGTGCTTCTGGGTTAAGGTAGCCTGATCTGGAAACCATCTCCGAATCGGCAGGGCAGACCTGACCCCAGCCCTCTCCACAAAGGCAGTCAGTGGCTTCTTCTATTTTTACAAGCTCCCTGGCGCCCCGGGACCCACTCCAGAACGGCCTTGCTGGCAGGAAACAAAACTTCCTTTGGTCTGAGCTCCCTCCTGTTGCAAAGCATCGCGTTTTCCTTGGTAGTCAGCCTGACAACATTTCCAGACCACCAAAGCCATAGGAAAAACTCCTGTGGCAAACGGAAACCCAAGCGTCCTCACTTCGCAAGCTCCGTGCACTGAGCCGTCACACACCGGCCTCTCCTGCCGCCCCAGTCCCCCCAGTGGCCTGGCAGACGACCCGAGGTGCCTCCCAACACAGCACAGGCTGCTCTGGGCTCCTCATTCAAGTGCTCGAGGGGCAGTGGGCATGCGGAGAGGCAGCCATACCCCCTCTCCAGGAACTTTAAGATTTCCAATGATATTTACGTATCCGATGACATCGGTTCATGTTTGCATTTGGGTATAAAATAAACTGTCGTTGTGAGCATGGGATCCCATCCAGGCCTCTCTAATTATAGCCTTTCCCCAAGGCTGCTGGGGGGCCACTCCAGCTCCAGCCAGAAGCAAATGGCCCATTTGTCATGCAGGACAGCTTCAGCTAGAGACGGCTGGGGGGTGGGGGGTGCACATGGCCATGCCCATGTGGGGCCAAAGAGGGGATGCTGCTGGCAGCCCACCAGCCAGGCCCAAAGCCCCAGGCTTTGCAAGCCCTGTGGCCCAGCATCAACTGGGCCTGAAAGTTCCCGCTGAGCCCTGCAGCTTGGAACCAGCTTCCTCCTCTGCAGGGAGAAGCCCGGCTTCACACGGCTGCTGGGAAGCCGGAGGCCCTGTGACATTCCAGCACCTGTGTCTCCTCCTTCAGGAAGCATCTGGTCCCCAGTCTGCCGGCTCACTCCCAGCTGACGCAAGTCTGTACTTACAGACCCATTTTCACCCCCCAAAGGCACATACCAGGCACCTAGTATGTCCCAGGCCCTGAAGTCACAGGGGTCACAAGACCAGACAGGAGTAAGACCGGGCTAAGACAGGGGTCAGAGAGGTGAGAATTGACCTCTGCAGTCCCACTGGATGGAATTCAGCGAGTCTTTGAACTGGGGATGGAGAAAAGGTCAGACCTTTACTTTTGTTAACCTCTAGCTGAAATGTTTCAGGCACAAAAAAAAGGTGACAATTCCCTGGTCTCTGGGAAGCAAGCTGTGATTCTGACCATGGAGAGGCACAGGGGGCTCTGGGAATTCCAACAGAAGTGAGGGGAAGAAAGGGAATGTCAGGAAATCAGGATGGGCTTCCTGGAGGAGTCAGTGTTCCCAGGAAGGTCCCAAGAACTGCTTCATTCTGGAACTGTTTCACGAGTCACTCAAGGCTCCAGAGTTCTCTGTTGGGCCCAAACAAAGCATTTTTCTGAGTTTCCAGCTTTGAAAGGATGTGAAACCCCAAGGCCCAAGAGAGGTTTTAGATAAGATGGGGTTAGCAGGGCCCCTGCATCTGGCCAAGGAACCCTGGACCTCACACCCACCGCCCTTCTCCGGGGTCAATCTTGCCTGGCCCTGGCCGGACAGCTGCCTCCTCTCCTCCACAGGCTTTGTACCAGCTTCTCTCTCGTATAGACGGGGATGATGGAAGGAGCGGCAGAGGGGAGACCAGAGGTGGGAGCTGGCGTTCTGGGCCTCTGTTACCAGCTCGCTGCTCCTGGCCACGTCGTGTCTCCTCTTTGGGCCTCATTTTTCACCCGTAAAATAGTAAAGCCCGTTGCCATTTACAGCGCGGTTACACTGCAAGCGTTGTACCAGGTCCAGAAGTCCTGGGAAAGAACCAGTCTGAAATGTCCTTGCAAAATACACGGGCACCCACAGCAGGGCAGTGCTGCCAAGGGCACGTTCTGTGATGACGCTATTGTCCAAGACGGTCGCCACTTGCCACGCGTGGCTAGCAAGCTCTCCAAGTGTGACTCGCGTGCCTGAGGAACCAAATTTCTCATTTTATTTCATTGTGCTTGATTTCAATTTGACCACACGCAGCTCGTGGCCACCATAGTGGGCAGCACAGCCCTAGAGCGTGCCCCTCACCGCTCCCCCACAGTGCTCCTTTCTCAAGTCACAGAGACTACCCTTATTCAAAACTCATGGGCCCTAACCATCCAGCCGCTAGCTAGAGAAGGTTCAATTAATATTCACTGATCTCACTGGGCAGAAAACGGTCTCTTCTCCCAGTTTTCCCAAGAAAGCTCAGCTCATGTTGGCCCACTCCTCTTGCCCTTAAGGAAAGCAGGACAGGTAGGATGCAGAAGGCCCTGGCAGTGCCCCCAACCCACATTGATGTAGGGCCCATTCTATCTCCTCCAGAAGAGTGCCAGCTCCCCCTCCTCCCAAGGACCACTGAGCAGGATTCCCAGTTCTCGGGCCCTGGACCCTGGTGACCCTGCCCTGGCCCCAGCCCGGCCATGGGCAGCCTGTGCTTGGGGAGGGGGCTCCTGCCAACCCCAAACCAAAGCCAGCCCTTGGGGAAGCAGCAGTGGCTGTGCCCTCCTGCCGGCAAAGGAGCCAGTCTCTGGTCTCCGTCACTGGGCTTTGTTGTCAACTCTGCCTTGAGCCTGGACTCAATTGCAGTCCTTGGTCCATGACATTCTCCGACACAGCCTGCTTTTGCTTATAATGTAATAAGCACCATTTATTATCCAGTTCTCCTGCCCCCACTGATCTGGCCCGACCCCGTTGTCATAGACTAAGGCTCCACATATGCTTAGGCCTAATTCTGGCTCCTTATCCGTCCATCGGTCAGTCTGGCTATCCCTGAACAAACCTCCCATCACAGCGACTACTGCTTTGTAACACATCTGGGCATCTGCTAGGCCGATTCCCTCCTTCACATCTTCCCAAGTGGCCAGACATCCTTGGACCTTGATTCTTCCATACACATTTTAGAATCACCTTGTCAAATTCCATGGGGGGAAAAACAACTCTGCTGAGGTTTGACTGGACCACGCTGAATCCATAGAGCTCTTTGGGGAGGACTGATATCTTTAGTCTGCCGGGCTTCTGGCCCATGAGCATAGTCTATTCCTTCTTTCTGTCTTCTTTATTATGACTTCCCTATAAACAGTGCTCTCCATCCCCCTCAAGGTTTTGGGGCAGAAATGGGGAAAGGATAAACCCAAAGAAAAAACCCAGGGTGATCCCGGAACAAAACGTTCCACGGCTTCCGTATCAGAGTGACTTGTGGATAATCTGAAAACCGGGGAGAGAGTCAAGAAAAAAAAGGAGAGTCAAGAGCAAATCCCCACCACCCAACACACTCATCTCCCTGGTTTCCTGTTCCCTCCCTCTCCAGACCTCTCTCTCCCTCCCACCCCCTTCACTGTGTCAGAAGCCACATCCTCCCTCGGCTGTGTTCCCTTGGCGTCTGGGTGATCATCTTCCCAGATCTCAGCCCCAGGTGGGCCCCAGTCTGGTGGGCTCAGGAGCTGAAGCCTATCAGAGGCCTGGAATGCACCCTGGACAGATGGGCCTGGCAGTGGGGACAGGAAGTCCCCCCAGCTCTGACCACTGCAAGCAGTGCCCCAGGCCTAGGGATGGGGCTGTAGCTGAGAGCTCGGAACGGGGACTGGAGACCGGGGTATGGGCTTGGGGCCCGGAGGATGAAGAGCCGTGCAGTGTGGGGCTGGGGTGCTTCCTGCTGGGGCACCTGGAGTGCCTGCTCAGGAGTGCACCCTGTGCCAAGCCACCGCTGGGCATCCTCCCCCTCTCCCTCTGGCCCAGGAGTGCCTTCCCCTGCAGTGCACAGCATCCAGGAAGCGCAGGCTCTCCCACTCAGAGCTGCGGGCTGCTGGAGGGAGTGGGTCAGGGGGCCCAGGCAGCCCCGCCTCTCAGACCTTTTAAAAGGGCACACAGGCTCACAGAGGTGAGGAAGGGGTGTTGTCCTTGACAACAGGTCCCAGCAGCCTTTCAGAGCATACACATGTCTACCAGGTACTGGGCTGGGCATCCCCGATTCTTCCTCTGGCCTGGGGCTTTTCCCTGAGACAGCGTGGGAGTCAATCCTCAGAACCGGAAGTGAAGGCAAGAGGAACTTCCGGGACGGGGTCGGCGGGTAGGCGGGGGTCTCCTGCGATCTGAGGTCTCCCTGACTCTCTGGGCTGCTGAGAGGAGAAGGCCCAGTACAGGAGGCAGCTGCCTGGAAAGGAGTGGGCAGGGCGGGGAAGGGCAGCAGTGGGGGAAGGAAGAGACGAAGGACTGCCCGGCATCAGTGCAGAAGGCACTGAGGCCCCACAGCCAGGCTACTGCTTCCCAAGCGTCACCTGGCTGGGTTGGGCATATATAAATTAAGGGTTGTCTCTACACTGTTTCGTGTTTCTTATTTTTAACGTTAGATATAGTTTTATCTAAGGAAAAAAATGAATCAAATTGTTTTTTATATACAGGTCGCCCTTGGTT